>OX419722.1:50005000-51205000 GCA_948474765.1 Patella depressa | reverse complement strand
CTAGAAATTCTCTACTTAGCTGGAAATTTGGAATTCTCTGGTGTAATCTTAAAGCACTGGAGGCAGCACAGCTGATCAATGCTCTCTGATAAAAACTGTATGGATCACCCCTGAAAAAAAATAACAACTTCACTTTTATCTATTCCCACCAGAGGCTTGCTAACCACCAGGTCCCGTGTTTGATAAGCAGTGGTATCTGGATGGTCGAAAAACTAAGGTCCTGTGCACACATTGGCGGGCATGTAAAATAATCATTGACAGTTTGAGTTGGAAGTAGTGCGTCCGTCTCATAGCACACTGTATGACCTAAGCCCATCTTCATAAGCCCATTTAGGTTTTTTTATTCCATTTTATAAACTTGTGGGATTTCCAGAATTTGATTCACACAATGGTATAGTGGATCAGTGATAACCGAAAAAGTAAATGAAGACTTTTTTTTTCAAAATAAACATTATCAATTGTGCTGAGCAACTTAATTGACTAACTTATTGCACCAGACTTTAGTGGAAATCACCTGGCAAAAAATATCAAAGCTTTTATTTTCTAAAATACATATTCCTAATTTAACAATTTCATGAACAGAAATATTTTGACAGTTGCAAATAAATCCTATTTGTTGAACTAGTTAGTCAGGCAGTATAATGACTGCTCGAAAAGCTTTCATATTGAATTTCTCATAGTACACAAACCATTCATTTTGTTTTCTAAACTGTATTTGTGGAATGAAAAAAGCCTTGTGATTTGTATAAAAAGCCTTGTGATTTGAATAAAAAATCTTGTGATTTGTATAATTTTCCCAGTAATAGACAGAGGGTGATAGAAGTAGACTGGTTGGTATACATGTCCCAGGGATTATTTGATTTATAACTTACCCTAATAAAGGTAGAATAAATAATATGGTAAAAACAACTGTTATTAATCTTGTTAACCACAAGCCTGCATCAACTTTATTTGCCATCATGTGTTGCTAAAATAAAACATCATGCATTAAAGAACTTGTGCCACACAATACATAAAAAAACAACTTTCCGTTAGCCACAAAAATTAGCTAGTGATGCAACAATTGAGAAAGATATCAGAAAAACAGGTTTCCAACTCTCCAAGTAGCAGCTAAATCATCTCAAGTCCACATGATAAAATCTAGACTGAAATTCAAAAGGCTTCTTCATTGCGCTAATCAGATGATAACGTTTGTCGTTGGTGTGTTCACGAAAATCTGTAATGTGAAAGAAGGGCCATAAATTTTGAAGCAATTGTGGAATTCTTTAAATTCAAAAGACTTCTTGGTTCTACTTATTTGAATAATGCATCAATTTCATACACATCTGTTGAATGCGATCACAATTTAAATAATACATGAAAATTTGATACAGATCAGATGATAGCTTCTGATATTAGAACCTTCATAAGATTGTTCAAAGTGAAACAAGCTCCATAACTCAAGAAGTAATTAGCAGAAATTGTAGAAATTCAAGAGGTTCCTACTCTGAGAGTTTTCATAGAAATTAAATGTATGTGTATCCCTGCTACTATCACGATTGTTGAATGGAGACAGACAAAGAGTACAATACTTACAATAACTGATGTGCTTTGGGACCCAGTAGGTGGGGGAGCAGTATTATTTGTCCCAGCATTACTGTTGGTATTTTCATTATCTGTAGTAGCATCAGCCATACTTATTTGGTATTGACTTTAATAGAACCTAAAAGTAAAACAATGACCATACTTAGGTATGATGTTAGTACTAGCATCAGCCATACTTATTTGGTATTGACTTTAATAGAACCTAAAAGTAAAACAATGACCATACTTAGGTATGATGTTAGTAGTAGTACTAACAGTGAATAGTAGAACTTTTTAAAACTATGTTAACAACTACATGATCTTGCATCAGGATTTTTGACAAATGAAACTTTTGCCTGTTTGTGCTGTTAAACTTGTTTACGATGTTATGAGACGATTGGATAAATTACCCCAAATGGTGATTTTTCTTTGGTTCATTAAATCAT
The DNA here is from genome assembly GCA_948474765.1 of Patella depressa. Lineage (NCBI taxonomy): Eukaryota > Metazoa > Mollusca > Gastropoda > Patellidae > Patella > Patella depressa. The sequence goes on along the minus strand of OX419722.1, from coordinate 51,202,991 downwards.
TACCAATAAAATATTATGGCCGTTGTGACTGATGTTTTGGCTGTTATGACCAAACTTTTGACCGTTATGACCACAAACTTTTGGCCGTTTTTGCTTTTGGCCGTTATGTTCTTTTTCTTTTCCCTTACTTACTAAATATACCAGACCTAGACTTACATAAACAAACACACAATTATTATAGAAAAATCATGTACATGATCACAATCAAATCTATTTGGACACATTTTCTGATTGGAAAACTGTTTAATTTCTTCTTTTGTTCGTTTTAAACTTTGCACTAATATGATATAGGCCTAATCATTGTTTTATTGTTTCTATATTAAAATTCAATAAGAGAACCATCTTGCATCCGACGGTAAATCTTTCATATCAACAGAAATCGTAGCCAGTTTCATTTTACATAATACAAGATAACTGAACACAGGTACTTTCACTCAAAAGCATGAGTTTCCCTATACGTTTTGATGAGCAAAATTGGCCAGCCACAACACATAACGGAAAATGATATCCAGACAGAAACTTGCAGGCAATTATTTTAAAATTAAGGGCACTGGGTCGTGTTTGATTCAGCAGTAAGCATGAATAGCTTTGACATAGTAAGTCAGAAGATTCATATTAACGACTTTGTGCACCATAACCTTATCTTGACTATATATCTTGCTGCTGCTTACAGAATAGACAGTAGTTTTGAATGTAAAGTGCATTAGGGGCCCTCAAAAGCATAGCCTTATTTCAAAAGTGGGGCCAGCTCGTAAGTTGGATAAAGGGGTTATGTCACATATCACTCCTTCCTCCTCTGCAGTTTATTAGTCCTCTGCTAAATCGTCTTGCACCATTCATAAGGTGTGAGGACAAGACCTCTCCACCGTGTCTGTACTCAGGGAGCAGGCCTATTCATCCCATAGCCGTTTAAACTCGGGCTGTTTCATTCCAAATTTACATGGGTCATTTAATCCCACTTGTATAGGGTTGTTTCATCGCGTAAAGGTCACATCAGTAAACATAGATTGGGATGAAACAGTCTGAGGTGAAATGGTCATGAGATGAACTGACCTGCAACCGCTATCCTTACAATGACTGCATTGTCCAACTTGCGTGCTTAGCCTCCTAATTCTTACGAGGATCTTGTCGTAAAGATACATCACCTAAGCTAAACTACAAATTAATTAAATACTATTACTAGTACAACTACATGTACAAGGCCAACATTTTGTAAATTGGGCATGCACCACCGGAACTTCCAACGTGTCATAAGAATAGGCACAGTGTATAATAATATTATTCTGATTATCTTTATCAATATTCATAAAAAAAAATGTGTGCCTCATTATTCATGGGAGCTTAAAAAATCATCGGATTTTCAATTCATATCTGGGTCAGAGCTGAACTGTGGATCATGGACGAACGGGCCAGGAAATTAAAATTTACACAAGTCCATAAATTACACGATGGACTATGAATATTACCTTGGTAACAAGAACTCTATAATCGAACCTTCGTAAAAATATCTTCTTTCTAATTCTTCTAGCTTCTGGACATTACTTTTCTAGATTCATCAAATCTCATGAAATTTTCCTAAAGAACTGGTAAGTATATCACTGGTTAGATATTCGATAGTTCAACTTTAATGACGTGTGATTCCAATCAAATCGACTATATTAGGCTCAACCCAACTAATGTTAATTCGATTCTGTACGTTTTACCAATTCCTGTAAACAAAGAAAGAATTCTGATATTGTTTTACAAAGCAATATCGCAAAATCTCATACAAAAGTTAACATGAAATAAATATCTAACTTCAATACGGAAGTTGACTCTTTGTGTTTTCTTTTGAAGAGTTTTACGGTACTTACCCCCCTTGGACCACAAATATACACACACACCTCTATACGTACACTCAAGCAGCTCTGCTTTAAGATTAAGATTATGTCATTTAATTGCACCTGTGTCAAAAGGAAAAGATTATCGCAGGCAAATTTATATAGTAAAGAGCAAACGACCACATTGGTATAAAAAATGTAATTTTCACCTGCTGGCGTTTTTTTTTTTAGATAATTCACAATTAGAATGGGTCTCTCATGTGTGAATAGTTTGTATCGAAATAAAATGGGGTTCAACGTCCTACAGCTGTTCTTCACGGGTTCATAGATTTACCCAAAACAACTTTATGAAAATCAAGTCTTTAACTCAATATATTTATATTATCCGCAGTCTTCGACTTAGTGGTCAATTTAAATCAACCGTGAAAAGATGGACTTTTGATATCCATTATTAAAGATACAATAAAGATTTTAAAATTAGCATGCAAATCGCGCGCCAGAATCATTTCCAGCGGCATTTGTGTTGGTTAAGTGGGTAATTAGTAAGTAGTTTTATAGAAGACATCAGTAGTGGAACCATCAGTAGACATCAGTAGTAGAACCATCTATGTTGGAGGTCGGGCGTTCGATCCCTACATTGGCCGAGAAATTTTATCGGGATTGCCCTTGGTCAGTAGTGCAGGACGGTGGGCCTGAAAATGACAACTGTTTAGTCGTTCGGATGGTACAAAAACCCGAGAATAGTAAAAAAATTTATTTCATCCCTTGTGCCTGTGCAATAAAGCTATTACTGGACAAATTTCAAATAGGCGTTGCCTCCCTTGAATCGGTTACAAATCAAACCCCGCTTTTGAATTATGCCAAAAGCATAAGAATGTTGAAACAAGTATAATTTATTTTGTAATAGATATGACGTCATACTGTCAACGATCTTATGCGATTTTAAAAAAACCCAAGTTAGTTTTGACATTACAATGCTACTGTTAGCTTGGACATAACAATAAATGCTACTGTTAGTTTGGATATTACGCCGCTACTGTTAGTTTTGACATTACAATGCTACTGTTAGTTTGGACATAACAATGCTACTATTAGTTTGGACATAATAATGTTACTGTTAGTTTGGACATAATAATGTTAATATTGTGTTTGATGAAATAAACAAAGTTTCCGTATTGCTAAACAAAACAAAAAATAAACTATGAGTGAATATGGCACATACTATCCAAAATGGCGAAGGAACTTTCTTAAATGATGTTATCAACGCGAATCCATTTTTTTTAAACAATATTTTTAATCATGAATTGGCCTGTGTAAAATCGCTCTCTCTAGATGATATATATATAAATAATAGTAATAATGAGGACCCAATGGGTATACATACAGTTAAATATCAAACACATATATATACATGTATATATAATAAAATGGATGAAAATGTACAGAATATATTATAGATTACAAGCAAAATTTAACATAATATTGAAAACAAAATACTTATTGATCGAGATTAAAATCTGTTTTACATATTATCATTAAACTTATAGACTTGGTTAAAATATTAAAAGACATAAATCTCATTAAAAGTCAACTGAAATAATTTTGTAATTATCCCTTTGCCTTCGTCTCCAAGAATATGTCTTATAATAATTTACTAAAATCATTAGATAAAATGGGCCGTCTGCTTATTAATACCAATAAATTGAGCACGTGCAGTAAGAGGCATAACTCTGATAAAAGTGGACAAAAATCGAGAAAATGGCGGTCACAAGTCTGATAAAGCACATAGGGTGTGAATTAAAACTCTTATAACGTTAATTAGATTGGAATTCATTTCGTCAAGAGATATCCGAATGCACTTATTCTTCTATTTAACAATTGTTTTCCATTATATGGCATCAGAGTCGAGTTAAATAAATCTTTTTAGTACGTGCTGAATGTATCGACATCATTGTTGGGCGTTTAGAAAAATATTAATGGCGGTGTCTGACCTTTGATCATCACGAAATTGTAAACGATTTCATTAAATGTGAAATTTAATCGACAATTGGTCAAACATGCTTTTAAAATTGTCACAAAAAAAAATGGCCACCATTCGTAAGTAAATAGTGTTAAAATATCGTAAATCAAGGTTGTGGACCCTCTAGAGAACACAATTTCGACCCGATTTTCGCATTTCAGAGACCAGTTTTGCTTTTCTATAAAAAATCTTGATTTATTTGAATTGAAGTTACTTAAGTTAAGTAAAGATACATTGTAAGAGCTACATCTGTCCATTGTAGGTTCTTTTTTTTTGGGGGGGGGGGGTCAAATGTTATATACATTATCATTTTTTTAAAAAAATTTATTTACAAGCCCATAATCATTTTTCTAGGCCATCGGAAGGATGCGATATTAAATGTATTAGGACATGTAGATACACTATTTAATCGTTTAATGCTAAATGGAAAATAGAAACTTCGTTTTTTATCAGAACTTCGCTCAAATTAAAATAATTGAAATCCAATATGTTCATGTATTATAGCCAGAACTGTCCGCTCTTTATCTATATCTGACACAAGGACGCTTAAATAAATTAACTCCCCCCCCCCCCACACACACACACATTTTTTTTCTATCTCAATTTTGACGTTAAGGGGCCAAATTTGGAAAGTTAGAACGTTGCCACCCCTTCATAAAATGTATATTTCTACTGATACCCCCCCCCCCCTCCCCACTCCAATCGTATACTAGGAATCTGATTTAGACGGCTAACTGTATTATTTTCAAGGCAATTCTTTATCCACGATTGATATAGGTTATAATCTGCCTAATCTGCTAGATATAACAATTCCTAGATTACGTTGTCAGAGGAACCCATGACTGACAGTCTCTTATACTCGGAATTGTGATTTGCATCCGTATCTAACCCCGAATAGTTCTGTCCGGTAACCTACTTCACCTTTGGAAAAAGAATAAGATATTTTTCTAAATACCGGCATGTGCTTTTCAATAACCTATTTCTCCAAAATAGACTAAACTGACTGACATAACAGTAAATATGCTGCACGAAATTCGAAATGTGGTCAAATTTAGAATATTTCTAATTGCATTTCTGTTAATATACAGCTCGCATTTTGTAACCTGACACATGGTTGTATTTCTACATTACGTTTGATGTAATCTTACATGTGGTCAAAGGGGAAATAACCGATATTTGACAGTAAATTTACATTTTTCTATAAAACAAAAATAATATTTTAAATGCTGTTTCTGTTAATGCACTTCTCACATTTCAACAGTGTATCAAATGATTTATATCTTTTAATCAAAAAGAAATATATTCCCGAAATTTGTTTTTCAGATATTATTATGTTGTGTGTGCATATTTTAATATTGTAAATTATAGTATAATGTTTGAGATAAAGCCGCCATCTGTTAGATCATACTATCACGACTAAATCATCTAAGGCTTATTATTATGTTATTGTTCAATCTGAAGGTCAAAATGTATAATGCAATTATACGTTATATGGAAGAACAAAACAAACTATTTTTTGCTTTTAAAATATTATTCTTTTTATCAATATAATAATATATTCTATTCTACAGTAATCAGTGACTGTAAATCTAAGATATGTTAATAAGGATTTAACAGTTGTTCAAGATAAACAGAAGAACGGAAGACATGAAAGCCAGTTGCAATAATTTTCGTATAGTAGAGTACATGATTGTATTCTATACTATCAAGATTTTGATTTTGTAGAGATACTTGTAAATTATACCAAATTATAATTATCAACAGATTTTCATTTTCCTGTTTTTTAGAATGGTAATGTTTCGCTCTTTGGCTGGGAAGGTTTTGACGTATAGCTATTAAAGGGACTTAACTTCAATAAAAAAAATCTAACTCAATATCTATCATTCATAATATGCAAAATTAAAAACACAAATTAGGTATTGATGTTATTATCTTACGGTGAAAATAATGGGATCCAAATATCCAATATTTAAGGCACAATGAACATTTCAAATCAGTACATGACACGTGTACTCTTTGGTTTCGAACGTCATTTGTGACTTACAAAGAAAAACATATCCCACACAACATGCGGAAGTAATTAAAAGTGACTGATTCACAAACAAGAATTTTTTTTTTATAAAACGTGTAGAATGGACTTAGCTGTTCAATTTTGAATGTTCACGTATTTCAAAGAACATATTTGATTATAAATTACAAATTAAAAAAAAATATCAATATTAATATGAGCTTTTAATCCGTTGTCCTGTATGTTAAGGTTCCTAAGAATAGGGCTATGTGCCTTTTAAATGCCAATCAAACTGAAATTCTGCTCAAACGACCAACCATTCAGTGTTGCTAACAACTCAGGGTTTGGTCAGTATTAATTTTTAGTTGCTATCAACAGTTATTAATAGTAATTTAAACACATCACTTAACTTAGAAATTTCATATTTCAAGTACATAAACTTGTAAATTTAAGATTGATTTGGATTGTGTCTAAGACCATATATTATTAATAATGGTTACAGTAGCAAGGCCGTGAAGACCTCCGAACAGAGTATTTTAAAGGTCAATTTGAACAACTTTCCAACTTGTCATCCATATTTACAGCCCTGGTGATGAATATTACCGTATAATGATCAGAATACTTCAATACAAGATATGCCATTCTTAAGAACGGTAGACTTAATGATAGAACGAAATATGGTATAACGATAGAGCTAATGAAAAGGAACTTACACAATACGATATTATACTGTGGGGTAAAAGTTGCCCGGACAGCAGTTATTTTACGTGTACACGAGTACGAACGATTAGACATTTTTCCCTGTCCAACCCACCGCCCTGCACCACTGACAAGAGATCTGGCCCTCTTGGTTAATGAGCCGGAACCTTATTCTGTGAGTATAGCTTCTAACGGCAAAGATAATGTTTTCATGATAAGCACAATGATGATGTAATATGATGTCTGATTATTGTTAAATGTGCGCCAGTCAATCGACCTATACGTAACAAGATAATAAACTCAGTATTGAATAAATATTTTTAAATATGAAAGTCATCCCCGTTTAATAACTAGTTCTGTCTTCTTCTTGTGAAATGTGTAAAAGATTGGACGGCAGTTGGGATTGTCTGTTGTGCACGAGGCATGATATGCGTACCGTTTTCTAAGACATCAATTTCACGTAGCTATAACAACTTTATATCCTTCGGATTTTTAAAAATTAAACATTTGTAATTCATTTAATAATTAGTTCGGTTCCCAAACCTTGGATGAAGTATCATACTTTCTAAATATACCTTTTGTCAAAATTAGCCGTCACAATGAACAAATCTGATCAAATATTATTGAAACGATCTACTGAAAAAACATGACAATTTCTGGCGTAAACTGCCCCCCCCCCCCTCGCCATTCCTCCACCAAAGAAAATGACAATCAATCTTCATTTTGCGCAGATGATTTGCCCGTTGCGCAGTTTGCTGGAGTTCGTGTAGATCGATGTTATTGCTCCCCCAGTGAGTTAAAACAAGTTACGATCCTCTAGATCTCTTTACGATTTGCCGTTAATTAGCCGCAACATGTCGATTAAAAAGAACACCAGATGACCGATATTAATAGATTTCTGTCAAATTAGGCCGTTTAGTGGCCGGTGCAGACGTTATATTCCACAAAAAGCTTTCTTTCATATTTGTTGAACTTTTTTCTCTCACAAAGGCACAGCAGCGTCTGCCTTAGATGACTTAACTACGTTCATTTGACTTATCTAATTATAGTAAATGGCACGTGTACAAATACATTTAGTGCTAATAGCGTGTTTTTATGATGGCCAATGTTTTGTTAATTTTATAATTTGAATGATAAAAGACAAAACACACCCACAGTGCCAGTCTGTTAATACTAAAACTGTCGTCTGATGTTATTCCGTAACTATACTCTATTCCAAAGGCAACAATTATGAAACAGTCTATAAATTTTAATCATGGGACAATGAATTTTTGATAAATTTTCTCATTTTCATTTCTTTGACGAGAAGTTAGATATAATTATAGATATAATGGTAACTTAGACGAGAAATTAGATATAATGGTAACTTTGACAAGAAGTAAGATATAATGGTAACTTTGACGAGAAGTTAGATATAATGGTAACTTTGTGAACTGTTTTGGAGGTTTCTGATTTCCATTCGGTTGCACAACTGCCTTTTATTTGCACAAACAATGCCAATAGAAATTGTAGCTATCAAACAATCCAGGACAGTTACACAATAAAACACAGATAGTGATGCAGGAAAACGGCAGAGACATAACAATTAAATATATCCATTCCCCTGTTCTGTTACAGATGCCCCAATTAACACTGGATGTAGTCATAATAATCGGATCACCGATTTGATCCATTTTTCATAAATTAGAGAGCATGAAACCATATAACAGCTTGTTTTTGACAGTGCGTGTGAAACCGAACATGACAGTAAAGACAGGGTATGTTTATTCTTCTAGAACATCAGATGTCACTTCTTGTTTAAGAACTTTACAACTTTCTTTTGTAGTTTTATAGGCACCCACTGTTACTGATTGAGTATAGCGCCGACAATAACCAGGGGTCCCTGATTCTATCGCAATGTGGTTAGGAACAGTGCCTGGTCATGCGTTCACGTTGAGAGTTGGAATTGGACGAGCCGTATCAAGAAACGGCTCTGTTCGGGCACAATATCCACTAGATCATACTGCAAGGCGATTACCGTCTTCAATAAACCCCATTTCATTTCATTTCATTTCATTTCATTTGCTTTTTGTGGGGGAAGATCATTTACCTCGGGCATAGGCTTTCCCCACCTATACTGATTGTTAAAACCCACATGTCGACAGAACTGAACAGCTACAAAACATACTCGTCAGCACCTAAGATCATGCATCCTGAGAAATAAATGGATTGGGAACTGAAAGAGGTTGCCACAGAATAATGAGAACGGATTGAGTTCTACGCTATATTAACGACATAGCTATCACTGATCAATAATGGCGGATGTTGTACACGTGACAGGGAATGATTAGTTAATATAGAACACCCCAAAACACTTATCCACGATGCGTTCATAGTGTTGAAATGAAAAAAATTACACTTTCGCATCTAAAGCTATCCCTTGATAAAATTGCAGTGATTGAGATTTTTGAGGTTTAATATGGAGTTTTTCTGCTTGTGTAACTGGGTCCATCTTGATAATCGTCTTTACCGTTTAAATACTCCCCTGATAATAAACCAATTATTTTCCTTCACTCTTCAGATCAAAGGCCATAAAATATCATAGAAATGCATTGGTATTAGTTTATTTCGTATTTCAATGGAATTCATTAACCCATAACATTAACAACCCCAACTCTATTAAAGTTGAAACCCAACTTAGAAAGTAACCGGTGTTACTGGGAATTAATGATAGTGGTAATTCGCCATTATGATAAATCCTTCCAAACCATATTTGCTTCTAGTTGTAAATCGCCACTCAATTTGACTGGCATCATTATCTATAACCACAATATGACAGCAATATGGACATAATTTGTGTTTTTGTTACGAACTGGTGTCAGATGGGGGATTTAGTAGTTTAATGGTAGAAATCACCGAAGCCAAAATCGTCTAAGCATAGTCTATCACCCCATCGGGAATCCGTCGGTATTAGCCGCGAGCACTCGTTGGGAAAATGAAACAAGTCGCTCGGAAAAATACGAGAATTTGCTTGTATTTATTTAGCGTGGAATATAACGTGTAATAAGTTAGGATGGGAGATGGTTCTGTCCTCCATCGGCAGATTTCTTTTCGTTTTTCCAATAACAAAGTAAAAGAGTTGGTCGCAGTTAAAGCGGAGTTGATGTTTTTAGCTGGAGGTTGGTTATTTGAGAATAGCAGTTGAATCAAGATTATTGTCAGCCTCATAGAACTCTGATGAGTTGTGAAATGGGGCGAATGATTTATTCACAAGTAACAACCTGTCTATAGAAAACAATTTGTGAAGAGCGAATCAAGTTGTATTTACGAAGAAATTGTGTAACCACTATAATATATTTGTCATCTCTTTATCATGTGGGAGTGAACGATTCACCGACACATTGGTCGCCATCTTTGATTCTATTCTAAAGTAAAAAGTAAAGTGTTTTGTGAGAACTTATATTACATTTACGACACATTACACCCAAACAAATTACTTTTCAAAAACAATTTTTGAGAAATCCAATCTCTCTTTGAGTTTATTACCAATGGGCTTGTAGTTTTTGAAAAAGCTTTCAACTTCCTTAATTATACATGTTGACGAAGTGAAAATAAATTCATTTCAATAAATTTGAAAGGTAACATTCAGGACGTTGAGATGATGAGAATTGAAATGAGTTAGTCGATTTAAACAATCTTATACACTGTAAGGTGCATACTCTTCTTAATTCGATTGGTAATAAACTGTAATGGCATATTATGAGAGGCAAATTGACATGTTATACTCCAGTAGAGAAACAAAAAACACAAACAAACAATTCCAGTTCAATAAGCCGCTTATACTACTACCTTTAATGATGGCGAAATAGACTGAATAAGATCCAAATGAAACGATCTTTATTCAACTTCTTTTAATTTCATGTCTAAACATTTAATCATTAGTTAATACGGATATGTTGTTTTCATTGTCTCTCATAATGAAACTAGAACGAACTATTCTGTTGGGAACTCTTTTATACAGTTAATTTAACTGTCATCACTCACCAACAAACTTTCTGTTGATTTCCAATTTAATATTAATGTTGGCTGTAATATTTTATACAAATTTGACAAACACAAGCTGTAATAGATCATTTCAATTCCCGCATCAAGAAGGTGCATCCAGTAAGCACCTTCTTTTGATGTCTAATCTCCCACGGAATGCGAAATGTCTGGATGTTCTGACTCCAAGGTTGTTTCTCGGCGGTAATAAGAAAAGTATGGTGGCTGATTGGTATCATGTCGTATTGTCGTGATGTCGCCTTTCATAACGCGACAACCCGACAACCCGACAACCCGACATCATGACATTTCTACCCGACAACACGACAACCCGACAACCCGACAACCCGACACCACGACATTTATACCCGACATCACGACATTTTTACCCGACATTACGACACTAAAAATGTCGTGATGTCGGGTAAAAATGTCGTGATGTCGGGTAAAAATGTCGTATTGTCGGGTTGTCGGGTTGTCGGGTTGTCGTGATGTCGGGTTGTCGGGTTGTCGGGTTGTCGCGTTATGGAACAAAAATCTGGCAATAAAGAAAATTGTTGATCAAGTGGAAGTAGATTCACGCTCACATTGCAGTTTGAGTTGCATTCGTATCCATTTGTATACGTCCACATTCATAATGTGAACCGTCTTCATTAGCTCAGTCGGATCAGAACAGTAGGACGTTAAACCCCATTTCAGTTCATAATGTGAACATATTATGCCGCCGCCCTTGTCTGTGTGTCTGTCATTGAGTCAAGTGGTGTGGTTTCCAGCCCAAGCTTGTCCATGACAAAGAGTAGGGTCGTCTGTCTAACCTCGTGGGTTTTCTCCGGGTGCATGCCCTATCCGCGGGGTGGTGCCAATCCCGCTTTTTTGTTATTATTTTGTCTGTAAATATTCTACAGGCTGCAATTATTAACAGATTTTGTTCAAATTCGGCATGATCAATCATTTCAATAACAGGATGGTACCTATATTAATATTTTGTCTGTAAACACTCTACAGGTCGCGATTCTTACTGAATTTTCTTCAAATTGGGCATGGGCATTATTTTCAAAGAGAAAATGGCACCTACTGATGTAAATGCATGCCCGACCCATAGGGGCGTTGTCACGCACACTTTTCGTGAATATTTTGTCTGTAAACACCTTTCAGACTGTAATTGGTATGAGATTTTAATCAGATTTGGCATGATCAAGACAGGATGGTAAACACCCTGCAGGCTGCAATATACATTGAAATATATCAAGGGCCATAACTCTGGTAGTAATTATTGGACATCGCTGAAAATCATTAGGTCTTCGTCGCATGAACTTACACACTGTGCATCAATTTCAAGCGAATCGGATGACAACGTTAGCCTCTAGAGCGTCCACAAGATTTTAAAAAGTGAAACGTGATCATGGGCCATAACTTTGAAAATAATGCTCATGCCAGTCCTTGTGAATAAAGTTATTATCCGATTGATTTGAAATTTATACCAAGTGTTTATGTTCATGAAACTCTGCCAGTAATTATCTGGCAGTGAAAATCAATGGGTTTCTACGTCTCATGGCCATAAACATTGTATATAAATTTAAAATCAATCCGATGATAACTTTAGGCCCCAGAGAGTCCACAATCTGACCGACGGGCGGACTGACGGACAGACGGGGGCGACGACGATTTATTTAAATGTGGACGTATGAAATTTGCAACCTGTAGGGTGTTTACCATTCTGTCTTGATCAAGCTAAAACTGAACAAAATCTCATAAGAATTACAGCCTGAAAGGTGTTTTCAAACAAAATATTCACGAAAAGTGGGCGTGACAACGCCCGTATGGGTCGGGCATGCATTTACATCAGTTGGTGCCATTGTCTCTTTACAAACAATGCTCATGCCAAATTTGAAGAAAATCCATTAAGAATCGCGGCCTGTAGAGTGTTTACAGACTAAATATTAATATAGGTACCATCCTGTTATTGAAAAGATTGATCATGCCGAATTTGAACAAAATCTGTTAATAACTGCAACCTGTAGAATATTTACAGACAAAATAATAACAAAACAGCGGGATTGGCACCACCCCGCGGGGTAGGGCATGCACCCGGAGAAAACCCACGAGGTTAGACAGACGTCCCTACTCTTTGTCATGGAAACGATTGGTCATGCCGAATCTGAACAAAATCTGTTAATAATTGCAACCTGTAGAATATTTACAGACAAAATAATAACAAAACAGCGGGATTGGCACCACCCCGCGGGGTAGGGCATGCACCCGGAGAAAACCCACGAGATTAGACAGACGTCCCTACTCTTCGTCATGGACAAGCTTGGGCTGGAAACCACACCACTTGACTCAATGACAGACACACAGACAAGGGCGGCGGCATAATATGTTCACATTATGAACTGAAATGGGGTTTAACGTCCTACTGTTCTGATCCGACTGAGCTAATGAAGACGGTTCACATTATGAATGTGGACGTATACAAATGGATACGGGTGCAACTCAAACTGCAATGTGAGCGTGAATCTACTTCCACTTGATCAACCATTTTCTTTATTGCCAGATTTTTGTTCCATAACGCGACAACCCGACAACCCGACATCACGACAACCCGACAACCCGACATCACGACAACCCGACAATACGACATTTTTACCCGACATCACGACATTTTTACCCGACATCACGACATTTTTAGTGTCGTAATGTCGGGTAAAAATGTCGTGATGTCGGGTATAAATGTCGTGGTGTCGGGTTGTCGGGTTGTCGGGTTGTCGTGTTGTCGGGTAGAAATGTCGTGATGTCGGGTTGTCGGGTTGTCGGGTTGTCGCGTTATGAAAGGCGACATCACGACAATACGACATGATACCAATCAGCCACCATAGAAAAGGGTTGTTTTTACTGGACACGGTAAAGACATACTTCCAGTGGTGTGATGTTCTTGTAAACTCGAGTAAATCTGTGGGTTTCGTCAATGTATTTTGTCGTGAATGGGGGTAGCGTCCAGTTTATGAAAGAGTCAGACCAAGGTCCATCTTGACCCCCACCCCTTTACCCTAGTCCACAAGAAATAGTTCCTTCTCGTGGGTTGAGTGGAAGCTCAAAGATAAAAATGTCTTGACCTCATTCCCTAATTCATAAATAAAGGAAATCGGTAAAACAATTCTTCAGCGGCCTAGAAAATAAAGTGAAGAACATATTTGATAAACGATCTTCAGTTCAAATTACATGTGTGGATCTTAAGGGGTTTTTATGCTTCAATTTTAATGGTAGAATAATCTAAGTTTAAAGCTACACATAAGAAGTATGGTGATGCTATATATTAGGTGGGAATATTACTATTTTGTCATTTATATGGTCGGCTAAATCTTATCACTAACAAACTCATGTTACGAGTTTGTTTTAGCTGGTGGCGAGATGTATTGGGTGATTTGCGACGCGGCCTTCCTTTTCTTATTAAATCACAATTTCAAAAACAATTCCTTGCCTCAATTCCCTTCAAAGGCAAATAGTTATAACGCATAAAATGTATTATGAATTATGGGGCTGCTTGGAGCTATAATACCCTACGTGTTAGCCGCTGATATAATGACTAATATCTTTTTCTGGCTGTATTATGAATTATCCATTGTCTGACATCCCAATTGCAATAAAAGGAATTGAAATATTATCGCTGGCTTACCGCTGGTAATAGAAATAGCTGAGGGCAGTTTGTCGGAAATAACAAAATGTCGGCCCCCGTGTCATGTGATTATATGAGATTGTTGGCATGCTCTTTTGATGTGTGTTAAAAATGATATTGCTGTATTCGTCTTATTAAGATACCGATAACCATATGGAGTCGGCTTACAATTTTTGTATTGCCAGAGTGTATTAAATGCAATAAAAACAATGCCAAGTTACGATCTTATTAAAGTAGATAGTATGATTATTTTTATCCACCTATAAATTTGCCGCGCTGCATTATTGATAACATTAATTGTGGATTTGAAGATTGGCTCCATTTGTGTACCGCCATGTTGTGAACAGTTATGGAATTCGAAGAGATACAAAAGTGACGTCACTCCCAACGAAATGATCTGGATTCATTGTGGTAAGAGCATCTGTCCAATCCATCTGTCCATATGCTTGTGGGCTCTCTAGCGATTAAACTTATCATCCAATTGACTTGAAATTTATTCAAGTCTGTTAGTGTACAACGATTTCCTATTTTTACTGTTTGAGTTGTGGCCTTTGGTCAACTAAAATGCTCGTTTTTTCCAGAAGTATGTGTTACAGTTTATTAGAAATGCTCGTGTTCTGTTCCAACTACGCCACGAAGACGGGCATACTCTATCAGTCTCCTTTGTGGGAAATTTTGCCCGGACAGCGGCGCTATTGTCTAATCTTATATCGTATTCCAACTGTCAAGCGGTCTTTTACGAGCACGCCTTTGTGTACATGGTACCTGTTCTTCGTCCAACCCGACCGACTAAAGGTTGTTGTCCTTAACAAAGATGGTCGGGGGGGAGGGGATCTACATGATTTTTCCGGCGAACACCAGATCGAACATGGGACCTCCAAGTTAGTGAGCGGTTCCCTTGGTCAATCGGAAAATCTTGTGCACGCTCTAGGGGCTAAAGTTGTCACCGGTTGACTTGAATTACATACACAGTGTTTACATTCGTGAGAGGGAGGACTCTATTGATTTCCGATCGACCTATAACTTGATAACCGTTAAGTGTTTTATATAATTAGAAGCGAATTGGAAGAATTAAAACGAATCAAATTATATTTGTTTTCTGATGACGACTTCAAGGATTGTTACTCTTTGTCAGTTTTTAGCGTCTTTTAAATTCTCTCATTACCTAAAAAAAAACAATATTATTATATGCAGTATCTTTTGTTCAATGCACGGACAACTTAGCTGATGTGGCCGCATGTATTGTTGCCTGACAACCTATCTTTAGAGTAGTTTACATATAGAATGTGCAACTTCCAAATCAAAGCACAGCCTCTGCCCATCTCTATGATGCCCGAACCTTTTTGCCATAGAATGCACCAGTTACATCGAAGGTTGTCAAATTCCTGGTGAGACGGTTTCTTCCTATCTACAATCATTTACAAGGTCTGTGAAAACAATTCATTCAATTTTTTTCACTCGAAGTACGAAAATAATGATTTTATGGCATCGATGTTTTTCAGCAGAAGTCATGTAATGCTTTTGGTTTCATAGTCAGAACACATCTGTAACAAATATTATTCGCGCCAATAAATTCAGATGAAAGCACTTAGTTTATAAAACTAAATTTGTAAAACACCCCGATAAAAAAGAAAAGGTTTAAAACTGTGAACCGTGTACTTGGTTAGACTTCTGTGTTTAAAATAAATATGGTTACGAAACTTTGTCTAAACGTTTGATGTTCGTGCCCCCTGTAGGGATATAGTTTCCATCGTAAAACATATCGGAAGAAAAGGCAAACTAATAAAAAACGTTCCATCAAAATAAGAATTAAAATTCTGTTATGCAAGTTAAAGATGTCTCTCTCTTTGAAATTTACAGGAACTTCACACTGAGTTTATTGGTGTATTAAAAACCATTTATTATTTCATGACTAAACCGAGATACCTTCTTCAGGCCTCTTAGAAAATAAATCAACGAATCCTCCTACCAAACGGAAAACGAAGCACTCGATTTAGAGTTAGTTATGGTGCTGCAAAACCACATATAAAGTAGATGTTAAAAAGATCCCAAAAAAATTTTGTGCGATCTTGGTTGTGTGTCCACCATCATGTCATGTGTCTTGTATCATGGCATCCAAATATTATTACTCGAGCTAAATAGTGAGGTATACCGTCAGAACAGAATATTTCAACTCAATATTATGGAGCGGAATTCACGACACAATTCTAACCCTAGTAATGTTTGTCCTAATGTATATACAGCATTACATGCCACTTCAATGTATATGCAGCATTGCATGCCACTTCAATACTAATTTATAGGATGTATATGTCTGTATTTGTATTTTCTTCTATTTCAGTTATAACTGTTAAGTCAAGATCGATTTGTTTTATATCAAATTAGATGATATTCTAGCTGTTTAGTTTGGTAAACAATTTACACATCCGACGAGACGCATTGAAAACAACAAAATTCTCTCATTACGGTAAAAAATAATTGCACTATTTACAAATGTGGTTACTGTGTCGGTCCTGAATTATAAATGGTTAATAGAGATCATGTACAATACAGTCCAATTCAAACCGCGTATCACGATACTACCCCGTAATGGTTGTAACATCGTCTTATTCATAATCACACATCACGATACTACCTCGTGATTGCTGTCGTCACAGTGTTGGTTAAACCAGGCTGACACTTGCACGACTTTTGGCCACGATTTTGTAGTGCCCATCAGTATCCACATTGACACGAACTGGCGCGACGAGTTCACGCATAGTTTGCGCATTGTTTACGCACTTCCCGCATTGGCACGATGAGTTTGTGCAAATCGGGCGGTGTCGTGCCGACTCGAGTCGTGCCAATGCGTGCCACGGAATCGTGCAAGTGTCAGCCTTGCTTTAACAGGATCAACTGTAGTTCGTACTTTTTTATACGAAAAACATCCAAACTGTTACAACCCTGGGGCCTATTTCACGAAATTTTATCTACGATAAGATCACAATTTTAGTAATTTGATTGGATAATATTAGATTGATTTTAGTGCTTAGCCAATCAAAATTGAAGTATCTACTAAAATTGGATTTTATGTTAAGTTAAAATTTCGTGAAACAGGGCCCTGGAGTACTGGGAGAATATAAATATACCCTAACGACCCCCCCCCCCCTCCCCTGACCAAGACAAATCATTCGTCAATGCTTCACCTGAACCTTCATGGCATAAGGTTACTTGTCGTGCACTCGTCATTTAAAGCCAGGAGACAATGCTCTAACTTTGTCCACCAGCAGATTTTAAAACTTAATTTCCGCACACATTTTCGTGGTTACCAGGTGCGGATCCAGGATTTTTTGCAGGGGGGGGGGTCTAGGTTTGATAATTGCTGAACTAATTGCGCTCAACCGATAATTTGATAAATTAGATTCAATTTGGTTCATTCTGACGTATTTCCGGAAGGTAAATTCCAAAATAACAGGTCTAAATCGCCAATAAAATCGCATAAAAAAAATTTCAAGTCTGAGCAGGGGGGGGTCCGGACCCCCTGGACCCCCCTGGATCCGCACCTGGTTACCAACAGCAACAGTTCCTGATTAAGGGTCAAATCAAAGGTATGCAGCATTCAAATAGATAACCCAAACAATTAATTTTTCACAACACTTTTCACAACACGTAGAATAAATGTAATGAGTGTAAAAGCCATGTCGAGAAGAATCAGTATAGCTCTACCAATATACTGTTTTTCATGACATCTTCACACCTTTTTTTTTCTTATTCTTTTATTGTTGCTTAAATTGATTTTTACTTTAGCAGAATGGTAAAATGGAAAACTGCTTATACACTTAATAGAAAAAAAGGAAATAATTTGGATGAATGTCTCATGAATAAAAATAAATTCAACATGGCACCATGGGATAGAGAAAAAAATTCTTACTTGAGAAAATTTGATTGCTTAATGTCGAACAAGAGTATTAACTTTACATTAGCGATGAGAGGTGAATGAAATTCTATCATGAAATGAAATCAACTTGATTTCTGTACCCCAAGCTCATACCTTATTGGTTAAGAGGTCTTTATGATGCACACGTGTCACATGGTTCTACTTGGCATCATGTGGTCCTAGAGTCAGCAAGGGGGGCACATTATTCGATTTTTAAAGAGGTGCACTGTATAGCACTAAGTGTAAACGAAAAGACTTAAACGACGAAGAAGTGTATGGGGTGTTTTTAAGCCAGAGGATGTAGTTTATGAGACTTGCTAACTGCGTTACACATCATGTGATCGTAAATACCCTCTTCAACCAGTCGAGACAAATTGTATTTGGTCAGGCAGGAAACCAAGTATTCATTTGTCGCTCGTAGTTCCGACGATTCAATTTGATAATAAAAACTTTGATGTTCCGCTGCGGGATTACGTCGAGTGATTTATCCCTTCTCGCAATCCTCTAAATTGACTGGCTGTTCATATTAAACACAAATAACTCAACCAAAAAATACACCAGCAAAACCAAAAAACATCTTCTCACTTGACATGTTAAAGCCAACTTTCATACTTAAATAAACATACCCCAAATGAATTAAATCTGCCAATTCGGATTTTATATTTCACGTGTAGTGTTTTTACCCTGTAAGAATCAGTTTATACCTGATTAGAAAGTTAAATTAAGGAGATATATTTCTTGCATCGAGTGCCATTTCCCGTGGGTGCCACTGTATTTCTCACCACGTTTTTATTTAATACGCCCAGTTCTTGTATTTTATTTATCGCCTCTATCGAGTGGTGCATGAGTAATCGTTAGGGAGAACACCCAGTGGTGGTCTATGAACAAGTATTCGAGACATTCAAGCATAGGGCAGTTTCTATATTGCAAATAAAAACCATTCGGACTAAAAAAATGCACTAGTTACCCTCCACCTAGTAGGTATCTCTTCACCACTTTTCAAATTATATTTTAGTGCAATCTGAAGCCCCGTGATACTTTTTTATCCCCATGCAAGTTCCCATATGTTAGTGCTCGTATAATCATATCTATAGATGTCCGCTACCACAAGTCATGGCCGGGGTTCTTTCAACACAAAAAGCATGCATACAAGACCTTGTCTACGCTCATCGATGTTCTTGTCCAGATAGCTGAATCATGGCTGTACCGCACATATGGACACAGTTCACCAATAATTCCTACGCGAATTTCATCTCCCCTCCCCTCCCCTCCCCCCACCCATTTGCATGGCGATTTTTGTTGACGTTTTGGTTTTTGGTGTACAATCAAACAGAAAGGGTTGGATATCCATTTTCTACCGGGCTCAGACGCGGATCCAGGGGGGGGGGGGCAGTGGGTCGTGACCCACCCGTCAGTCCCAGTGTGACATAGTTGATTTTCGTTTTCGTTTGCTTTGTTACTGTTGTAGTTCACATATCTGCTCTTTAATAGATGATATAAACATGATTTTCGCATTATCTCCGCTGGGGACTACACCAAACCTGATCATTACCCTTTGCTCCAATGTATGGCCCCTCCCTCGAAAAAATCCTGGATCCGGGCCTGGGGCTCATGTGAATATTAGTAATTTTGAGGCGGAAGGATAAGGGACTTAAAAAGGTTGGTTACGTGAAATATAGGGCGGACAGTTGCATGTTTTAAGCAAAATGTGCAAAATCTTTTCAGATAAACAAAAATAAAAGAATGCGAGCGTATTTCATTTCCTTCTGTTGAATTAACAACCACACGTATGGATTTTATGTAAACTGTTATTGGTAAGCGCATGTTTTATTTCAGAAATGGACATTTGGCAGACTTTAATAACAAGAAATAAATCACATACCATATACAATTACATATACAGCATTTTATGATTAATCAACAACCCCGAAATATGTTGCTAGAGGTGGAATGGGGTAGGGTAGCTTAGGTTTCCTCCCAGTTTTCCAGTAATAGCGAATTATTAACAAATAGATTTTATGTTACTCCTGTAAGTGTAGATTGGGTTAAATACGCCCCGTTTAAATTCGCTTAAAGTAAAGCAGTTCCACAATGATTGTTGCTGACTAATATGACGGTTGGTAACCATCTCTCTCTCTCTCTCTCCCTCTCTCTCTCTCTCTCTCTCTCTAAAATATAGACTGTTATATTATTGTTTTATGTATATTTATGTCATCTGCACCTAGAAATTATTTCCACTCCATTTGGTTCGTTATTATTTGAGCAGATGTCAATTGGCCAAGTAGCTCTATGCTCCAAGTAAAGACATGAGGCGCGTGCGGAGCGATACTGGAATTCGTCTGTCAGCAGACGTGGCAAATGTAATAAGATTTGATGTTTGTCCATCATCGTCGTTAATGATTTTAGAAGAGATAATGGTTTGTATGAATTACAATTTACATTATGATTATTAAATGTACAAGTCTGCTTTTGGCACAATGTCTCGTGAGAATTATTTTCCATTGTACTAACCAATCGTCGTAGTTTTGGTGAAAGATTCCGGAATTAAACGATAAACAGATCCAACATAAATCATTTGTCCGCCATAAACGTTATCTCGACACACACCTCCTCGAGCACGACACGCGTTAAAGTTTGTTACTTCTGAATCAAACAGTCTGTCATTCCAAATATATGTTAAATGTGACGGGTATGGAACACGGGGTATGGTGTGCCTGCTCTTTCGGTACAATTGTATAGATTATTGTGCATTCAACTGGTTAGGTCTAATCAGTGTTAACATGGAGTGAACTACCTTTGTCATACTTCCTCCCTAATAGCTCCAATTTCTGAAAGTTCGCGTTATCTTCCATTTAAACTAACGACGGGGTTGGTTTGTAGCTCGGGCATATAGACCCATAAATAGGGGAAGGGTGTCTCAAATTAAGTGCAATCACTGCAGTCGGTCTCCAAATTATGCATCGGCGAAGAAATGAATTAATGAGGTAAACAGAAAATGTAAAATATATATTATGTATGTATACGCATGGTTGCTTTGATTGGATTTCACAATTCGAGCCAGTTTTTCACAGCTCAAATTAATAGAAACTGTTATGCGTTCAGTAATGAAATACGAACGCCTCAATGAACTATAAGAGACTTTCGGCAAAGGAATTTTTTCCCATCCGTATCACGTATCCGTATCGTCATGTATCGTCAATATAGTTTTAGAGTTTTGGTAGATTTTCGCGCCGGGTACGTATGGGTAGCTGAGCTGAGCTTATTTCTATTACAGTATGATGGCATCGCAGTACTAGTTGTCGCACAGGAGCTGGGCTATTTTAAAAAAAAAATTTAGTGTCGAATCTTATTAAAAATCTTCGACAGCAAAATTTGGTCCCGTCGTCCATTAGCCCAGGTTAGGTGTAAAAGAGTAGGACGTTAAACCCCATTTCATTTCAAAATTTGGTTTCACTAAAGTATCATTTCAAAAAGTATATACCCCTTTTAAAGATCTGCAAACTCCCCTCCCCCCTCTAAATTTAGCACGTAGCTCAACCAGCATGCAGACAGACAAGTAAAATACGAAAATTCTACATAGAGATCATAAAAATAATGATTGAATTCCAGTCTATATCATGGTAAAATCACATCAAATATACACTTTCGTGTTCTAGGATACACATACACAGAGAAAAAAAAGTGGGTCAAAAACGCGTAAAACTTACTCATTTGGGTGAGTTATGAGAAAATACTCAGCTAGATGAGTATTTTGACGCAGATTGGGGGCAAATAGGTCAGCTATGACTCGGTTTATTGAAACTTGCTGGAAATTTCTGAGTCACTAACTAGTCACCTCTGAGTTATTAAATATTCAGTGATGAATTTGACGTTATTGAGTCACAGCTGAGTCAAGGTTGAGTTACGTGTGAGTCCTTTGGGTCACACGTATTATGACGGCAGTTTGACGAAGCCTGGACTAAAATAACATCTATAGCATCTGCAAATATCAACATTGGAAAAAGTGAATCATATGTATTTTTTCTAACAAAACTTGTGGGATAATTCTCAGTTAATACATAATCAGCGATGAAATTTTTGTAAGTGAGTCACAGCCTAGTCAAGGGTGAGTCAATGTGAGTCCTTCCGGTGAAAAGAATTGTGGGTGGACGTTTTATGGCGGCAGTTAGACGAAGCCTAGACGCTTGTTTGATTAAAAGAAAATCGAAGTCATCTGCCGATATCTGCCACAGAAAAGGTAAATTATTGGTGTTTTTGTTAAGGATACAGCCTTATTCAATATTATGTTTACTATATTACAGAGATTAGGTAGCATATGTGAAATAGACCACTGATTTTGATTTTGATTAAAAATTCAGATTCAAATTTATGAAATCGACGTGTGTAGACCTGGATGGGTCCATGATCCAGTTAGTGCTTTATATTGAAATCTTAAGCTGACATTCAACATAATATGAATAGAGTTGAAAATTTCACCATATAGATAGGCCTGGGTGGAGTATTGCCGCATTGCAATGACGGGGGCTATTCGGATAATTATACGTATGAGTCAAAACCGAGTCGCCAATTGGTTCATAGATGAGTAATATATATATCCCCACAAAAGCGTGTGAAAACGAGTCAAGACTGGGTCAATAGTAGATCACGATTTTAAAATCACGAGACTTAGTTAAGAAGTTGTTATAGTTGGACATACTAAAATCACACAAAATTCAACAAATACCGAGTTCTCCCTATACTGTATCCTATTATTAACACCGATTCGTACCAAATGTTTTAAGATACCCCACCCCACCCCAGCTTTTGTAATTCTAGTTCAAATAGACTTAACCCTTTCTTGCATTGGTCCCTGAATTTGCCAATAGATGGCTTCGTGTCGTGTAGGTTTATACTAATCAAAGTGTTTTTCCCTCAGATTATAAACGAATGTCATCGTCTAACGTCAATCAACATTAACCAAAAAATATTAGAATGGTTAAAAGAAAATAGGGCAAAGGTTCTTGAAGTCAAACCAACCGAAGATGTACATGTACCTAAGGATTGCAACAGTAAGTATTTATTATGGTCGGATTCTCTTTTGGCTTTTTAACCCTGACTTGAAGGGAGCGACAAGGGGCAAAGTGAAGACCCAAAAATTAGATTTCGCCGTACGGTTGCAACGTGAAAAAGGTTAAAAGCGAAATTATATGAAATGAAATGGGATTTAACGTCCTACTGTTTTGCTCCTAACCTGAGCTAATGGAGACGGGTATACGCCATACAGTGTGGCTTGAGGGAAATTTTGTCCGGATTGTGGCGCTACGGCCTACTTTTGTATCGAATTTCAAATGCCAAGGGATCTTTGGGTACACGGCACCTCGGTTTTTCTTGATGAACTTTCTCGACAAATGCAGGGATCGAACACTCGTCTTCCAGAATAGCGAGCCAGCGTGCTACCAAAATTATATATGTATTATAGTCCTGGCTTATATCTTGTAAAGTTTCTGCAGGTGTCAATGTCTGTTCTGTTATGTCCTGGTGGAGCGGAAGGTTTGCTTAAAATTGAATTATAGTGGCCCGGTAAGTATGACGCTGTACCACTTGGCGGTCCATTGATTGATATCAGTGAGGTTCGCAAAGAAAGATACTCGGAATTTGCGAAATACGGTTGCCCCATTGTCGTTGATGCAGGCCAGAGTGTCTGACAGGGAAAGAACACATGTTAAAGACCCTCTAACTGTGGAAAATCCAAATATGAAGTGCACACGAAAACAATTTTCCTGGTGTGTTGTTGCCTCGAATACTGAAAATTTTTCGTTGAGTGTGGTAGGCTTTTCGCACGTCCAACATTTATGGGCTGTCAGGAATTTACAACTTTTGATGGTATTCTAACCGAACACAAGGTCTGTGATATATATATTTGGTTCACTAAATCGCACTTTAATCGCCTTCCGAAATTGTCTTATAATATGATTGTTTTTACAGGGCGAGCTGGATATTCTGCAATTACAGCCCTTCCTATTCTGCTTAAAGAAGACCCCCAAAAAATGCTGTGTCCAACAGATGTGGTAAGCAAAAAAATATTTTACGTTTTACAGAGGGGGGATTGGGTTGTCATTTTAACACCTGCTACAACTTAAAACTTCGATTAAAACAATAAAAATATTTATGAAATGAAATAAAATGGCCTTTAAAACCCTACCTTTCCGCACCGACTAGGATAATGAAGACGGGCATAAGCCACAATGTTTCAAATTCCAACTACCAAGTTTTCTTTTACATTTTACGTGTACACGATTCCTATAGGGCATTTGTCCGATCCTAGCGAGTCTGTGTCTTACCGTGGTTCCCCTAATTATTTTTTAAGTCTTGGATGTTTGTCTTTGTATCATTTCAGAGACCAGAGAGAATAACAACTCCCACTATTCTACATCAAGGGGATATCATGGATGACGAAACTACATATGAAATTCTAATGTATTACATCGTTCTGGCTCGTGCGTTAGGATTTCTAACGTCAATCAAAGTGTTATTCGCTGTGTACTATAAATTTAATATCGAATATTGTTCAAAGATTTTAAACACATTAACGTTTATCCCAAAAATCATTCTTGGAATCGAGGACAAAATTAATATACCAAGAAAGGTCATGTCATTATTAACTAAGTTGAAATAGTTATTTTATACGTCTTTTGGTGAGTGGTATTCGGATCACGGGGTAAGAACCATATCGATATTTAGTGTTACGTTCCGGAGTATCTCCCTTAGATGTCAGAGTGAATTTCATGAGAAGCATTAGGCAAATGGGTGAAAGCGCTTTCTTATTTTCATTGTTCTCCACCCGCCAATTGTGCCCGCATATTGCATGACAACCACTTTTACTTTTAAACAATAGAATAAAATATGTATAACTTATATGGAGTGCTTTATTTTTAAATTAAACATACGTTATGCAAGAGTTAAAACTGCTTGTTGCAGACCTTTCTTTAGGCCTGAAATGTTACCTAAATTATTAATTGGACATTAATGAACTTATCACTAGCCTGTGATATTTACTGGATTAGGAACCGATTTTTTTCTCAGCTGTTCGTAATCTCGCATAATGTATTTTTAAGTTTTTATTTTAATATTGTTTCCTTATTGAGCTGACATAATGCTGATCACATCAGGAGAAACGGTATCTTATTCGGCACAAAAGATCATCAATTCAAAGACGAACGCGGAATCATATACTGTACTGTACTGTAAATGTGGAGGTTAATACACCAGGCATAAGGTTGTTGGAAAACTAAGCATACACGAATCGTGTGATCTAATTAAAAAAAATAACATTTTCGTATTCGTTTTTACAGACATTTTTCGTCAACTTTGTGCAATGCCAACCAAAGAATCATTAAAAAAGGAGAATTAAATCCTAATTAATTAGGATTCAAGTCTGTGTGGAGTCATTTGACTCGTTGCGTAAGGATAATTATGTGACTCAAATATATTTGCATTGATTCACTTTACTAGTCACTTGACTCACTGTACCCAGTTGTGTAACTCATCTCTTGTGTCACTAGACTCACTAAAGTAGTCACTAGACTCACTAAAGTAGTCGAAGAACTCACTTTACCTGACGAGTCACTTGACTCACTTAACGAGTCGTTTTATGGATTTTTTGGTGAGTCACAAAAATGAGTCTTTTGACTCATTATTTGAGTCCCATGTAAGTTCCAAGTTAGTCCCAAGGTAGTCAACGAAAACTGAGTCGTTACTGAGTCGTTTTATGGATACTCACTCAAATGAGTCAACTGACCCACTTTTTTCTCTGTGTGTAGATTCATACAAACGCCACGACACAACATTTCTGCGTCATTGATACGTCACACACAAAACGCTACGGATACGCGATACGGACCAGGAATTTGTGCTTGCCAAAAGTCTCTAATATTGATTCTTGCGTGATCAATCTTGACCAAACATAACAAAGCGCGGACGCTTCGTGAAAGTATGTGAACATATCCATATCTTTGCTAATTTATGTATATTCACTATAACAATATATGATGTGACATATATGATGTAACATATATGATGTTAGATTCACACTACTTTGTGCGTTCTTGTAAATTTCTTATTAAATAACATAAATTCCCATGCGTAGTGCTCAATTTTACTCCTGTTTTCTGACCATCAGAAAATGGCATTTCAGGAACTCTATAATATATTCAAAAATTTCTCAGGGGTAGCATGTCCCGGGCCCACTACATAGCGGTGCTCAGTTCTACCCATTAGCTCCGATACTTGCAAATGATGACACAGCCCCCCCACCCCAGTTGTTTCATGCACATTCAAAGGATCATCTTAAAGTGAACTTTCAGAGCCTGTCTGAATTGGCATTGAACAAACAAATAACGACCGTGTTTCAAGGTTTTTCTGACGATGGTCGTATTTTTCCTGGCAATCGACGATGGCTGTCTTCCCGAAGCTGTACAAAATACAGTGTAGAAGTCGGTGTTTATTAAATATATATTATAAACATAGCATTGTTAATATTATGTAGTGTGATTTATACACAGTTTCTGTCCTTGTTTATCTACAAATGCCAAGAAAATATATCACGAATTCCATACGGCATTTAAAACATGAAAATATCGTTAACCAGCAGTAAAACTATTTACAGTAAAAACAACGTCTCGTATTTCCAAATGAATCGCAGTAACTCTTATGAACAGACGATTAAACTAGATACAAAACAACCCTGGTATCATTTGGTTTCTATTCGACGTGAAGGCCATTAAACACAAAGGGCAAGTAATTAAAATTCATACAAAAAATCAGAATTCAATGCATTTTAGGATACTAAGCCTGATAATGAAGGTGGGTTTCTAACCGAGACGTACTTCTGTCATATTTCAAGTGGTGTAACCTACTAAAACACTTTATATAATCAAACCAATCAAGTTTGGGGTAAATTGTGTTATGCAAACGGAATTGTTTTTTTAAAATCTATTTCGTATATGCTAACACCGTCTTCATTAGTCCGGTCGTCACAGAAACGTAGGGCGTTAAATTCAAGCCTATTTTATTTATTCTGTATTTGGTTCAAATTGAAATACATTTGATGAAAATTTTCATTTGAACAGAAATTATTGTTTTACTTGAAGCTTATCATAATCTGTAAATCATTATCTTAAAAATAGGTAGAACTAGGGTCTACAAAAAAACCCTCCCAAACACTAGGGTCGGTTAGAAATAACACTTTTAAAACCGATTACTATTAAGTGGCCCTCGATGGCTATCTTAAGTTAGAACGATGACCTCATGGTGATACTTGTATGGGAAAACAAGCTATGATATTAAATGTATTTCACCCCCAATGGCACTAGTTCACTAACTTTTACTTCTTTAAAGCTAATGAACAAAGTGGAAACATATGATAGATGATGTTCTACTTTAATTTTTTTTTGTCCAAATCGTCTGCTTAGTGCTGCGTATAATCCACAATCTTCTATATATGATGAAAACAAGAAAGAAAAATCACACACACGCAGTGCGGGGCAACTAATTATGTGTTTCCGAGTGCAGTTTTAACAGAAAAGCTCAAGTGGAAGTCGAGCGCAAAACAGATGCCTTAACGCTAATATCTCAATGACAATAAAAATGAAAAATGTCCGCTACCCCTTCCACCAGATGTCGCTACTAGTCAAAGTTCATTTCAGTTATGTAATCAGTTTAATTTAAAGTAGATATAGAAAAATGCGGGATCAGATTACCAAGAAGTTTCTGGAATTCTATTACTACATTATCAGAATGTATTGGAAGCTTAGTGGAACGTACATAATGTATTTTGTAAATTTGACAGGACCACGTGTCTTCCATCTAATCTTCAACTCTGTTTATCCGCACATATTTAAAACTACTTTCCGGGTTCGTTTGTAATAATATTTTCAACAATTTACATTTTCAAAGGCGTCAGAAAAATTAGTTTACTTGGCATATGAAACATTGAACTCGTCATTGCATTCCATTTCGTAAAAAACAGATTTTTCGATCTGAAAATGGCCAGAAAAAGATAATGACTTCCATGAATAACTTGTTGTTGGGAACCACTTCTGTCAGATCCATTTGTTTTATCCGTCACTTCTTCTCTAATAAATCCGGAAAACACAGTAAATATACGTCCATACTTCAACCAGTAAATATACGTCCATACTTACTACCAGTAAATATACGTCCATACCTACCACCGGTAAATACACGTCCATACTTACCACCGGTAAATACACGTCCACCGGTTGATATACGTCCATACTTACCACCAGTAAATATACGTCCATACCTACCACCGGTAAATACACGTCCATACTTACCACCAGTAAATACACGTCCACCGGTTGATATACGTCCATACTTACCACCAGTAAATATACGTCCATACTTACCACCGGTTGATATACGTCCATACTTACCACCGGTAAATGCACCGATTGATATACGTCCATACTTACCACCAGTAAATATACGTCCATACTTACCACCGGTTGATATACGTCCATACTTACCACCGGTAAATGCACGTCCACCGATTGATATACGTCCATACTTACCACCGGTAAATGCACGTCCACCGATTGATATACGTCCATACTTACCACCAGTAAATATACGTCCATACTTACCACCGGTTGATATACGTCCATACTTACCACCGGTAAATGCACGTCCACCGATTGATATACGTCCATACTTACCACCGGTAAATGCACGTCCACCGATTGATATACGTCCATACTTACCACCGGTAAATATGCGTCCATACTTGCCACCGGTAAATATACGTCCATACTTACCACCGGTTAATATACGTCCATACTTACCACCGGTAAATATACGTCCATACTTACTACCGGTAAATATACGTCCATACTTACTACCGGTAAATATACGTCCATACTTACCACCGGTAAATATACGTCCATACTTACTACCGGTAAATATACGTCCATACTTACTACCGGTAAATATACGTCCATATTTACTACCGGTAAATATACGTCCATACTTACCACCGGTAAATGAACCAACGACTACTACATTGATTCGAGTGTAATTGTTATTCGGGTTTGCCTCGATCAGGTCTGATTCAGATTCGCCACCATCGGGCTGAGGCGAACACTTTACTGAACCACAACGAGCACAAAAATAACGAAATCAAGCCTGCCATACATTCTACACAATAGTTGCAAGAAATTACCCTTTTCCCCTAAAAATTGTTCAACTGTATGATAACATATAAAAACTTATATGTTATTTACTTTGATCACAGAGCTGTGGGTGGTAACTTTTATTATTGTTATAGTAAATGTAACCGAGCGAAACGAGGATATTATGTTGTAAAATAATGATTTTGTCTCGTTTATAGAAATACGGCTGTATAATGATATGTAATTTTTAAAGTTTTATTATGCGTTATCAGTAGTAGATTACATTAGACAATATCATGTGAGCGTTCACCAAGGATACCCTTTCATACACTGCACATTCATGCTCTACTCTACAGACAGATTGAAATTTGCATTACGCTCGATAGAATAGGAGATACAACACCCATTATTATCGTACCATCTACTGCTGAAACAAATGACGGACTAAAGACGCAAAAATTTCAAATTTAATATCTTTATTTTGCGAATTTTGTTATTACGAGCTTGGGTGGAGACTGCTGGGGATTTCCGAATTGAACGGGTTTGATAAACGCTAAGCACCCATTGAAATACATTAAGCGAATTTCACAAAATTAAAAGGATGAATAAAATGTGTTTTTATGACAAAATGGAAACTAAACCATTTATATCTTCAAATTGAAAACTACCCAGAAGTTTAAAAGTTAATGAGCAAATATTAAATGTTAACGTTTCATGTTGTAAAATTTGGAAAAATGAAATTGCCTTTATAAGATTGTCACCGTCTTGTGAATCAAGTCTTAATGATTAGAAATGTGACTTTAAAATCGGTTCAATATACAAGCAACATTTTTATCTTTGATTTTCATGTTCTATACCGCTCGTGGAACAGGAAGTGAATTTAAAATGATGTTGTTATGCCATCGACTATCCTTTAATATCAGAGGTAATGGCTCTATACAAGTTCGCTGGTCATCGTCCTAGCTCTCTACTTCTACCGAAGACCTGCTAACACAGTATAACATTCCAATACCTGCACTATCCGTGTAAAACATCGCGTACTGCTTGTTTCAGCTACAGGGTCTATATGACATGACCGTCGCTTTAACATTACAGAATTTTAAAAACCAAGCAAATAATTTTGTTTGATAGCCACTTTTTTTTTTTACTTCATTAACACTTGAAATTGCATCATTTATTTTTTATCATTATTTCTCTTTTTCATTATTTCAAATGCATTCATTGATAATTTATCGCCATTCAGCATCCATTTAGACAGTTACAATATACACATCGATGCTACATTCATCTTTTAGTTGTTTCACAGTTAATATCTTTTGGGGCTCATCATGCATTAATTCAGGCTTTCAGTCTATTTTATCCATTTAAAAGGCTATTTTGTCTGTTGACAGTATGAATGTCTTTATGAAAATAAATTTTACAAGATATCTCAACTTATTGCCAATTACAGACTAAGCCAGCATTCGATATCCATTGAAATATATAGACCCCTGCTGTAAAGGGAATCTGCGATACAAAACAATGTCATTTTTTATCTGTCGTTCATCATAATGGACAATTTCCACTTATAGAGAAAAGGATTTTTCATGCTCCAAATCACTGAATTGGGGTCATTATCAGAACTGATTTCAGCAGGCGCCATAAGTCTGTTCCTTTATAAAAGCGAGTTAGATGCACAAAAGCCATATCTTTTAAAAAGATAACAAGTTTCACAAACTGATTATGGTGATAAGTAATATAATCATAACAAGACTTAATATGTTATTATACATCTACACCCTAAAAACATTGCCTTGTTTTAAAAACTATTGAAAAAAATACACTCACATATTTCCAATCCTTTTTCGTAAATATAGGATTACAAAATAAGCAAGTATTGTTACGAATGATAGTTAAGTGTTTATCCAAATAAATGTACCGAGAAAATAATTTTAGTATTTCTTTTATTTACTTATAATTGAAGCCTTGGTGCAAACAAGCACAAGTTACAAGAATAACACACGGGCGGTATTCATAAAAAGTGTCAGAATTTGAGTGATATTTAACATGAAATAAAAAGAAAACAGCCACCCAGAAATAAGTCACCTAGTTCACTATCGTTATTTCTTCTTTTGTTGTTACAAATTACAACTTATTTTGCACATGCAATTGCAAAATATTAAAATTAACAAAAACTGTATTGTGACAAAAGGTCATGTAAGTAGGGGAGATTGGGGCGAGCTCTGCCGTTTTTATACAAGATTCTCTTTATCAGATTTCTACCAGTTTAAAGGAAGATAAATATCCCTCGTAAACAATAGTTATCTCTCGCAAATTGTCAATATAATCGTCAAATATGAATATCTGAAATTTCTGACCCCCCCCCCTCCCGCTTCCCCCGTTTTCGCTGCTGACGAGTCTGGTTCCGGGCTAAATACGACCTGTTTGGAATCCAAACGCAAAAGCATTACGTGAAAGTAGTTCTGGAGTTAGTTGTCGTGAGAGGTGGGGTTGGGGCGGTTAAGACCATTCCCTAGGTGAGAAACAGTAACCGGACAAGCGTTTGGATATTTTATGACTGACATGCAGCCTAGCTACCATTTGCATGCTATTAATTTGACGGAAAGATATTTTTTAAATATTTGAAAGATGTATATACGTATACTTCAAGTTATTTTACGTGCCAATATTAGTTACCTTTCCTGAACAATTTAAAGAAAACCACAGGACATTTTTATTGTTGGTGAAACATCTACATGTATAAAAGAAAACTCGCCTTTAAAGTCAAATTGATTTTCGGGATTTGATTTCGGTATAACCATATTTGATAATATCGGGTGTCCTGCTTGTCGCTCAGCTAAAGGTGGCAATTTGATTTGATACAATTAAAAACTCACCTCTCCCATCTTACTACTGGTTTAGATAAACTTCTAGATTCTGTCCCATAACTTCATGAATTAGCCTTGACAAGTATCCAAATTTATATATTTAGCCTAAAGTCCCACGTCTAGTTTGGATCAGCAAAAGCAGTGCAAATATAAGTCGACCATACTTCCTTAGTCCCCAGTTTCCGTTGTAATTCCTTAGCTCACAGTTTCCATCATAATTCGTGTGTTCCAGTTTCTATCATAATTCGGGTGTTCCAGTTTCCATCATAATTCAGGTGTTCCAGTTTCCATCATAATTCGGGTTTTTCAGTTTCTATCATAATTCGGGTGTTCCAGTTTCCATCATAATTCGGGTGTTCCAGTTTCCATCATAATTCGGGTTTTCCAGTTTCCATCATAGCTCGCAGTTTCCATCATAATTCAGGTGTTCCAGTTTCCATCATAATTCGGGTGTTGACAAATGTAGTGTTAAGATTGTCCGAACAAAATTTGTCCTAACATTGGTTCATAAAGTTGACTTTATAATAACCTGGAAGATAGTGGGTGGGAGCTTTTAAAGGGACAATAACATTCTTGCTGGCTTGGTAACTCCAGAAAATAAAAAATACCCTTATTCTAAGTACTAGATGTTTAAATGTTCTACCTGTTGTGTAAATTATCCATTACAACCTATTTTATTTGTCCAGAGGGTTCGAAAATATTTTAAAATCCAAGTCACATTTGAAAAGGTTTACGTTAGACTTTTCAAATCAATTGGTTGAATTTTTCCATTTTTTTAAATTAGGTGTGTTAAGATGAAATTTATATCATCATTTAATTGGACTATTCTAAAATAATACGATTTGTTGACCAGAATGAAGATTGGGACATATTTTTCAGTTACAACAAGAGTGTTATTGGGGCTTTAAGGGACACTTGCTCCAGCTTTCTCATTTAGGGTTGTCCGGTTACGTCCCGTCATATCTGCAGATTCTTTAACATAGTGCCAAGCTTAGGGTTACTTGCACCGCACAATTTGTAACCTCCATGCAGTGCTATGTCTAAGGAAAAAAATTGAAATCTTTGAAAATTCGAGAATCTTCAGCCATTTATTGCTTTTTCTATTCCAATTACAATAATTAACAATCAATTTTTTTCAAAAATCCCAATCCACCACCCCCCAGGCCTACCTAAATTTCGTTTCATCTTATATGGCCGAGTTCGTAAATTTGTGCGTTACCCTATCAATGGCATCGGGCAGGTCGTCTAGAAGACGTGGACGTATTGTTTAACAGCGTGTTGTGTCGGTCATACTGGTTCTAGCGAGGTAAGCAAGATCTTATTTTCTCACTAAGATGTTCATTTACATTGTTCAGGCGTTCACAGGGACTGACACGCCACAGTTTAGCAGTAAAACGTTACCCAGTAAATTGACTGGTGCAGATTCGACAAGTATCTAATGTAATAGCACGAGATCTACTGTCCGTTCCAGGTGATATTACAACTCGAAAAATGCTTGCCACGCCTTCAATTTTTAATAAAAATTGCTAAAACTTTGTGACATACCTGGAATTGTCATCCCTTTGATTTCTCCCCTTCGAATAAATGACTAAAAGTCCGATAAAATCCAGTATTCTTTTGTAATTTTCATATATTTCGACATTGTTACTTTCTCAGAAAATAAACATTACGACTGCGCGTGCGTTAAATGGGACACTTGCATATCGCATTAGGGTAGATAGGTACTTTATAAATTTGGTGCATTCGGTTAGAAATGTCCAGTTAAGGAAAATTCGGCCGTCTGTTTCGCGACAACAATACTTATTGGGCTTTCACACGTTGAAGCGTGTGTGAAACAATATTGGTTTTTTGTTTTGTTTTTTGGGGGGTTTTTTTGTAAACAACAACACTCTATTTCATTTGAAAATGGATTGGAGAACAGGCTGGGCGTATGTTGTTCAGATTGATATGTTTCAATACCACGAATTTGTACTGAGTTGACTATGGATTGAAACATTTTGTCTGTAGCCACTCTACTTTGTGCTACATTTTTGGGGCATCGATTAGTATTTGTGAATGCAGCTACAACCAGAGGCGGATTCAAGGGGTTGCGCCCCTTTAATTTTCGACAGTGCCCTTTTTTACTACTGAAAGTGCTTTTCAACTAGCTTTTTCTACGATTTCATATCGTTTAGATGAAAATATCTGCCAAATAGCTCTTGGATTGGCTACAGACGCAAGGAAATGACGGATAATTTTCTTGGAGCCCCCACCCCCCTCTCAGCGACGTGCCCCGTCAGTGCCCTCTTTTTGCGCCCCCCCCCCCTTTTCAAAATTCCTAGATCCGCCCCTGGCAACAGTCTGATTGGATGCTTGGAGTTCGGAGTGGGATTTCGGTTACAAAACCATTGGATACTTTTGGAGTTACTTACACGGGCTAGAATAGTAGAAAACGCATTTGTGGTGATTAAATTTTCTAAATTTTCTACGGGAAGAATTCGGGTCAGCAGGTAGGCTGCATTCGACCAAATTGAAGATGCTGTATTCATTAGCTGGAATAGCAGGAAGACTAGTTTGCGGCATTTAAATTTTCAAAATTTTCCCGTCTTCATGAACTGTAAACGATTGATTGAAATTCGTGTCAGCCACCTTAATTAATTAGATCACTTTGAAGTTGCTTTGTTCACAGGCTGAAATAGCAGGAAAACGTGTTTCGAAACGGTTCATTTTGTGTATGTTTTTGGATCGCTAAATTCTACATGAAAATAATGTTGGATTGTTATAAATTTGTATCGGATGTGGCAAAAAATGATTCCTTTTGGTGAACAAAGAAGAATCACAGTGGAAAATAGAAGGTAAGGATTCCAAATTAGCCTTAGAACCGAGATGGGGAAAAGGCCTTATTTTCATATTAGTTGCCTAGGCCTAGAGAACAAACCAGTAACGGATAGAGGCCACAGCCGATAAATATCCGTTACTTATAGTAATTACACGAGACCTGAACCTAGTACAGGCGAGTTTAATGAGTCCTACGTTCAGAGCTGAACTGTATGTCACCAGGCGTATTCATCCATCTCCTTTCAGGCTAATAAATATTTTCGGGAGTTTATTATATACACTTTCACCAGGAAGAAATTGACCAAGATTGCAAAATGTGTTAACAACCGTTTGGTATTGCATTTAGTAATTTTAGCACAATATCTCCAAGTCCCCCCCCCCTCCACTTTATCCAATCCACTCTGGCCATTTAAACATATAACCAAACAAGCCAACTAGAAGGTGATTTTAAAACGTTTATTGGTGACAAAATAGGAATGTCTCCACAAAATAATGTAATGGCCTTACAACCTAATGTAACCATTTATAATTCTACACAACAATGGGGCCTTGATAATAATACAGGGGTTTTCATTGGTCAATATATAATAATACAGGGGTTTTCATTGGTCAATATATGACATCATGATAGGATGGACAAACTGGGTTACAATGGAACAAATATTTACAAAAAAACCCTACCCAAAACACCTTCTATTTGTTTAATTGAAAATGAATAACTGTATTAGGGCAATAATGGTAAAACTTTATGATAATCCTAATCCAGTGATATCATTTGTCCAATTTTTTCTTGATTTGTCACCATTACACATAAAGAAAATGGAGTTGGGACAAGAGGAATTACACAACTACATACATGTGAGTGAAACATAGAATCATTTATTGACATAAACATCAACTCTCAAACACCCATATATTCCAACTTCATTCATACAAATAGCTAAATATAATATAATATTGTCGTCTAGTCTACTAGTACACACATTACAGTATGGTTATAACATAATAATATAGTGTTATAACATTTATAGTATTCTTATAACATACTATCATAGTGCTATAACAAATACATTACATCATTGTTATACCATAATAATATAGTGTTACAACATTATACATTACAGTATGGTTATAACATAATAATATAGTGTTATAACATTTATAGTATTCTTATAATATACTATTATAGTGTTATAACAATACATTACATCATTGTTATAACATAATAATATAGTGTTATAACATTATACATTACAGTATGGTTATAACATCATATTATAACATTATACAATTATAACACTGATGTTACAATGTTACAGAATTATAACATATAATATAATATCATATATGTTATATTATAACATATTATTTTCAGCATTGTAATATATACATTATTACATTGATGTAACATATATTATGTAATAACATATACATAATAATAGCATTAAAGGTATACATTATAGCATTATAACATTACAGCAATATGTACACTACACATCATATTATAATATTCACATAATATACAAAATACAATGAACATCATGTTAAGACAATGACAACATCTACCTCTACAATATTACTACATATACTTATTTATAACTACACAATTATTGTATAATACATATATGTTTGAAATATACAATGAGGTTTGGGATGAGTAATAAATCTAGGAGAAAGAGAGAGTGACATTGGTACACTGGTAGGTTGGGGAGACAATATGGCAGTGCCAGAATACATTCAACATACTATTTAAAACCAAAACTTAATTCATCACCTTGCTAATTTCGATCCAATGGAAATAAATGAATATATTTCATTATTGTAAAGAGGTTATTGCATCTCCTAAAAAATATTAAGTTTTATAACAAACACATTGTAGGAGGCCAATGGGTTAAAGCCTTCCCCTGGATCATCCAATTTTATTGTAATCAAACATGCCCAGTAATTGAAGTTAATCATCCAAATTACAGCTTTGTGAAGGTATTTCACTCTACAACTCCTTAGTCCCCATTAATGTAAGTTTGAGTAATTTAAAATTCCATCGCCACTTTCAGAAATTTTTGTAGAAATAGAAGTATTAACTATCTGGATCATAGGACAGTATCAGTCTTTAATACTGAGCATCTAATCCCATCTAGTTTAATAATTTTCACAACCAATCAATTAAGCTCAAGTTATTTCTAACCTAACGAGCATTGTTGAGCAAAGTGTACTCTTTTAAAGAGGAAGATTAAAAGTTAGTGTCCTGTAAAATGGAAAGTTTTTCTTCTGGACCAAATAAATACATCCATTGTTTTTCTTCTTTCTCATTATTGAACAATGTGAGAAGAATTCACTCAAAATTTTGTTCCTTCATTTAATTTAACCCTTTGAACCAAACCAACCTATTAATACTGTTATTTAAAAGGGCCAATAGTTCATATATTTATTCTTTTGTGGGGGGGGGGGATGTCCTAGTGGTCTAGAGTGCTGCGCTTCGACACCTCTGGCTTGCTGCTGGTGTGAGCATATGTGGCATGGAGATAGGGGAGCCTTCTCAACCTGGTGGGTTTCCTTGGGGCACTCCGGTTTCCTCCCACTGCTGAAGACCCCTACGTGCAAGCGAATTATTGAAATAAAATTGAAACCATATGTTAGTCCCAAAATGTTAGTCCTAGTTTGTGTCGAGTGGACGTTAAACCCCATTTCTCTCTCTCTTTCTCTCTTTTGGTGGGGGGAGATTATGCATTGTATGGATCTTACAGTGTTATGGCATCTTATATGATAAATTTTGGGGTTTTCGGGGGAGTCAAAGTCAATGCAGTTACATTTTACATTAGGGTTCAAAGGGTTAAACCAACAAAAATACACTTTAAGAGGCATTTTGGTGCACAACCTTGTGGACATTTAACAGTTATTAAATAGAATATATCTACATTTATAATATAATCTAATAGAAATAAATCCCTCATATTAATGGCATATCATAATTCATAATAATAATAATAATAATATAATAAGTATTTATTGAGAAATATCATGTTTGTAATAGTCTTTAATGAAGAATCTGTCACTGTCTGTATCTTTCACTATCTGTTCACCAAAAAGTTAGCATTTTTCACTTTTTCACATGATTTCAATTTCGGTTGGAAACTTTCCTTGGCATATCCTTGGTATAGTCGTTTGTAACAAAAATTTTCATTTAATGTATAAAGAAAGCTTCTTTACTTGTTGTCCTCAGTTTTACTTATCAATTTATAAGTTCAAAACTACAAGTCTTAAGAGTAAATTATTAATGGGCGAGGTATGACATGTCCCTTACTTCACTGTACTTCACCATGTATTAAGGGCATGTATGGAAAACGTGGAGGGCCACTCCCATTCAATGAAGCAGTATAGCTATCATAGACATCTCGATGAGTTGGTCTTTCAGGAGTACCTGAAGATATACAATTTTACATACAATGATAATTTAATGGCCACTTAAAATTCTCATGTAATGAAAAAGTGGTATCAAGTGTTCTACAAATAGTAAGCACACCCCGATATCAAAAACTGATTCCAGATAAGTGTAAGAAAATATTATTCATATTCTTGGAAAATTTGAAAATTTTGTTTGATTTTCAGATTTGCATTCTTGGCCAACATGTATTCTAGTGTCAATTTTTTCTACAGAATTCATGAAGTCATACAGAAGCTTGATATGCAATCAAAATATAAAGATATAGAGACACAGAAATCCAATACTTGATTGTACAAATCTCACTGAATTTATGATTGTACAAATCTCACTGAATTTATGTGCATCTAATTTTAAGTTTTTTTTAGTGCCAATTTAGCTTTCCTAGTAAATGAAAAGTTCCCTTATTTTCTAAATTTGTCTTAGAGAACTCAATCTATTATTATCTTGAGAAGATGAGATGGATGTGAGCATATTAAAAATATTTTCAATGCAGTTGCAAGAACAATTGATATAATTCTGCTATAGAAGTTCATCCACTCACCTTCTGTTTTACTGTCACAATCAGATAAATTGACTGATTTATTATCTGTTTCCGAATCAGGGTCAGCTGAATCTAAAACAAATGATA
Source organism: Patella depressa (assembly GCA_948474765.1). Taxonomy (NCBI): domain Eukaryota; kingdom Metazoa; phylum Mollusca; class Gastropoda; family Patellidae; genus Patella; species Patella depressa. Next base: position 51,163,913 of record OX419722.1, on the reverse strand, counting down.
TATATTCATTAATATTCTTAGGGTTGGATATGGATTAGCGCAAAGGGACCAACACAATCCTGGTTAGAAACTAATCCCTTTTATTAGTAAATGCAACAGAGCATTCATGTTAATTTCTAGGTTAGAGATTGTTATCAGTGTCTAACATAGGACAGGGAATGCTATTTTCATCAAATCTTCGACCATTGTACTCATTGTTAGGGAGATGTTATCTGACAGCAAGTTAAATAAGCCAAATTTTATTTACGAACTGATACTTTTTAAAAAAAAATATCTCCATTACATAGAAGTGAAAACTATTTGTATTTGGTAGATGAGAAATAATGGATGAATACCTGTATTATTACGATTACAGTCAGGACTAGAGTTCAGTTTATTATTATCAATACTGCTAGAATTGAGACCAAGATTACCCGGACTGGTTTCCATAGTTTCTTGCATTCTTCTTCTCACTTTCTTTTCTTTTTTTAATCTTCTTTGTAAAATCACTACAGAAAATAAAACAGCAAAATTAATTTAAACTTCAATCAAAATTGAAAATTGATTACATCTTTGTTGATCTAGAAAAGACAAATAAAAAAAAATCGAAAATAAAAGTAAGTCAATTGTCAGATATTAAAGAAATAAAAAAATCTTTAAGACAAATTTTTATTTAACAATTACTTTCACAGAAATAAAGAATTGAGTTAAAACAAAGATCTTTGTATTAATCATAGGAGAGAGAACAATTAAAATGTTGTAAAAATAACAAATAAACGTTGATAAGAATAAAATGTACTTATAATTATGTTTATGTACCTCTGTTTTTTTGTTCTTCCAATAATTGTTTTTCTATTGTCTCTCTCATGTCTCTCTCTTTCTTTAATTCCATCTTCAACTCGGCTAAAAATATATGAAAGGTATGAAATATAGTATATTATTCCACATATTTAAGTAGAAAATAGATATTGTAGACAAAATATTAATTATTCATAACAGCCTATATCCAAAATAATGAATAAATCAATGCTTAGAGATTTTTTTTCAATAAATGTATGATTTTCTTTTTCTAATTCTATTTTACATTAGTGCCGACTAGACAACTACTCTCATACAAGTACATTTACTTAGCATTGTTAAAAGCATAATTCAAAGATTATTTATAATTACTGAGCGCTTTCATTGGTTCATGCTCAGTGATAACACGGCTTGCTTTGATAGACAAATGTATAACGGTGATCAATCCATATAAAATCTAAAGATTTAAATTGGAGTCTGCTGATTAACTGTATCGAAAGCTATGACAAGTAAATCACTTTCTATTATGAAGCAATTAGGCAGACGAATTTCCATCTGACAAAAGCCATCTATTATAATGGACAATAATAAGTAGACGAAGAATGGGTGAACATTAGCAATAAATAATAGTATTTAGAAAAGTCTCGACTTTGTCAACTTCTCTTTTACCGCGAACTGTGATCTTTCCATTGTTAGAGAGCATGGAGATATAACCTCTCGGACCAGTGAAAGAATACAACTCACAGTATTAGATATTATAGAGAGGGGTAATACAATTATATCAGTAATGGTTCTCTCTTAATGTTTCTTAATGGCACATTTGTCACCTTAATTACAAGTGCAATTTAATTATCCAATAATTATTGCACCGAGATGTGTGTGGAAATGAACCTCATGCTAGTGTCAATCAATTAAGGTTGCTATGTATAATGTTACATGTGTTGTTGGGGGTTGTTTCCACCTATTATCCTTCTTAATTAGTTTTAATAGTCATCTTTAATACACTTCTTTAACACTGTCAACAAATAACTTCAATCTCTAACTTTATTCAACTTTATATGTCCTATCATGTATCTCATATAATGAATAAATCAAATTATTTTCTTCATCATTTTGATTCATATAATACACTAATTCATATTACTACATACACTAATGCTTCATTTGAATATGTTGCAAAGCAATCTTCTTAGTTTACGATGCAGGCATACATTCATCACTGCAGCATCTTATTTTCTCACGCAGTTGTGAACAAGTGCAAACATGAAAATATGGAAATGTCAATAGACTTATATAAAAGAACATGCCATTTTGTCTATTTATTTATCATTGATTGCAATATATAGCTAAGTAGTTGAAAATGATTTGACCATTGATTTTATTTATCTATTGTTTTGTATTTATCAATTGTTCCCTTCCAGTGTTTCAGCCATTTACATCACCATTAGCCAAAGAGTCTTCAAACAAAGATCTGATGGCACTGAGAATGGTTTTTAATGTATTGTTGTAATGAGACATTGATCCAGTGGTGGGAAATGAATTGTGTATAAAAGAGATTGACAAATGTATGTTAAAAAACCTAATAATATTGCTTTTCCAGGACTATCATCAATGTTCTTTCCTTCGTATCAACGGATGTGAACAAATGGCTGTCAGTTACACTTCGTCTGTCAATCAAAACAAAGGGAATGACAACCATGTTTTTCTTTCAATATTTTGTTTTTTTGTTTTCTGCATGACAACCAAGTGTCCTCAAGTCCTATTAATGTCAACGCCCCTTCTGTTTCAAAAATATGGCGTTATTATACAATATTCCTATATCCCAGCAATCTTGTGTATTTATTTGCCAATTGATCATAGCAATACTCCCCTGAAAACTTTTTCTTTACCCTTTAGTATATATACACATCTATTAAGAAATAGTAGGTGACAATTTAATATATGTGATGTAGTTAGCCTGTCAGGGAATGACTTGGGGGCCTTGTCTTTTAAATAGAACTCCATGCTACATCAATGATATAGAATGAATATAAAACTACTTGAATGAAGGACGAAATGAGAGATAATAATTATCAATGGGAAGCTGACAATCTCTTTATTAATGAGTCTTAATATCAAATTTCTCTTTTCATACAAGATGGAAAATTCCTTTTCTGAAACTTATGAAAGAAACTTTACACCAAAAGAAAAATGTCTGCAAAACTTTATAACCAAGAAAAATAATTCTATGAATAAATTGTACACATATTTTAAATACAAACAAAAAATCTAAGAGAAAAAATATGAGGAGACTAAATTGTGGAAATCAGAAGTATTTTATTACATTCCTGCTCTATTCTATGTTAATAAAGGGGAGTGAAGATGTATGAAGTGAAACATATTAGTCAAACTGATCACATTTCACACAAATAGTGTGTTTATCGAGATATGATTATTATTATGATTTATGATGTCTGATGTAATAAAAGCGAGAATATTTACTAGTAATACAAGCGCCTGACAGACAAATTCCTCCATTTAATCATGATTATCGTGAGTTTACAATTTCTGGTCATGTTCTCCAGATTCATTCCCGTTCCTTATCATTGCTAATATACATTGATAAAAATTGCACTTAGAATAGCAGAGCTTATTAGTCGATTGTAAATTGCCGATATGACTGGCAAATCATATTAGCCCCAAGATGAATCTGATGAAAATTCTTTATGACGGCTACTTGGAGAACACAATCAGATTTCATTTCTAGTCAAGCGATGGCCATATTATTCCATCTGGCCTTTTTCTAATGGATCATTTGACAAATGCTGAAATATTATTGTTTCATGTTGTCGACTTGCAAATACAGTGAGCTTGATTTACTGTGACCGATAGCCTATCTTTAGCCCACCCTTCACTGAATTATCCTCTCATTTTCTTATTTATTGCCTTTCCATTTAGTTTTGTGATCAAGTCACTTGGGTTTTTCTAGTTTAACTGGTACACACCACCTCGGGGACGGTAATCTCATCCTCTTATACAGAATGAGATATTTAGAAAATTGTCGGAATGAGGCAGGCGATATTGTACGCTTCACTAGACATATTGAGATTAACGGCTAGGAAAAGAAAGAAAGGTAGCAGAACCCAATAGAAGTAAATCACTCATACAACTGTTTGCCTTATAATGAGGGGAATTATCTCTTCCAATAATGACCAATTTCTTGAATTTCATTCCTGGAAACCAAAAATGTTGGCCCTATAGCCAGGAAAAATGTAATAAAATGTTCAAAATGAATGAGTGTTTCTTGACAGATTTCCAATAATTTGCTTTATGAAAAGGCCCATCACTATTCCTTGAGCATTATAAGAATAATGTTGATTGAATTCAGTGGACCAATACAATAGCCGCAGGAAATGATCCCCTTCATGCAGTAGAGGATATTTCTGATTTCTGCCGCCATATTAAGACACGTGAATGAGAACTGTTTAGATTTAGGCTCGTTAACGTCAGACGACAGGTAGTACTTCAAAAGATGGCGTTGACAGGTGGAAAATGAAGATCAATGCCAAATTATATATCAATGCAATAAATCTAATTGAAGCTGGCAATAAGAAACAGAGTATTGGTTTTTCAACATTTGGATAAACACCTTAATTGTTTTTCCTTGACAACTGAGCAGTTTGGATAATGAGGCCCCCTATTATCATTTATTACAGCTTTTATTGGATTGCTTTTTAATATCAATCTTCACATAAATTCATTACCTAAACCTATTTTATGTCTTAATAGAAACAGAAATCAGGCTTTCACGTCCATCTACCCGTAATCTCACATTTAAAACAACGTCAAATAGAGAAATATTTTTCAATTTTCTTCCCTATTTTTTCGCTCAAATTGTCGTCTGTCATTATTAAAGGAAAATAATAACAGTACATCTGTCATGTCTGACAAATTGATGAGTTCTACGAATTTTCCACTCTGATCAAAAACCATTATTAAACAGACAAATCAAGGCATTTTACATTTCTGTCACTATTATTAGAAGAAAGAAACAGATGAAAATTGGTAGACAAACAGAATTATCTAATCATATACAGACCTAAATGACAAACTGAAATGTCTATCAAATAAAATAATGTAAAAATCTTCATAAATGACACAAATAAAACAAAGATAAAATTTGAAATGACAAAGAAAGAATGCATTTTAAAACATTTATTACAGATGACATCATTATTTTGTGAAACATTTGACATTTTGTTAAATTATGCCATCAAAATCGAGAAAATTAAAGTTGCTTTTTGCAATTCATTTATCTCTATAAATAAACGCGAAAAACAAGAATATTATAATCTTATCACAATAAATAGTGAGTTCATAAACATTTTTCTTTTTCTCGATGCATTATGTAAGAATTGAATCTGAGTATTCCAGATCTTTTAATCTGGCTATAAATGTTATATTAATTATTCACATGAGAAGGCTATAATCAACTCTATTGGCCATCAGGTGGCTGACATATTGAATGGATTACAACAGCAGCATGTTGCTTACTGTGGCAATGGTACTTGGCCATCAAGATTATTTAGGCTAAATTTTGTCAGAATTTCAAACATTCATTATTTTGCCTGGAATAAAGTAATTTGACTGAAATTTTCAAAATATTCATAATCTGTTACAAAATTATTGAAGCAAGAATGGTCAGCTTTTTATCTAAATCTTACATAATGCATCTTTAACATATGAAAAAAACAAATTCCTATTTTCCAATAAAGCTGGTCAATAACACTTTAAGGCAAACAGCTCAAGGGAAACATAAATAGTTTAAAATCATTTAGAATTAATGAAACTAGCTTTGTCTGGTCAAGCAATTGGCAATATATTTTTTTTGTGAAAACTAAGTATTACTTTACGGCATTGAAACTTTTCTCTATCAGTGCAAAACATAATTGTACAAATGCAAAATTAATCATCTTTCCAGAAAAGTTCTATTTTGCATCATTATACAAAAAAGTAAAAATCAATTGATAAAACCCATTTACCATTATAAAATAATTTGTGTATATTTTAGCAACTATGTAAACTCTACAGTTAAAATTAACTTCTGGACAAGATTATATAGTCAAGCATCTGCATGCACCAAACGCGAAAATGTTTATTTCATTATTTTGAAAAGAGTTCTGTGTTTTCTCTCAATAAAAGAACATAAAACGTAAAAGAAGGCCAAGAATAATATAAGTAATTGTACATTTCCTTTTATTTGTGATTCTTAAAACATAAGCTACTGGCTGCCTCTTATCTCTTTGACAAACTTAAACAAGATAAGAAGGGGAGCTGAAAATGAGAGAGAAATTCTACATGTGTATGACAAGTCTATGTTTTATCTGTTCTGTGTCTCTCTGACAGTTTATACTGATATAGAATCAACAGTTTACATTGCCAAGCTACCTAAATCCTAAACAATCCCTCCAGTTCTCATATTTAATTATGTGATGGCTGTTTGATTTACAACACCTTACCAACATTAATGATTTTTATTTGATTTTTCTGATTCAACATCCACCCTGGCCTCCAGTAATACTGGCTGAATATATTTTTTTTAACGATATATCATTTCGTTTTTTAAAAAGTCAAAATTGGATTTTTTCAGCAAAATCAGCATTTAAACATTATGTAAAATATATTATTTGTTAAAATTTTACATTAAAAGTTTTTTTGACTTTTAAAAGTAATATTGTTTTAACCCAGAGTATTGTATTTTATAGGGTATAATAATCTGGAGTATCGTATTTTACAGGGTATAATAATCTGGAGTATTGTATTTTACACGGTATAATAATCTGGAGTATTGTATTTTACAGGGTATAATAATCTAGAGTATTGTATTTTATAGGGTATAATAATCTAGAGTATTGTATTTTACACAGTATAATAATCTGGAGTATTGTATTTTACATGTCTACTTTGGCTCAAATTTTCTATTTCATTACATATTTTAAACTTTTATAACAAGAACAGCCAACTCTTTATCGAAATCTTTTATAACAAGAACAGCCAGCTCTTTATCTAAATCTTAGAAAATGTATCTTTAAAATGCTGTTTAAAGATAAACAAACATGCCTGATCAAGTATATTAGGTAGGTGCATCTTTTTCTTCAAAAGCTGATATTCTTGAAAGGCACTTTCAGGGCAGAGAATGACAAGTTCTACATGCCTTCTGTCTATAAAGTTTCCCCTCTTGTATGTGATGAGGAGTATGTGGTCGCATGATTAGTTGCTTAGTCCCATGTTTCCTCTCTTCTGTGTTAAAGACTCCTGTGCACAAGAAAATTATTGAAAAAGTCCTGAAATGTCCTAGTTTGTGTTGTTGTTCAAATGAAAGATAGGTATTTATGTAGCTTGTACTTTTAACCAGTATCTTGAATGGCCTATTAGTATGAAGACAAACAGTCAGGAATCCACGATTTCATTTTACTCTCATCTATATAAATTACAATATTATACTCAATTATAAAATACTAACATTTTCCATCTCAGATAGATTTTATGTGTTTCGGATGAGTCATCAATTCTCCGTTCTGGGCCTTAAAAAGGAAACATTTATTTAATAATCCATTTACTTGATGTGTTTATCTATTTCTCTATCATCATATAATGACATCTTTTTATCTATACCTTTACTCACATACAGTGTCAAGTTTCACAGCTATGTATATTACAAAAAAATCAACTTAATCACATAGAATTGTCAACAGAATCATCCAAGCGACAGAAAAATCTTTCAGCCATTAAAAAAAAACTATTTATATTATTTAACGTCTGTCTGTGCTTAGAATGAGTTTTAAACCTCCCCACCATTTTAAAAGAGTCTCCCACAAAATACAAAGAATTGTATAAAATTGACTATTATTAAAAGGTATTTTTGGAGGGTGTTTATTAGTTTTGTACAGTATTATCACCCATTTAGCTTTTCTTTCACATCTATCTACATCTACCTTTGTTCATCAACTGACAAGTTTGGAAATAAAGAAAATCTTTCAGATATATTGTAGCCAATGTGAGAATAGGCACAATAAAACAGATATGTATATGACAAATAAATTTGTTATTTTGTGTCCGTCTGGAAGGGAGAGTCTGTGTGTCTGTATCTCTTTCTTCCAGTCAGTCTGACTTGTTGTCCCCCCCCCCCACCTCAATGACTTGTTGATTTAGACGCCTGCTTCTGATATTGAGTCTGTCTTAATCAACTCTCTTATTATTTATGATTCGTCCCTTTGATTAGATAAACAAACCACATTAGTCATAAACAAATAACATATAAATCAATCTATAAATTATTCTTTTAAAATCATTCATTCTCTTCTTTAAACCCATGGCAAGCAGACGCATTTAAACCCATTGCAAGCAGACGCATTGAAACACATCACAAGCAGCACGCATTTTTGGCAACTAAATATTTAACTTTACAATTTTCCAGGCTGAAAGGCAAATATAGACTTTAAGAATGAATACATTAAAGGAAAGTACTAATGTTCACACTATTTTGTGTATGTTTATTATCCTAGAATCATCAGTCAATAACTGAAAGATAACCCACTTCTTTCCAAGGAAAATCATACTCAAGATGGAATAAAACAAGGCAACTGTTTATTGACTGCGGGGACACTGTAGCCTTTTTAAAGTATATGTTTTTGGTTTGCTAGTATAAACTAAATTAGAATTACTGTTTCTCTTTTCATGATAAATCATTTCTACAGTTATTATTTCATTTGTCAAATTTGTTTGGTGTATTTTGTATTGTGGTTGTGGTTGGAATCAATAGTAGCACATCATGCTCGACTGACTAATGGTCATTTTGTGACTAACATGGTTGTTTTATTTTCTATGGCCGTGTTTACAATACTCATGTTTATAATGCTCAATGCTAGGGAGGAACTTTGTTGTGACACATCATTACATTGTAATATAAAATACATGGGAGTAATATTATTGTGTTATGTTGGGTCATTTCATCTTAAATTAAATCATGTTCAAACAGAGATGACAGGGTCTAGGGCAGAATATATTTTGGGGCAATATTCAGTATTCACTATCACTGCGTTTTTGTGCAGCAAAATTGTTCTGCTCATAAATTCTTTAATTGAAACAAACATCAAAAGGCAATTCATTTAGGTCACAGCAGGCCGCTAATGGCAATGGGAGGAAAATTCTATGAAATGAAATTATTTCAGTTTGATTACAATTTCTTTTCATGTTGTGTTGAAATAAATTTGTAGGCGATTCAAGGATTAGACAGTGTTCGGTGAAACACTTATAAAAACTATTCACGATTTATAGACGGTTGTCAGAAGGAAGTAATACATCAATTACTGCATGTCATGTTTTATGAATGCTCCTCCTCTTAGAGACCTCTATAGTGAACTATTTTACTAGCTTAATACAACTTATAATATATATGTAATTGTAAATATACAACTGTATTATGATTTATACATTGAAAGATTTGGGTTACACCATTAACATCAGTGACATTATAACTAGTGTGTGTCAATGTTGTCACATGTAGCTTTTTGTTAAGGGTAGCAAACACAGTCTAATAAATTGATAAGATATAATTTCACACCCACATTCACTTATCACATTTGAATATGTTAGTGCTGAATTAATCTATTTTAAAAACCAGGGCCCTGTTTCACGAAATTTTAACTTAAGATAAAATCCAATTTTAGTAGATACTTCAATTTTGATTGGCTAAGCACTAAAATCAATCTAATATTATCCAATCAAATTACTAAAATTGGGATCTTATCTTAGTTAAAATTTCGTGAAATAGGCCCCAGTTTATATAAGTAAAAACTTGATTCAATTTCTTTAATTAGGGAAAACTGACTTTCCAGTTTATGAAATTAAGTTTCTTCCAAGTAGTTCTGAATGTTGTAACATTTTAGTCAGTAATATCTTTATTTCCCATCATGGATCATTTCCTTAGACGGGGTCGGATAGAAACCAACATGGGATGATTTAACAATTTGGTCTTTATTAAGCTAATCTTTGGTCATCTTTATTCACTATTGCAGTTTGATGATAATGACTAGCACACAGCAATCAAACTGAAACACAGATCCTATTTAGTTTCGATTTTTGTAGTTCCAAATTTGGTTTTACTTGTCTTCACCACACTAGGATCTGGAAGAGTTGTTATCATTGACGTGTTCTGAATGGTGTGAGGTATTAACCAATGAAAAGGTCTGTTACGGCGAGCTTTAGGCATGTTTTGAGTAATCCACTAGCAACATCAATGCTGACATCATAGGGTCAAAAACCACTCATATGACCTCTCAAGTGACCTCTCGCAACAAGCGGTCAGATCTTCATATAGTGTAGGCCATCGAAAATAAAAATCGGATTGATGACACAGTCACATCGGAATCTTTAAAATCCCTGAGCAACACAGGAATCCCTTGTGAACTATGTATTATAAAAGTTGAATTTGTGACAGAAACGGTTCAATTCCATTCATTATCTACACAAATCATGCACCGTTACCATAAATTTTATTTCTAGACTACCCATTATCTACTAAACAGTGGCTCAAGCAATATCTCATATTGTACTCGACCTGGGATCTGAAAACTGGCAGTTTACTGTGTGTTGGGAAGATAAATGAGATAAATGTATTGTTTTCCCTTGGTAAGCCACAGATCATATTAAATAACCTGTATTAAAAGCTAAATATTAATTAATTACAAGACACAAAATCAAATATCAAATTACTCAACATTATAAATTATTTTACAATACAATTGCCTTGCATTACCATATCATTTTAAACTAAAAAATATTATTTTTGTAAATAGTCATTTAATTAACAAACTTCATTAGGTGATATGTAAACAGTGACAAAATCAATTCTATTTGTTTTCTGTTTAGAAACGAGGCATCAAATTCTCTTCAAATTCTTAATTTTTTTTTGTTAAGCTTTTTTTTTGTTTTGATTTGACTTTTTAATAAGCAAATGCAGTTGGAAGAATATGTTGGTTACTTAATTCCAGTGAACTGACAAAGATAAATGACTGACAAAAAAACAGCCTACAGTCGCATTACCGCCAATGATTTTATCGGAAAGTATTAAAAGAAAAGCTGTCAATACAAACAGTCTGCTAAAAAGACAGCAAGAAAACAAATGGTGGTGGCCATATTTTCAAGTTGACAATAGGCTACGTTATTAACAGTTAAAAGCTTTCTATTCTTAATCAGGAAAAAAACTCTGACCACAACAACGACGAAACAAATCAAATCAAATAATCGAATGTACAATTCTTTCTTGGAGTTGGTTTTTTACACATGTCCCACGAGGATAAGGATTGGATTGTTACTCATGAAATAAAATCAAGTTGAGTACCTTGGTGTATACACTTCTTGACGACCAACTGTTTTTAGTAGTCTAGTCGACAATGGGAAAAAGCTTTTTAAAGGCTAATTATATAACCTTGAGACGAAATGACATTTGGAAAGTAACCCTCTTGGCAAATACAATTCATTGTTTTAGCTTGATTTGCCAATAAAATTCACTCATGCAAAAATATAACAAAACCCAAAAGCACAACTCCATTCCAAATCTATTTCTATTATGAAACGCATAAATGAAATGGAATCATGTCTGATTTGTCAATGATGAATTGGAAATGGTGAATTATTAATAAGAGAAAGATTGAGAGAGAATTGTAATGACTGGATATTAATATGAATTGTTTGGTTGTGCTATATAAATTACAAAACACAGCTAAACCCAATAACAATCATCATTTTACCATAGTCATTAATATAAAGCCCTGGGCTAAATACAAGAGAGGTCCCCAGGTTTCCTTCTAAAACTAAACAGATTATTCTAATATAAATGTACCATGTGTTGGTCCTAAAATCACCTGGTTGCCCAGGACTGCAAACCTGAATTCTCTCGATCTAAATACCAATCTTCAGTGATAGACCCAGATGAAAGGAATGGAATCAGAACTGAAATAGGCGATTGATTCTCTTATGTTACTGTTAGCAGACAGTCCCTGCGTATACTAGACAGCCATGTCCCTGCGTATACTGGACAGTCATGTCCCCTCGTATGCTGGACAGTCATGTCCCTGTGTATGCTGGACTCACTTTTACAACACAGATATTGAAATTTATTTCTAAAATTGCTCTCAACCAACAATTGAATTTCACAAAAAAGTCCCATTTTACCAATTTCAAAATTGTGGAATGGTAGAACTTCAATCATGTGGAATAAGGGTGTAATAGGTCCCATTTTACCAATTTCAAAATTGTGGAATGGTAGAACTTCAATCATGTGGAATAAGGGTGTAATAGGTCCCATTTTACCAATTTCAAAATTGTGGAATGGTAGAACTTCAATCATGTGGAATAAGGGTGTAATAGGTCCCATTTTACCAATTTCAAAATTGTGGAATGGTAGAACTTCAATCATGTGGAATAAGGGTGTAATAGGTCCCATTTTACCAATTTCAAAATTGTGGAATGGTAGAACTTCAATCATGTGGAATAAGGGTGTAATAGGTCCCATTTTACCAATTTCAAAATTGTGGAATGGTAGAACTTCAATCATGTGGAATAAGGGTGTAATAGGTCCCATTTTACCAATTTCAAAATTGTGGAATGGTAGAACTTCAATCATGTGGAATAAGGGTGTAATAGGTCCCATTTTACCAATTTCAAAATTGTGGAATGGTAGAACTTCAATCATGTGGAATAAGGGTGTAATAGGTCCCATTTTACCAATTTCAAAATTGTGGAATGGTAGAACTTCAATCATGTGGAATAAGGGTGTAATAGGTCCCATTTTACCAATTTCAAAATTGTGGAATGGTAGAACTTCAATCATGTGGGATAAGGGTGTAATAGGTCCCATTTTACCAATTTCAAAATTGTGGAATGGTAGAACTTCAATCATGTGGAATAAGGGTGTAATAGGTCCCATTTTACCAATTTCAAAATTCCAAAATATTGACTGAGAAGCTATATGTTTATTGGCTGATTTGCTACTTCTAATTAACCAATGGCAATTAAATTATAAGAAATATAATTTCTACTAGACTGAAAACTTGACAACCAAACTTCAAACAAGATTAAACACAATTTTTCAGTCATTTTGAGTAGTGAAATGAAAAATTAGGATTGAAATATTTCAAAAGATTTTGGCAACAACAGACACCTAATCAAACACATCAATTTAAATACAGATTGCAGAATTTTTATCGAGGTTTTTAATTGGATGGCACTGGGGTTCGATCAAAAATAAGAAATCATTCACCCTGGTAAATTTCTACAATATAATACGGTAAAACCACTGTGGCATGCAACAACACAAATGAGAAGAAATTATTGGCGATGTATGCACCATGGGATATGAAATCCCCCAGATCAACTCGGCCAGACATAAACAATGTTCGGGCATGGATAATCACTGTCAGTGTAAAAACAATCACATTACAAATAGTATATTGAATGAGGCCAAGCATAAAACTAGGATTTGTTTCCTATCATGGAAATAATTGCTAGAACATGATAATTACCAGAGACAAAGCTTTCACTACTCATAACTCCATCAAATACTTGTAGCTTTATATTTATATTATTCATATCCATATTAAATGCAAAACATTAAACATTGTTTTTTTTTCTCATTCCTTTTATTCCAGCAAAGCTATCATATTCAAAGGCTAATCAAAGGCTTACAGTATTATAGGAGTAGAGGTGCTTATGTAGTGTGTATAATAGCAAAGCCTTCTCTGTCTCTGTATCTAGCTGAGCAGAGGCCATTAGTGTTAGGAGCATCGCTCTTTAGTTTCTGATTATTCTAATAATCTATCTATTTGTTTGTCGTTGGGATAAAAATTCTTTTCAATCATCACAAAGTGATCGTTAATTTTCTTCATAGCTGAATGACTTTTCTTAATAGCAGCATTACCTCCTAGTCATAAGATCTATTGAAATGGATCACATTCAAATCTTTTATCTTTAACACCGACAAAATGAAATAAAACATTATACAAAAAATTTGTTCTGCTGAAAATCATACTTTGTTACAAAATTGATTAAATGTTATTGTTCTTAAAAAGAGTTTTTATTCCATTTTACTTTAAACTATAAGGGGAGATAAGACAATATTGTGTTTGAAATATCATGAACAGACGGGAACCTGACCCATTCATTGAATTAAACAATTTGTTTTAATATGTGTCTCCTACAGATTACATATAAATTATCTTATCAAGCAGTCATCATGATCTTATAAATGATGAAATAGTGAGGCTTTGTTTATTAATGATGGATGGTATTGAAAGGATGGGAGAGAAATGGTGCATAATACTAACTATGGCATTCCGAGACAAACACATGGAACAGTTTATATAATAACCCATCTCATGTACAGAGACTTTGTTATTGGGAGGAAGCCGGAGAACCTGCATTTTATGAATGTTCGTTGTTGGGCACTGAAATTTGAACTTTATTAGAAATATAATTCAAAATACCTTTTTCGAGGTTAATTTGTCGTTCATAGTGCCTTGCATTCTCGGCAGCCACCTTAAGTAGACCCTGTATGTTGAGCAGTAGTGTTTCGATGGAAGATATTCCCGTTGTTTCTCCATTTAGAAGTTGACTGGCATGTGACAGATTCTGATTGGTTGATTTATCGGTGGGTTCTTGCGTAAATGATGTGTCGTTGATATCTGATTTGTCATCTAAATCTGAAAATATAAAATTCATGATAATAATATGCAAGGTAACATTTAAATGTCAGAAGTGAGTATTATTCTAAGAGAAACTTCTCCATTACTTCTGCTTCCACAAGTGTCTCCTAGAAGATTTTAATAGAAAAGCCAGTCATGAATCAGAGAGTGGTCTATGAGCAAAGGATGAAAGTGGAAGTGCAGAAAATATTGTTGCTTCAATTTTCTAGGTTAAAGGTGTAGTGACAATAAAACTCTCTTACAATTATTAAACATTCATGGAATACAACTGTTACAAAGGGTTACAATTTGAATATTAAAAGTTAGTCAGTAATTAAATGGTCTCCTGGATAAAATTACATCTTTTCATGACAGGATTTAAACCAAGTACTTTAATAATATTATAGACTCCTATGTTCCCATTGTAACCACTGTAAAATATAGACTCTGTGTAACCAGGGCAAAATTAATGTTATCATATCATCATTGGTGGAAAAACGATTCTGAGATCATGTGATATCATTAGACAATGTTTTTGGGACGATTACATGCATTTACAATCATTTATGTGAAGGGTATGTAATCTGTTCATTAGAGAGGTTTGCATTTTATGTGCATTTGTTTTTGAGTGAGCTCTCATCTAAATATCATTTTTGTAGCGATTATGCTGTCTGCAGTCTGCTATTTAGATCTGTCATTATGAGATAACTGAAGAGCGAGAAAGAAAAGAATTAGTACCTACAACATCTACATACCAAACTAACCCTTTCTTACTATAAAACAACTCATCAACATCGGCAGACGCCAAACGAATCATACAAAAATTAGAAATATTAAGTTTACTCTGTTCCATTTTTTAGGCATTCATTACCCGCTAATCAACATGTGGGACTATCATTAGGTGGCGTATTGATTTAAAAGAAATCTTTAAATTGCATCACTTCTGAAGCACATAAGCAAAAATAAATTACCCCATGTAAAGTATTCCCTTTTAAACTAACATTAATTACAGAATCGGCATATTACTGGTCTTTAAACCCCAAACTCTCGTTTGATGTTTCATTTGGGATAATATCAAAACACAACTATTGAGATGAAAGCGGCATTATGGCTTCACTTAGTTGCACACATATGTAATGATTATTAACAGAGTTGATAGTCTGGTCTGTGTAAGCGCTTACAGCATTTCTCATTTGCCCTGTATTACTTACTTAACTTACATAGTATGTAATAGTGCCTACTGTCATATTCCACTCTTTTATAATAGGCACGGCTGTGGATCCGACCAATTCCAGGCGTATGTTTTCTGGTATTCCTGGGGACCTAGTGAGACTATTTATTATTAGGTTGTATAATTGCTTACATCAAAGAAACAAACATACGTTTCTTTCTCTTTGATTTCAATAATGAGGGTAGAACTTATAATAAGGTGGGCAATATACACATAAAAACTAATTAGTAAAATGACGTTAATTTTTTTCCTGTTTGTCTTTATAATGAACTGCTGACTTAGTCTACTTTATTAATCGTGTACTTGGTTTTCAAACTTTTAATGAATACATGATATTGAGCAAACTTCAAAGCAAATTAACTTTAACTTTGATATCTGCAAACATTAAAATTCTCTTTTTCTTCCATCTTTCAAAATTATTTTCTAAGATTTATTTCCTCGAATCTAGTATCACTTTATCAGGTCATGTGACCAGTTAAAAGCGATGAGGTTTTTTTCATGATGGGTTACAAAATGTCTGTATCTCACGGCAGACGGCTAACAGCAGAAATCAAAGCTACTTCATCCCATATTAATTAGTGCACTTGAATCAAAAGTTCTGAATCTCTATCAGGAATTATGGCGCTGCCATTTTATCGCCAATTTGATATCATTTGCACAATTACTGAGCCCAAGAAATGAAAGCATGTGTAAAAGTGATATTAGGTGTATAAGAGTTATGTTAAATATAGAGTGTAAATAGGTTTCCCATATTCCTACACCCAACCTGTTACAATCATTAGATGAATGTTCTGTGTTTTCTCTGTCCAATGCACTTGAAATATTGCTTTCATAGATATATATTTTACTAATTGCAACATAGAGAAAATCTGCCCAGTGCGCTCACACCTTTGGTAGCAATAACTTTCTCTTACTACCACAGATGTAAACAAGCAGATCGCTTAACTTTCCAAACAAACACCGTAATTAATTTACTTTTAAATCATAATTTTGCCTCTCTTTCTTCGTTCATTATACCATCTGGGTCTACTTAATGTACATTTTCCACGGAATGCAGGAGATACACGTAAATTCTATAATTCACCAGATGATATTATACTCCATACTCCACGGGTTTTGGTAAGTTCATCATAAGTTCATTAAATACAGAACAGGACATTAAAAAATAACCATTGCATATGATTGTCTGGTAGATCAATCATAACAATATTAATGCTATCCTATCCTTCCTAATTCAATAAACACACTATTTCACGCATTATGAATATTATCATAAGTAATAGTCTCTATTTTTTTTGCTGGAGTCGTCCAAATATTTTCTCACAATACATACAAGATTGACATATTTCGACCTGAAGCACCAAAGAGTAAATTAAACTTTTATGAAGTTCTCGAACTTTGCCATTAGTCATCTAGAGTGTATTTATTGTTTCTACCTTCATCGTTATATTTGTCATCGTTATGTTTATTCTAATTCAAATCTAACTGTCTACTTAGACACTCCATGAAAAAACTCTATAAATATAGGTATGCAAAAACGCAGAAAGGTGGATGCATTTCCTCGTGTATTAATTAAGATCAATATTTCTTTGTTCTTGTTTATTTATAAAACAAAACTCACAGTGCAAATTTCTCCATCCCCTTTTATCTCTGCCTATTTCATTCACACTCGAAGAAATTTACGCTAATTTCCTTGAATACATAAACATAGATATCTAACAGAGGCTGTTAGAAAAACAAGGTGGTTTGTATTACCGCGCTCCACTCGATAACCCCCAGTGTGTGCATTGACAGCATGTGAAATGAACGTTATGTCAGAAAGGCTGCGATTGACACATTCTTCATGGATATCGGAAATGACGCGACCAGTAAAATTATTAAAACAAATTATTTTGGCAGATTCTCTCAGTTTTTTGCCAAAAAGATTAATATGTCACTGACGAGGAATTCCTACGCAAAAGGTTTTGCATGTTAGATTATGACATCCCTGATATCTTCTACACTTATTGATAAGTCTGAAATATCTTGCAATTTTTATTTTCGTCATTTTTCAAAATAATCATTGATTTTTGCCATTTTACAAATAGAAGTTTTACATACATCAGGGTTTTGTTTTTGCCATACATTGAGAATAAAACAAGTTTACATAATTAGATAAAGACAAATGTAGAACTGTGTAATGACACTTATCACCAGACTGCAACAAACACAAGTATATTATTGGTTTTTTAATGTTTCTTTCCGTATGTTACATTAACTGTTCTAAAAATATGACAAATTAAAGATTTGGCTATAAGATTATCTACGTAGCATGTCGACATATTATTCTCCAGTATCTAAATTCAATAACGATCAGGGATTGACAATAGCAGACGACAAAACAGAAACAAAGTAGACGGCAAGAAAACTAAGTGCTTTCCTCTTAATTCACTGGAAAATGTTTTAAATAATGGAATTGGTTTCCGCTGACATTTATTTCTAATTGTTTTATGGTTTTGTATTTGGAGAAGAAAATTTAACTTTTTTTTGATTATTAAGAGGATAATCAGTTTGAGAAAAGAAAATATATAAGAGACCATTTTATATTAATTCATATTTGATCAACAACAATCGTACAACTTCAAATAGGAAATCATAAGAATTGACAATAAGTCTATAAACAAAGGTACATAAAATAATTCAAATAGCTGGTACTGAATTAAACACACTAATTCACTTTTGTTTATGAATGGATGGAGGGTGTAAAAAAAGAATTACAAAAATTACCACGACTAATCATAAAACTTATGTCAAAAACAATTCGGAAATTCTTCAAGAATATGACAACTTTATTGTTTTTAATCTATCCACACCTGAATATTTTTGATTTTCGTTTTTTCAAGGTTTGCAGGCATTTCATCAATAAGAAATCTTGTCTTCATCTAAGAAAGCTCAAGTATATCTTGAGATGAAGTTTTCATACAAAGTATGTTTCAAAGCTTCAAGAAGTTTCTTAAATTCAAAACATGTTATTATGTCTTGTGGATAAAAAAACCAAGTTTCTTTGATTTCTTAATTATTAACATTAAATTAACTTGAAAAATGAATAAGAAGCGTGGATAATTAAGGTCAAATCTCTTAAATTCACAAACTGAATTAGTTTTAATGTGACGCCTAATACAATGTCTTTAGTTCACATGTATCGTTATCTCATTGATTTACTGCTAATGAAATAAAAACAATTTTACAGGTACAAGAAAGCAATGGAAAGGGATTCATTTACAAACAACCATATATTTTCCGGATTCCGCAATAAGAGTTGTTTGCTTTTTTAATTAAAGAATTCTTTTATTTTGTGCAAGTGAGGATGATAGATAGTACAGCGGGTAATTCTATCTGAAACGCTGGTCTCTAATCTTAGTTTATAGGACTCTAAAGAATCATACAAAAGATAAAATGAACTTTGATACATTTGGAGTGTTTTTGTTCTGACTAATTTCTTTTATTATTAGGTGACAGTCTCACAGTTTATTAAGTGTGAGCTGTAACAAGATCACAGATCTACTGTAAAGATTTAAGAACTGTATTCAGCTATATCTTTAATAGGTTAGTCACAGTCAGGGGTATATTTAGTTTTTCTTTTCTCTTTTTGAAATAAAAGACACAGAAATGCTAATAATCTTATTTAACTATGCTTTTTACATTAAATACACTTTTTCAGGATATAAAATATATAGCTTTACATTCCTTTTTTTTTTTATACAAACAGAAGTTCACTACAAATCACCATTTTTTTTAATACAAACAGTAGTTACTACATACCACCATTTTGAAATGTTATGGGAATGGGTTTAATACTGCTGTCCTTTTCAGTCTAATGTAAGTTAATTTTCAAAGCTCTTTATATTTCCAATGTCATGAACAGCAATGGGTACATGGGTGAACATCAACAATGTTTTACACAGTTCTGCTATCCATGTACATGACCGATTTCAAACCATATTTCTAACAATGGTTTGAAAAGTTTAAACATTGTCTTGTAGGCAGAGAATATTCTCATTCTGTCAAAAAAAAACCAAATAAAATTACCATCATCGGGATCTTCATCTGATAATTTATCATCATCCATCTCTTCTTCATCACTTCTGGGATGTGAAGATGGTTTCTGGTCCTTATAATGGCCGTTTACATGCAGATTGAGAGGTTTATTATCTGAAAACCATAATGTTAAAAATATAACTTAAATAATGACAATTAAGATGAAAATCAGCAGAATGATGATGATACTGAGGAAAGCAGAGAAGATACAGGCAACTAGTCTGAAATATCTGACCTCTTCCGGGCCTCTGATAGCCACAGGATTCATGTTTAACTTGAGAGAGGATTGTTCTGTACAGATGTGTTTAAAATTTGTTGGATCCAGTAATTGAGCCCAGTAAACAAGAACTTTAGTTTCTGAGCTAACATCAGTCTAACAGGCTATGATAAGTCTGGGAGGGTCAGATATTTCTGGTTAGCAAGCACCTGTAAAATGAGAGGTGGTGATGCTAAAAACCAGAGCAAACCTGGAACACCGCAAAAAGACAGATTAGATGGAACACAGTATATATAGAACACCAGACCATGTAATAGAACAAGATCAACCTAGAAATAGACCATGTAATAGAACAGATCAATCTAGAAATAGACCATATAATAGAACAGATCAACCTAGAAATAGACCATGTAATAGAACAGATCAACCTAGAAATAGACCATATAATAGAACAGATCAACCTAGAAAGAAGGTAAAACTAGAACTGATCAACAGAAAGACAGGTTAGAAGAAAACAGTAAACTTATTGTAGTAGCACAGATAAGACGACATATAGACTATATTAAAGTACAGCAGTAATTGTGTGCAGTATAAACGTGACAAACAATGTAATTATTTTATGTTGGATTATATTACCAATCTTTAACAACTACAAATATTGATAACTTACTTCTAAAACAACCAACAAGTGGACAAATGGAGAATGTCTTACATTAACCTTCTGGTTTCGCTCAAATAGACAGTTATAATTTCAAATACTGAGGGGGGGGGGGATCATTGATACTCAAACTTCATGTTGTAGTAAATAAAGTTATCTGTCAAAAGTTGGCATAAGGACTTTGATAAACTAAAATAATGAACAATTATGAAATACACTTAAACAACAAATTTACCATATCATATGCACTATTAACACAAAGACACAAAATAATCAAAGACAGAAATTTTGTTCAAGAAAAGTACTAATAGGGTGAATGCACTATAACTTAAACAAAAGACATTTGGAAAAAATCATAAATAAAATGAATAGGGAAGATGAAAATGAAATAAGGATGAACTAGAAAACTTGCATTTCATTAGCTGCAGTGCAGGATACATACTGGTATATAGACTTCCTAGGCCTTTATGTAAAACATGGTCATTATTGTAGGGTGAGTTGGGATTATATGTTCTTGGATTTCCTTCAATCACATCATCACGAGTCCTGAAAAACAAAATTGTTACATTAAATCTCTGAAAAATATTCTTGAAGGATTTCTAATATTCAATTAGTAAGGAAGTATAATTCAAAATTATTTCACTTAAAACCGCTGGCAGCTATTTTAATATGCAGTTGGATTATTGATATTGTACAATTTGGTCTTCAGATCAACAACTGACTGTAAGGTGAATGTATCATTATTTCATTTTTCAAAGCTTAGAATAGCTTTTTTGAGAAGTTGAAACAATATTTCATTACAGATTTTTCTTCCTAGAAAGGAAAAACTGACCCCAAAATATTTGTGGAAAAATCAAAATCTGATAAAAGTTTTGAAGCCAGAAAGAATATTGCACTAGGCAGATTGAGGTCTTATATAATATTATAATTACGTACATACTGTAGAAATAGGTTTCAAATTTTACATTCTCACTGCACATGATTCATAAGTGTGGTATTTTAATTTGTTTTATTCAATGAATCATTCATAATTTCACTTGTTTCTTTACAGAAAATATCCAATACCTTTACAAATGAAGCATATTTCAATTCATGTGTACATACAATTCAAATCACTGTTTATATTCATGGTTTCAAACCATCAAAGTAAAACGTCTCACTTTCATGCCTTATACAATCAGCTGACACTATAGCTAAACCTGTACAATGTAAGCGCACACACACAAAAAAAAAATAAGTCAAACTAGTAACTTACAAATAAAAAATCATTTCAAAGTAAATTTAATGAAAAAACTTGTTGTTGATATAGCTTCCCACCCAACGTAAGATTTGAAACAAGCATGTGTACACGCCCTGTGTTATACGACTGGAGACCATAATATCACCTGCTCTCAACTACATCAAAATATGTAATACATCCCAAAACTTTTCAAATTCCCTCGGTCTCATGTTATTAGGAAAATATGTGTTCTCTTTAAAAGCTAAACAATATTAAAAGGAATTAGGCATTTCTTTCAGCGGGTCTTTTTTAAGCGTATGTTCCAAAGAGTTCACTGTATTGCATTAAGGCATTTGAGACAAAATTATTGCGTTCTATTCCACTTGATGACATCCATATGTCGCCCGTACAATAGATTCCATTTGTCAATCTCATTTATTAGAAACAAGCGTAAAAATGATTTGCAATGAAACAATTGACGATTAACTTTTCAACTTGAAGACTCTATTTATAAATGGGAGTATATCGCCAATGTTTTATGACTTTCACATTATAAATGATTTGAAAATGAAAAACATAACTTGCACGTTAGCCAAGTTATATAAATAAAATATGTTTACAAAACAATAGAATATAAAAGAAATAATTATTTAGCCTCAGTGGGTGGCGCTGAGTCCCTAAAACAATCGTGACATTTCAAGGTGCACTTACATACTGATTGATTACTACCTTCATATCCTCCTATAAATAAAATTAAACTTTTGGCAGAATTTTTTGTCCATGGGCTGTCTTCCGGTTATGAGTTGACGTCGTTTAGTACTAAGAGATTAAGGTGTGACTAAAGGGGAGGAGGAGTCAAGATTTGTCAATCATACCACATCTAATTATATTAACAAATATGTGTATTTACGTAAGAAATGGTGTGACAAGCAGAATATCAGTAACTGTGAAACATCCATTATATATCAACAGAAAAGAAAAAAAGTAAAACATTAAAGGGCCAATCCCGATAACTTTTAAGGGAATAAAACTGCTTAATTTTGTGTTAAAATCCTTTAAAATCCGTAACCCAAGGCCCACCTACTAACCCGATATTTGTGATACGCTTGTAAATAACTTAAACCTGACAGTCTTCATCTGGAAATGGAGGCCGTTGTATTATACAGTATCTGGATAAAACCAGACTTTTTTTTATAAAAATAATATGTAGGTGAAATTTACCTTTTGTTATCAAGTACAGTGCATGGGTCTTTTACTGTATAGACCGCTCAAGAAACGTTAATCGATTATCAGGTCACCCAATGGAAAAATTGACCCGAAATCTTAAAAGGGTTACGTGTGCGGATAAGCAAAGTTGACATACACGTCCAAACGACTCAATATTTTAAGCTGTAATTTTGAGACATGGTAAATACACCATGCCACTATATTTTGGTCCGTAAATTTCATAAATACTCAGACTTTAATTTTTGAGACTCTGTTCTTATCGGGTTTGTCCCTTTAAAAGAAACCAGACATTCCTACTATTCCATATTTTCCCAAATTCAAAAGAATCATTCGTTTATTATTTTTTGCTAATTGTATGAATCGAAAGTATGAAAATTGAGCTGATTTACTGGATGACCTGACAACAGAAAGCTGTATTTGAACGGGCAGGATATCCTTACGCACAAATCACCCATTTAATACATTTCATCTTAGACTACTTGAACTAAACAACATCTTGGAGAACTCTATCTTACTTCTATATGTAAAGCACATTTTAAGCCTGTGGTGTACTCGAGGAACCACGGGTTATTAAGTACGCCTGCTAGCTCTACCTTCACCATTCCTCATCAAACCCCTGTTCTACAGACACCTCTTACAAAATTACTTTTCCACTTTACTCTATGTGATTCCTTGTTTTGAAAACTTCGTATTCTTAACATCTGTGTATGTTTGCCATCAAGGAGACTTTATAAAAGAGACTTGAGTCCACGTGTTTAGAGATTAGCTCAAGAGTTTTGAAAACAATCTGGGTTCTATCTTGGAAGTTGTGCAATCAGTCTCTGTGTCAGAATGAAACATGCCAGTAACTATGAAGACAAATCTCATTAGGTTCTATAGGTAATATAAATGTTGATTTTTTGTATGCATTTCCAATGTGTTTACCAGATTTTTGTATTCATTTTAATCAAAAATTGGTACATATGCTAAATTTGGGTGGAATAAAAACATAATGCATGAAATATGACTTTTTCATACACCTGTGTAGTGAACTAAAATTCATAGGTCACGAATACAATAATATTATATTAATAAAGCAATAATCATTTTCTTGACATTTAACTGAAGAGCCATTTCTCAAAATGGAAACAGTTATAGATTGAATTAAAATTGTCATAAAAACCAAATCAATTTTAGAAGATATTTCTGAATATGATTTCCATACATGTTTTAATCTTACATTATAAATAAAATGTCTGTTCACAAAACATGGGAACATGTGAAATGGTAATTTGACTAGTTCACACTAACATTTTATATAATTAAATTTACTTTTATCATCAACTCACATTTAGAGCTTTGATTATAGATTGAACCAATAGAACTGAATCTGTTTTTGACAATAAAAAAGTGTTAAAGCTATAGTTACTCACATGAATTTTTTTTTAAATGCCATTAATTTGTTAAATCTTATTTACCTTGATGCCATTAAGTCTGATTCTGAACTTGAGCGATCTTTGATGATTGAACCGTCTGGTCGTAATCCCAGGTGAGATGCCATGGCAATGGAAACAGGGGGCGACATCATGGGATGTCCCAGGTGCATGAATGGCAGTGGTCCCAGGGCATATGGATGATGTGGAAAACCATTGAGTAATGCTTTGCGGTCTGAAAAGAAAAAGAGAAGACAACATTAAAAAATCGAAAAATCTAATCATGACATGGAAACTATATCTCTTGACATCATTTAGTGAATTCTTTTTATTTATACATGTTTCCATCTCGTGTAATTTCTCACTAGAATTCTACTTTGACTTTCAAAAACCGGTTCAAAACTAAATTTGGAATGATCTACAGGCTAGTCCAGCATTAGTTACTAATTACACACCATGTTATTGAACGTTTTGTCAGTAAACACATAGGAATAAAAATCATACAAGCAGCTTATATTCATGTAATTTAATAAAGATTAATATAAAATTCTTGTATTAATAAAGATTAATATAAAATTCTTGTATTAATAAAGATTAATATAAAATTCTTGTATTAATGACATTTAAAGTAGTTTTAGAATCCATTCATTCACATATATTAAAAAACAGTTAAAAAAATCTGAAGATTTTCATATTCATGTACTTGTCATCTTTGACAGAATTGACTGACACCTGCCAGTCACTCCTGACAGAAGAATAAAGATATATTGTAACAAATAAAAACAATCATAAACAATGAAACGAAATTAAATTTATGTAGACCTGTAATAAAAACAATATATAACTCTAAATGTTGTTTTTTTTTTTTTATTTTAAAAATATGTAAATATAAAGAAATTAATTATATAAACAATCAATCATTTCAAATATAATTTATCTCTTTGCACTTGATTCCTTAGTTTATAATTCCACACTTTATTCCTTAGTTTATAATTGGTGACTCTTTAATATTAAACCAGCAACAGACAAACAGTGTCTAAATCATATACAATCTGCAACTAACTGAAGAATAGTGTATTTACCATAAAATCAGAAACCATCAGTTGATCACAGCAGGATTAATATCAGTTAGCCATCAACAACAGGTTTAATTAGAGGCCTACTGAATGGGTAGGCCTAAACAGGGTATGCCCTTATAAATGCAAAAACAAAAAGAAACAAAACGGAAATGGTTGACAATGTGCGAATCCTATGAGATTCCCTACCAGGGTATATATGTGTATGGCTTAGTGCCGTCCCTTCAGAAAAAGTGCCCTCAAATTCGGAAAGAGTTAAACCAAATACTCTATACTGTGTTTTATTGCCATAATTGTGCCCTTTTTCCTGCTGCTCTCCCCATGTGAAACTAAACACAGACTGCGCTCAATGTATGTACATGCACAATGATCAATCTTCCTTGAGTGTGGACTCTTAGCTGTATTCCAATTTTCTCTGTTTTCATTTTAGTAAAATGGAAAAAGAATCAGAAATGGAAAATTGGTGACGGGAATATTTTCTGCTGTTAGCATACTCAACGATTACTAAGAACCTTACAGACTTACTTATATTCATTTTGTCATCAGTAATGTCTCTTGTAGGCCTAAAGTCATTCTTTTTTCACACCAGTGCCATGGCCGATGTCTAGATCTTATACATTTCTTGTTCTTGGTTGTTGTTGAATGAAACTTGGCCGGTAGCCTTTGTAAGGATACATGCCAGGTGGTGTCTTTACCAGATCAAGTAAAAGGTGGTGACTCTACCAGATGAAAGTGAAAGATGGTGTCTCTACCAGATGCTGGTGAAAGATTGTGTCTTTACCAGATGAAGGTGAAAGATGGGAGGCGAAAGATGGGGTCTGTACCAGATGCTGGTGAAAGATGGTGTCTCTACCAGATGATGGTGAAAGATTGTGTCTTTACCAGATGAAGGTGAAAGATCTCTACCAGGTGAAAGTGAAAGGAGGTGACTCTACCAGATGATGGTGAAAGGTGGTGTCTCTACCAGATTAAGATAACCCAAATGAATATCAATTTTCAGTTTTCGAAGCAAGTGAATTAATAATAATTATTTAGCAATAATATAGTCTTATTTCACTCTCTTTAAGGGTAAAAAAGGAAATTGCATAAAAACAATAGAAAAATTTATCAGTAAATGGCTACAGATTCATCCCCATCAGTCTACATCATAAAACGGCTTCAAAAACATTCATCCTTGTTCCGATAATGACAAGATATTTATGATTATACTAATAATAAATATTACTTTATGTCCGAGTTAAGCTTTTGCCCACAATTTACAAGTGAATGTATGTCAATATATTAACTCCCCTGTCACCTCTATACCGTATAAAATAGTGTCATTTATAAGAGATAGAGTCCAGCATTCTACCTAACTTCAAAGAAATAAGAGAACATTTGTATGACAACTGTATAGTTGGAAACCTTAAATACTTTGACACCTATACATAAATAAAACTCTGGCAAATAAAAAAATTGTCAAATTGTCACTAATATATTGTTTTTTTTATTTTATTACAAATTGTGTGGCAGAGAGATGTTAATATTATGCAAGTTTTTATTTATATATATTCATTTATCATATGACATAAAAATAAATCAAGCTTTAGTATGAATAAAATATAAGGTTACAACCCTAATAAAGGACATACTTATTTATTTACAGACTATATAATATTTTATACACTTGATAGGAGATAATCAAGACCATCAAAAACAAAACATTATTCCAATCAATACATTTTAACTTAAGGCACAGCTGTCTAAAGTTTCTATTATATCACACTGCCATCTTTTATGTGTCTTACACAAATAAGTAATAACAATTCTTTATGAAGGTTTGTTTAGGTCAGTCAATTCTTTATAAAGGTTTTTTTTATATTTGGTGTATAAAATAGTAGGCTATAAAATAAAACATAGGACATTTGGTTATAAATTTGGAGCCACAGTGGATCAGTGAGCATCACATTGACTCCCTTAACAATGTATCATGTTAAACCACATTTTTTAATTTTATAAACAAAGTAAGCCCAAATGTACAAATAAGATACCTGTCTTCGCAAAATCGTTAAATCCCCGATCCAGACAAAATCCTACTGATGGCATTTGTATAGTTCTATTTGACAATGAAAGTAATCGTGTGGTAGAGAGATGTAGCAGGGTTTAATAGGTGTTTTATTCTAGGACTAGTTATTATCTAGTTTATACAGACAAATGGAATTGAACACCTTAATTAATGCGCTTACAGCTTGAATGTATAGTTAATACAGTAATAAAAGCAGCTGAGAAAATAGAGATAATACAACCACTACACTAGACGAATACAATAAATCATTTCTTTCCTGTTTGCTAAAGCAGCAAATCGCTACGCTCATTACATTTCAATCACTGTCCACAGAGGTATTAACTTTCTGTTTGTACACATTAAGGTAATCTACTTTACCATATAAGTTTGATAAATTCACGAATGTATGCAACTCAACCGAGCAAGTGGGCATGATTATTGAGTTTTAAGGCTGATGAGAGCACTTGCGACTGTCGTGTGGAAAGCTATTGTTTGATTTTTATGCGAATACTGTCCTTGAATCAAATTGCACGATCTTAAGAGAGGGATTGATCAGAAATAGAAAACGTTGTTTCCTCTCCTCATGTCCATTTAAATCAACATTATAAGAAAACGAAGCCCTACATATTGGCATGGACCCATTATAACTTTCCGGCTTTCAAGACAAGACCATTTTCCTCAAGACAAGAGAAAAGAGACCTAGAACAATAGAATTGTATTTGGTTTCATTTCTATTTGTGGGCAAACAAAACGAGACTAGAATGGTATAGACAAAAGGCAAGCCTTCAATCAACCAGTAATAATGGTTGGAATAAAGAGTCATACCTCGCTTCCAACACAAACACTCCAAGAGAAAACATGAAATATTACTTGGTCTTCAAGTAGAAAAGAAAGAAACGGAATGAAATTTTTAAATAACATTTCATCATCTAATCCGTTTGTTTCCCGTGCTGTGGGCGAAAACATACATGCCATCTAATATTTGTCTTGTGTCCGCTAGCTACTCATGAATAAACAGATTTTGGAGTAGGTATAGAATGAATTGAGTATCGGCTGAAGCAGACGCGTTAGTGTGCATGTTGGTATAGCGATTTATTGATGATTTATTTATCTAAAATACAACAAAGCAACGATTGAAAATTTATTTATAACAGTATGTATAATGTTACAAGATCACCTACAAATAGAGATATTGTTTTATTAATATGAAATCTGTTATTGTAACCATATCACATATCATTGGACATGTATTAAATGACATATTAATAAAGGACATTTGTGTAAGTTAATAGAAACCATATAAAGTAAAGAGATTTTTAGATAATTTACTATGTAAAATGAGTTAAACATCTACTTGTTATCATGTGATTCAAAACTTAAAAACAGAGCTGGTTTTAGAAAATGAAATTCAAGTGTAAACAGATTTTAGGAAATATAGATTAATTGATTGAAAATGTTTAAGGCTATATTTGTGTCCCAATTCAGAGTTTACAATAAAAAATCAATGAACAACTCAATCCCAGCCACACAAATTAATAAAGGGACAATAAGTGAGAATAAAAGTCAGAGTTTAAGATTATATACTATCCAATATAGAGCTTAATCAAAGTATAGGTTTATTCAGATACATCTTCTACAGTCATGTCTCTTTAATCATACTATATAAGGCCTTACTATTTTACCAAGCAAGTACATCAAATCAGAATACTACTAAGGCCTTACAATTTTACCAAGCACTTACATCAAATCTTAATACTACTAACATTTGTTATAACAGCTAAAACATGTGTAGGTCATTCAATCAATATTGTGGGATTAATAAAATATTTTATTAATTTACTCTCTAATTTTGACATTTAGAATATCTGGAATTTGCACAACACTTTTGTTCTACCTCCAATTAACCTGTTAGAGACAAACACCACTATAATTTATTTCTACCTGTCGCTAAAATATAGATTTTTATTATACCTGTATAAAATATCAGTAGGAAGCATACAAGAGATGTCTCATTCTGCCTATTGATTAAAGATAAAGAAACTAGTAATCATGTCTCAGCGCTATATTACATTTGGCATTATGACCATTATAAAGAAACAAATTATAGTCGAGGAATAGGGTTGACCCTTGCGATCGATCGACAATCATCAATATTCAGGTAAAATAAAATAACGATTTATCTCTGTTTTACCAGCTGCTTAACACTCATTTCTACCTCTCCTATATTTTATGTCTTAAAGGGCTCTCTGCTATATTCCATGTTTTAAAGAACAATCAGTTATTTTTTATGTCTTGAAAGAACAATCTGCTATATTTCATGTTTTACAAGAACAGTCTGCTATATCTTATGTCTTAAAAGAACAGTCTGTTATATATTTAATATTATTTGTTAAAACTAAAGGTTATCTAATGTTGTAAGTGGAAAACGTTTTGTTAACTTTTGATTATTTCTATATACTCAGATTTAAAGTGATTAATGTTTTCACAAAAAACACAGAAATCCTTAAAAGTCAACATAAAGTTGGGATCCCTGATGACTTGTTTTGCCGTTATCAGTGGTGTAGGATGGAGAGTCCGACAAGAAACAGTATATAGTTATTTGGATGGGACAAAAAACAGGGGTTTCATGCAAACATTGGAACACACATAAAAGAATTCTCATCAGTTTGAATTCATAATAAGAGTAGGCTGTAGTGCCTCTGTCCAGGCAAAATAACATACTGCATGGCATACAGCCATCTTCATTACCATGTTGTGAGCATTAAAGTAGGATACTAAACCCTATTTTATTTATTTTATTTCATTGAAGCATTCATCTTAATGTACTCTATATACACTATCACTCTCTTAATGAACCTCTAATTAAAACTCAAGATCTATTACTTTTTCTCATCTTGAAAGACCACGCCAAGATGTGCGCTGGTGGCCAAGGAATGAAAAATCATTTGTGTTAATTTAGAAATTATTAGTAAAAGTGGGGAAAAAAGGTGATTATCCACTTCAAAGATGTGTTTTTTCTGGCCATTATTTCTTTGATTTGTTCACATTACAAGACAAATCAATGGCCGAATGATAACACGGTTAGAACAAACTTGTCAATGACTTGAGGCCGGAATTTTATGAGCGCTCATCACAAGATTAAAGGAAGCTAACTACTACCTAGTCAGCGGAGATCAATTTGTTAATATTTTTTCCAATTACCGGAATACTTCACTCAAAGGAATTCCTTCTTTAACTCTGCCAGTCTTCTGTTAACTACACTGCTATATTCACGCATTTAACGTGCATTATTAGTTAATTTATTTGATTTCTCGATAAACAAGAGTTTATCAGTTTTAATAAGAGTGAGGTTAGGTTGCTGAGTGGTCTAACCCTTCGTCTTTATATCATAAGGTCTGTTGTTGATACTAGAGCTTGTATGTGACTCCTACGCTCAAGGCATATACATGTATATACCATTTGTTAGTCCCAAAATGACTTGGTTTGTGTTTTGTGAATTTTATATTGCCTTATAACTATTTTACATGAATATTAGATAAATACAATGGACAAAGATCGTAGGGAGGATAATGCCTCTTATGAGGAGACAATCAACATAATTCCTGATTTGATAAATAAACTAAATATATCGCATTAACATACATGTTTTGTTACAGAAAAGCTTATATGAGAATTGGTGGGGGGGGGGGTATCAGTAAAAAGTGTGGCCAAAACTTCAATTCGATATATAACTGGGTTGGGTATTTTTCAGATACAATATAGGACTTCCACCATAATCTTAAAGCATTTAATCAGATACGATAATTGCAGAGTCTATTTCCATAGAATTTAGATGGTATCAACTACAAATAAGTTGGTGAACAATTCCTTTATGATGGTAACATGTAGCCTCCATGTAGTTTTCATTCAATAACTGATTGATAAAGATTTTTTCTTCCATATATCAATCATGAACATTTCTATTGACCTGTCACCGGATTGATATTGATGTGATGATTGATACGTAGTATATCCCGATCTATTTTATATTGTCATCTAGCACGCTCCTTCACTTGTATTGCCGCACGTTTAAAACAAACTTATTCATGAGGATTTATATTTTCACGTCTTGAACAAAAGATGAAATAATGTAAATCTTTCGTTATTTTCTCTTAATATTTTCATGTCGGCCTGAGGGGACATTTATCTAAAAATTTCTTCTATTGTTTCCAAACAGTCTTCAGCTTCCCAAATCGAAGTGATTAGCAAAAATATAATAATATTATTTCTTTAGACAATTAATGACAAAAGTTTTCCATTTGATAATAGATTATTTGTTAATGAACATTTTCAACTTGTTCTAAGGAATGGTAAAAATAAACTCTATTCCAATTTAAGTCTTTTAATCAAATTTTCTTGTTAATTTAAACAGCTATTGAAGTTCCATCCATTATCAAAATTAAACCATTATTTTTCACGAAACTAACTTTTCATAAAGCAGACAGGCAAACGATATACAAGTAAAATACAAAACAATGTAATTGTTTAATATAAATACGACAATAAAAAATATATTATTTGCCCACGGACACGGACATTGTACGTTGTATATGCAGCCAGATTATCAATTAAGCTTAAAGCTTGTGCTGATGAAAATAAAACTACAACAGATTAGAAATATCATTGTTTAAGTATTACCTAGACATAAGTAACAAAAAATAAATTGGAAAATAAATAATTCTTCAAAATGTGGGCAATAATCGGTTAAGAATAAACACAAATATTGGAATAACTTAAATTCAGTTATTTTTGCCAAGTGTGCGGAAGTACAACAACTATAGTATTGTTTTACATTGAAAAGAAAAATCTTAAAGAGAAAAACTTCCGAGGCTGAAGAATTTTAATTAATTAACATTTGTCAAGATTTTAATTCCATGATAATTGTTGAAATGGAATCAACTGACGTGTTAGCTATGACAGTCTGCTCTTATTATTTTTGCTTTTAAGTCCAGATTTGTCATGTTGAATTGCTTGTCATCCCTCCAAGAATCCGGTCATAGAATCAACCTAAATGAGTGTTTTATATGTATTATGCATTCAGATCATCGTAAGGGAAGAATAGGAATATATTTCAACATCACATAAAGTAATGATGTCAAATGGCCTGTTCAGATTACTGTGTATCATAAGATATAAGAGTGTTCTGTTCACATGTACTATAAGCCAAATCCTCAGTTAAAGGTTAGGGTTAATGACGCATCAGCACTTTTCCTCATTTGCCATGAAGATAGCTTGCTGCGCATGCCCAAATCAAGCTGGAGCCAACTTTCTCAGGTAGAGAGCTGGCATTTTTAAACTGCTTTGTATATCCTATCTATGAGTTCAGACCTGCAAGTTTAAAGGGGACCATCCGTGTATGTATGAAATTTAAGCATCAGTTCAAAAAGTTCTCCAAATTATGATTGAGATTGCCCATTTAACGGTTCCATTTATTTTTAAACTGATAATGGGCTGTGTGTATCTGAATAACCTTCAAATGTTTCAGTTGACATCAATGAACACGAACAATGTGGATATCCTAAATCATAAACTTACCATAGAGTCTGGGATCAAACTGGTAATCACTGCCATCTAGACGACTTTTCTTCAGTTTTTCTATTGTTTCTGGACTTGCATGTATCGATGGGCTTCTTTTGGGTGGTCGTCCAGGTCTTGCACTGAGGGAAAAAAAGGAAAGCAATTAGCATTATGAAACAGCGCTTTCTGTGTTCAAATTTTAATAAACTCTCAAAGAGATGTATGCCCTCATCAAAAGTTAGAATAGTTTACTAAAATTTGAAAGAACTGGTCAAAGCAAGCTCGAACCTATAAATCTAACCCCCAAGAAAGGCAATAGTCAACAATCTCTGTGTTAAGTAGTAAGTTTCTTTTGAATTGGGCAGCCAGTGGTTATTACAGAGTAATTTTCACAGACCTACATCAACCATTGTGTCGCTTTATAACATAGGTAACCAAAGTTACAGTAAACTTCTAATCTCAAAACCAGTCTTTAAATCCAACTATTTGGTGGAAAAATACTTCATAAGAAAAAGTAACCAAAGAAGGTTGTAAAGCAGTTTGGTATAAATACTGAATATGATTAAAATCTCACTGAATTATCTCCCTTAGCACAATAAATCAATTCTTCTGAATAAAAAGCTACATTTGAATATATGACAATCCCCCTTTTCATCATTCAAAACTACTGTGAAAAACATGGATTCAACAAACTGACACGGTAAAAGTAGAAAAAAACAAAAATTGAATTGAGCTTAGCATAAATGATAAAATGTATAAATACACAATGTCAAGGGGATCACACCTCTACCTTGGTCAACAACACAACTCATAAGACAAAATATGGAAGGGAGATAAATATAACCTGAGGCAACATACTGAGTTATTTGTAAACCACTTTCCTTCAAATCAAGAAACTTCTTCAACCAATTTTTATTCAATTATAAGAAGAATGTCATAAAAGGAATTCTTACTTTCCGTAATTTTTTTATATCAATGCTACATAATAATTTCAGTGAATGAAACTCGTTTGAAAGGACTGTCATTTATCAAAAATGTGCTTTGAATCCCTTATTCCCTTTTTCGTCATCAGATCTTTTAAATGAATGCCTTTTCTAGCTTTCTTTGAGACCCCTACAAGTGTACATCAATATGGGGCAGCGTAATTACAGTATCTTTCTCTCCCTAAAAAATTCTTCAAACTATTTCAATAATACATCAAGTCCGACATAAGTGAATCTTAAGACTACTTGAATACAAAATAAACACAAAAGTAATAATTCTCAAGGACTGTTTTACATTTCTAAATATCCTTTCGGCATCTGCCTTGTATTTGCTTAAGCAATAACACATTGAAAGTCCAGCAGATTGGCAAATTTTGCGTGAACAAACTTTTCTTTGTAAACATTTACATTTAAAAGAATTACAGGTGTTCTCTCTTGTGTTTGGTCTTTAACAATCTTTATTGAATAACTATGTTACACTTCGTACCTTTCTCTTTTTTTTCAATCGTTCCCAAAATTCATGAACTCCTTCAAAGTAATGTTTTGATTTGTTTTTCTCTATTATAACACGAAAACCAAAGCATTATTACCTCAATGGAGGATAAAGCTAATAAAAATGGGCAAATTCAATTTTACTGACTGAAACGGGTTGGTTTGGGAGGCAGGTGAAGATAGAGAAAATACAAAAAAACAAACATTAATCCAACACAAACAGAATGAATCGCCAAAAGGAAAAAAGTGGCACAATAACTTTGTCTTGTTCAATTTTAATTGAATTCTCTCCCTTCTTGCATAAATTACAACGACTTGTCAGTCGTCTGCACACAAGCCACTGGGTTCAGACAAGCAACAAAAATTGACAGTTGCCATTTCTCGGATTTGTCATGTAGTTTCAACAGGGTACTATTTTCTTTGTGTGTAGTAACACACATGAAAAGAAAAGGAGAGTTTAGGTTGTTAGTTAACAATGGCTTATTTGTCAATCATTATACTCCTTTCATTTATTGGTTGGTGGTGTCGAACTAGTTGACGGGGAATAATGATGTTGTCCTTACGGTACAATGGTGTAAAATTAGCCCGGGTGGTCCATTAGTTACTCTCAATACGCCCTTTCTTATTGCTTCTTTTTCCTTTTAATTGTTCTTTTGTTGGAGTACAGATCTGAGATTATTATTGCAACAATGTGACATAAATGGACAAAACCTGTATGCAAATTGCATTTGTTAGGAAAAAACATGGAGATATATGGTGTAGGCTGAACATCTAGGTGTAGGCAGAACATATGGTTTTTATTATGGTGAGCTTTTCACCCAGACAAATTTAAATTAATAAGAAAAATAAACACTAAATATTTTGAAAAATGGTGTCATGGAGCATGGTTTCGTTTATATTCTCGTTTTCTTAAGTGACACTCACTTTAATGGTAGGAAACAACCAAATCAAACTACTTGGCATATAGAAGCTGCAAAAACTGAATCAAGAAATAAAGTCATTTCAAATTTGTTTTTCTGTCCAATGCATTTAAAAGTTTAATTTAATTTTTTCAACTTTAACAATTTCCATTAAAGACAGCAATATATCTGTTTGTAAGTTCTTAACATATATAAAACTTACAATATTTTCTCTTTATGGGAAGTATTATCTATTTCTTATTCTTTTCAATTTAATATGAATACAATTGTCACAAATGATAGATGTGTTTTAAATAGTGCCATGCTATTTACTCATAAAGCAAAATGTCGGAGACAGACCCCCCATTTTGACATTTTCCATCTATCCTCTTCGTGATTTATCAATGAGATGTTAATCATTCAGGAAAAAAATAGAAATAAAATAAAACATGATATCCTGATTGGCTAAAAATCACAAGTTCTTGTCATACTGAAATACCCAAATGGTCTTTTCTTATTTATTTCATTTCAAGCATATCTGATGATGGATGTCTAAGAATAGAATGACTGTTTGAAGTGTTAATGCCAACTTTTGTGTTTGCTCAAACAAACATCTTTAACAAAATGAAAATTGACTTTAACGTGTGAAAGGCTGGAGAGAATTAAATTTCCGATGACAATCATATCAGAAAAAATCAGGATGCTTTTTATTTCCCCCAAAATGTAACTTTATCTGGCTGAAATAAAACACATAATTTAAATTTGGAACTATATATCTGCGTTCGTTTTATTGGCTCTCACACAATTTGAGTAACTTGGAATTGATCAACAGCATCTTTTATCACTTGTACCTTCGGGAGGAACAAAAACTTGTTCATGGTCTACTTGTTTCATGTATCATATTACGCTCATCAAGGTTTTCATTTCCTTTTATTTTATTGAATACCATTTTAATAATTCACAACTGAATCTACAGTTTTGTTTCGCATGGCTAGCTCGACCATTGTTCACCCAGCAATTCATATTCAATGATTTTATGATTTCCAACAAAAAATACACCATGAACCTGTCAGGCCTTAATCGTCTGCAGGCTTGACAAAATTGTAGCATATTATAAGCAACAAAGAATTTTAACAAATAGTCCAACATATTCAATTATTTTTCTTTTACTTCTTCTGTGATATTTGCAACCCAGCATGAAAAGTAAATATACAGGTTACGAATAAGATGGAAAGGAAAGATTCTTTCATGTAATTTTTCTAAGTTATTGCGTATTGATGATTTTAATGTATTGAAGACTATCCAACGGATCTCTCTCTTCAGGTTTTTTTACAGAATATAATTCATGTTGCTAATTTCAATAAGGAGGATACTAAAACTGTTCTTATCAGATCGTTACTACTTACTGAAGATATTTAAATAATATGTTGAAAGGTACCATAACATGAGATTCATCATGTACATATTAGGCCACTCGTGGGTGTTGGAATAAAATAATTATTTCTTAGACCTTAAAATATAATGACTTATCTCAAATCTCAAGGATTGAAAGCAAACATATTCCTTGTTCAAACTTTAATATCTCCATTTCTAAATGACAAAACATTTATAATGGACATTGAAACAGATATAGGCAGATATTAATATTGACATTAACAACATGTAATATAATATTCCTCCCCAATAAAATACAATTTCATTTCTATTAAATATTTTATGTATTTGTTAGGAATTCTTATTCGATATTAAGTGGTATTAATGTTTCATAAATCATGTGCTTACAAATAAAGCTGAGGTTTTAAAAAGCTATTCAACTCTCTTTCTTTCTTAATATCTACATCTATTACTCACAAACAGGAAAATCATTAAAATCTTTCATAACAATCAAAAAACATTTCCAGATTTAATGGTATTTAATGTCTTGAAATCTTGATGAGAAGGAGATGTTCAAAGATGATAATAAGATACAACGTATTGTCATAAAAGATAATGGAAGTAGAAATTGAATTTTTAAAGAGGTGTAAGCATATATTTTAATTGTATTGAAAGGGTTCAAGTACTGCATTACATTATATTAACTCATACAATAAAACTAATAATCTAAATTAATAACTATGTTTATATCATACACAGTTCTCACACAACTAAAATGCTTGAGGCCCTTTATACTCCTGCCATTGTGTCCGTGGGGAGGGGCATCCAATCTTGAACAACCCACCCCAATGTACAAGGTGTCACAAAACTATTGTCATGTTTGAAAAAAATGCAACCTTTTTTTAATATTGTGAATTATATCATATTATTGTATGGTCCATTGGGGTATTTATTCTACTCAATGCCTGCGGCAGTCCCCTTTTATTCATCTTATATAGGGGTCAGATGACCTGTGGTTAGGGTCAACCTCTCTGTAGTCCTAGGGTTATGAACCCGCTAGCTAACAATGGCTGCGCCCAATGTTTTGTGATGGTGTCTCCTATAGAAAAAATAGATGATCACTTAACAACCAGCTTTCACACGCAAGGTGTCAATTGAGAGGGCCTTAATATTAGTTTTGTCGAGTTAGTTCGGGGTCATTTAAGGATATCCCTTAATCAGTTGTTAGGATTAGA
The DNA here is from genome assembly GCA_948474765.1 of Patella depressa. Lineage (NCBI taxonomy): Eukaryota > Metazoa > Mollusca > Gastropoda > Patellidae > Patella > Patella depressa. Next base: position 51,125,715 of record OX419722.1, on the reverse strand, counting down.
GGGCTGGTGTGGACAAGCGTGTTTATTTCAATCTCTATTTGTAATTGATTAAAAAGTCGGGTGATAAAAGGGAAATAGAGCTTTCTGGGATTACCCCAACATAAAATTGATCAATACTTTTATCATTAAAGATGACCAAATATGATAGTTTAAATCATTTTCGGAATTTCAAACCAAATAAAAATCCTCTCAAGATGGATACCAATATCATTTTGTCTTATTTTTGAGATAATATGAGGAATGAATCCGTTTTATAATTTTAGAAAATGTTTAATTAGGTATAAAACATGATCAGACTAAATCTAATAACATCAGTTGACAACTGTTTAACCTAAATCAGCTGACAACTGTTTAACCTAAAATGTCTGCTGTATTTAATATTAATTTGCAGTATAGATTTAAAAACACTTTAGATGTATTGAAACCTGTATGTGAGTCCATCTAATCCTCGAAATCCAACTCGGACACCATGTACATTAAGTATGCATAATGATATGCATATTGTTATTGAATAGTTATTCAATGACTGTATCAATACAGCTCAAGGCATAATTAATGAATGTTAATTCAATGTAACAAAAACAAACACTGAAGGTTGTAATGTTTGAAAGACCGTTACACAGCTAGCAAACAATCTACATGACACAAAACTAATTACAACTTCATACATCTATTGTCATCTGCCATAATGGCATGGGAAAAACAATGGCTTGCAACAACAAAAAGATGAAATGTGCTACTTGTACTGTGACGGCAACAGACATACAGGTGGATTAATTCACAGTCTTGTCAATTTCTACGACTAAATAACCAAGGTAGCTTATAACATCAAAAAGGGTCGCATTTACAACTGGTGTAATTTATACCTTTTCATTACCCCGCCTGTCAGAAGACAACATAGATGGATATTGGTTACAAAGATATCTAACAATAAGTGCCTCCATACTCTATATTGACGTTTGGTATTGTGTTTCATTTTCCATCTTCAAGAACGTCAGCCTAACAATACAAACACCCAGACATCTGTTTATTTTATATCCATCGAAAAAATATTCATAACATCATTTTTCTACGGCTTCACAGGCTGGACAAACAACAAACAGACGTAAAGACAAGGACAATAACTCATTGGTCGTTTGAATATTTTCTGTCAATTTAAAAGACACAATAACTGAGAGTAAAGGTGAAAAGGAAAAGTAGTGGTTGTTCTATAGTATATCATATACTTTATGCCATGATAGTCTATCTAAATATGAGATGTGTTATCAGGTGGTCTATCTAAATATGAGATGTGTTATCAGGTGGTCTAGGAAGGATCATTAGCATTTCCTTGCCATGTTTTTATACATTTATCTGATAATCATCGCCGTAGAATGAATCCTTAAAAACAGCTAATTTAAAACATCACAGTATCAAATATTGAAAGGTTCCATTTTTATTGAAAGTTATATTTTGGAGTTGCCGAGAGCTAAAACTTGTGGACGTCTGGTGACTATGAATCTATTAGGCGTGTGTTTTATTGTATGTTAATATACCGAGTGGAAGCAGGTCTCCTCTAATCTTATAGTCATGTTTGTTTACAGCACAAAAGCTGCTTACAATACCTGACGGAAAGCTCCCTCGTACCTTTGTTATTATTTACACCTCGTGTGACATGGTCTAAACTCTGCTCCCACTCATACAAGCATCAAATATAGACACTTGTGTGACCACTGCACCATAATACCCCACTCTTCTATCAAGTGGTGTATTTGTGTTCAATATAACCATGGATACAACGACAATAAGCTAACAGGAAATACCACCTAAAAACTCTCTCAAAAAGAAAACTGTGCATAAAATAAATGGAACTTGCGACAGTTGGTTACTGCATTCAATAAACAAATAAAGTTTCACATCTTTTCAATGGTTGTGATTGGCTATTTTCATGTAAAGTTGCGCATTTTGTTTGCGTTTCTATACAATCCGTCTGCAAACAATTGAAATTTACATGAACAAATGTTCCAATTTAGAAACAGTAGTAAAAAGGGCCTGATTTTAAATTGACCATATTAGTGAGTATAATACCTCCCTCAAAGACGAGGATATCTTTTGGAAAAAAATAACAAAAAGACATTTTTACAAAGATTGCGGCCCAACAATGGGATAAAAGAATAAATGCTATTAAAAAGGCATTTGAAATGTGTTGCAATTCAGTTTTCTTTATTAAAAAACATTGGGTGTTCTCTCGACAAAATAATCCATTTAATAGAAAAAAACACAGATTAATAACCTGAAATAATGATGTCACTTTTCAAGCCCTCAAAGTTTTTTAAAATTATTTTTCAAACCCAATTTATTTTTCATTTCAGAATGAAGCACTCAGTTTTAGTGATTAAACCTGAAAGGGCTTAATTAATTTTCAGGAGATTAATGATTATGTTTTATAAAATATTATCTCAAATTTAATAAAATTCAAATTATCTAATCAATCAATTTGCAGGATTAATCTAAAATAAACACCTTTTCACTAAATCACAAAATTTCATTTTTTAAAAAAATAACTAAAATTTCATTTATCAAAATGATACAAAAATGTTGTAAATTTTAATTTATTTCTCAATCTTACTAAATACAGATATATTTCTTAAATATTGATTGAATTGAACAAGAACCTACAATCCATTTTCTATTTTAACAAAAAAAAGATATCTTCCTTGCACTACTAAAACCAACTTTTTAAAACCAAATTTATGGCAGTTTACAAGACCTCCGACCTCAATTCCAATATTAAACCTGAACAGTGAAATGTAGCCATCATTAATTTTTGAGTGACAACTAATTAAGGAGATTGGTGTATATTTCAGCATACTGTCAATTTCTTCTGTTAGTTTACAAAATAAAGAAAAAAGGAGCATGAAGGTTGATTTTATTTAACATGTTTAGGCAAGTATAATTGAAAAAGAAGTTTGAGAAACCCTGTGAGAAACTATCTAACTATTAAACTAAAGCCATGAAAATTGACAAAGTCAACATTGGCTCACATAAAGAGACATTTTGTTATTGGGGCTCTATTTACATTAAGATCACTACACCATTAGATCAAAGTTTGATAAAGTGTAAATGAAAATACAATCAACTAAAGCAAAAACACAAACATAGGATCGAGGCGTATTTGTCCAACTTTTACCAAATGAAATGGTTCATCTTGCCACTTTCATTATACAAACATTCAAGATTGATTTGCCGTCAATGTGATCAATCAAGCCCTTTAGTTACCCACCAAATGAGAGATGATTTTATTTACCAATGCGTATTGACAAATTAAGGAAAGTAGAATTTCTTGCTTTGTATAAACTATTGTAACTAAGGCCGGGGCAAACTGTCAAACAATTTAACCATTACCACATGTATTCAATAACCAGTATATTATATATATATATATATTCACATTGACCAACATCTTCAGGTATTTCAGTGTTAAACAAAAACCAAGAGTGTTTTGAAGTGTCTGGGAATATTTTACTTAGTTCATAGTTGTGGTTTCAAACTAATTCAATCCATTTATTTCTTTCATAGCACTTGCCTCATATTTGTTTACATTGATTAAAATAATTAACTATTCTGAAGATCAGGCAAAAAATAAACTATTGTCTCAATGTATAAGATGCTTGGATGTAGATCTGCTATTGTTGGCTACTAGCATACTATTTGAAGAAAACAATGATTTTATAAAACCCAGTCAATTGAAGTGTCCTAGCCTATACCTATTGATGTCTGTCCCCTAGCCTACTTCTTCTCTGGAGCAAGGTATATGTTAATGTTATCAGTCACATTCTATCTATTTTTATTTATCATTAAACCATTCAATGTTTCATGGCAACTATAAATATCTAAATGTCCTAATTAAAAACAAAAAAAATATCATTTCAATTTCAAATATTTAAATATTAGCTTTGTCGAAGTAATGAAATTTGGTGTGTTGAATCACAAAACAAATAGCGCACGTTACAATCGAGTCTTCTTTTTAAAACAAAAAAAAAAAACGCGGAGAAAGTGTAGTAGTAGCCTATTAGGCCTATTAATGATTCTATGTCGACAAGAGTTGATATCTTTTGTTCATATTATTTCAGGCTTGTTATGTAAATCGCCCTTCCTTGTCCCCAAACAGTATCCATATCACACAAGTGCCACGTTTACCTGGTGCTCTCATTAAAGACTTTCAGTCAACTGCAGAATCCACGTGTCCACAACCGATTCCATCAAGCTAAGTAAAGGCGGGAATTAGCGCGAGCGCTATAAATCACGTGACACGCGTTGGGCCGCTTATGTAATTAATTCAGAAAGATAAACGAGAGTAAATGGATTGATGAAGTGTAAGTGTTATGTTGAAGCGCTTAGAATATGACAAGCCTTAGATTAGAGGCGGTGAAATATGTCAGTTCGATTAATCCTGCTGTTGAATTAAACTAGCGAAATAAAAAAAATCGGGGTATTTGCCTTTTGGCCAAATCGCGTCCTTTTGTTCGCGAGTTAAGGAAAATTTGTACCCGCGGGATTTCATGTTGATTTCATGTTGAAGTAATAAGAGAAGAGGAGTTGTTGAAATGTGGAGAAAACGACGCAGGAACAATCGAAATACAAATTAATATTCCAAAACCATCCAAACTCAGTGTGTGCTAACTAATCAAGATGAAATGAAATCCTTTTTAGTTAAAATTTGCTTGAGAAAGCTTGGGTTTTTAAACAGCTGGTCAAGTGAAAAGGCCCCAGTACAATTAGATAACATTTCATTGTTTGTCTTTGATACCGCCGACTGTTTGTGACAAATTTAGAAGAAACAGCCGAATTAAACGAGATTAAATGCTCTCATAGCGCCAAAACAGAACTGACAACATTAACATATTATTATACCCTCTCATTCAATTATCTTAAATAGTCGACTTATGGGAATAATTCCATTCAGATATAATATAGCGTCAAATTGAAATACATCAATCTAATAAAGTAGTATATTATTTTAAAGACCCCGCCTCGAGATCAACTCCAAATTAAATAAATAGATACATGAAATTGAATGACAACGTAAATATGTGGCCATATAACCAATAACTAAAAACAATCCTCATATATTTGAATAAACGAAAATCGATATAAAATTAGAGTCGCAGTATAGAAATTAAAACCCTGTTCACTGTGTTTTTTATTGATAACGTGTCAGCAGAAATTGTATGATTTTCAATTCACAATGAGAAAATGTAATGGTTGTATTTCGTTTCGTTTCATGGCGTTCGTAAATTGATGAAATGATGATGATGTTCATAAAATTGATTTGGTTTATGTTTTGTGTTGTGATATTTACATCAGATATGATAAAACAAATGCAGTATTGGAGTTGAACATACATAATATCAATAAACAGGGTTTTTTAGGTTGTCATGTGAAGCTTTTACCAATATAAAGTGTTGTTTTCATCCAGACTGAAATGGACCAGTGCCGTTTAATGGATTAAACAATATTCTAATAAAATAAATTAGAAACTTATATCGTTTCTTAGATTTATTCCTTTCTATCGTCTATCTTTCTCTTGGTTTAATGTCTGCTTCTAGAATGGTCATATCGCAGACAAAATCATTGAATTGGGTAATTATATTCTTTCATATGCTTCTCTTACAGAATCTGGGAGGAAATGGAGATACGGGACTATTATGATCACGCGTAGCGATAAATGGTGCAAATTAGCTTATGGGAATTACTACACGACTATTAATTGACTGACAGACAGATCAAGGCACGGATTACCGCTGAGTAGTTTATGCTCGTCTACTAGGCCCCCTGACGGCAACAAAACCGTGATTTGCCGATTTGTTTATAGTAATAATGTTAAATACTCGGAATGGAGAGCTTCTTGATAAAATAAAACATTGGCCACTTACTAAACGAGTAAAATAAACGGAGGAACAAACCATAAAGATAATAAAGTAAATGTCTATGCCAAATAAAATCCCTTAATTAAAAGTTGGTTCCCGGGTTGTCACTATAGTTTTCTGATAACCAATTCATTTGAAATAGTTAGCATAAGTAAATATTGAATTGCTATCCTCTTTATCACGGACGCGGTGAAATAATTACGATTTATGGAAGGTTAAATCTAATTTATTGGGATTCTAATCTTAACAAGGGCAGCTGCACAGAATTCTCTGTGGTGGTGATCAAGGGACGTTACTCTATCGTATAGGACTCGGAAAAACTCGCCCTTTCGTAATCAAATAAATATAGAAGGCTCGTGGATTTTATCAGCACCAACAACTATATAATATAAACAAAATTGATTTAAAATGTTGCAGTAGTAATATTAGCTAATATGACGAGGGTCGATGGAATGGGTTTTAAATTGATCTCATAATTTTTGACTCTCCAAAAATTCGATCTTTTCTCGTTGCGATTTCTGAAATGGTCTGTTAGTAGAATGGGCCCCATACTCTTTTTTGCATGTTGTATCGACGAACTATCATAGGATTGTATAAGAATACTATATATTGTATACGGATTTCTATAAAACCATAGTTAGTTTATAAAGCCAGAACGTCGCTCTTATATTAAGTTTCTAGAGTGTTTATAAAAGAAAGAATTTTCTATTAATAGTAGTTGTGCCTTTTTATTAGAACACATCACCACAGTTTGGAAAGCAACTAAGTATAAGTACTATCTGAGACTTTTTGCACGATCAAAACTGACATAATCGTAAAATTCGGTTGTAAAAATTCAGAATTTCATGATTTATTTCGCAATTAATGTCACAAATCAAACAAATATTTGCATTCGACATTTATGAATAATATTCCCTGTTCTCCAGTTTGAACTGAAATAAAAATATTTCTATCACGAATGTAATAAATATGATGTAAAGCATATTGGTCTTCATAGTTAGGGAACATAGTTATATGTTATAGTTTACATTTGAAATTAAAAAACAACGAATCCATTGTACAAAAAAAAAATATTTACATCGTAAGCTACTTTGGAATTCATCCAAAATCCGAATCCTAAGAGTTTCGGTTTCCAAAGACTTGAAATTATATATTAATATGTGAACTTCTTTCATTGTAACGTTTAAACGAATATCTTTATTTAGACCTGGGGGGGCGGGCTAGTGGTCTAGAGTGCCGCGCTTCGACCTCTAGCTGGCCAGTCACCTCTGGCTTGTGGCTGTGGTTTCGATCCCCGGTTTCCTCCCACTGCTACAGACACATACGCGCAAGCGAATTATTGAAATAAAATTAAACCGTATGTTAGTCCCGAAATGACATAGTTTGAGTCGAGTGGACGTTAAACCCTATTTCTCTCTCTCTCTCTCTCTCTCTTTTTTTTGGACTTACCCATCCTTATCTACCCTAACTACATCGCGAACTATGAATGATACATAAATTTAATTAAAGTTATAGAGTTATTTATTTCCTATCGGGTATTTTTATATTGAATTTTGAATTGGGACATCTATAAGCCGACAAGGCGCGAACATGTTTAATAATAATACAAGTTTTCACCAAAGGGATTAACGTGGTATGTTTATCTACAATTGTGACGGATTAACGTTATCATCGGTAGCTTATAGCCCCAAACAACTTACTGACGGTTGACAGTGTTGTCGAATGACAGTACACGGTCGCTGGACTACTGCCTGTCAACAACAATGACAAGTTGGGCCGAGAACAGACATTTAAAGACGTTCAAATATAAAAAAAGAGGAATTACCTTTCCACAGGTTGCTCGGTGCAAATCTATGTATCATCCCTATATTACAATATACACACGAAGCTTTGTTTATCAGTTTATAGTTTAATTTGTTTACTTGTATTTTTCCTAAAATCCTGTTTCTGATTTGTTTTTGTTGTGATTTCGTATAATGAGGAGAATTTACAGTGCATTTACAGTATCAGAGAATATGTATACTGTGAGAAATGCGAAGTCGGTCTAAATTTAAAATTATCATCTCCATTATAACATTCGAGAATTAAAATGACGTTACACGACACTCGTTAACTAATTGTCGTTTGAAAATTTCGGAATTTTGAAATGTAATCTTTATGTTTTGAGTGAACAAAATCAAATTAACTGAAAATTATATCCCATTTTAAAAACATCTAATATTATCACATTCGCGTCTTTCCCGGTGGAAATAATTGTTTCTAATAACAACGAATGCACTTTCGAATATTTGAAATTAAGAGAAATTCGGGTAATTGAAAATAAAAACACAGCATTACTCAAGCAATAGAAATGATTAAATTTCCTTTCACGGTTGAACAATAAGCCTGTTTAATTTCCCATTCCGTAAAATTATAAAATGTGAGAATACAAAATAATTAGAAGATTAAAGGCACCCTCTGGATTGATCTGTGTCCCTTTGACAGGACGGGGGACTACTATGTTGTAAGAATCACCCAAATGTTTGAACAAGAAACACGGTCGTGTGTATCGAATATAAGAATCAAACACATGGGCGCAGACCGTGTCTATGTTATTAATCCGTCATCCACTTATCATGAAATATGTATTCTGCGATTCCTCTCAAGTATTATTTATCTTGTTTAAATACAGCGCACGCTTTGACACAACTTCACACAAAAAGTTAAAAAAAATCAACTAACACTGGGTTGAAAGGCGAACGTATGCGCAGTCGCAATTTTTGTTTATTTACAAATCCAATATACGTTTGGTGACCGGGTTATTTTTTTATTATCTGGTGCTAAATGAAAGTAAAATAGAATTCTTTTGTGGCCACCTCATACCTCTTTTATATTACAACTTCGTCTCTGTACGACGAAAAGGGTTGTAGGCTGATACATTTTATTTAAAAAATAATAACACACTTTCTAATGGCAATCTGGATGCTTTCTTTTCAATTCAAAACGTAGCTTTTACGTTTCTTGTTGACGTAGTGTTCTGCCCGGAGGCTCTCTAGCCGCATTCTATTTAACTATTTGATTGTAATACTCTGGTTTTCATCATATGCATTCTCCAAAAGCTTTCAGAAGCCAAAAGAAATAAAGAAAATGTATAAAAATAAAACGCTTAAAGAATCTCTGGGATTATTGAATTGCATTTCAAGAATACCACCTTTGATGACAACTTGATCAGCTCTCCACTCGACCGGCTAGGTAACAGCATTAATTGATTCTTGCCGGAATCCGTTTTGTTTCCTATTTTCCTGTATAAGACAACATTTCGATTTTGATGCTTTCTTGTCGATTTCATTATTATATCTATATCGATCTGGTATTGTGGTTGATTTTTATGTTTAGTGTATCATGAAAACTAATCATTATTAAACAACAGTTCGTTTCGTTTCTTAGCCAATCGTGAATTTATAGGTCTGCTTTTTACAATGGTCATTCCTGATATAGAAGTTGTAGGAACTAATGGTGAAGGAGCTATTAACGCTATGCTTGATGATTGCAATGTCGATATGATATTGTTCGATGTCGTTGACCACGAGTATTGAATTATTTCGTTTTATTTCGCCTCAAGTACCTCTGTGTTTTATAGCACTTGTGGTTCAGGAAATGATCTCTTCTAGTTTTAGAATTTTTACTATAGAGTCAGACGTGAGCTGAGAAGACGGGCAACCATTTTGTCCTCCACTAAACAAAGTGTCACGTGATCTCTTATTTAGCGTACTATTGTAACAGAAAGTATACAATTCAATCGTGATGATCGAATTTCACGTCAACAAAACCAAGAGTCCAATAATTAAGACAGATAGGATCGGCTAATATGCCGTTCAGTCGGCCATATTATTATAAGCTAGATTAAAAACACCGGGCCTCCACTCGGTTGGAAGCGGAAGTTAATTACGCATGCGTATACTAACAGAGTCCTGTCAAGCTATTTTTTTGTTTTTAAACTGTTTTATATGCCCCACCATTCAGTTTTGGTGGGGTTTATAACTTAAGCGCCTGCCTGTATTGGGGGGCAGTATTTTGTACTTTTAAATATTGTCGTACAAAATTATATTATGATAATGCATAACTAGTGGTATGGGGGTACTTATGTGACCTTCCGAAGAGTTAGTTATAAAGATGAAAGGGAAGGTGCCTGTCTCATTGGATCTTGGTGTGTAACCAAGTACAGTGAGCAGTAGAATGTGTCGGGCCGAACATAAGAATCCATTACTTACAGATTTTACGTATATTAACGATCTAGGAAGACTTAATTTCTGCATCAATTGCACCCTCGGAAAAAGTCCAATTAAGTTTCTGATCTAAAACGTAATAGTGTCATTTGGATTATACGTTTCCTTTTCTTCCTTTAATACTTGAACGTAGAAATTTAATTGCATGAAACACGTGTTATTCCTGCTGTGTCCCAGTGTACCAGCATAAATCATGACAAAACTTATAGCTCTACACATTCTTTCACCTTTGCAAAAAATGGCTTTATTATAATAATCGAAACCATTAAACGCGGTCCTTATACGGGTCACCATTGAAAATCGTCACCATATTTCAGTTTGGCAAATGACATTAAGTTGTTCTTCTATTGTGAAGTAAAATATTTTGACATAAAATATATATTTGATAAAATAAAAAAAGAAAGCCAGATTGGTAACTTGTCACTTTTAAATGGTATTACTGACAAATGAGTTTGAGGTGCACAATAGGCGAGTAGATTAGAGGCTTTAAGAAATGTTACACGGCTGAGTGTGTAACAGTGGGACTACCATCACGACAGAATAATCCCAAGGCATTCTCCGTCGATTCAAATTTGAAGCGAGTCCGTCCGTTGCCATTCAAGTTAAAATCACGCCGAGTGACCAAAAAATGAAATCACCTACGGGCCTCATCTTTTGATATCAAACGCTGTATTTTTTCACGCTTGAAACGAAACAGCTGTCGAAATTGAAATGGAAGCAACAACAAAATGTAGACTGTGTTTCCAGATTTAATGGAGCATTTTCTAATATTGCCTGTCTTACAAATGTTTTGTTGGGGTGACGTTATGAAGAGTGAGGGGGGCGGGCCGATAATACTCTCTATAATGAACTGTCACCGACACCACAGAAGCCAGTTTATTTAGAAATCGGAAACCACGGTCCGGAGGAAACGGAGAGGTTTTTGTGTACCAGTCTAGTGTTTTAAATTATATTCATGATTTTGTTTTCTATCACACCCCTTCGTCTCATTAAAGTAGATTTGACAGTCTTGGTTAGCCCTACTGCCGAGAAATAGAAAAACTCGGGCCAGTATTTTATTAAGTGAAAACTGACAATGGGCGATAATTGTCGCTCCCTGAAGCAGCTGGATACCTCACCGCTCTTAGACTCTGGAATTATTTCTTCCCTCGTTTCCAACTATTTTGTAATTTGATTTCACCTCCCCTTAAGAAATAATCGAGCTGTATTTATTACAAGTGAATACCTATCCTATTACTGTCTCTTCTACACACGTATTGAAATGTTAGCATCCCGTCTATTTGAAGTCTATAAAATAAGTAATTTGAACCGCGAGCCAGTATAGCCAAATTATCTTTCTAAAAAGCTGTTTAAGGTATTTATCTTGCAACTATTGTCGATCTGGCTTCATTATTTATTTCAGGGAGTTGATGATATTTAGGAGCGTTGGTTTTTCTAGTCATTATAGAACCCAACACTCGTTCTTTTATTAAATATAGTCAACAATTTAAACAGACAGAGCGCTAAGTTCTCATTATAAGAATTGTGCGAAGGTTTATTAAACGACTCGCCGCATGTTTCATACAGCGATTTATACCTTTATATTATAGAACGCAGATTATAATGATTCACGGTCGAATCAGAACAAAATATATGACTCTATTCAAATACAAATATAATATATTGATAATACCATATCTTTTATTCAAATCTAAGATGAAATTAAATATTGTAAATCAAATAACAAAGACGTACAATTTATGACTATAAATCTGGAACAGACCAGACTACATTTTAGTTACCATCCCTTACGCGTTCTATTTAAAACAGTTGAATTTATTTTTTCTAATACTAAAAAAATAACTACAGAAATGCACGTGAAATCGTTCTGGTAGTTATTTTGTTGAAAGTCATATCGGTAAAATAATTCGCAGTATTTTTTAAATGTGAATCAAAGAAATAAAAAGTTGAGGTGTGCCTCACATTAATGAAATTTTTGAAAAATATACTCAAAGAAGGCTTTTTCCTGTCCGCTGGAAAACTGTTCATTGTCAACATCTATCAATGAATTTATTCTTTTATCAAAATTGTACGGGTTAACAGCAAAGTCATTTAACGATGGCTAGGGATTCTTGAGTAATTAAGCTGGAATATTTCTGAGAGTGGCAAAATCTAATTCTTAAATGGTCTAGGCGAAACACTGACCTGGTCGTTGGAAAAATGAGGCACTTTGTGAAAATTGTGATGGATGACATCTTTTTCGAGTTTTCAAAAAAGTTAGTTCTCTATACAAACCATGAAATGTTTTGGAAATTTGATGTACCTTTTACCATTAACATGTTCTGGTTCCGGGTGTTTATTTAAAGCAACTCATCAAAAATACAAAAACCAAAGCAAAGTTCAAAACTAAATAATGTCCTTGTAATGTGGAAAGTTTTAAAAGTCCTCTTTTTGCCGCATAATTACAATGCATGTAAATCTTTTTTTGTTCTGTATCAAAATAGTTTCTCCAATTCAAGCATTAAACGGAACAATTTTCTGGAGAACCTTCACTGGGCAAACAACACAGATCCAACAATCATATTGTTTATCTTGCTTCGATTTGTGTTTTAAAAGAAAAGAAATATAAATATTTATAGTGAACCAAGCCTTGTTTTTCCCTTTTACCAAGTTCACAGCAACTAACCAACTTAGAACTAGAAAGTGGGCACATTCATATTAATCACCACTGTGTAAAGCAAAGAACAAATTTTGAGAACAAGGTACTTTCCCAGGGTCGTTTTCAAGCCTCGGTACCGTTTGGATTGATGTATGCGCCATGCCTTTCCAACTTTGTCTACATCACTCAAAGAGTTCAGGTTGCTAACAAACTATAATTGTACTTTTGGATATTGTGCCCTTTGTCTTGGTTTGTATTCTCGCCTAGGTGTCATAACCATCTGAATGTTTTGCTAAGGGCAGGTAACATAAATGACTTGACCTTCATAGATAAGCCTCTATTTAAGATACTGCGAACGTTGTGGCGTCTGCTGTATTGCAATAAGTATCAATTTTTGTGTATTTTATTTTTCAGGAATATTTTTCATTTTAAATTAAGGATAATGTTACTCAACCGACGTGAATGTACCATATTTCAGCAAGAAAATACTATATCAACAACTTGATTCGTAAAATAGCCTTGATATGATACTTTAGGTTAATTCATAAAGATATTTAAAAACATACTCTACACAAAGATGTTACTACTACAATATCATTTCTCAGTGTGTCGTGTCGTTAAAATACTTATGAAGATATTAATTCTTATATTATTATGACGGCGTTAAGCCTGGTTTCAATGGACGTGGTTTGTATTTCGTCTTATCTCTTTAGATAAACAATACAATAAGCTTATTGTCGTATTACCAGTGTTAAATTCAATAACATGTCTATTCCAATTCCTTTGTTTCATACCAATGTAAATATTCAATTAAATAAACATGTTTATTCTGAAATATAAGCCCGTAGGTAATATCCACATTCTCAACTTAAATATAATTATTTGTGCGAAAATCACTCGAATCAGTGGGGAGAAAAGAATGACAGATCTAGTTATGTTGTCTGGAACAAATAATGTCTTTGTTAGATCGTGTTAGTATTTTGCAACATGTCTATTCAAAGTTTATTTGAATAAATGAACAAACTTATCCAAATTCTGTCCTAAGACATTCTTTACCACAGCAGTCATTACAAGAAATTGGCCACATATTACACGCTGACGAAACGTAAGCTGGTAAATCCTAGAGGTTTCATCACGTTTTTGAGATAAGTTTTAGGGTGAATTGAGAACAAGCCTATCGCAGGTGTAAACTCGCCAGCTCACATATCACTAACTACAATCCCTGGGCGATTTCAAGTCACATACAACAATATCGAAATACATGCACATGTATATTGAGAACATGACTTTTAATAGACAATAAGCACAAATATGTAACACATAAAAAAATACATTAATAAGGTATGAGCAACACAGTTTTATCCAGAATTTTTTTTATAGTCGTGAAAGGTAGACTCAAGACACTTTCAGAAAGAGAAATGGACTCTAACGTACTTTCGACACAAACTAGGTCATTTCGGGACTAACATATTGTTTAATTTCATTTCATTAATTCGCTGGCGCGTAGGGGTCTTCAGCAGTTGAGAGTGTGGTGGGGCCGGAGAAAACCCACGAGGATGGGCAGGCGATCTTACTCATTGTTATGTTCAAGCGGGAAGTCAAAACCACGCCACTTGAGTCGATGACAGACTTTGTCGACCTAATGAAATATACACATTTGCCGAGTTGGTCAGTTTAATCAAAGTCATTCAAATACACAAATAGTGACCCTGTGCTTGTTTTGTAACATTGTAGGCCAAGATGGCCAATGGAAACATTATAAATCCGTTGCTAGCCCCCCCCCCCCCCCCAATTTAATTAACGGATTGATAATGGACAAACATCTTAATATGAAGGAAATGGGAATGTGCCATTTAAATAAATTACTACTTTAAATGAAACTATGTTTAAAATTTAAAAAGATAAGCTACTGTCGTATGTTTAAAACTGTATGATAGATATTATAATTGAAATTTGATTTATTTACCCATGATAAGATTAGAGCTACATATGTATGTATATTCATTCATTTTAAATCAATTTATTGGTAATTCCGATTATTTGTTCAGTGTTTAATTAATAAATCGTATGTTAACCGGTGGGGTAAATGACAAAACTTTCATTAATCGTTTTAAACATTTCACAGTATATGGGTAGATTAAGAATGTCTTTGAAATCATTAGAGGGTAAGAGGAAATAGTCCCGTGCATAGTTGGGTTAGCTGGTAACGTTATATATACTAGTAGATATAATATTAAACACGGATGTTTTCTTTCACAATAGATGATAATAGTACATATAATACTATATGATAGGTGGTCAGATATTTATCAATACTCTAATCACCACGTCTATATTTTCCTTATAAGACCTACATCCCCGACAACTAAACTACAAACAATGGAGGTTTGACACTTTAGTTTTATGTATACTAAACAAAAAACCTAGCCAAATGGCTCATTCATCGCACTAAGGATGTTTACAAAAAACACGGTTAATTCGCCGTGAAGTTATGATAAAACCGTTCACCGGCGACACCGATCACAGGTACCTATAAACTTACTATAAAGATATGAAACGATAGACTTATTTCATATCGCTGACACTCGCCATACCGAGTTGTATCCAAATATAATGCGCCGGAATCAACCGAGCATTTATTTCATGAATATATTTGAATTGAATTAAAGCTCGCAGCAGAATAGAACTATATGAAGGTGAAATGGGCTGAGAAAACCAGTGGCTATAAAAGACGACAATTATACTCCATCATGCTGAATTAATAATTGAAAAAAGGGAAATAAATGAGATTGTGTAGCGAAATGATTGAGGTAGCCAAAGACGTATAATAGACGATGAAAGATATGATAAATGGAAATTGAATTCATGCCATCTGGAACAAAGAAATGCCACAGCCTCCCCTCGACCATGTTTATGCCATATCCCTCATCATAATCTACTGCCAAAAAAAACCAACTAAGAACTAAAAAAAATGATAACAATAAATTGAAATCAGCAGTGCTTAATCTTTTATAAAGGGTTTCAGATTAAGGCAGATGATGTTTTTTAACGTCTCTTGTGTCAATGACAAATAGAAGAAACTGTGGAGATGTGGTCAGTTAGACTATGGTTGACATCTCTCTTAATACAATGAACACTACTGAGAAAAAAAGAACGTATTAATGGAAATGGACACTGGAGATCGGAATCCCGTCAAGTGAAAAGAACAACAAAAGAAATCAATTAATCAACCAATAGAAAATGAAAAGAAAGATAATTGACAGGGCTAGAAATACATTTCACGTAGTCATCAAGTGTAACGGATCGATGGAAATTGTCCAGCGTTTTAGGTCTTTCCAGACCCGAGGCCATAACGGCTGTAACTTGTCAAATCACAACAACCCGCGAGAGAAAACACATCATCTTCTTGACAAAATGTTTAGTCGTGGTGGACAGATTAATGAAATAATTACAAAAGCATATCATAATTAACTCCGTCAGGTTAATTAGTACAATCCAAACCGTTGTCTGTTGACAGCAGTGAGTGAAAGTGACCATATACTAACGTTAAATTATCAACATCGACCCAAGTAAAAATTTCACTAATGGATGACAGTCGATTAAGTGTAATCCTGTTTCAGATGACGAGGGGAACTCTATTTATACATTTATAAATTTGATATGAGAGATATTATAAATAATATATAAGAGGTTGTTATTTATAATAAACAATATATTTATGTTTAATTCAGATATATTTGTTAATATTTTATATAGTGAACTAATCGTAGATTTAGGGATATTCATTAAAAACTGGCAAATCTTTCTCTTTTTATATAGATTTACAGATTAGTTTTAAAAAAAGGGTATGTTAGGGTTGTTTGTTTTTTTTAAAAAAAGAAGAAAAAACAAAATCGCGTGATTCTTTTGATATATTTGAAACGGTTTAGTGATACTATACGGTGCAAATTTCTCGCCAATAGCGCGTAAAATAGATTCTTTTGGCACATTGAAGTTAATCAATGAATAGGCGAAATTGACTACTATGGCTGAGCGTACGGGTGACAATTTCAGGTGCTAGGTTGATGAATAGATCTACCGCTTTCTTATTGTCCGGGGTTAAAGTTCAAACATTTAGATCAAAGACAGTTTGTCTTTAGTCAAGTGGATGGAAGTATCTATATTCATATAAGCAGTAAATATATAAGATACATATTTATTTATTACAATACACACTTCATTTTTATGTCGGCTAAAACTCCTTTATGCCCATACATATTTATTCCTTTCTATTGGTGATTTCTTTCCTTAACATTGGGGTAAGATGGGGCATAAAACTGAAAGAAAAACAATTATTAAGTGGGGTTTATTTATGGTGTTTGCTTGTAGATAAAGTAATAGACTTCAATCTTTGACCTTAAGAAAATCATTTATAATAAAGTTTAATATTTCAGAATATACATTTATAGAACGGGTTTATTGACATCAGTATAATAATACACAGTTTCAATTTCCAAATTAGAGAAGTATAGACGCCTATTTAGAATTCTGATAGCAAATAAAAAATGCAATTTACTTTTATTGTGAAAGTTAAATTAATATCTTTATATAAATAGCATTTTTAGAGTTTGTTTACGACATTAAATAATTTCAATTAGAATTAACCATGTAAATACAGTAATTGCGATTTGCGATCCATGATGCAGTGTTTATAAATGAACACAATATACAGTGTCTTCAGCCTATGATAATCTTTGCTTTAGATATTTTATAGTAAACTCATATATTATCTAACTTGTATATCAAATTTATATGCCGATCTTATATAACAAACTTATGTAATATATCAAGTTTATTGACAATATCGCCGAGACAACAATTACTCGATTTGAACAAGTTAAATGATAAGTAAATATATCAACTAAACATTCTATTATACCATCAATATTTGAACCATCAACGTACTTTTAATTAATAAAACTGAAACACAATAAATATAAAACCCAGCATGATTTAACAATATTTCAACATTCAACAAGTAGATCTAATACCGTATCATACAATAATTTCAATGGAAAATAAATCGCCGATCAATTTTTACCCGGGGACAAATTTTATCGAAGGAAATTGAAAAAGAAGTTATATTTTATTATTTTTTTATTGTGCAAATTTTTTAAAAAACAAAAATCGTTCATAATTTCAATATAATATAAACTGTTTTACGCTGATTACCCGTTGCTTTTAATCTACAAATTGAATTCAGTCATTTTTGTTATTATCTTTTCTTTAGGAATAAAAGCGTCCATGTGATTGGTGATTAGGTCCGACCGGGATATGACATATAGATCTTTAACACTTTTATTACCAGTCTATACATATATAGGAATGGGTTTAATTTTATTTATATATTTCTAAATATATATATATTTTAAGCAATTAGAATCGTCAAATTTAAAGACGCGTATTACAAATCTCTATATGAAAAAAACGAGTTGGCTAATGTGAAAATTATGCATAGTTCACTCGTCATATAAATGTTTTGATGTAATTCTCCTATAATATTACAGAAGATATCGTGATAAAAATTTAATATCAGATGACTTTATCTATACAAGTACTTAAACCACGCCAACATTTTACTTATACAGAAATCTGATCATTCCAAATGTCTTAAGATAGCGGTGCGACATTTTGATAACAATCATTCAACAGTATTCATTTTATTCATTTAATTTTTTTTCTAAATATCAACATGTGCGGTGGACAAAATGATAAACAATTCAAAGATATCCGTTTTTAAAAATCTGTGGTGAAAGGATCGAAACCGACAGAGAAACTCGGCTGACAAAATCGCACCGGGAAGTTTGTTTAAAAGATTTCACATCGGGATCTTTTCACACACTTGGGTTTAAGCATGCAAGTCAAACACCAAAACATAAATAACTGATCTGTAACTGTACTAGCATAAAGTGACAGATCAAAATAT
Organism: Patella depressa; assembly: GCA_948474765.1. Lineage (NCBI taxonomy): Eukaryota > Metazoa > Mollusca > Gastropoda > Patellidae > Patella > Patella depressa. Next base: position 51,106,938 of record OX419722.1, on the reverse strand, counting down.
TGAATCGGTCGAAAGTGATCACAAGAATTGTTTTACGGGGTACAGAAGGCCTTTGTTGTCTTCAAATACATGGAATCTAGTCCCTGTTATTGAACTGGTCTGGAATCTATAGGCATCCTGATAATAAGAAACTCAAACGTCTTCATGTTGATGGACACCAACACAAGGTATGCTATACGCCGTGTAACAGAAACTGCTCATATAGGGCCATTATGATGTCAAATTGAATAGAATTTTCTAAATGAGTCTTTGTATTCTTTGCAGTTATATGAAGACTAAGTTTGGAACAAATGTCATGATATTGTCTCCAGGGTCTGCTAGTAAACTAGAAACGGGTAGACTTATTTAACAATATCACCAGTGATCAGGGTGGTAAAAAAACCCACTAACTAATACTACAATCTCTATCCGGAAGAGTGGATACATTAGAATGGGTAAAATAAAAACGGCTAATGGATGCTTGGAAATCTAATTTGTGATTCAAGCTTCATGTTTTGTTGTGTTTCATAACTGAAAATTGTTTTATTTTTGTCTGTTGTGAACCAGAAAGCTTTAGAGATCGCCATCGTATTAACTCGAATTACCACAGAAAATCCAGTCCCGGGGCCAAACGACTTTCTTGTACCGTTGGTCATTGCCCTGATTTTTTTTATTTATAAATGTTTTGTACTTATATTTTGTTAACCGATACCTATAGATTCGTACAATAATTTGTTAAAACACTAGTTCACTTTTTCTATTCCTAATCATTTTATAGATGCAGAAGATTTCAACGCAAAACGCCATAACGCCTGCTGCTTCTTTGTCACATTAGCGCCGTCTACAAATCAGGGATATTTAAGAGAGTTGCGACTAGATAAGACGTAATTTAACATTATTTAGAATTAGCATCTAGTTAGTATGTAGATAATGTATTTATCTTGTAAGTTAATCTTAAGAAAGCATTAGTTTTTACAAGGAATATTATGATCTACGCACAATGTAAAACCTAGCATCGCATTACCATTTAATAATACCATGTAATAATAGGTCTTATATCACGATTACCATACAATTACTCCTTTTTATTATAATTACTTTATATATACACATTATTCTGTTTTATCGTGTTTACGGATCTTTTAAAGGGAAACTCCCTCCAATTATCGACCTAAAGTAACACAAATTAAGGAGTAACGAAAACCAACAGTCGAAATGTATTATTCTTGAGAAATTGTGTGATTTTTTATATTGTAGATTAAGGGTAGAGTAATGGCTGCAGTGTATAGATAATATTTCCAGAACATCTAATTCCACTTCATATTTTCATTGTACATTGTTTGTGAAGGAACGAACGGGTCTGTAAATGGCAACGGTTATCGTTTGTAAATAAAAAAGCTGAGCGCCACGTTTTATCACGTTAAGTATGTAATCTACTAAGATCATCAAAACTGGTTTATTAATATTTGGTGATATAAATATATACATACATATATATCAATTCTATCCTTCTAAATACGATAACACCAAATAACAAGGTATCTTCTTTACTCTTTAATCTACATCCCGTGTTTACTGCTAATCCCCCTTCCATTATCCCGTACACCGAGGGCCCAGTTAATCCCCGATAATCCCAAAATGATCAACTCCCGCATCTGTGGATTGACTCAAGGGCTCAGTGATATAACTGACATTAGTAAGGTTATTGATAATATACTTAAAAGGCTAACTCATAACATCAGGCTCATTGTTATCTTTTTTCTTTCCCAACATCGACATTTTGACACCTTCAGAAAAAAAAATATCCATAACCAGGGGCTTATTACGACATAAAGCTATCGCATCAAACATCCATATGGTGGAAGCGGACGTTAAATAAAGCTATTTCACAAACACCCACGTCCCTTTCAAATCTTCGAAATTGACGAATTAAGATAAATTGAAAATCACAACATTTCTATATTACAAAACAATCGCGCTTCAGTTGTAAAAAGAAAAATCTCAAATTATGACAATTTCTACACGAGTCAAATTCAATTCGCGATAACATATCGAACAGAAATTTTAAAAAAATATAAAATCCTTTTGTATTTTTTCTAACGCATCACGAATAACATGTCAACTTTATTCCTTAGTTTGCACGTTAACCGTCTCTCTGAGTAATTGTTCGGGGTAGTTTTGAACTGGTAATTACATTGTTGTATGTAATATATTTTGAAGTGAGTAAGTATAGATATGGATATAGATATACAAGTGTTTATGTAATCTACATCACCCTACCACACCTGTCAATATTGAATATATTCCTAACACCCATTCATACCCTTATACTGGAACACACTGTTGACCAAACACACACCTAATAACAACCAGGACAATTCAAACAACTTTCACTTTTTACAATTGATGATGTTTTTGTATTCTTATATTTACGTGCTTATGTCTTGTAAAACTTGTCACCGTTCGCTTTATTTTACTTATTGCTTGGGGCTTTCGGCAGATGTGCGACACTGAACGCTGAGGTAGACGCAACATAGACGCCATCCTTTCGTGACACATTCTTGAGATCTATCTCTTTTAAAGTATATTATGCGTGTTTTCACTGTTTTGATTTTCATAAATGAAAACATGGGTTTATCATACAGAATTTGAATGTTGTTAGTTTTGGGGGGTAAGCGTCAATAAAGCCTTCTGTTAGTTCGGCGTGTCGTAGTAGCAGACGATAGCAGAAAATCGAAAATTCAATACAAAAGGAATAAGAAAAATATTTGCTAGAAAGAATACTAAAGAAGTTTCTATTTTATTATTGAGTGTTTTTATTGAAATTGTAAACCTACAGACCTACACATATAAATACAATATTTTAATCTGAATGTAATGTGAAAAGAATAGCTGGGTATCTTTTATTAAATCGACAGTAATCGCCGTTCACAATAATATAATATAATTTTAACACTAATACATTTAGGATCTCATGTTTATTCCAGGACAATTCAATTGATATCTGCAAGATTAACAACCTCAAATTATGTCTGTTTATTAAAGCAATGCATACTATGCAATATTATTCTATTCCATAAAGCCGTTATTCATTATGTCGCAATGGACAATTTCCTTACAGCAGTTCAGCAACAGAACCAGATAAGAGAATTGTTTCCATTGTCAATTATTACATGTGGTTGTTTTCACGTGTTTTGGAGTACATGTGTAGATTTTGCTCCCTGTTTCCCCCAAAACATCGACTAAATACATTTTAACGTTCCAAATTGTGATGTAACGTTACCGAAACAACCTTGTCATGACCATATTCGCTGATTTACGATTTGAAATAATCTAGTCACGATATCAAGGTATAATTTATGGAGAACTTGTTTTTATGATCGAATCATGGCTTAATATAATTCATTATTATAAAGAATAAATATATATATAAATAAAAATGACGGGAGCTCGAAACAACATAACTTTTCTCAGTTTTAATATAAAAAAGTATGTTTATCAATGTTTGGATTAAGACGTGGTTAAGATGTGTCACATATTTTAAATTTTTACATTCAACGATGGAGTAAATAATGTCCATGGGTATATTATTTTTACAACTGCAGTGGTTAAAGCCCTTTTATTTCAATTCACTGCTTTCCATTCAGACACTCGCCATATTGTTCTCGTATTTATCTCTTCTTAACAAATTTTGATTTGTACTTGGTAGGAAAAACTAAAACTCCTCTATAATTGAAATTACACCCACCATATCTCTTGAAAAGCCCCCAGTTAGAGCAAATAGCAGATTGTATAATAATCTCAAGTGTGGCTTTTTAGTGAAGGGGGGAATCGAGTTAGACGAGGATTTAGTCTCTAGAACTATTTTATTCATTGTTGACTGTGATATCTGACCTCTGTGCGGATATTTTCTATTGAACATTTTTAACATTTATTAAGTGTTCGTTTCCTTTCACTTTACATGTTTAAGATCGCAATCTCTTAAATAAATAGTTGGGTATATAAGTAAGCTAAGATGTATAACAATATTCAAGATGGGGTCTGGAAAGATCTTGTCTACCTGAGACGTTTATTCTTAAAATTCCAGATAGAAATACAAGGAAAACTACAAATGGTGTCATTGCTTTATCAATTTCAACATCTCTGTATTTCCAATATTACAGATGGGTTACTTACTACATAATATTTTTAATTTTATCAATTTCAGCGATTTATTTATATATTTCTGAAAATCATATTAGAAAATTGCCTCTGTTTGTTGTAATGATAAGAAAGATAGCATTTATTTGAGTTTGAAATTAATACCCATTTTTGAATGTAGTTAATTAATAAATTGAATATTCATACTAAATTTCTGTGTCAAAGAAAACGGGGTAAATTTCAATATAAATATGCATGACATCACCTGATTCATTTGCATAATCACGCATCAAGCATCCTGCTAATGGATTACCACTGTAAAACGTTTATGAGATGGTTTCTTTATCTTCCGTGTTTATAGAATTTCAAAATTAAAAATGCATCAAGTAAATACAAATTATTAAACACATCAAATGTCAAGAAAACCTTAAGAAAGAATAGATTATATATTTACCCTTTTGATGCAATACATTTGAGAAGTTGACATTTTAACCCAAGACAGTGGAAAAATATTTTGATGGATATATACTTTAATGAATTTTTTAAATAAATCCCGCACACAAATTAGTTTTCGAATTTTGTCTTCAAAGAGACAATATATCGAAAGAAATATTGATATTGTCATAGAGACGTGATTTTTGTTTATAGTTGTATGTCTCTATTTACATCCGTGTCAATATTTATATACTTATTTACAAAAAAACAAACAAAATCATTTTTACAATTCATTAATGTTCATTAGCACTAAATAGTAATTGAGACAAAATAAATGTCCATGTAATGTCTCTTTGGGATGGGTTTTTTTAACTACGGAAATGCTTGTGATTATTTTAAAACGTTATCATTAGGCGGTATTAATTATATAATTCACATGTACGAATAGATAGATATCTGAGCCACTCCATTCTGTTAAATTTTGTATGAAGAAATCATTAGACATCAATACTATATCTAGATGTCTGTCAGTTTCCATTTTACCTATCTGTTAGCTATTATTATAGTACACTGTAGACAGGTAACACGGATATACATAGGTATATATATATATATACTATAATATACTGTACAAGTAATAAGTTCTTACCTCGAGTTTGTACAATCTTCGTAGAGAAGGTCAAATTCTTTACATGAGATGAGTTTACATCTGTTGACCCCAGGTTGAATTGCCCCCAAACCTCGTAAAATTCTCACTTGTTCTACGTTACAAACTGTCGGTGTAACATCAAGTCGTTTAAGTTTAGTATACACTGTATGAAGTCCTCCAACAAGATGTTTCAAAAATAGTTCAAAAACTTGTGGTAAACATATAAGTTCACGACAGTCCACAACAAAAGCTGCAATTTTTGCACCTCGATATTCAATTAATTTACACACATTATTTTCTGGATTGCATGGCACCGGTGGTGGGGAACTGTAACTCATCGGTTTCTGTAGCTTATTCATTAGGTTGAGAGGGTGCGTCGCGGGTGTGAGCCCGGGGGATGGGCTAGGGTGGTGCATCTCTCTCATCTGCTGTCCCGTGGGTGACTCCATAACTCGGATATATATGTCTTGTCAACCGTACTGGAATGAGCAATGCTGGTTACACACAAAGATAAATACACTCGTACTTATGCTTGTTCCCGGGCCCGAGCTCGCGCCGTTCACGCGCTTAGCCAATCCGCACCGGAACTATTTTCTAAAGATACTCACAAATATTGTAAATAGCTAACCAGTCACAGCGACTGGCTTAACTACTCCAACACATTGACTTTATAAGATAACAAGTATTCGCGGTTTACTGCTGTATAGTGTAGCTTGATATCTCTGATAGCAATACTGTAGCGATCGGTCCGTCCCCAGAATACACGTGTGACTGTCTGTCAGTCTGTCTGACTGTTTGACAAGATATTTAGAGATTTCTTTCACTTTAGTTAGCTGAGCAGGTGAAGGGAACGGGAGGGGAAAATGGTCGATAATGGCGTGTTCTAAACCAATTACAGCTTATAAATGTTAGCGTTCGATTCAATCCGTTACAAATCTAGTTATTTTAACACGTTGTTAGTTTCCTTCAATCAATTTCAAAATATGATAAATATAAGATAGGTTTTCATTGTATTTCTTCTCACCTTGCTGAGTTCGCGTGATTCTACTATTTCAATTTGTATTTCGTGACCAAGCTACAGTTGCTATTTTTTACTTACCGAATGACAATCACATTTAGCCGACTAGACATTAGGTAATTGTCAGATTACGTGAAACAGGAAAAAAATATACCTTTAATTAGTTTTATGTAATAAACATTAAGATTTTATAAGTTAATAAAGGCTTTCGCGCAAGATTTTTTTTATTGCTGTTTCTTTCTAAATATAAGAACTCGTCAGAAAAGGACACGAAATTCTATTTGAGTGTTTAATTCTTTGGAGCATTTTCTCACATACGTGGGACGTATAAATGTTTGGTAGATTATTTAACCTTTTTGGTTGTTATTTATGGTGATTTTCCAGGCGAAGAAACCGCAACATTTGTCATTGGGGTGTAGGCATTAGATTCTACAATACCGTTACAGATTGATCAATTCCGATTTCGGAAATTGTTACAATCGGGAATTCCCCATCAACCTATATTATTATGATGGCAAGGGAGCTAAGCTCTAGTCTGGACAGAATAATTTATATATTAAAAACACTACTAGAATATACAAGACCCAACCCGCATCAACTCTGGTTAGTTTAATAGTCGAATCCTCACGTTTGTTTGTTAATTTCCCTTATTTCAATAATGATAAAAACCCATGTACATGAAATTAAAGCAACATTATACAAACGTGAAGATTTTGACATCAACTTGTTTATCCGAGGTTTTTTTCTGTGCGATTAATCGATCTGTTTATATTAATTCTTGTCTTGTTTTATCCACAACTTGAGCTTGATGAGAAATAACTGCAGTCGTATAATGTTGTAATCAAGGAAGGACATCAACATTCCTTTTCATACAGAACAAAATATACATGAAATAGTATTTAAAGAGACATGTCACTATTGAATTGAAGCTGTACTTTAACAGTTAAGATGAGCGCTACTACTGTATAAGGTAAACGACATTTTAATAGTGTTAAAACACTTTAAAAGATACCGGTTTCAAGATACCTTCCTATCAGATTAACAACACATTGTTTTTATCGATTAACCAAATGAACAACAAAAAAATACCGATTCACACGGTCCTCCGTCTATACATTCTTTATTCTAAAACTTGAAGCTGTAATGAATTTAAAATCCGTACGATATTAGTGACTAAATTAACAGGGTATTACTGAAGTTGGCTTTCTTAAATTTGTTTCTTAATTCATTATAAAGGAACAATATTTGGTTGACGTATTATTCTCAATGTTTATAACACTTGTATCATTGACTCTCCGTCATTAATGTCCTACACTGCATACACCAGCCGGATGTTTGGAACTGATCGGCACACACGGGCATTTCCCAGGTCATTCACTTATCAATACAAATATAAAGCTGCACCATAATAATTTTTAATTGCAGAATCGAGTGCACCTCATTCTTTATCTTATTCGCTGCTGAATGCAATTCATCTTCGTGAAGACAAGGAAAATAAGCGAAGCATCACGATGTTGTCAAAAGACAGTTTAATAGAATGTCAACTACGTCCGTTTATCGCATTACGGTCGTGTCATGTGGTCGGGACGCCGGGTCGTCCACGTTTATCACTCAACCGATAATTTCTAGCAATAGAATGATTAGCTATCAATATTAAATGATTCTTATCTTAACTCGCTTAGGTTTTTTTATGTTCTGACTGAAATATGGACTGCCTTGTTATGTTCTGCATCCCACTGCCTATATTGAGCACTTCATTCCATAATGGCCCGATGAATAGGGTAAGATATGCCAGACGATATGGTTATTATTTATATAAATAGGCTGGCAATGGGATGTTTATTATGCCTATTGTAGTGTATTATTGCTATTAGAGTTTGGTTACAATTATTCAAACAGGCGTGTCTCAATATCCATTGTTTCTACGACATATGTTATATTTTACTCAAGGTTTAGTAATATTATTGACCGGGGCTCTTTTTAATAATTTATTACGTTCAGCGCCTTTTGTTGGGTGGTTATGGCCTACTGGTATTAATTGACATTCGGATCCTTTTGAATACAAATATGCAACACAAAATATACACAGATATATTGAACCTGTCAAATGTGAAGTGGTATCTAGTGTTCTAAAAGAGTAAGCAAATCTTGTCTCGTGTAACTTTGTCTCTAATTCAGTAGATAACTGCTGCATTTGGGGAGAATTATAATTAAAGAATGTAAAGTTTAGTCGTTAAATCTCCGTGTCGCATTGAATGGAAAGTTTTGTTACCCAAATTATTTTCATTATTTAAGAATGATTAACGACTGTTTTATCTACTATTGCTATACGTTAGTAATCGTAATCGGCATTAGAAAGTATTACAATATTACATCCCTATCCCCCTCAACCTATCCTCCCACCGCTCCATAAACTGGGGGAAAATAAGAGCCCGTTAAATTTTATGTTTCGGTTTCGTAGTATTAAAACTCCAATCAGTAAACTGGTTTCTTTAGATAGTTATTTAGAAATGATTTAGAATATAAGTTTTCTGTATCTGACGTCGATGTCCCTGAAGAGTTAAAGGGAGATTATAAAATGTGAAATCAAAGTGGCGTCAAAATCAGTAGCAAATAAAGGCGAGACCGGATACTAATTTAGATAAATATTTCCTTTTTGAAAATAGGTCCGGGTATATTTTGCCATCGATGTTCCTGGATAGAAATGTTACAGAAAATGATATCAAGGTGACGTAGTGAAATCAATGGAAAACAATGCTTCACTTTAGAGCATGGTACTAACAAATAAATAATGATCAGAATAACACTGTACGCCGAAAACTACAATTTATTTCTGAACATCCCAACATAAAGATTTCAGTCCTCTCATAAACATCGATATAAAATACGCTCATAAAAAATAATATTTCTCGGACATGTGTGATAAAAATTCATACATAAACAAATATAAGTACCATCAACCCGAAGAATGTTGAAGTCATGATTTCATTACTTTTATACTGAAGAGAGAAATTTATAGCCGATGATTATATGGATAAAACAGATATATACCAGGGAAAATCAGAGAAATAAAAACACACAAATATCATATAATATGGAATAATTTGATCATAAATAGACTCTGTTTTATTCCCGCGGGATTCGTCAGACTTGGAATCATCATAAATAATAGTTAATGATATGTTATTTTGTTGGCGTTTATTTTGTGTTTATCACCGGTCTATATTATTTACATTGATTTGTCGTGGCCACATACGTCGTAAGCTGTTTTTGACAATATTGACAACATGTACATTTCATCTTCTGATGCGAGTTTTTGACAGTAATTAATACCGTACTCCAAAGTTGATTAGGATACTACTACAGCTGTGGACAGAAGTAGTCTCTAGTTCTTTACCTTTGATCCCATTATTATTGAGGGCTATTTCTGTTTTAATACTACGTTAGTATAAAATCCACCCCCCCCCCCCGCTCTCCAGACGGTACCTGACGACCATGTTGTATACGTTCAGTGGTGCCCTAAACTCAGGGCTATAATGTCAAGTATTGGCCATTTGAACACATATTATTAGGCATCTACATCCCCAAATAAAAGTATGATAAAGTACAAACAAAAAAATATGGCTGTTTTATTCCATCTCAACCAAACTTTCCAGAGAGTTGATATCTTATAACTTATAAAGAGGTCGTGAAATTGGCTGCAATCAACAATCTGTTGCTCTTATTTCACGACGAAACTTCTCCCTCCCCCCCTTTCTGTTGTACAGCTAATAATTTGAACGATTAAAAAAACAAGACGTAGGTTAAAGACATGTAGATACCATTCTGGCCTCGATGTTCGTCGATATAATTGAGGTATCTCAATAGCTGCGACACCTATTGGGTCTTAAACTATGAATTTAAAGTCTGGGCCAATGTGTTTCAATACGGACATGTTGGTCCTATAAAAATAGCAAGAGTGTTTCTCACCGACTATAGTTTTGTAAAATAGATATTTATCTGTAAGAGTATTAATTGTGTACTGGATATACACACACAAGACAGAACATATGTTATATTAACTGAGGTATATTATAGGATATAAATAAAGTGCCTAAACTTGAGATGGTATATATCCATCTGTAACAGATATCTTATGTCTTATACAACTTCTACTATAAATGTTTATTTGGTCGTGTTCCGCTCCATGTAAACAGCCGTCAAGTTTTTCTAATTATAATAATTAAATACAGAGAGATAATTTGTAAATAATAAAGAATAAGCACAGCTAAGAGTGTGTATACTATTATATTAAAAATAATGATTGATAACATCAATGCCCTGAAGAAGAAATTTGTTTACATATAAAGAACTCCCAACACACCAAAGAAGAAATTTCTTTAAGCATAACTAAATAATATTTATATAAACGAGCGTGGAATCAACCAAATGTATTCTATGTTTTTTTGTAATTACGTTTGACCTCTTTATTTAGATACATATTTTTCACATCAACGGTGCATTTGGATTTAAATTTATATAAAATGATTTTTTTTTCTTTTTGCTTTTAGGAAATGAAATTGAAATATGGTAAACATTATTTGCCTAATGTAATGTGAATCATATAAAGACCGAACGGTCAACTTTAACTCTCTGTCCCGTTCCACAATGGAATTTAATCAGTTACTCAATTTTACACTTCGTTAGTCACTTGACGGTTCACTAATAACCGTGTTCAAAATTTTAAGACGACCAATTTAAACAGCTTCGTCGTGCACGGGGCAGAGTAGGCCAATAATGTTATATTTTTGTACTTACACAACTTTTGTCTTTATAACTATAGGCCTATAGTTGCGTGGTGAATGAAATGAAGGTTAACGTCCTACTGTTCTGCTCAGACTACGGTAATGAAGACGAGCGATCGCCATACAGTGTGCTGTGGGGGACATTTTGCCAGGGCAGCGACGCTACGGCCTACTCTTGTATCGAAATCCAACTACCAAGGGTTCTTTGACGAGCACGCTAATGGGACTTCGGGTTTTCGCCCCATCCGAAAGACCAGACAGCTGTCTTTATCAGACCCTCTGTACAGCACCACTGACAAGAGGAAACCACCTTAACACATAAACCACTTGTCATGTGTCTCAAGGCTCGTATAGCACCTGTTGTATTAAATATACTATACCTAAGAATATAACCAGTTTAGTTCACACATACCACTGCTAGGGTCCAAAACGAGACATATCTTAATTAAACTTAGTGAAAAATATATTTTTTTGAAAATCGGCGATACTATAATTAAGGTACTGTTTTAAAACGGGTTTTCAATGTGGTTTCCCGTTGCCAGTATTATAGTCCTGGGCGAATGGCCCCAGGGTGAATGGTCTTGATAGCAACAGTGACGAAACCCCGAGGTCACATGCATGCACGTTCAAGAACCCATGACAGTTGAAATTTGAAATAAGAGTAGGCCACCGCAGCATTGTTGCTTGGGTAAAATTGTACTCACAACACACTGCATGCTGATTGCCCTGCCCAGTTGTTGCTGGAAGGCAGAACGTTAATCGCCATTGTATTTCAGTTTTAAGATTCACTTGACAAGCAAACAACCGTAAGTAATAGTAAATAAATTACGGTTTAATTAACAAATTAACAAGTATAAAAGATGGCATGTCGACATGAAACTACAAACCTACTATAAGTATGTCATTCTCAAGCTTATTGCCTTCCTATTTATTTACCAACTAATAAGAGCGTGTCTGTAGCTGCGTGTGGGATGAGGTGGTGGTGTGATAAGATATGGGGTGGAGGTGGGGTGGAATATGATAAGGTTTACAATAAGAATATCGTCTAAATTATAGAAAGCAGAATGGTCGAAAATCACTCGAAAGTGTTTCACATCTGAAAGATAAGAGAACTCTAGTTGATTCTAAATCTAATTGAAATCAAACAGTATGATAAACTTTTAATATCATAACGTTTTGGATTTATTTCTGTTGTTGAAGATTTGAATTTTTTTACATTACCATATCACAAAGATATAATGTCTACATTTAAGAATAAGAATATTGAGATATCAATTCGATACATTCTACAAAACTGAAGCACGGATCCAGCAAACCCCATGTCCCTTTCTGAATAGCTAATGTTTGGAAAATTTCGCATCCTTAATAATTATTTCAACATGTAGCCATGTAACAATGTGCGGGAAGACAAAAAACCATATCATAGATTTAAAACGGTAATATGTCAAAGATGCATAAAAAAGTGCAAGAATGTGTATAATTTAGAACAGGTTTTCTGTAGTAATGCTGTTATTAATCAGATTTGGGAGGAAATTTCGGAACTGTATATTACTAAAATGGCTTTTTTTCAATTACATGTGAATACATTTTTCTATAGTACTAAGATGGCAGACATTCGAAAAACGTCCGCTAGAAAAGTCATTTCGAGATGTTTTTAGGGATAAATTTTATTTTTTAATGCCATTCCAATTGTCTGTTTACATTGAAATAACAAATAATGTAAAAATGAATTGTCTTAATGACAAACATGTCTCTAAACTTAGCTCCTCGTGTAAAAAAAAACGATATTAAGTTCTGTTCAGAAAGTAGGTCTAAACTTAGGAAACAACACCAGAGACCATAGGTTTTGGGGGTTTTTTTGTTTGTTTGTTTGTTGTTTTTTTGTTGTTTTTTTTGTTTTGTTGTTGGTTTTTTTTTTGAATAAAGCTTTTTTTCCGCCAGACATAATTCACAGTACAACAGCACTAATTTTGTTATAAACCCCGGAGTACATCTACAGCCATTCAAGGTATTACGCAGTTATTCATGTATCTACGTGCACAGGCGTAGAATACAAACTTCTTATATATAGGCGGAGACACGGTCGTTAGGCGGGTAACACGTTAGTTTGCTAACCCGGAGGTCGGGTGTTCGATCCTTGTATTGGACCAATAAAGTTCATCTAGATCTTCCGGTGTGAGTTCCCCTTTGACCGTTGTAATTCGATATTAGGGTAGGTCGGTGTACCGCCGTCCGGACAAATTCCCCTCATAGCACACTGTATGGCGTGTGCCCGATCTGGAGCAGAACAGTAGAACGTTAAACCTCATTTTATTGGTTAAATGAATGAGAAAGGTTATTAGATGTTCTAGAGAGAAAGGTTATTAGATGTTCCAGAGAGAAAGGTTATTAGATGTTCCAGAGAGAAAGGTTATTAGATGTTCCAGAGAGAAAAGTTATTAGATGTTCTAGAGAGAAAGGTTATTAGATGTTCTAGGTGCCATACTGAAAGCTGACTTCGAATCGCTAACCACGGGATCACGGTGGAGGTCGGGTGTTCGATCCCTGAATTGCCCGAGAAGGTTAATCCCGCCTTGTCAGCGATGCAGGGCCTTACAAGAACAGCTGTCTAGTCATTCGGATTGGACGAAAAACCGAGGTCCCATGTACACATGGCGTGCACGTAAAAGATCCCTTGACAGTTCTCTCATAGCACACTGTATGGCGCATGTTCGTCCTCATTAGCCCCGTTATGAGTAAAACAACAGAAAGCAGCGTCGAATTTGTGGAAGAATGACGTCATTCCTAAAATAGTAACCGTAACGGACACCATCAGCATTGGGTCATTTTTGAGTTTCCCAGGTGCCCAGGGTTGCAAGCTAATCAAAAGTAAAGTACATTGAGTTGCCACTGAGCTGTGGATATTGTGACCAGAATGATTTCTCGTTAATTACTTCATCTATATAGCTGTCTGTGAAATGATTGCGTATAGTATTTCTTGTGGCTATTGCATGATATCTGATTGTCATGAATAAGTTTGCTCTCTGAAATAATTAAAGGGACAAGTAAGTTTATGTATAGTTATATGACTATCGCCAACTTGATGACCACCGTATTAAGTGGGAAAACGTCTTCATCTGATCACTACAGCGTTTGCGTTTATCCTTTAGGTTTACAGTTTGTTTCTTAATTTACTTGTTGATATCCAAACTCCTTTTGAAAGCTTTACGTCAAGCTAATGTTCATGAAATTGCTAATAGTTCATGTAATATGCAAGAAGAATAAACAGTATAACCATTAGCATCACCCTGAACGCTGAAATGAATTTTATGGTGATCGTCTCATGGGTGAAAAGAAGTAAATTATTTTGGATTAAAACTTTTAAGTTACCACCCTGGTGTTGGCATGTAAAATAAATTTCAATTTCAATTTAAAATCTTTACGTTAATTAAACGCAATCTTTCATCGTATTAAATTTGATTGAAAGTTGAAACGTCGCCATTTCAATATTGATTTTAACGTGTAATCTAATACATGAATAAACATTTATTTATCATAATATATTTAATACCACTAAATGACACATGCCGTTTTACTTTTTACTCACACATATTTTAAAGATTTTGAAATTTCAATTTTCTTTTCAACTTTGACAAAATTGGAAAAAAAGACGAAATATTATGTATTTTTGATTTTAACCACATGTCTTGTGTATAATGTATATAGAGAATACTGGAATAATTCCTCCTAGTTTATTAAGTACGATGTTTTAGAAGGAAGAGTATATACATGTGTATTTAAACGATAACCATATAGAAAAGAAAAGGGAAAAAGGATATAGTTTATGTAATACCTTGAGTTGTGTTTTCTTATGTTTTAGATTTAAAACATCTATTGTAAACTGTTTTCAGATTGTTCAAAAACATAATTTAAAAAGTCTGGTTCCGTGACATTTACGATCTGACTGACACTGGCATTGCAACACATTTCTTGTCGATTATAAATCCCTTGCATAGTTTGTTTTTCCAGTTGATGATTTGTTCTTTGTGTCATGGAATTATGTTTATTACGTTTCCTCTTGAGTGTGTGCGTATATAGCTCCAAAAAAGATAGGCCGTCCTTGGAATTAGTAGTTCTGTAAGCAATAAAAGTTTTTCTGTTTAATGTAGAATCATTTCGTGTACTTCATTTTATTCAATGAGCGTATCGTTTTACTATATTGCTACACTGAAAAAAAACTTGTGTTGGAACACAACACAAGTACTTGTGTTAAAATTAATCTACACAAACTTGTGTTGTTTTGCATTGCATCAACACAAACTTGTGTTGTTTTGCAATGCATCAACACAAACTTGTGTTCTTTTTAATGCTTTAACACAAACTTGTGTTGATTTATAAAATCTCGTGTTTTTGTCATAAAATTAACACAAATAATGTGTATACTATCGTCAATAAATATTTTGTGTTTTTAATTTTAAAAATTAAACTCCATACAAACTATTAATTTTGGGGTCCACAAGTTATAAGAAAGGTATATTTTGTTTTACACAGACAATATAGGCAGACAGACTTGAATGTTAATTGGTGTTTAGATGTCTGTAGTTAAAATAAAGTTGTTGATTTTTTTATTGGCCCAATAAACTGGTAGATCAAAGGACTGCCTGGTGAGCATTCCGGTGTGATTTTAACAAACGCGTTGACAATGGGTAAAACTCTTTCTTAATGTAATTTGTTAATAAAAACAACTGCTCTAGACTACACTTTGTCTGCGATATCACCTCGGTGGAAGCGGACGTTAAATAAAGCGATTTCACACACAAACATTTACCATTAACAGCGTGCTGAAATGATATTTGAACAGTGATATAATGGTCACCACAGAGAATACAAGACCGTAGGTTTGTAAATATTTATATATATATATATATAAATATATATATATAAAAATGTCATGTAGGGCCTATCTATTTCTTTAGCATCGATATTGTTTCTTTGTGTATTAGTATTTTCTTTCCGTATCGCCTTGCGCGTACTTGTATCAAAAAACTAACCGTCGCAAAATTCATCAAATAATGACTAATAATACTAAGGCAGTGATCCATGGTGAATACCGATTAAGATTAAGCGGATTATCATCGCACTAATTCACTTCACGCGCGCAGATGGCTGATCAGAAGGAGATTCGCGCATGCGCGGTGATAATTTGTCATTTACAATGGCGGGACAGTGAAAAAATATTTCAGCATGATATTGTTGAATCTGTCTCATTTTTCTGAACTCTGCTTAATGAACATTAGTTGTTCGACGCCACGATGTTACAGAATCACATTAAACCAGAAACGGCTCGACTTGAGCCAGTAGGTAAGAACCTGTTTTAAAATAATACCTAGGGCGGTTGGATTGGATTTGGATTGACGGCCATGTTTTTTTTTTATATATATAAAAACATTTTGGCTAGAGTAGACATAAACCATGGGACGGACTAGAAAATAACTTTTTACACTTTTGTGTTTGTTGAAATGTAGGCCTAATCTAATTTGTGTTTTTAAAAAGAAGCGCTGTAATCAAATAAGCAGACATTTTCCACACAATCCGTCCAACCTCTGTCTGTGTAAAATTAGTTCACTGATTCAGTCAATAAAAATTATAGAATTTAGAATGAGTCTTTGGAAGTTTCTTTTTATTTTCATTTTATTTTTCAGTCAATGCTGCTATTTGACTCTTTCCACCTTCCAGTTTTTAAGTAATTAATGAGAATTTACCATATAGAAGAAAAACAGGTAACAATTTGAATTTCATTTAACTTTTAAAATTTATATTTTCTTCTTCTTTTTTTTTACTAATGTCCTACAATTATTAGTGTATTTGAAGACACAATCCCACATTAAGTATTTATATGCAACAGAGAGAGAGGTGGGGGGGGGATTCACATACATGTAAATAAGGATTGACAAGGCCTATATGTACTTGTATTTGCCGAATCAAGTAGTCCAACTATGTCCTACTCTTACATGCATAGGCTACCGGTAATCAACTACAACGAGTAGCTGACTTCCGTTTTATTGCCTCATTCTACATGTATTCAAAACTGGTTTGTTGTGCAATATTAATTCTGCATGAACCTAGAATTGTTGTAGGATGGATCCTTATCTACTTACTGGCTCTAACTCTAGGTCATAATGGGACTAACTAAGGTATGGTGAAATTTAATATGAATAATTCGCTTGCGAGTTTGGGTATTTAGCAAAAAGATGAAACCATAAAACCCACAGAAAATTCAAGAAGTTGGACAGACGATAGCACAACATTTTGGTCCAGCGTCATTTCGGACTCAACACAGACGATCTGGACTGTTGGACTCGGTATGATGACTTTTCGGATTTACTTGCCAAATTTTCGGACTCCGTCTGAAGACTGTTTTGAATTGCCCTATTTCTGATAAATTCATCAGCAACTTTTTTTTTATATACATAACATAGTACATGTACATATATAAAAAGAAATAAATAAAACATTCTTTTCGTAAACATTCAAAATTGGAGACTTTGCTGTATGTGCGTGATCAAGGTGCTGTATATTGATTGTGAGTGGTAAATTTTACCTGCTTTTTTTTTTTTTAAATCGTTTTTGGGTCCTTTTAAATTGATTTGACAGTCTGTTCAATCTTTCCTTTCAACTTATTCCCAGGTCTGAAATGTCATCGCCTTCACAACCTCGTGGCTTTCCTCCAGGCACTCTGGTTTCCTCCCACTGCTAAAGACCCCTACGCGCAAGCGAATGGTTGAAATAAAGTTGAACCATATGTTAGTCCCGAAATGACCTAGTTTGTGTTGGGTGGACATTAAACCCCATTTATCTCTCTCTGAAATGTCACCCACCCAAGTCCAAAATGTCACCTACTGGAGACAGAAACGTTGAAGCCATAGTCCGAAATGACATGTAATTGGACAGGCGACCCGGCACCTTGGCATCGAAACCATGCATCACTGAATGAATTTTCTCGGTCAATGCAGGGATCGAATACCCGTCGAACAGGCTAGCGAGCCAGCATCTTTGGCATGTGATTCCCCACACAGTTTTGAATATGGTAAACTTAATTGTTAATTACTTGTTATGTATTTATTTTTTCAGTTTTAATAATGGATGCATATGAAAATCACCTAGAAAAAGATCATACAACAAAAGAAATTAAAAAATGGAAGAAAAAATAGCTGTATAAATGATGATAGAGCAGCTTGTTCTTGGTGGGTAACTATTCAATTCTAGTATAAAAGATTGTTGTTATGCTATTTTAATATATTGTATCAAAACTATAAGATTGATGCAATGTTACATCCTTTCATAATGAATATTATAAAGCCTTCAAATGTACGAATTTGTGAAATATAATTAATATCATATTATATTACTGTATACAATACTGTATTCACACTTGTCTTAGTGGAGCTGGGGATCATGTGGGTAAAACACTGACTCTCTAGCCTGGAGATCAGGTGCTCGATCTCTGCATTGGCATGCAGGGCAAAATTTCCCTCATTGCACACTGTATGGTGTATGCCCGTCTAAACTCACCGAGTTTAGGAGCAAAACAGTAAGACAATAAACTCATTTATATTGTCATTTTTTCAAGAGTTTTGTCTGGCTTCTTACCCATTGAGGCATAATAATCAGCCTAGGTCTGTAACTTAAAAAGGCACAGTAAGTATTATGCAAAGTTGAAACAAAATAGAGACCCCACATGAGGCAAAATGAGTTATTTAAACATTGTGAACCATAGAAAGTATATTTATTGCCTGCTATAATAATGTATAATTTTTTTTTTCAGACTGGAGAGCATTTGATGCGTGGTTCCAGCAACAAGAGATGTTGACCATATACCTTTTGAATATTAAGCCAGCAAATTATTTTATAATTTTGAAAAAGAATGTAGTGATTATCAAAGCTAATAGGTTATCTGTTGCATTTGGTCTGTTATTCAAATATTTTATTTTTGTTTTTAATGTTAAATATACTTTCCAAAGACAATTATATTGTACCGGTAATTCTCTCCAGAAATTTGTGTAAAATATAGACTGTAAAGTGACCTTTAAATCACTCAGAATTTGGTTGTCAATCATAAAGTACTATGTAGAGCCCTCAGGTAGATTAAGGTGACTTTCCCTTGCTTATTAAATGAAGGGGGGATAGGACGTGTATGCTGTATCATAAGGTCCGTCATTGAGTCAACTAACATAGTTTCAATTCCCCTTGTGTTCATGATAATGAGTAGGGTCGCGTGACCAACCTTGTCGGTTTTCTCCGGGTCTTCCCTTTTCCTCTTGCTACTCACTACGAACGACCCCTACGTGCAAGCTAATTATATGTTAGTCCTGAAATAACTGTCGAGTGGACATTAAACCCCATTTCTCTCTCTTTCTCTTTAAAAGCTGAAAAAGGGTTTAACATCCTACTTTTCTTTGTGGGTGGGGTGGGAGTGGATGGCCGAATGGTTAGCGTGCTTGCGCTGTATCACTTGGCCTTCCAATCTGGTGTGGTTTCGAATCCCCGGTTGTACGTGGCAAGGAGTAGGGTTGCTTGTCCAACCCCGTGGGTTTTCTCGGGGTACTCCGGTTTCCTCCCACTGCTAAAGACCCCTACGCACAAGTGAATTATTGAAATAGAATTAAACCATATTATTATGTTAGTCCCAACCCTATCTCTCTCTCTCCCTACTTTTCTTTGTTATGAAGGCCAACAGTGGGATCCAAAAAGAACCATCATGGTTCCCCTTACTTATGACTTGTATATAAATATTTTGTACATGCCTTTTATATTTCATTTGTAAGAAGTTTTTTAGTTTTTGTGCATGATTTATGTCTTTAATGCTTGTTTTGATTGTTATTTAATTTAGATATACGATGTAGGTAAATCCTATTTTAAGGGGGCATGGTGCAGGAATATTTTGGACATAGCGTTTAAATTATCATTTCTTTAAAAAAAAACTTTTCGTGAGGGTGGGAATAAATTGTTATTATATAACACAATTTTATTAGCATTGGAAGTAACTTTGTTTATTATTATTAGTATTCCAAATGTCTCAGTGCTTGTTTTGGGTTTTTTTTTTTCAATTTAAATAGCTGTGCTTATTTTATGATTTGTTTATTTTTTATTTATTTATATTTCTGTGGGGGGGGGGGGATTTTTTATTATCCATCAAAATGTCTGCTTAGTTTTGATCTGGCATTAATTTAATTGTTCATATAATTTTATGAATATATGATAATTTTATGAATATATGATACTTTTATGAATAAAGAATAATTTTTATGAATAAAGAATAATTTTATAAATAAATAATAATAATTTCATGAATAAATAATAATTTTATAAATAATAATAATTTTATGAATAAATAATAATTTTTGAATAAATAAATAATTTTTGAATAAATAATAATTTTATGAATAAAGAATATTTTTATGAATAAAGAATAATTTTATGAACAAA
The DNA here is from genome assembly GCA_948474765.1 of Patella depressa. Taxonomy (NCBI): domain Eukaryota; kingdom Metazoa; phylum Mollusca; class Gastropoda; family Patellidae; genus Patella; species Patella depressa. The sequence continues at coordinate 51,086,468 of OX419722.1, read as the reverse complement.
ATTGTTGTCATCATTTATCAAATATTACAGTTAAAAGAGAATAAAGGAGGGGTCTGTTGGTGGTTATACACAAGTTTGTATGAAACAACACAAGTTTCAGAAATTTCAACACAAGTTTCAGAAATTACAACACAAGTTTCAGAAATTTCAACACAAGTTTCAAAAATTTCAACACAAGTTTCAGAAATTCCAACACAAGTTTTAGAAATTTTAACACAAGTATTGTGTAGATTTTCACACAAGTTTCAACACAAGTTTGTGTTGTTTGATCAATTTTAACACAAGTCTTGTGTTGTTTCGACATTTAACACAAGTTTGTGTTGTTTCAACACAAGTTTGTGTTGTTAAATAGTAACACCCAACTTGTGTTGAAAACAACACAAGTTTGTGTTGTTTCAACACAAGTTTTTTTTCAGTGTATTTCTATTATTGTTTACCATATATGTATCTTATTAACGTTTCCTTGTCATAAGATGATTCACTGTCATTTATTGTGGTCAGTTTTGGTTATCTATCGTACCAATTATTGTTAATACACACGTCATATGTCCTAATTATGTGTGTAAAATACAGGGGTATTCTATAATAGTGCCAATAAATATTGAGGATAAAAAGCTATGGAATAATATACACATCTGATAAAATGGAATTGAATATTATAATGTTTCGTTTCGATGTGCGATGTAATAACACAAAAATATATATTCAGTTGTGTCCATTTATTATTGTAATTTGCCTTCATATTATGCGTCAGGGTTCCATTACACATCCCAGACGGCATCTATAACCATAAACCATTACACACTCCTTTTAATCACCCATATAAAAATATATTATCTTTAATGTATCTTTCTAATGTTCGATATAATAACATATGCAATATTGTGTGTAATGTATCTGTGTAACTTGTATGTGTCACGTTGCAATACATACCTAATGTGGCATTTCTAATCATAACTATATTTGTAATTGTAAAGTTTTTAAAGTAGCGTGTTATTCAATTCTTTAATAACTTATCTATTATCATCTCCGTGACGTATCTTTATAATACAATAATGCATCTATTGTTATATCTACTATATTATGATGATCGATAAGTTTGGTTAAGGTTATTATCTTTTTTACACTTTTTGTTTATCAGTGTCAATTTTAAGCTATAACCTATTGAGAAACGATGGAACAATATCATTCTTTGATGAAGCTTTTATCCCATTTCCTTTTGTCTTATCCACAAACCTCTTAATAAGCTATGCATATAATAGTTCTTTCTTTAATTGTATCTCAACATCAATATCACCATTACACCTTTCTAACTCTATCTCATTATCTTTTCAATTCACCATCGCATCCGTATTCTCCATTCATATTCTTTATTTGGCATTTGTCTTTGTCAATAAGCCATGATGTAATTGACACGTTGGGAAAGAATTGCACATGAAATGATGTTTGTATATTATTACTTATTAAACAGAAAGCTATTGATTTCTGTCCGTCTTATAGCCTTACTCCACGAGTATTCCTACTCCCCTATATGTGACAGACATGCTTGGTAAATAGCCTCTATAGAAAAGCCGGATAATTCCATTGTTTGCCAGTAATCAATGTTTCTTTGTCACATCTCAACTATTGTTACAGAAGAACACCATGTGATATAATAGAGATGTAAAAATATCAATTTTTATACAGTTACAATATTATTGAGTATCAATGTAGCTTGTTTTGTGTAAATTATGAATTTATCTTTTAGAAGATATTATGTGTTTATTTTGTGGGAATGGAATATGAACACCCAAGTATCTGTGTCTTGTACAAAGTTTTAATAGATTGTAATCTATATACACTAATTAAATTTAATATATATATATATATATATATATATATATATATATATATATATATTATCACTTGATTTACTTAATGCCTGCCCGCCTGTCCGTCCGTCTACCTGTCTGTCTGTCTGTTCAGAAGTGTTGTAGGTGTTCTTAGGTCAATGCCTTAGTGGAGTTCGAAGATGAGCATTTCTGCTTAGGGTAAGCAGACATAAGCAACTTGATTGGTCGGTGCTTTGGGGTACTATAACTTTAGTCCTAATTATGTCAGGGTGATGAAGTTTGGTATAGTTTTATTACACCCATACCTTGACTAAGTTCGATAACGAACATTTTCTGTTGGGGTCAAGCAGAGCGATAAGCAATTTGATTGGTCAAGACTTTGGAACATAACAACTCTGCTTTTAATTGAGGTAGAATGTTTTAACTTGGTGTAGATGTTCATTAGGTGAATGTCTTGACTGAGTGAGTTCAATGATTAACTTTCGAACTGAAGCTAAGCATAGCTAAGCAATTTCATTGGTCGATGCTTTGGGACAAGATAATCTTGATTCTATCTTATAGAGAGTGATGAAACTTAGTGTAGTTTGATTGTTCCATACTTTTGAAAAAAATTAATGTGCGATTAATTAATATGTGTCATCCATTTATTTTGGGGTTTTGGCGGAGAACAAAATCCCAAAATTTCTCAAACCAATTCACATGAGATTTCGGTAGATTAATTTCATTTTATTTTATTTATTGATTTGCACGGGCGAACATCAGTCAAAAACAGGAACATTTAATGTTCCAGCGTCAGTGAGTTTAGATGGACAATAAACTATCGTGAGAGATATAACGAACAGCAACGGATCGAAGATTGCGCTTTAACGAACACGAACTGAAATACACATTGTACAAAGACAGCGTATTGTACAAAGACAGCGTATCTTGAATAGGAATCGGATGACCTCTATTAATAACCTATGATTTTAAATGAACAATTACGTTAATATTGAGCAGTGTTGATAGATTTGCGATCTAACCCAATATTTATCTTGTTATTGGCATATGTGTATGCTGTCAACTTGTTTATAGTCAAGCAATTTAAAAGGTCATTAAGAATTTCATCCAATGTATAGGAGGGGGGGGGGGGTCCTACTTCCAGCAATGGATACTGGCATAACTGTCGGTGGGTTAGTCTAAGAAAGTAGTTAGAACTAAAATAAACATACGGTCATGCGCCATACAGTGTGATACGAGTGATATTTTGCCCGAACAGCATCACTATACGGACTACACTTATTTCGAACTTCAACTGTGATGGGTTCTTTTACGTACATGCCAATGTGTACACGGGACATCGTTTTCGTCCCATTCGAACGACCATACGTTGTCCCTTGTTCGGTCCTCCGGCCTGCATCACTGACAAGGGGGAGGCGCAGGAAAATCCCGATGAACTTTCTCGATCAAACAGGGGACCTGTAGGTTAGCGAGTGAAGGGGTTACTCACTGAGTCTCCGTGGCCCCAACCCTCCACCTACTCACCGAGCCACCGTTGATTAATCGTCATGAATGTGTTATTGTTGGACAACTTGACGGCTGTATATTACATGATAGACATGTATTGTTATCTGATAAAAGGTTAATATTTAATTGATATGTGAAAGAGATTGGTTGAGATATTCTCCTTCGATGATTTAATGATCGACGATCAAACATAGATATTCAAAAATTATGAAAAATCAGCAACATGATGAAATAGAAATCATCATATAACTGGTCTGATAATTACCAAATAAAGAAACATTATCAATTATTTCTCACTAAATTCATTCTACCTGAATATATTTTATCTTATTAGTTGGGGTTTTAATTGATGGAAATCGATATAATTGGTAATTTAGATTTATATGTTTATATTTTATCAATTCGTTTAATCAGAAATCTTATAAACCAATTATTTGAACCGCGAACGATAATCGTTTATTAATATAAAATCTGGAAACCTTTTGAACATACGTTAATGAGAAGTTGGTTAGTCGCTGAAACACTAAAACACCTCATTAATAACTTTCTAATGTCCACGCATCACTGCTAATAAATCATACCACTAGAGGGCGTGTCACCTATATTGGACCATCACGTGTTCTGAATGTCGTAAAACAGTTTTAACACTTCTAGTTTCTTTTATGTATTGTTCTATGATATGATGAGGGCAGTTGGTAAAGGTCCCACTTGTCAGCCCTCGGGCTAAATGACCATCCAGTTCTAGTGAATTTACATTTGATATCATACTTATACAGTCATATAATTTTTGCCTTTTTTTCATTTGACCAGGTGGAAAAGACAGAGGGATTTTGATGAATAAGCGGCATTTTTTTATCCTTTCACAATGCGACTCATTTCTCATATTCCATCTTAATTTCTTGCTATCTTTTGAACTCCCCTTCACTTAGAGGTGATAGTATCATATATCATAATTAAAAGGTGAAAACTAAATCACCCCTTTTACTGAGAAACACGACTTTATCACAATCTGCATGGGAGAAATTATTATACTATAAATTTCCTGCTTTTTGTTTTGTGTGTGAAATGTGAAATATATGAGTAGGCTACATATCAACATAAATTATGAGGATTGTGAGATACCCTGGATTGATAATTAAACTTCCAGTTTTTTTTTTTGTATTCTCCTCTATTTATTTACTTTATGCTTTTTTGTATTTGCAATGCATTACTAATAAATAGGACATATGTGTTCACAATTTATATTATTTTTTCTTTGTTTGTAAGCTTTGAGAATAACAGTATTCGGACACGACTAAATACATGTATAGTCGCTTATTTGAGCATTATGATTTTACAGTTAAAATCCCACTGAAACCACGCGGCGCACAAAAATTCTAATAAATCTATGACGCAAAGTACATCATTACGCCTCATTCACTTAGCTGCTGGTTTACGCCTACATCATCATGTATCCACGTATAAATCAAGGAGTTCGACCCCGAGATAGTTCCCCAATACAGGATAGAGGGCGTGGCAACCAAGAGTGTGCGGCCATACGGATGGGACGGAAAACCGAGGTTCCGTGTACAAGTTGGCGTGCACGTAAAAGCAGCATAGAGACAGTTGGAATTTGAAATAAGAGTACGCCAAATTTCCCTCGTAGTACGCTGTATGATATTAAATGTCTTGCATCCATTAAGTGCAACCGTTTTCATTTGGTTTTGTATAATAAATGCACGGGCTGTAGTTATTTGATGAATAATAAATACATCTGATTAACCAATAACTGCTGCTTATACGTTCTTTAAAAACTAAAAAAAAATATCCTTTTCTCTCAGTTGCTAAATGCAATTTCTCCTGGATCTCACGATGAAAAAAGATACCCCTTAACAAATAAAATGCAGAAAAGAAATTCAATACAATTTCACGAATCATAGATATTTAATGAAATGGAGTGTACATATGACGAAATGATAAAAGAGATAATTAAATTCAAAATATCCAAGCGTAGTTAATACTTTATTCTTTAAATCTATTGTTGATTTTAATAAATTTTTAATTACTCGTATCAACTTTCATCGATTTCGGCAACTTTACGATAATGTCATGTTACAATCGAAAGGTATTTATTTTCATTTGGATAGAATAACAAATAAAAAACATACTAGAAAGTTGTTTGGGGTATTTTTATTTTCATATACCGTGACAATATTTGAAATAATAGAGCATTGGGAATAGTAAACTTTTAATATGTGAATTTTGAGATTCCCATCGCAGCAGGCCTGCATGGCTAGATAGATTCGTACGAGTTTTGGTTAACGTTTTCGGTAACCGTGTAAACAACTGTCAAGTTACACGTGTACGTTATACCAATACAGGTAGGGAAACTCCTATTTTTGCCTGTCCAGATTTAAAAGGGCAGCTCTTCAAAGCCCCAGCATGGCAAAATAAAAACTTAAAGACATTATACTTGAAGAGTTATATTAAAACATTTTGATTCAAACATAATTCAAATAGATCATTTCTAAATATGGACATGTAACGTTTACATAGGTTTCTCTTTATTCAGATCGCCATGTTTCTTATACTAATAAAGTAACAATAATTCTGCTACTTTTTCTCACAGATCAGCCCATTGGATGCAGTTTTTAGCGCATTAAAATATTACACAATTATTACTATTGAGAAATATGGGTATGTGACTTTAATAGACTCGTGGACCCCTTGCATGTGCTAGACTCACCCCTTATACACAACAATAAGATTGGTGATTGCTGTGTGCTTACAGACCAGACAGAACTTGTACAGATGTAAGCTCTTACTTATTCCAAATTTCATAATTGTAAATATATATTTCAATTCATACGTGCATGTGTGACTGAAACATTATCATACTTGACCATCACCAATCGGCTTAAAATGGTTTTATCCCTACTCAATTCAATATAATATTTGTATTAAACTAAAGTAATAAAACAATATAAATTCAAAATGTGACCTTTGACCTAGATCCTATTTCTTTGATTACAAACACTTTAGTTTACACGGTGTTTAACCACCCAGTTCTACTTAAATATTTAATCTTACAATATATATATATATATATATATTACGGTAAACCAACGATGACATCATTTCTCTACACTCATTAATACACAAGCCGTTAAGTTGTTGGTGTTTGTATTGCAGATCTTCATAACTTGCTATCTACATTAATCAGTAAGGTGTAGACATCAAAGTCATTGATAATTATACAACATTTAATTAAACCATGATTTGTGCTTGTTTGGGGGAGAGGGTGGGGTTTTTTTTATTATTTTATATCAAAATTTGTAACCCTTTTTTTTTGAAGGTTTTGCTAATACGGCCATCTTGGTCGTGGCTATTCTTACTTTACATTCATATTTCATATAACAATAAGATATGCTATTTTAATCAATTTGACTGGTTAATCAAGACTCTCTTAATAAGTTCAGGCGCCTGTTTCGCAAAGCAAGTTCAAAATTTACTCAACGTTCATTCACTGTTTATGAGAAATATCTATCACCCAGAAAGAACTTTGTGCATAGTTCCCTATTGATGTATTTGATACATTAAAACAACAACAGTTTTATAATTGGCTATATTTTAGTTAAAATTGTGTGTAAATTTTGAACTTAAGATTGAGACTGTTTTGTGAACTCGGGGGCCAAGAAAAAAAGTTGTTAGTTTACTATTAGTGAATATTGTCCATTTCCTGTCTTCGTGCAAGCTACTAGTCGTTCGGAAAGGGCGAAAAACCGTGTACACATTGGAGTACACGTAAAAGATCTCTTGACAGTTGCAATTCGATGTAAGAAAAGCCACATCCAAGATTCTACTCATGGACATTGGAATTGTGGAAACATACCAAACTTCTACAAAACTTACTTCGACTAGAATTAATAACAACAGCAGTTGTTTTTCTTAGTGTTTAACGTCCGCTTCCACCGAAGGTGATATCGCACAAATCTTATTTTTGATTTTGTTATCTTAGTATATACACGCGTAGGGATCTTTCCTGTGGGAAGAAACCGGAGTACCCGGAGGAAACCCACGAGGTTGAGAAGGCGCCTCTATCTACAAGCCTAATACGCTCACACCAGGGATCGACACCACAACCACAAACCAGAGGTGACCGGTCGAAGCGCCCCCCCCCCCCCAACAGCAGTGATGCAGTAGAGACTTTTAATTGAAACTTGTTTAAGAAAGCCGCCAGATAATCGCTGACCAGTCCCATCCCCAATGCTTTGATTTTAAGTTATATAGCAAATGACGACTATGAAATTCAAACGTTTTTTTTTTTAAACTATCATAGATTTCAGAGCACACGGTTTCACGTGCCACTTCCAGATATAGCTACATATTATGTAAAACCAATGCGCTATTTATGAAATGAATACATCATTATATTTAAATCTGAATTTCTTTGTCAAACTTTTTGATGTATGTCAACGTTTTCTTCATAGAAAAAATACCGTTGAGAATAATATACGGAAGAGACGCTTGCCTTAATGTTCTGTGGACTAAAAAGTTTTTAGAATGACAGGAGTGATTATAACTTAGACAATGTATTCCTTGTGTGCAGTTTGCTCTACAAACAACAAAACTTATCAGCTTTTAACAAATATAATAATAGCCCCCACCCAAAACAACAACACAACTAAAATCTTGTAAACATTTCCTTTGACTTATACTCGCCAGTTTTAGTCTACTATAGTCTACCTTGAAGTACAAAGACATTACTGCATTTGATGTTTGTATTGTTAAATGAGAAATTCCAGATATTCCAGAATATAAAATTAATCAATTTGGACTGAAGCGAAATGTAGTTTAACCACTTACTTTTAATGCACCAATAGAGCTAAATGATGAAGGGTATACGTCACGTAGTGTGCTGGGGGATATTGTTGCGCGGACAGTGTGCTGGGGGATATTGCTGCGCGGACAGTGTGCTGCAATGAGGGATATTGTTGCGCGGACAGCGTGCTGCAATGAGGGATATTGTTGCGCGGACAGTGTGCTGGGGGATATGCTGCGCGGATAGTGTGCTGCCATGAGGAATATTGTTGCGCGGACAGTGTGCTACAATGGGGTATATTGTTGCGCGGATAGTGTGCTGTAATGGGGAATATTGTTGCGCGGATAGTGTGCTACAATGGGGGATATTGTTGCGCGGATAGTGTGCTGTAATGGGGAATATTGTTGCGCGGATAGTGTGCTGCAATGGGGAATATTGTTGCGCGGACAGTGTGCTGCAATGGGCGATATTGTTGCGCGGACAGTGGCGTTTCCATAGGTGTTGTTCCTTAACAGTTCCTACGTGCTACACCACGACCGATTGGAATCATACTGGCAAGTTGAGAGGAGCGCACATGGAATGAACCGACGCGTAATTGTGTAGAATATGTTATTATCTGTACCCATGGTCATTATTTTACAGAAAATGGCGGATTTCGTTTTATAACTCCGCCAAAAAATACCATTTTAGTTTGAACATTTTCACTTCCGTGGAGTGCATTTTAAAAATTTGAACATTCACCGAAATTAACAGACATTTCTTTTGAGAATCTGTCTGCGGTGAAATTGTACATTCGTTTTTATGTAGTGAATGTTATCGCCACTACAGCGCTTACATGAACCCAATCATTTCTTCACCAAAGATTTTTATAATCCCTAAAAATTCAAAAGGAAAATAAACATTTAAAGCATAGTTTGGGTGTGATTTATTAAACATGGGTTCTTTCACTCGTTGATACACAAATTACGAGGATTTGTCGAGATTTCGTACTGTTACTTTAATCATTAAGGGGAATAAATCTCACTCATAAATCAAATATTATGTAGATGATATGTGTTTTACTTGTTTACTTATAATAAAGAAAACATCATATTCAAATAGTATTTGATATATTATATACATAGCCCATATATTAAACATATGTAAGATGACACCCTGACTGAATAATGTATATATTACTGATATATTACTGATATATTACTGATTGAAATAAAGAAAGAGAGAAGATATAGTTTAAGTAAATGTCAGATATATACCTTGGCGTGACCTTTTCAATACTCAATATTACACCAGTTATTCTTCTATCCTATACAATATAAACTAAATAATATATCTTCATACTTCACTCTTTCTTCTAGCTAACCCCACCCCACCCCTATGTAAAAGCCTCAATCGAAAATATGATCTGATATTGTTTATCATTATTCTTTTTGGTTCTTTTTGTGAATAGTGGGGAATCTTAATCGTGTAACATAGCAGAGCGCAATAACTGTTGGTTACCCACAACGAAACCCCGAGTGGAAATTCGGAGCTGAATATGAAGGAAATAGGGCAAATACGGTACTGTGAAATTGATAGTTTAATTCCAGTTAAATTTTACAATAGTTTAAAAGAATATAGGCCACCCAAAATGAAGTTAAGAATATATTTTGAGTGAAGAGGCGAATCGATCAATGTTATTATAGTGGTCGATGATCTGAGGGGGGGACATGAGGTATAAGTTTTTATTGATACAGCTATCACTGGGGTCAATATTGAAGTAAGAGGAATGAACAAGGTTTTATAGGATATATTCAAGTGGTCAACTCTAGTCAAAATAAACCACCTTTAACATCTTTATTTTCTCACAAACCACTGTTATATTTGTCCTTTCTTCACATACAAGTGGTTTCTCTGTTGTTGAAGAAAAACAAGTTATCTAGAATTGTGTTTTGTTAGAGTACGCCGACACAATACAAACGATTCCTACTCCTAAAGACGTGGATAATGATAAGCCCGTGTGACTTTTTTAAACTTTGGCACTTGTCTTGTCAAGAGTAAGATGTTGACCGTTAAAACAGAAAGAGTAACCTTCCATATTTAAACTGGAATATATGTCCCAGATTCAGTTAATGTGGACCATTTATCTCATTCAGAATCTAATGCCCGAACTCGTTAATGTGTATCTTTCACAAACCTGAATCTATGGCAATCCCTCTAAACCCCAAATTAACTAATTGGATAATCTTTTAAATATACTTTCAGCTTATAAAGTCATGTTATTTACTTATCTAAAAACAATTTGAAAAACAAGACAGTTTCCAATAAATTATGTTAATCGATTTGCTTTGCTCGTTCTTCAGCTTGGGTTTAAATTGAAAGTACGTTCATTGAATTAATAAATGTATCAGGCTGTCGATTTTGATTTCAAATAGAATGGAAAGTAGGCCTAGATGTTTAGCGAGAGAGAATTGATATACAAGTGTTACTGAAAAAAGGGGGATTATAACAGTTTACTTAAAGTGTTTTAAAAGATCGTATTAAGACAGCAAATTTCACTGAATGACAGCTGTATCACACTATACAAGATAACCCTGTAAGATGATGGCACTGTTTAAAGACCGGGATTTAAACATGATATATATATTGTTATAATAATTATATGGGATATTATTGACAATACACACGGTTTGATAGTCTTATTTCTCTCACATTATGATAGTTCGTGCTTTTATCAACATTTAAAACTCTATTTGCGAAATTCGAACCAAATATATGCAATGTTGAACCGTCCACTTCTTCTCTATGTATTATCTTGGGAGAATAAATAAGAAATTAGATAGTCGCTTTAATTTACAGTTTATTTATTTTACGTTTCCTGTCGTATTGGTCGGATCTCCTAGGTCGTTATTGTTAATATGTGAAGAAGAAAGCCAGTAATATAAGAGATACCTTCTACCCAAAATATATACAAAGAAATAAATTTAAGGTGTGAAAAATAAACCTATTGTTAACCCGAAAGGTATGACAATGAATTTTTGATAAGCTGTGAATATTGACCAACACATTTGATATTGACATCATTTAATACTATATATACAATACATATATACACGTTGTTATTGTTGAATATGGTTTTATGTATTCACGTCTATAATACTGTTGACTAAACGTATTATCACACGTACTACATCAATATTATAATTCATATATTTATATGAAGAAATGAAAGAATGATGTGGACAAAGGGTGAATTATATAATTGGTTCAGGTGTAACAGTATTAATATACAATCCATATCAACTTTATCAACTATTTCTATTGTGATTATTGTCGCGGATATTGTGTCATTGATGTTAAATTACTATATTTTCATTCATTCCTTCGTTAATACAAACAATTACAGTTTTATCAAAAATCATCTTGTATCAAGAATAATTATATTCCTATAGATTTCACGCAGCCATCTTTATTGTCTTGGAATCGTCGCTTACAGACTGAAGAAAAAAGCATAACCACCCAGGAACACGGACGTCAAGATGGTATACTTTTCTTCCAAATCTGCTATATTACTATATCCAAAATACATTTTAGTCCTATTTTTAAAAAAAAAAAACAAAACTATCGAAGATGATTATTGATTTTCTGGCCAGTTTCGGCTTAAAATTTGGTGACACTTTGAGGTCAAACGGTTTAAACTTGCTTTAAAACAAGATAAAGTCGATTCTGATTTTATATTTTAAAAAATACTAATTATAAACGTTGAACAATGTAACTGTGTTAGTCGGAGTCAGGGTCCCATTTTACAGACATATTTGAATTGACAGTTTCATCGCTTAACACTATAGCATTGGGAAGGACATTTCCCCTGTGAATCTTGTCTTGTCAAGTCAAGATTAAATAGCTAATTATCTGATATGCACGACATGCATTCGACTACAATAAAATGACACCTTATATTCTTCTGTAAGATGGACTTGTGATAATATATCATATAGCCATCAATAATATACTATGCACTACATCATTATAGAGAAGCGAATAAAATATAATACATTTATTCATTTATCACCATTTCTCCATTCTTTCTATTGTCACCATCTTAATCTTTCTTCGCACCCCAAAACCTATCTTCATCAATCATACACAAGAAAGATAACTCAAAAATAAAATATAGAATCAAACTACTTTTTTATTTCTTTAAAAAGATATGACATTTTTATTCCTTTCACACACTTTAAAGTAATGTAGGTACCATTCTTGTTACTTGTACACAGCAGACGATACGAGATCTTATCCTTCGCCATATTAAGAAGGGATTAAAGTCACGTGATACCATCAAGAGGTGGCGGAGGGGGTCACGTGAGGGTGAGCGGAGTGATACGGTTGATTGTATGTTTACCTGTCGTATTGGGCTCATATCAATTTCATTGAGTGAATAGCAGGATTTAGGAAATGTTCATATCATATGAATCTTATAAAACGGACAATAAATCTTAAGACTGTTTGGTGTGGCCCTTCCCCACTCATTATCCGTCTTATATCAACTATAGAATTTCACCTTCATTACAGATTAAAGACGGTGTGGACTTAATTCTATTTTTGACTCAATTTTATACACCCAACAAAGTCTAGTGATATTACCTAATGGAGGATATAAGATGGGCGTTTATCCTGGTTGTAATAAGATTAACAAGCCCGTATCCTTCCTATAATTACTGGTGTAACGTTAAATATATCTGGCTTGCATATATTATTGGTTGTATGGCAGAAGAATGATAAATTATGTCCATATTTTGTATTAGAAAACAACACGAATTTGAAGAAATACATACATCACCAGATAATGTAGTTATGATTAAAAAGGATAGGTAATCCGTCTCATGTTTCGGGGAAACAGTTTCCTCAAGCTTTCAATATAAACGTACAATCATCGTTCACATTTCCCCCATATATAATTACACATCCAATAACAGGGGCGAATCGGGGGGGGGGGGCATTATCGGTGGTGGACTGATGGGCAATCAGTGACTGTGGGATTAAGAAACTTTAATATTTCAACCATTGATGCTTCTTTCTCTGGTTGTTAAAAGGGACTGCCAGTCAAGTAATTTACACTATTTAACGTCGATGTATTGTGATAAATACTTACATCCTAATTTGTAATTGGAAACTACATGGAAGATATTGACCAATAGATATAATATAGAGATAGAGACAGACGGTATGGTATTAGTTTATGATATCATGCCTAGATATTTAACTACCCTTGTCCAAAGTTGTTACCGCAAAATGAGAGTCATCAGTATTATGAAGACGGCATTAAATATCCGATTTATGTCTCTGGAGAGTGGTAAATGGGAATGGAACAAGGCGAAAGTCTTAAACAATCTCCCTAAATTGATATTTGTAATGAAGGCGACATTTGATGAGCTCGCCACAGTCATAACGTATCATGGTGGCTAATTGTACTCGTTATAACAAATGAAATGGAGCTCCTTTGAGAGTTGTCGATTCTTAACTTGTCAATTTCCAATACGCAACTAACCGTGCTTTCACGCCGCTCTAATGAACTCTTTGGGGATAAATATTTGTTATTATGGAAGAAAAAGAAAGGGAAACCTTTTCTTATAGATTCTCATTCTCGTTTTTCTTCTTCATCACTGAATAGTTCCGAGAGAAAGAAATGAGTTTATAATTTCTGCAACTTGGTAGATTTGGATAATGCGCCCATTTCGATTCGATACCACCTATTTTGGCGGGAAAGTTGAAGCAATCAGGCGTACATGCTTTGTTGAGAGATAACAGGAGTTAATAAGAGATGGAGTATGGGGAATGGATTAATGACGTATTTTAAACAATATAAAATACACGTTTCTTTCTTCTTCTAGTAATTGATCATTCTAGCTATCTTCTGATATATTTCAACTTCCATACACCCATAGTTATCTTTCCTTTCTCTTCACATAGAAAAATAGGAAATCTCATTAACTATGGCTGTAGACGAGAGAAAATAGCCAGACAAGTTGTGTCACAAATAATTGATTTGACAAATCTGCTTTTTCACTGAGAAATAAATAAGATTTATTCGAGATTAAGTAATAAATAACTATTTGCGATTCACGCCGCCATGCTGGTTTTCTGATGGCTCTACAATATAATGAAATGGAGTCACTAAAATAGAAAGTGCTAAAATTGCTCTTGCGTTTCGTTTTATGGGCATTGTTAAAACCGCCTGTAATTTTCGTATCATCTGAAATGTTGAGAAGTTTTTTCAAATCCTTTATTGGTCATATTTAACACAAAGAGATTCGTACGTAAATCAAGCAAAGCACCAATGTGACACAATTCTAACGATAATAAAACCTGAAGAACTTTTCTTGGGAGGGGAGGGGAGGGGAGAGGAGGGGGATGTAATAGTAGGAATCACTACAGAATCCCATAAAACGTCACACAAAGTTAACAACTGATGAGATGTTGTATTATCTAGATGATTAGTACTATAGTAAGTAGTCTATTGTTTCTAAATATGTAAACAACGATGAAAAAACAAAACAAGTTACCAGGCATTCTAGTGTATAGATCTTTACTAAGTGTCTTAAATCTGGTAGTCATTTCAACGGATTGAAATTTTGACAGTTTGGCGTCTGCTGATGGGAACAAATACGAAACTAAGGCTTAAACATACATGTTGATATGATTAGTGATTTGGACACCATTATTTCATTAAACTGTATGTTTGATATCATTAGCTGTACTACCATAACAAACGATGTATAGGTAATAGGTGGACTTGACGTAATGTAGACACTTATCTATTTTACAAATAATAATTCTTGACACGGTTCGACAGAAAGATGGTTGTAATTAACCCTTAACAAGCCTGCCCACGATTTCTTACTGACACCGTCGAGATAACAAAACACATTTCTACAACTCGTAACAAGGTATAAACAATAGAAATCTTGACAGTCGGAGGAAAATGGGTTAAATTTAACTTTCCCCCTTCAATTTCCACTTCATATATCAAAAATCAAGTCGAGTGACTAGTCACGTTTCTATTTTCGTTTGTGAAATCGGATCCGAAATTTGGAAGATTACAGCTCAACATTTCGTTCCGGATATATCTTGTTATCTACTGCTGTGTTTTTATCTTTCAATTTCAATCTAATTCCTCCCGAATGTCAAATACGTTTGCCAGTTTCACAATCTGCCGAGATTTGTTGTTTCTTTTTGAAAAGTTTTTTGATGCAAAGATAAGGCGAACTTGATTTTTAGACGGAGCAATTATTTTTGCTCGCCCTTCTCATTATCAGAGAGTCGTTTCGTCTGACCTCGTGTACAGAGACTTGTAAGTTTATCTGAATTGTAAGAATATTATAAATTGGTCTTCAATGCTATTTATATACACCTACTTCTATTTGTCAGCAGGGTTGTCTGTGACACCGTCTATATGTTTCTTAATGACCTGTCTTCAAGATGGGGACAAGATTGCCTTTACAGCAAAGGTGGTCTCCAGGTACCAAGCGAAATGTGTACCGAATGCTTCCACTTTTCCTAATCGTGTGTTATTCTGAATATAAAATGTATATCTCATTTGTCAAAAGTTACCGACATTTGTCACCACGCTATTGTTTAAATAATATGTCATAAACGCCCACTGGATCTGGTGGCAAAGATAAAAAAAAGGGAAAAAAAGGGTTTAATTCGGTGCAATAGAAATAACTATGACTTTTAAACGCTTACAACCCTATTTTTCTTTTATTGTATTTGGTACCATGTGTATATGAGTATACACATGTCCCAACGTCGCTTTACAAAATCACTGAAAAAAATAAAATTAAAATAGTCCGTTTATTAAGTGATAATCTGTGTGTTATTCAGTCCGTGTGTTTTCTTCTTTATAAACAGAGTTTCGTAATCGGAAGCCAACAAAAAAAACTGGATGTATATTATAATTTGATATATGTTTTGTTTCTAGAAGATGTTGTATCATTACGTATAATGAGATTATTAGTTTTCCATAATAGAATAAAACACCGGGTTCCACAAACAGAAGAAGAAAAGAGGATAATAAAACTAGTTACCGCCATGGCACGCAGCAAACATACTTTGATTAACCTTAAATAAGATGTCGGATCAAACCACGGCACTGCCAACGAACTTCGTATAAATGGTACTAAACAAATTTTGTAGAGAAAACAAGCGACTGTCTGGATTTAGGTGAATTAGAGTGACATTTGGAGGTTATTAGACAAAACCCTCGTTCCATTTGCTAGTGTAATTCCGCGACTAATTCCCCTCGTCTGCCGTGTCAGAAATTATTTCTCATAGCTAGTAATAAATTGAAATTACTCATTACTGTCTCACCATCAATATAGAGAATTTGTAATATTCCACTATAACATATAGAAGTAACCATAACCAATATCCATTTTCCCATTAGTTCATATGAGCATATGGAATGTAATTTTCGATCGAGACCCATAAACGGTAATGCAATGGGTGCGAGCTCGTTTGCCGTAATTTGTGGCTACGAGACGGTAAATGGAACAAGAGAAATGAGGAACTCTTCGGTTATTAAGAATCAAGACAGCTCGAGGGATCTTCCCAATTCAAATTCGATCACTGGCCATCGTTGGCTAAGATAAAAGAAAATAAGTTGATTAAGCTATTAGGAGTTATGAGAGAGATGGAGTAATGTAAAAATGGTTCTTTGCATTATCGTTCATTTGGTTAAACTGTCGTCTTAAACATAGAATTCCGTCTTCAAAGAGAATTCAGATGGTATGAAAGTGTAAAGGCGGGCAATATGATATCAATTCTCCTTATGTATAATGTACTATCAACGGTTTATTTCCTTGAGGAATTTTCCTCGCCTATTTTACATGGAAAGACCGTAAACTGTGTTATTACACTCCGATAATTAGAAATCAAAGCTACAAAGGACATTAAATGATATTATTTTGATATTTCTTCGTGTTTCTTATTAAGAATCAAATTGAAAATGCTTTCAGCATATTTGGTCTCTATGATTTGAATTCGTCACATAAAAGGAAACCATTAGAAATGATGAATAAAATACGGCGACTAAATCGACTGTAAATGATAAAGAAAAATCCCTTTCTATTGGAAAATGAAAAATAATGCAACAACAGAGCTATTAAATGAATTTAATTTGTTTTAGAAAACTTTGATTTAGAACGGTTTCCAGGCAAAATTCGTCCTTGTATTGAAACAGTGGTTTATGATCACCGGGGGGAAAGTTTGTTAATTAACGAGTGAGGAAACAATGTTCTAGTTTTTTGTTTTTAACATATTGTTTAATGGTTTTATAAAAGAAAGCTGTTGGGGGTTTTTGTATTAAAGTGTGGCATTAAGTTGTTTGTCCGTGTGTCACTCAATTTATCGTTTTGTCTTAAAAATAAAACTCACATCTTTACATAAAGTGTCGATCTCTGTACAGTGGCCTTTCATTCAATTCAAGTATTGTCGCTTTATCGAATCAACGGGGGATAAGAGTTCAATCATATCTGGGTAATTAATGGCGCTAGATCACTGAACAGTTTATTATAAAGCATTTGTATTTTATTTATTTCTACCTCTATCTTTATTCCCGATAGGTTTGTTAGTCAGTCAATTAATGTATAATATCCTATTTGTTAATTATATAAATAATGCCACCTGGGAATAAAGCCCTTTATTCTCAAAGGTTTTTGCTAATATAACGTCAGGCATAGGTTAATCTGAGAGCTTAATCATGCGCAAACGAACATAACAGTATTATTATTTCTGTTCATGAAAAACGTATGTGTTGATATGATTTCCATGGCGATGCTTTTATTTATTTCATTTATGAATATTATTTCTTAGTATTTGCACTATTTCTTCTAAAGAATCCTAGCTTTTGTAACTGGTTTTTTTCTTGAAACGTTATATGTCAATATTATTAAATATTAAACAAATTACTTCTGCAGTTGCATGACCGCATATGTAATTTATAAATTAAATGCATAAGGTTTTCAAAAAACTCTAACAACGTAACGACGGCCATTATTTGAAACTGGCAACAAAGAACGACGACATAACGTTGATCGACGTCTGTCTAAAATCATTCCGATAATCGACCAGGAAGGAATCTGAAATTAAATAAATGTCATTTGCAGGGAAAATAAAGACACAAGCTGTGAAGACCGGAATTCAACAAAACAGATTGACTCAAGCAGGGAATTTAGAGTTAATCTATGTGTCTTTGGGTGTGATTTTTTTAGGTATGTCATCACTAGGGAGCGTTGTCAATGGGAACGGCTTTTTGTTTTAAACATGGTAATCGATGTAATTCTAGCTATTTTGACAATCCTCAAGTTTGCTTTAACTATTTGATTTGATTATTTACATCAAATAATCACACGGATCTAACTTTAATCTTTATTTCTGTTGAAAGGTAGTGTAATTCAGGTATTCCATGACGGTGTCTGCATCAATGGTTCAGACATTATTATAATTTAAACAAAGAGACGCTTTCGGTTACTGGACATTCGTGAACATCGGTATACTCTACCGTGAACAGTTTATATTTTTGACGCTGAAAACCTCGTGTTGAAGACTTCGGACTAAACTTTTAGCTTGATCTAAATCCCCGACCCTAACCACCGTAACGTACGGTTACATCAACGGTAACTTAAAGGTTTGTCTAGTCAGCAGTTCCACGTTTGTAGTTCTAACTGTGTGAGCTTCCCAAACTAAAAGAAAAGGGGTATGAGGAATAACCCTGCGCTACACAAAGCACTTTCGTCATTACCTGGAATTGTGGCATATCTTTTTTTTTATTTTAAGCGAGGAATATTTGATTCCTTGAATCCTTTATCCAATGGATCCTTTACTGTAGTTCCCAACGTTTATACCAACGCCCAGTTTCACACTGAGAAACAGCCAAGGTCTTTTAATTATCTTTTTGTGCATGTTATTGATGCGTTTAAATTACCCTTTGGTGGTGTTTACAAACAAAATCGAATATCATCCGATCACACAATGACAAACTGAACACTGAAATAGTTACTTAACGTCAATAAACTGTTTGGGTTTTGGCCATGATTTCCAAAACGGCTCAACATTTTGAACTTGCCCTTGCCTTCAAATCTTCGCATTTCAATTGCATTTGGAAATGGCTCATTAATTTGAGCTGAAATGTTCAGATAGGGTAAATAGGCTGTTTGGTTTATTGTTATTTCTCACCTTCTTCCATTTATATATTGAATGGATATCAGAATGAAGTCAGGTTGATTATTTTTACCAATTTATTTATGAATTTGTCTATACCGTAAACATGGAAGTATATTAAAGTAGATAAAGTGTAAGTACTTCCATGTTTACGGTAGACAAATTCATAAATAAATTGGTAAAACTAATATGATATTCCATAAATGATGGACAAAGAGCAGTTAATTAGTTGCTTGGTTTTGTATTTGGTATCCAGACATCATAATAGCATCGCGGTATTTTGTATGGCGCTTTCAAGTGCGTTTTCAGTATCTTTAGTACTGTTTACGCGGTAGATAGCTGGTGTAGATTATCTAACAGGTCGAGTACATATAATAAAACCAAGCTTTATAATTAAACTTATTTATCTTTAATATCTAGGTACTTAACACACCCAAATCTAAGACGGTAACCCCCACAATTGATAACAATACCCCTTATCATACAACATTCAGATAAACCCTAATCCATTGTCATTTCAAATGTCTGTCGATGATAAATTGGCCGGGAAATAATTATTTACTCATATTTGGTTAAATAAATCAAGGGATTTGAATAAAATTGGCGATAATTTAGACCCATCGTTACCAAGATATGTCCTGTGTCAATGTTGTGTTTAAGTCGTGTAATGGCCACAATGTCGTAAACAATCGCGACAAACGAATAAACCATTGACACCCGCTATCAGCCTTTGCCTAAATCAAAGGATAAGTGTATTTGTTAATGCTATAAAGTTAAAGCCATATAGGATTGCTGTTTGCGAATATATTGCATTATTAACTATTATATTACTGTTATCGGACTGAAAGATAGGTTTTTCGGCGAGGATTAGACCTCTTAGATCGCATAACGGTTTCTTACAAAGTCATTACTTCTGCTAAAGATAAGGTGCACGTTCGTCGTTTAAATAAACCGGTGACAGATTAGACGGACATTAATGTCTGTACAAAGACGTAAAGTTAAACGAATATCTTGATTTATTTATTATGACAAGTTTGCATATTATGAAAATTGTATTTATCATAAAAGTGCAGAGATGGTAATGGCGTGTACATTCTTAAAGTATGGAGTTACCAGCAGGCCAACTGTTTCTACGATTACAAAAATAAAAACATATTTTATTAAAACATGCGAATCTGGTAAACAGGAATAAAAAACATGATAATTACTGTCATTACTTACTGAAGATATGAAGATTGAGACCCGTTCACTCATTGCCTACTGGTTTTTATGGAATAAGTTGGATTCTTTTTTCTGTATTTTCTATGAACAAAGCGTGTTAGTAATTACATAAACATGGGTGACATATTTGTTTCAAGTGTGGAATAAGTTAAATAAATACAGAATTATTAGAACGCGAAAATATGGCATCTTAAATATTCCATACCACATGATTCTCTAAGAAAACAAAATTCAAAACATTTTCTATAATGATAGTTATTGTACTGACATTAGTTTCATGAGAGCAAAAACGCAAATTTTCCCGCGATATTTGTCCATGTTTACATACACATCAGATATTTGATATGTTAGTCCCATGTTCTGGGTCCTTCTAATACTGATTCGACAGTTTCTTTCCAGTTTTTGTCTGTATCTTCATCAAAACCTGTTTCATACTTGGAATTTCAATGTTATAATGGATTGCGAAGTAAACATCGGGGATTTTAAGTAAAATCGGTGTATCAATATAAAAATTGTCAACATAAGTGTTATTTGGTAGTTGCGCCTTTATATGATACCGCGATCTGCTACTCTCAGTCGAATAATTCTTGCTTAAAGGAGCCAGGTCCAGTCTTGGTCCATTTACATCAACAATGATGTTGTTGTCTTATCGTGAAAAGTTGTGTTTCCCAGATTTAAGACGGAATGAACATTTTATAATTGGTACACTAATCGTGTGCCACAATGCTACCGACCGCCAGTGGTATAAAGCCACTGGATGAACGAGGCTAAACATATCCCAGTGATAAGAATACTACCAGTGTAGATTGTATTAACCAGAAGCCAAAGACTGCTATTCAATTCAGCCGAACATAACTGAAAGTACATACGTTTACATACATTCATATAGCATTAATTTATGCATTGCGACACATTTGTGTTCATTTCTAGGTGCCAAACAATAGCGATTTAGCTCCTTTAAAACACGCATCAAATACGAAAATAAACCCTGTGAAAACTAATTACTGTAATATTTGGGGGGGGGGGGGAAATTGAAGAGATTATTATACACTGTACATTAATGCATGTGGTAGAACATGGCTGATGTGTTAGATAAATGCTTTGAATAACATATTAATATAATATTTTAACAAGGTAGGGTTCTATGATGAAACTTTCACTGTTGGAAGAAGAAGTAATTCCAATCGTATAGTAGTTGAATGTATCATCAAGAATTACGGTAACAAAATCAAAATACCAACGCGACATAATCTCCTGGCTTAGATTCAGTCGGATATAAAACCGACCTATCATTAGTTTTTCATGGGCAACAAAATGGCGACGAGTGTATTGCAATGTGAACGGATT
Organism: Patella depressa; assembly: GCA_948474765.1. Lineage (NCBI taxonomy): Eukaryota > Metazoa > Mollusca > Gastropoda > Patellidae > Patella > Patella depressa. The sequence goes on along the minus strand of OX419722.1, from coordinate 51,064,562 downwards.
TGAACAATGTTGTAGTTTGGCGTAAAATGACGTATTATTTCATTTATTAGACAAGTTGGTGTACACTGAAAAAAAACTTGTGTTGAAACAACACAAACTTGTGTTGTTTTCAACACAAGTTGGGTGTTACTATTTAACAACACAAACTTGTGTTGAAACAACACAAACTTGTGTTAAATGCTGAAACAACACAAGACTTGTGTTAAAATTTGTCAAACAACACAAACTTGTGTTAAAACTTGTGTGAAAATCTACACAAGACTTGTGTTGAAAGTTCTGAAACTTGTGTTGAAATTTCTGAAACTTGTGTTGAAATTTTTGAAACTTGTGTTGAAACTTGTGTTGAAATTTCTGAAACTTGTGTTGAAATATCTGAAACTTGTGTGGTTTCATATACAAACTTGTGTATAACCATCAACAAAAACTTGTGTTGTATTTCCCTCACTTTATATCCAATATAGCAACTTTTCCCATGCAGCATCCCCCCTTTTGCTCTGTTTAACCTGCAAAGTTTGATAAATGAGGTAACAATAATTTTTTTTTGTTAAATTATTATTTATTCATAAAATGATATTTTGAATGTTAACAGAAAAATAATATTAATAAAATAACTAGCATACACAGAAAATTAACAAAAGAAAAATGACCTATTTTACAGTAGTAATAAAATGGTGTAGAACTCTTTCCTCATTAGGAAAAAAACCCCAAACAAAATGAATATTTTGTACATATACGGAGCAAAGCATTAAAAAGAACTAGCATATAAAGACAGTATCCCTACCCCATACCCCCAAAATATATAATTCAAATATATTTAAATTAATAAGATATATACCAAGCACTAATAAGATAAATTATCCACTTATTTGAATTACTTTCAAACAGTGAAAAGTGTTATAAGTCGAATTACATGTGATTATTGAGTAATCTAGAAATAACTAGCATACACAGAAAATTAACAAAAGAAAAATAACCTATTTTACAGTAGTAATAAAATGGTGTAGAACTCTTTCCTCATTAGGAAAAAAAACCTGAACAAAATGAATATTTTGTACATATAAGGAGCAAAGCATCAAGACTGCAGGATTAAAATATAAAAATATGAGAGACAATGGAATGGCAAATATTGAATAATATGTACAAAATATTTATATACAATTACAAATCATAAGCAATGGGAAGCCACGGTGAGTATAAGGCGTTGGTCGAGAAATTTCAACTGGAGTTCCAAGCATAGTTCCTCCATGTCAGTAATGCAGGATGTGGGAAGGGACAATATATAGTTGTTTGGATAGGACAAAAAACCTCGATCTAATGTACACATTGCCGTGTATTTTAAAGAAGAGATAGAAATGAGGTTAAGCGTCCACTTGACACAAACTGGGTACAAGCCTGAATCAAAGCCACTTTGACTTTGTTCACTTTAAAGTACCCTTGACAATTGACATATTTGACTCATTGCCAGACCTCCTGATCCAATGTGTGCCTGTTAACCATTCGACCCCCTGAGTTCCCTTTAATGAACCCTTGACAGTTGAAATATTAGATATAAGAGTAGACTGTAAGGCAGAATCACCCTAATAACACAGAAAAGTGGGATATTAGGATATTAAACCTTATTTCGTTTCATAAGCAAGGAAAAGTCACCATAATGTAGGTCAAGGTTTTTTGTAATTCTGGGTATATCTGATCTACATTTGGTTTCTAGATAATGCCTATTAAATACTTTTATGATTTCCGACCAAATTTTACGTGATTTATATGTCACTTTACTTTCTATATTATACAGAAATTAATAAGAGGATTAAAATCTAATTGTGTTTTCGAAGAATACTTAACATTAAAAACAAAAAATAAATATTTAAAATTGGGTCAAATGCATTCTTTTCCAGAATTATAAAATAAATTATAGCTTGGTTTCTCTTCTTTTTATCATTCATTAAATTCTCCTCCGAGGGTGCTTCAGCCTAAAAAATAAAAAGTGGGAAATAAGAATACTTTCTATATGGTTCATAATGTTTAAATAAACAATTTATTTTGCCACATTGAAACTTAGTTTCTATTTTGTTTCAACTTTGTGTAACACTCCTTTTGTCTTGTCAAGTTACAGGCCCAGACAGAATATAATGCTCAAATGAAATGGGTTAGAGTCAGAGAAAGATAGAAATTTGGTTTAACATCCACTTGACACAAACTAGGTCATTTTGGGACCAACATACAGTTTAATTTTATTTCAATAATTCGCTTGCGCTGAGGGGTCATTAGGAGTGAGACCAACCGGAGGACCCGCAGCTTTATGATATAGCGCGCATGTCCTAACCATCCCGCCATCCAACCGGCAATTCACCCCCACCCCCTTAGAAGTCACAAAAAGGCCTTGAGATTTTGGACTGAAATTTTGCACGGTACCGCGACCCTAAGGCATACTCTTGTATCAAATTACAATTGCCAGAGGATCTTTTACATGCATGCCAATGTGAACACAGGACCATGTTTTGTTGTTCAATCTGAACAACTAGACGAATGTCCTTGTCAGGCCCTCCATCCTGAATTTTCTATGTCAACATTGGGAGCAAACCTGCAGCGTCTTACCCACCTCGACTCTCCACAAATGAGACAGTCATATGTGCACATACATGTGTGTGTATACTTTTACTATACTAAATTGAATTTTATATTTCAAAATAATAAACTGAAATGGAGGCTAATGTCACCTCCGCTCCAACCGGGCTACATTGTGCCAAACACATTTAATGGTGAGATTTCAAATTACCATATCAACAATCTTTTCTATTAGAATTGAACACTCACCCTCCAAAAACCCCATTCTTTCAGCTCTTTCTTCTCCCATATTTGTTTTTTTTTTCTTATTTTTGTTCTGGGTATGCCCCATTGTTGGTTTTTAGAAAATACAGACTTTTCTATTAAAGCTGTGGACACACCAGAATGATGTGCTCAAATTATTTGCCCAATTCAATTGGCACAAAATTGCAGCCGAATGAGTGGATACTCCAGGGCTAGTTGTCTAGAGTGCCGCTCTTCGACCTCTAGCTGGCCGCTCACCTCTGGCTTGCGGCTGTGGTTTCGAGCCCTGGTGTGAGCACATGTGGCATGGAGATAGGGGCACCTTCTCAACCTTTTTGGTTTCTTCCGGGCACTATGGTTTCCTCCCACTGCTAAAGGCCCTTACGTGCAAGCGAATTATTGAAATAAAATTAAACCATATGTTAGTCCCAAAAAGACCTAGTTTGTGTTGAGTGGACGTTAAACCCCATTTTTCTCTCTCTCTCCCTCCTCAGATTCACCACTCAGTTGACAGTTAGATTACCTTTTAGGTCACATGATTTAACATTTGTCTTCAAAAAATTCATGTGACTGTGTGCTTATTGGCTAATGAATTCTAAAACCAGACAAATGCTTCAACAAAGCGAGCACACCAATCAAATATAGTTCAGCCAAATATATCAAACCTGTTTGATTTGGGCGAATGTCAGTGTACACACTACATGAATTTAGCGCTGATTGATTCAGCAGAATCCTTCTGCTAGTGTGTCCAGCACTGCCGATTTACGTTTATACTAACAACAACTCCAAAGTTTATGTCGAATTAATATAAACACAACATACACAATGGTCAGTGCTCAGGAAAATAGCGGAAATGTAAGACCAGTCCTACTTGATTCTAGGATATATATCATGCATGGGCCTACTTGATTCCACCAATTTAATACAAGGACATGTTTATCGCACAGTTCTGTTAAGTGAAATTAAAACCCGATTTCCCCTCTCTCTTGACTGGATATTACTACTGATAGTGATATTATTTAAAAAAATATAATAAAAGAAAATGAAATACTTACCAGTTTTTCTTTGTGGAGTAGGCCTATATGCTAACATCAATGACTGAAATAAAAAGAAGAAATTATAGAGAAACTTCAGACGGCAGGTGTTAGTTTCTGAATCAGTACGTTGCATTGATTAATATAAAAATAAAAGGTTTGTTTGGTTGTTTTTTTTCTTTTACACAGATAAGATTACATTTTGGAGATGGCGTTCTATGTTGTAAAACTTGTGCCTTATCCACTTGTTACTTAGAACAATAAAATATGTTTAAATTAAGATTAAATTCCAATTAAACTAGTACAAAAGTTAGTATCTAGCTATAGTCCATGTCTGATATACACGTATTTCTCATTTTGCCCGAAACAAAGATGGCTGCCTGGCGAGTTATAAAATGAAGAGAAATTCTTACCTGCTGGTCCCAGTTGGTGTTGTTTTTTGCAAGTACAAGTATTTGAACAACGATGTAGCGCCGAATAATATTAATAAAGCACGTTTTCAGAAAAATTAAGACAAATTCGTTATACTGCTGAATTACCGGGTCCGGGACGCTTTAGAAACAATCAAAAAAATTTTCTTGTCCGCCATTATCAAATACACACTTCCGGTTTAATTGTTCTGGGTTAGTCTCTAACATCCAGAAAAATATTCTACGAATAACGTACGTTGAAGATTACGAGGTTCTAGAACAAGTCTTGGTCTGACTTGTTTGTTTTAAATTATTAGTAATATACATATACACAATAAATCGATGCTAAATTAAATACACGGTTTTAATTTTTTTTTTAAATTTTACAAACCTGCGGACTTGTATTCTGTGTGACAATTATATTTTTAAAAATATCACTTTCGGTTGACACTACTACGAAACATGGCGTCCTACAGTTAAATGTCTAACTGAATGTCGCTGATAAAATATCAAATAGAGTATAGATATCTTGGAGAACCATTGTATCAATAAATCAATTATGAGACAAATCTGGAAGATTAATTAAATTTGATTGGTTACTGTTTAGTTAACCAATATACTGTCCAATTTCGATTACATCAACCAATTACATTACTAAGAGTTTTACTCATTGTTTTCCAATGCACATTGAATCAATTTTGACAAACACAAGGGTGCTGAAAATCACATGTATTCTATATATTCCTTTGATATATCAGTTTATTGGATCAATAAAAAAAGACAACCAGACATTTCATCTTTATAGACAACTTAACACCAATTAACATTCAAGTCTGTCCGGCAATTGTCTGATTAATTAGTGCGCACACTCTTCCAGTGAAGAACCCCATGTAATTTTCGGGATTTGAATTAAACCTTTTATTGTATTACTTTTCTTAAACTTGTGAACTCCCGAATTCTGACTTTGTAAACAAAAAAAAACAAAAACAAAAAAACAAAAACCAAAAAAAAAAAGAAAAAATCTTTGGTTGACGGTAGGCCTACACAATCCTTGTGTTACTGATATGAAAACACACAAGATTTTTACAAATCTACACAAGTTTGTGTAAATGCAATGCAAAACAACACAAACTTGTGTAGATTAGTTTTAACACAAGTACTTGTGTTGCGATCCAACACAAGTTTTTTTTCAGTGTAGAAAAGTACGACATACCACAATCTATTTTATTTTACTTTTTATTTCGAATTTTGTGTCTTTATAGTCGCTGACGATTGATTTTTAGCAAGATACACTCATGTTTGGCATTTACTAATGGTAATATTACAAACACACTTTGGTAAAAAAATGGCAGAGGGACGGACAGATAATGACAATACTAAATGGAACATAAATTGGTATTGCGACTAATCATCGCACAATATGAAACTAGAGGGCGTAAATCTATTAGCGATACACTTATTAACCTTAAACCGGAAGTTAAGTTATGAAACGAAAATCGTTAACCCAAAAGCTTGTATTGATACACGTCCAACTTTGTGTTCGCCAGTAAGGTCAACTTTAAGCTAAATGTAATAAATCCTTCGAAACCAAATTTAAAGGTACAAATCTGGACCCAAAAGCAACCCAATTTCAATAGTTTATTGTGACCTAAATAAAAGTGGTATAGCTGCTTTAACTAACAATTAAAGTGGTTCGTATTAAATTACATATAATATTTAATAATAAGATACAGATAATTCAATTATACGAACGGAAGAACTTATAAGTCTCATAGCTGTAACCAATATGTTAAAATGCTTGGTAAAAAACTTCTATATGCCCATTTAATGTGTTTATCGTTAATGATATTATGCGGAATGGAAATTTTAACATAGTGATTTATAATTTGAATTGACGTAAGCAAACGTCTTAATATCAAATTTTGAAATTTTGAAATATTAAAATACGACACATAAGGCGAGTCATCAAAGTATTATGATCCATAAATGATCAAATCTGTAATATAATTCTAAATTAAACATTTATTTTTGTGCAATTAAGTGGTATACAGGGCACGTCCTTTAAGATATCTTAGTTTTATCATTGATACGGTCAAACACAATAGATAATTATTTCCTGTTTTCTGACGAAGATTAAAACGGAGTTGACCATTAAACTGAATACGGTTAATTGGATATGAACGAATTCTTGCATTCTGAGACATTTACGAGGCACCAGTTATCATTGCGGTGTAAACTCGCTACTTCCTTGCGACAAAAGTTTCTCTTTCTGGACACCAATGACAATCTTGTTTTCAATATGTTGTCTTACAATATGTTCAACTGATCATTGCAATATGGCCACTCTCTACTTTCATTTTATACATATATTTCAAGTCGTTGATAATTCATTTGTTTCAGATAATACTTAATTTTCACGCCCGGCTTAATCCACGCTAAAATATAGTCAAATTGATAATTCAATACGTAATTAAGAAAAAATATATCGGCGGCAGATATGTCTCGCTTAAAAAGAGGACCACCAACTTACAGTGGGGAAACTGCCTTAAAAACCAAAACGAAAACGGACTAAAATGTTGGTTAAAGAGACATAACTTTTTTTTTAAAACAAAAAACGGCTACAGATTGTCATATTATAGATTGTCATATTATAGATTGTCATATTATAGGCCATAAAAAGTACAAAACGACTAAAAGTGTGGGATAAACGTACATTAGGCGCATCAAAGCAATTTGCTGATAAATTAAATGGAACTTGAAATTCTCCATTATTTCTTTACTTTAACTCGTGAAAGACTTCGATTTAAAGTCAGTAGATGTGCATAATTAAGGATAATCTTCTTTAAATCTGGTATAATGCAGTGGACAGACTTGAAGGGTTAGCGGCTCTCAAATCAAGGTTTAGAACATTCAAACGGAAATACAAAGTTATCTTTTTGATAATAATATAATATTTAATCAATCCTTGTCCATTTCAAAGACGCCGCTCTATAAGTATCGATAGAAAAGAGCGCTTTAACTTAAATACACACTATACTATTTCTACTTAAAACTTAAATTTCTCAATGACAAAAAAAATTAATCATTTCATATGTATATCCATTCTCAATTACTATTGTCAATATTTTCATTTCGGACAGGAAATTATTTTAAAGCTATTGTTCAAGGCAAGTTGCTCTTTTTCTTGACGAGTGTAAGGTCAATTGGGGGTTAACTAGTTTAAAGGCGTGAGATCTGCAACTATCACAGATACATTTTATTTCTACAATTCTCCCATTTCATTCAAATCCTTTCATCATGTTCGTATTATTCTCTTCATCACGGCTTTATTTAGTTTCACCAGTTTTACTGGATTTTTTTTCTGTTTCGATTTGTCTATAAACAATCGCTATTCAGATGGCTTGATTGCCAACAAACTGACACAAACTGACAACTTTGAAAAGTTTCCATATGAAACTTAATCTGAGAAAAGGCTTTAACCACACAGCGAAAAAAACAATTAGTGTTTTCTTTCCATTTGGAAATGTCGAAAATAATTGGTTATGTTTTTGTTGCCGGGCAGATATGTACGGGGGGACTAAAATTGACACCCGTGTATATTTGAAACCATGTCCTTTCATGTATTGTTTATATGACTATTGAACAATGGCGGGTCTGATTGGTAAATACACTCAGTAAATATACCTGTTCTACGCCTTGACAAGCCTAGCAACCAACCGGGTGGATAGACGATTTACCCAACCACGAGCACGACTTGAACGTCGTTAAATACCGTAATACGCCGACCAAACACCAAATGATTTATTTTGTTTCACGGTAAATAATAGGTGTAAGGGTAAAGAGCAGAAAGTTGTATGTGAGTTAATTGTTATCAAGTGTCCATTTGTTAAATATCGGCTCTATTCGTTTACACGAAGCAGGTATCTTCAACAATAAATACCAAGCTGTGATGACGTATTACCGGCGATGACGTAACTGTTGTTGAATTCAGTTCAGAAATGAAAGGCGTGTATTACTTATTCCAATATTGACGGAGAGGTTTGGGTTTGGTGGGAAACTTGTACGGTGACGACTTTAAGGAGTTGCACGATGACTTACCAAAACACTTGGAAGAGAACGGTGAACTATGAATTACGTCATCTACCATAAAGCTTTGGGTTTGATTTCGTATCCCGGCAACCAATTTGGAAATAACTCAACGTGTCACAAGCAAAATCTGACTTGTTGCTTTACATTTCTCATGAAGCCTGATGGTAAAGTAATTTAATAAAAGACGTCATCAGGGTATTAAAAACTAAAATATTTTACTACAGAACGACGAGTGGCATGGGTCGTTGAATTTGTTTTCTACTACAACTCCCCTTTGTTTTAGTGATAAGGGCATTCTCTGTTTAGTTAGCCTATTAGAAGACATTGTTTCGGTGACGATGAAAAAATAATCACATCTTTAGGGGGTTAGATTGTCGAACGGTCTCACACGTGAGCTTTAGACCATAAGGTCGGTCAGTGAGTCAACTGACGTGTTTTCGATCCACGAATGTGCGTGAAGCTTGTTTTTTCTCCGAGACCTCAGGTTTCCTTCTACTTCTAAAGATCCGTACGCTTGTGCGAATTATTGAAATGAATTGAACTATATAAGATATTTGGTGATTTCCGTGATGTGCGTCTTAATTGCTCCCTAAAATAGTTTCGCATGTAATGAATGCTGACAAAATACCTTTTAGAATTCCCGGCTGATTGTCCAATAAACTGATGACACTAATATTAAATTGTTAGACCCGGAACTGAGCTCCACGTGCTAATCATCTTGTTGTTCTTGGGTGGAATCTGTTCCGATAACGTATCAGCCACTCTAGTACTATACAACCCTAAAGATACTTTCCCCTCTTTTTCGTTGGACAAAATTTTACAAAGATGTATGCCAGAATTACAAGATGGCGGCAATGACGTCAGTCCTGGTTCCTAAAACTAAGTTAATCATATTGGAAAGAAAAAAAAAACTGCTGTAAAAATGTTTTGTAGTTTTCAAATTTATTGCAAAATATTTTCTCAGATAAATGAAAGTGGGAGTCTGTTTCGTCCAATTCATAAAATATAAGGTCAACATTATTGAACAATCATCGCGTGTTTACAAACTGAGAAGATAAAGTCAGATGGTTATCGGAACCAAGTAGAATGTTGAATATAGTTAACCACTAAAAGAAATGTTTATTTCTGTTTTTCAACCATTTGTATTGATATAAACAGATAACAATTGATAGGCAACAGGAAATGATACTGTATATGTTCGCAGTGAAGTGTTCCCACAATATTCACTGGATAAAAATAGTATTTGTGTGAATGGATTGAAGAGGGGGGCTTGTTATCTTAACATAAAACCAGTTATTGGCGATAAGAAATTTCGATCAGAGACAATGAAAAACTACTCAATTACCGCTTCTACGTCGTCTGTCACGTCGAGTCCAAAGCGCGTGACCCTTACACGTGAGGTAACGAGAATTACCGGTCCATTCTCGCAGATTATTCTGTGACCTGTCACCTCTCTTCAACTTATCACTGATAAAGCGCATGTGCATGTGTAAAACAATGCTGTTGTAATTCAAGCTATGATAAATTATTCTATATAATTACCTATCTGCCATTTTGATAAACAAGAAAAAGCAAAATGGCGGCACAATTCATTAAATGAGCCTTGTAATTAAAGAGTTTGTATTTTGTTCATTTTTAATAACAAGCCCAGATATTAAAAAATGATAGATCAACTTCATAATTCTTCACAGAAGTACTTGGTATAAAGCTTTCGTTTGGTGCTATTAAATTTCGTGTTGCTCTTTCATAAGAAATACAACATAAACGTGATATTTGATGAATGTTTATTGTTAATGCTATCAGCGACTGTCTTGTATGTTTATTGTTAATGCTATCAGCGATTGTATTGTTAGTCTGTATTTTATTCTAACAGCATCTGCTACATATTGTTTCTTCAAATCAATAACAAAAACTGGCTTCAGTGTCAATTATCGTTGTTACTATTTATTATATATCGACCCATGCATGCTATCGATATATTCGGACAATCAGCAGTAGGAAGGGCGGGTTTCAACTCAGTGGAGTAATGGGTAATTACGTCCCATAATATTGGGTAGGGTACATCCTTTGAACTAGAAGAAAAATCTGATCAAATTTGTAGAACACTTGCAAGAATGTAAACGGGCGGGTGGGTTGGGGTCCAGTGGAGAGTCGAAAATATGTTACATGAAATATGGACGTATAAATAAGATAGTAAAAAACCCTGTCTCGCTCGGGACTCGTTCGCAACTGAAATATACTATACAAACAGTTACACTTCAATATGCTATACTAACAGTTATACTTCAATATGCTATACTAACAGTTATACTTCAATACAAACAGTTATACTTCATTATACTACTATACAAACAGTTATACTTCAATAATTGAGCGTGAAAATCTTCTTGTCACGAACAATGATGAGATTGTAACCATGAATTATAATACAATTTAATGTTTTGTGTAACGGCATCCATCATATTTAATGTTTTGTGTAACGGCATCCATCATATTTTGCTTGTGGCACCTTATATATAAATAAGTAAATCCATTGATTATAGTTTTCATAAAATTCCCATTTACACCACAAAATGCATTTTAATAAAAAATCTGTTCAAATCATTTTCACTTGGCCTGAAGATGCCGCCTAATTATTTTTAAAAAACCATCAGAGCCGTATGTTATTTTCTTTTATTTTTTCTTACTTCTTTCTGTTGTGTGATATTTGTTACATGTAAGTTAAGAGATTGTTTATCTAAATAAACGCCATCTCCACCGTGTCAATTAACTCCCAACACTCAGTCGTCGAAAAGGATCGGTTTTCACTGGTTTGGGTGCACATGAATCAACGACTTAATATCTATCAAAATTACCTCCCTGTATTAAATACCCGCTTAATGGGGGTCGGCAGGGACACGCGGCTGAAATTGGAAACATTTTGCGCGAAACTTTTGACACGGTTAATCATTATAATTGCTCGAATTACAGATTCAATACGATTTGTTTGTAGCTGTGAAAAAAATACGTACAGATATATAGCTGGTTTACTGAAAACACGAACCGCGAAATGATATGCAAAGCATATACACATGTGCTTAATAATCCAATAGGCCTGTTAGAGCCGAATGGGGTTCGAGTAAAGCCGTACGGATTACTTGAAGGGGGGTCTAAATAGAAAGACACCGCTTTATACGTTGGCCGCCAGGTTATTTACAATGGTAACTCAATGTAGAGAAACATATCAGCCTTTCTTGTTAACAAGCCAACGCGTGTCAATTTAAGGTAAAGGGGTGCAAAACTCTGGTTTTACTGAGATTTGGTGGAAGGTAAAATACGAAAACAAAGAAATAAGTAGCATAATATCCTGTCATTTCACTCCAAGAGGATTTTTTCAGATTTAGGAATGTACTGGGTCACCTAGTCGGGGTAATTAAGAAGAAAGATGGCACCGTTCACGCGCCAGGAATGTTAAATTTGGGTGAATTATGACCGCTACAGATAGTTCCAGAATAAATCACCCACACGCGCGCGCCATGAAATAACTATGCTAGTATACAGACAATACATACATTTCTCTGTTTTCGTTTTTTGCCAACTTTTAATCTTGTTTTCAATCGTATTTTGAGATCTATTTTATTTGTATTTAGACAGTTGAACTGTATTTTTTTCAGGACAAATTATAATATATATTAGAGTTGTAGAACTAAGTTATTTTCCAAACAAACAAAAAAATAAATTAATAATCTTTTCAAATAACAGCAACAGAAGTTCCAAATCTAATCAGCCATATTTCTCTGTTTGTGACGTGTAAATTTGTGTTGTGACTGTTTCTGAAAGAAAAGTACGTTTTTTCTCAGATTTTAATCGAAATATTGTTGTTTTAGTACTTGATCTGTATCATTTATTTAAAAATTATCTCCAGGAACAAGAGTTATATATACACGTATAGCCTACTGTTTTCCTTTTCCTACTTGTAGCACAATTTTAATTACAGTGCAATCTACAATTGGTATGTAAAAATTTCTCACAGCTACGTATTGAAGAGATCAATTAAAGTTAATCTAAATGTCCGTATTGTCATGCACTTGAGGCTTGCTATTAATGCATAACTATAAATGTGTATTGAAAATAGAAGAAATTGCTTCGATTTTCTCAATTGTGGACTGTGGGGTGGGTTGCGGAGGGAGGGGGGTGTCTCCATGAAGTTGGACTGTCCATGTTGGTTATCAGCTGTGCTTATTGTTATCGGAGGAGAATGGGGAGTGATAACTGGTGTTGTATTGTGGGTCAGTATATACTGCTCTATGTACGACACCTACTGCTCTATGTACTTACAGCTACGTGGAGCGACGGTGCTTGACCCCGGGGTCAAATATGTCTTGTTTTCAATACACACTTCATATTTATCCATTAATAGAACAGAAATATTGGTGGACGACATGATCTTACCAACTAACTGAGAAGTTATATCAAGTGTTCATGAATATGAGGATATTTGCTCTCTCAATAATACAGCCATTGCAGCAGACATTTAAACCAATAGCTTTAGGCCTATTTGATTCTTTCATGTAGACTTGATCAATTAGAACAAAATGGTTATAAATACTGATACTTTTACCGCGTTTAAGCCATTAGTGAAAACCCTACTTATATTAGGACCTACCTCAGATTTTAATAAGTAGTATTATGCAAGCAACAAGCAAGCTAGTTTTTCATTTAGAGCACGCGAGGAATGGCGGTGTAAAATATATACCTTTTATTCTATATTACATATTCTTAATATAGAGCAAATACGTCACGTAGTAATAAACAAATTATTAAAACAAAACATCTGCAACTCCAAATCTCGGACAACGCCTTGATGTAAAAATTAAGGTAGTTTAGCTCAGGTAGTGAAGCTCTTTTACAATCTTCTTCTCCTTCGATGCCCTTTTCATCAATAAATGCCTAAATTGGCAGTGTTATAAGATAACTGAACACAATCATTAGAAATTATCTAGTTTGCGAATAGATCTGCCTTGGATGGCAACCATAGTGAAACATTAGAATACTATTTTCAAATGAAGTTCTTATCCTTTCCTTCCATAAACATTTCTAATTCCATTTGTGTTTTCGAATAAAAGCTTCGATCTAGAAATAAAAATGTCTGTCAGCCATCTTTGTGTCTGTAATTAAATGACGCGAGTTGTAGACAGAGAGCGAGAGTTTCGTATGTAAATCATTGGTGCATATCCATATTAGGGTTTGTTTACATATTGGATGCGAATCCTGAAATTGTAAATATTGTCATACAGGAATGATTTGGTTGTAATATTCTTTTACTTTTTTTGTACTTTACGGTGGGACAATGATTGCTACATAAAAACATGAGAGTTAGTCATTGTTTACATCATTGCCGTGTTAAACATACCAGATATCACGACGATTAGATGAAGCTTCTGCTTCCATCATTTTACCTTCCTGGGTAATTCCAATAACCTCGTGATTGTACCCTTAGTTCGATTGATAATAGTTAAATTTCTACCTAAAATTGATATTTATGTCGTAATAATTGGAAGGCGGTGAAACATTTTAAATAATCAAAAACAGACAAGAGGTTAAAATGATGATCGGTGCAATCTTGTAAGTACTTAATTACTAAAGTACCGATGCCATATGTCAGCAATACAGATTAGGCAATTTACCCAATGTCAAGTTGCTAATCCCTTGTCAAGCTCCGCAGTAAATCGTCAGCCAATTAACGATGCGGTTACATGATACTGCGGAAGTTGTCTATAGTTTACAGGTTCACACTGAAGTCACTTTTATCAGGTATCACTTCGTGCATATAATGATTTATATTAAATATTAAACGTCTGGAAAATGAAGAATTCATAACTGATTGGTACCCAACTTGACTCTGTTTTTATAGAACTGATATTATGAATGGCTTCATTCAAACATTAATCGTTTTTACCCCGGTAATCGTGTGAAAGTATTTTTTCGTTGCTATTTTTGCTCAGACGTATCAATTTCTACGAGTTCTCTTAATTTATGACACAAACAAAGTAAACGAAACGAAGGCAAAAAGTCCGCACCTGGCAAATCCGTGAGAACAGATTTGAAAATACCAATATCATTACATAATTAGTATAAACCAAATATACGAATCTACGGTGTCTATAAGGAGCACAATTAATGAACCACCGTACTGTTAAATCATACGCAATTAGGTGCGATTCCTAATGTTATTGAAATGAAAGCCAAGTGAGTCTCCTAGATCGACTCGTGACAGAATGTAATGCAACCTGGCCCCGAGTTCACAAACCATTCTCAGAGTCGGTAGGACTACTGTTTAAAAAGAAAGGGCATCGCTATAGATTAGACCAATAGTGGGCAAACTACGACCCGCGGGCCGAATGCGGACCCGCCTACCTATCACTTCTTCTCTAAGTTAAATGAAAACATCGAAATTGCTTATTGTTGCGCACAAACTCTAAAACAGGCGTTACTCTCAGTAGGGCCAATAATTTTTGTAGATCTATTTATAACTCGTAGCGCCATGATGACGTAGTTGCCTATTTGACGTCACTTGACTTGGTCCCACAATCATTGTATTGCCCTCGCTTTGTTTTAAATCTTTCTGTTTGGCCCTTCACCTAAACAGTTTGCCCACCTCTGGTTTCGACAAATTAGGTAACGGACTTAAGTATACATCCAAAGTAAAGGTATTAATCTTAATTAGCCCGACCATTACTATCAATGAAATCATGCAAATTCGTGAATCAGCGGTTAACAATTTCGCTTACTATAAACAATACCGTCAAAGGTTAAAATAAAACTCAGAGATTGTTTGCATTTGAAATAGCTAAAATATAATTATACCGTCGATATCTTGACCTGAAATAACATAACAAAAATGCACCAAGGTAGGGAATAATAACGTGTCAAAGAAAATGTTCTCAGTCGTAATCTTATAACGGGGTGTGTTTGTATACACCAAGAGAATACCATTCCAAATGGACTTCGGGGAAGGTCATCTATTATAGAATGGTTGGAAACAGGACCACTATGTACGGATGCCTGGCAAAGAGCACTCCCTCGGTGCGTCACAAACCTCTGTTCAATTCATATATCATTGCTTTTAAATTTAGCGTATTATTTGTACATTTCTGTGTATATATCTGAAACTGCAACCCTTCTGGGCATGTTTATCAACAAAAAAATCTTTAAACATTCTAAAATTATTTCTGACTATAATGACGTCTGGCTTAAACGTCGTCTTCCAAGTCTTAAAACTCTCATGAACACATTCCATTTAATAAGAGGCAAAACAATTTCATTGATGAGAATTACCATCGGAATGTCATCAAAATGCGTCAATGTTGGCTCACGAAATAACAACTCGTGTGGAAATTCCTAAGAAACCGCCGAGCCGAAGCTGAAACTTCAGTGAGAGAAAGTCAACGTACATGAAGACGATTGTTTGCTGTAGCGGTTGTGGCACGGTATACACAGAATTGGCATGCCAGCCTTAATCGTGATACCAAATACGCAAAAAATGACAATAGCCGCTTAAAACGTGTACGCTTGACCAACAGTCGATTGTTTTGTAATTTCTGTGTCAATACGGAGAAGGGTAAACTATTTTCCATGACATGACTTGAAATCAGAAGCCATGTTTAATTTACGATTCAAGTTGATTTAAGTAACACATTTGATTACAACAAAACTTTGCTTGTATTTCTTCTGTGTTCTAAAACACTCTTTGGCCATCACAAGTGGGGAGAGTTGCCTCGACAAACCAACGATCATGCTGAGCGGTTATTGAAGCAGACCTTTCTCACAATATTTGTAATCCAATACAAATGCACGAAGGTTAAAAAATTCGATATCAAATGTGAATTTATACATTTGTCAAGGAACTATCAAACATTTATATAAGAAAGCAGAAAAAATTTCATTCACGTTAAAAATGTGGCACGAGTGACCAAGCCCGGGTACAATCAATCAGTTAGTGGGTGTTTAGGGAATCGTCCGGAGAAAGTGTCTTGTGTGAAAAGTTGATATTGGTCCATACCGATCATATGATCATTTGACCATTGTATATTAGCCTCTTATTGATTATTGGCTTTCGTTTCGTTTTTTTGTCATGTTTTCACCTTCACTGTATTTAGATTTACTTTGGCGTCCTTGTCAACGTGCTGTGATTTCAACCCTTTTATACCACGCTAAAGTTTATCTAGAACAAATTTGTATGGTGAGTCCCTGAATTTACTCCTCTTTTTCCTTATATTTCTCAAAAAATGCTGACTTTTGTATTCGCATCCAGGAAGTGACGATTAATGAATGGAATATTAAGTTTATCCCTTGAAATTTATTTCACTTTTTGCAAAGCTATTTTGATCCATTTTCAATTTAGAAATAACCACATTGCTTAAAAAGACCAGTGCTAGAGACTGGAGATCTTTATATGGTAGTGCACATCTTATTTCTTAAAATTACACATGGAAAAACTAAGGCGGTGTCATTTACGTGCAGCCTTACTCAAAGACAGATAAAGCATTCCGAAACTTGAGGGCTGTTGTTGAGAAATATGTTTAATCCAGAAACACAAAACTTTGCACACATTTTCTTATTGATGTATTTGATACATTAAAACAAATGGTTACACTTTAGTTAAAATAAGGCGAACAATTTTGAGTAAATTCGTAACTAAAGTCTGAAAATGCTTTGTGAACTCGGAAGCCAGCTTGTGACTCTTTTGGTAGATGGATTAGACATGTGGGAACCCTGTTCGTTACTCTATAATATAAATACCTTATTTGTTACCCTATATTATAAAGACCCAGTTTGTTACTGTATATTATAGAAACCCAGTTTGTTACCCTATATAGACCCAGTTTGTTACTGTATATTATAAAGACCCAGTTTGTTACTGTATATAGACCCAGTTTGTTACTCTATATATAGACCCAGTTTTGTTACTCTATATAGACCCAGTTTGTTACTCTATATAGACCCAGTTTGTTACTCTTTTATTTTAAAGACTTTGTTTGTTACTCTTTTATTATAAAGACCCAGTCTTTACTCTTTCTTTTATCACATACTGCTTGTTACTTTTTATTATATAGACCCTGTTTGTTACTAGCTGGACTAGGAATAATAAAGACCCTGTTTGTTACTAGCTGGGCTAGGAATGAGAACAGTTTGTGATACTTTATTAAACGAAACCAGATGGATTTGTTTTCAAATCTCCTAATTTTCAGTTTATGTATGCGATGATTCTCTTCTGCTTATTATCATCTAAACAGATTTCACCAAATGCTTGTAAATGTTGAAAAATGTGACTTTTGTTTCATTTTACAACCACACTGTTTGGTTTGATTCGTCTTCGAAATGCCAACCTATTTTAATGTCTGTCATCAGTATAAAGTCCCTGATTTAGAATGTTTATAAATAGACACAATGCAAAGCTAAGTTTCTACCGACTATTTGGAAAACTACATTAGGCTTACATAAACAGAGTTTTTTTAATACCTGTATCATCTAGCTAAATATACATAAATATTATTTTTTATATCCATATTGACTTCGGCTAATCTAACAAAGATTTGCAGTTCAGCTTACGACTAGTGTGACTCTTTATTTGGAAGAACCTTTAATTTCATATTTCAAGCAGAAGATCAATGCAAACCATCTGATACCACATTTACATGTAAGTTCACATTGGTAATATTCCTATTGCACTTTATTATTTGTGTACAAGAAAGTAATTTAAGAACAAGGGGTGATATCAGCTGTAGATAGGTCTGTACACTGTACGTGTTGTTTTAGTTATAGAGTAGATAGGTAAGTATGTGTTTTAATAGTTAAATAGTAATAACACGGTGTAGTAATGAACTAGAGTCTTTGAGGAAAGATTTAGTGGAAGTGATAAATAAGACGGTTTAACTAGCTACAGAAGATGATATTATCTACCGTAGTATCAATATAAAACACCCCATCTACGCTACATTCTACATACTATTCTAATCAGATTTATTTCATTTTCAGCATACCCCAGGATATAGATATGATAACAGGTTCTTTTCTCAAAGTCATGCTAACATCAAATACCCTTTCTTTTGTCCTCATAGGTAGATGTAATGCACGAGGCAAAGTATCCTCACTTTCCTCCCTAGAACACATGATACCGATTTGTATTTATTTGGGAAGTATAGATGTTTCTGTATAAATTTTACAATATCTGATATTCGCTTCTTTGTTTGTTTTAGCCAATAGAAGAATTCAGTACTTGAATACAATGTCTAACAATGTCTAACAATGTCTAATAGGCATATAGAATGGTTCTGGAGGTCCAATGGTCGTGTTCACCCCTGCTAAAACTTTGAACTTCTAGACCAACGTTCCGAAAACCACCAAATCTCAACTAATACGTATTAAAACTTACCCGTGCAAATGATTCCGACGGTGTTTAATTTGATAGGAACTAATCCCACTATACACTGCTTTAATAGAGGCAAATTTCTGTTCCAAATTATTTCTGGTCAATAATCCGATTAACAACCAATAACAAACAGAGCTTAAATTGGACCAAATATGTATTACATATACGTAATGACTCGAGATTTCATTATGCCCAATTAACCAGTGCATAGCAGAATATTGCAGAAAAAGCTAATTGCGTGACAAACAAGGCTATCAACTCGGATACAATGTAAACAATGCTGTATGGAGACGAACAAGACTTTCATCGTTTTTTATCCCAAAAATAACTGTCCGAAGCTAAAGGGAAGACTCCAGATTAAAACGAAGGACTGTCATGTTGCTGTACATGGGATAGATTTGATTGAACGGGAAGAATGCGCACACTCCCCAAAAGCTCAAGAATCAGAAGTCAATCCAGCAATAGGCAGAGAAGGATTGCTACGGCCATTGCTTCAGGAATATGAAAGATCTAGAGCATTACAAACACTCAAGATTAGTATTTTTAATTGCAAATCTACCCAAATATTGTTATATACAACAGTATGATAATTTGCCGATTGTGTCGTCATCCCACGGTGTATAATATGTCGGAGTAACATCAGTTTTCATTCACTTTGATCGAATCCCAATTGAATTAAAAATAATCTACCTTGAAGCAAACAGTTATACATTATAGTCCCAGTACTCCAGCACGGCATTGTTCTGGTGTTCGTTGGCTAATTTGTTTATGTGCAAAATGGTTTTTATTTTGATACTTTTGGTTGGAGTTATCAGGTGTACCTTACCATCGACTGTCCTGAATAAATAAAATATGGCCACCCAGATGACGGAGATGTTTTACAATTCTAGAAAAACTAATCAAAGTATTACTTGCGGGAGCTGCTTTAAGAATAACCCACCAAAAAACCTCTGAATTCAAATAACCGTTTTTTGTTTAGCCGCGGGCTGTTTTAATTGTTGGTAGGATCTACAGTGTTACTGTAACAATACAGGGTATCTATACACAGTTAAGGAGCAGATGTGTAGTTTGAATGGAACTACAATCATTCCGCCATTAAAACTTATCTTATTTTAAATCAAATCAAGACAAAAATCAACGGAAATCTAAAGGAAAGCGAAATTTTAAATCTTTGTAGCAATTATCCATTTTAACTTTTAAAAAAAGTTTTTTTTAAAGTACGTATTTGATAATATTATAGCTTTTTTCATATAAAATGATCTATAAAAATGAGGTATAAAAATATATAAATTATTATTTTTGATAGCTGTTGTGTTAACTGTTATCGCAGTCATCGACCCTTAAAAAGGTTACAGTGTGTATGTTAGCTGTTTAAAAAGGTTATAATATAGATTATATCTTGGACTCTTTCTATTCAAACTCGTCATAAAGGTTTCACATCAAATCGTATATCTCATATAACAATTTAAAAACAAAATGCGCTGCCTTGAAATGCAACTTAAAATTGCTCAAGCATTGAAACTGCGTGTGATGAAGTAACGACTGTGTTTTTTGACAACCCCATTTAAATTTGTACCTAGCACGAATTTCAGATACCAATTTTGTAAATAGGAAAACTGATTTGTAGATATACATATAAGTAAAAATATATAATTATTATGTATATTTCATATCTATATGGAAAGTAATTATATATATGTGATGTATGTATGTATTTATCGTTATATTTTTGTTTATAATATTATGGGTTAGTTTGTATAGATAAGTAATAGAGCGTGGCGTTTGTACCTCACTAATAGCAGATGAAGGTATCAAGTTTCAGACAGTACTTACCGACATTAAATATTCTTTCATATAACACCCACTATATGCCATAATCATATAGTGATTTATTTAACATAATCTTTATGTACACGCCACTGTCTATTAAGGCATCAACCAGTTCATACAACCAACACTTATGGCGGATTTCAGAGTAAATTTGAAAAAATCAAGAAGAAACCTTCGTTCAAATGATAAATATATGTATTCCCAATTAAAGGAGCGGTGGTAAATTTATTAAACTCATTAAAAATCAATGTAATTAATTTTTAATCATATTACAATCAAAAAGAACATGGAGTCCCTTATTGACTTAAAGTAAGATAGAAGAGGGTTTGTTGATTAAGTCGAGCGTTCGAGATAATACAATCGAACACGTCTGAACCGATGTTATGCAGATACCCCCTCCCCTCCTTGATCCTTACCACCACTAAATACCCCCCATTATATACCCTAGTCCAAGTGGATGGTATATCGCAAGGAATTATACGAATCAATAACTGTATATATCTGCGGGTTACAGAGTTTAACTAGGAGAGATTGACATACCCTCTCATCTAGAAGCTCAGTTCTCATTCAAGGTTATTTATTTCATATGCAGGAACTGATCATTGCCTAATTTACCCTGGCGCAAGTCCCTGGTGTAAGCGTATGTCACGTGATGATACAGATGCCTTCTCAATCGTGTGGTCTTACTCCGTTTGCTTAGATTTCCTCCCACTGCAAGGACCCTAAATATAATATGAATCCCCAGCTAGAACAAGGTGTGGGAAACGGGGGTTGGGGGGATAGTAGCCCGGTATGATTGCGCCATTTAGTATCTCCAGCGCTCGACGTAGTTGTTGGGTTTTTTTTTGGGGGGGGGGGGGGGGTGCATGTCCTATATCAGGCATCGTAATCCCCCAATTTTACCATGTAGTCATATTCATTTGGAGACAGCAAAGATCTTGTCCGTTAGTCTTTATTTTAAATCACTGATAATTACAGTATTATTAATACGAAAGATCCATATGATATCCATTTATAACAAATGATTCCAAGACAGAAACAAACAGTCTATAAATCTTCTGTTTATAAAAGACAATTAACTTTCGTATCATTTATAATTATATATTTTGAAAGAAATCGGTTTACTCATTTTCAAACGAGTATTAAAGAAACGGAATGAAACGACCAAAGTTCAATTCGCGGCGTTTATTTCCTTTACAGCGTGAAATCAAACAAGATATTATTGTTGTTTATTGCTCATTGTCGCACGATACACTGATACCTTACACCTACTGATTAACGCCAGTTCAGGTTCTTAAATGGTGTTCGTGACTTTCTACAAATTAAAATACACCATCAATTATTTTCAGTAAACCAGAGATAAGGAAATCTTTATGTGTTTTATTTCGTACCGATACATTTAAGTATATCTTTAATAACCCCCACAGATTCTTATTTAAAGAACCTATTCAAAAAATTGATCAGCAGCAAGTCTTCTTTTGAATGATTTGTTTCGTTTAAACGTGTAGCTCGGTATGGAACTGCACGTAACAGGTCGTACCTGTCAGCTGTTCAGGGCAGAGTGGTGTACCCTTGTCGGTAGTCCAAGGCACAGTGGTGTCACCTTGTCGGTAGTCCAAGGCAGAGTGGTGTCCCCTTGTCGGTAGTCCAAGGCAGATCGATGCCCCTTTGTCGGCTGTGCAGGGCAGAGTGGTGTCACCTTGTCAGCTGTCCAGGGCAGAGTGATGTACCCTTGTCAGCTGTGCAGGGCAGAGTGGCAAAAAGAAGAGGTTCAGTTGAAGAACCGTTGACAGTTGGGTTTTGCAGAAGAATAGTCGGAAACATCGATGTCCGGGCACAATTTCCCTCCTACCAAGCTTCATGACGTACTTCCGTAGCCCGTTAGAATATCCAAATGGTGAATTGGGTAGTTTTTCTAATTAAAGTAGCTGATTCTTAAGTGTTATTTACTCACCGCCTAGAATTGTTGCATTTTCTTTGGACAACATGGCTAGTGGATAGTATTGTTATGGGAGCAGGAGCAATGGTTGATTGGTGAGAAATGGCGGTGTGGTTGTATAGATGGTCTTGCATGAAACGGCATTTAGTCGGGACTCAAAACCTAAGTCCTCCCTAATACAGTTATAGAGTTCGATGACGAGATGACGGAAACTCCACTGAGCGGGAAAACTGACTTTCGATAGCCCGGGTGGGCGTTAAGCATGACGTTCAGATGTTTGCTGGCCCTGACTTATATTGCAATGTTTTTTTAGCTATTGTAGATTTTTGGAATGATATTGCCTTTGGAAGGAATGGTTGTTTAAAGGGTATTCTCTGAGCTGAGGTTTGATATTTTAGCCTGTTGGTACCCGAAGTAGATGCATTTTGTTAATATTGTGCGACTGACATGATATTAGTATTTTTCGAAGCTTTTATTGTTATGAGAAAGCCACTGAGGTGTGGTACTTGCCATGATGTTATTACCACATCCAAATAATTATTTTGTTATGCATATTTTTTTAAATCTGTCTCTGTGCCCGGACTCCATTCTTACCTCTTTGGGTCGTTGCTGCACGTCTGAGACTGGGCTACTTTCAATTCTAGGTGTTATTTACATGAATTTTCTACCCCCGGTGAGTATTAATATTTCTTTGGGCCGCTTCTATTTCTAGTAAGTATTGCTACATTACCCAAGTACTATTTATACTATAGTAGGAGCTAATTTTATTTCTAGTAAATATTGCTACATATTTGGGTTACTGGGAAGCTACTTCTAATTCTTGATGCTACTTGTGCCAGTTTTCCACTTCAGGGAACTACGTTTAATTCTGGATGTTGCTCTTGATAGTTATTTTTACTGATTTCGGGAGTTCGTCTGCTTGCTATTCTACTACAGGGAGCTACTTCTAATTATGATGTTAGTTTTGTTGCTATTTCTACCTCGGGGCAGCTACTTATACTTCAGGTAACTGCGTTTAATTTTGAATGTTACTTTTCGTAGCTATATCTCCTCCAGGTATAGTTTTCCGGTTGCATTTCTTCTTCTTTCAGGGAGCTACCTCATGTTCTTGGAGTGCTTATATTCTTACATCTACGATCTGTAAAAACAAGACCTACTCTTTCTATTCATACACCTGGGTGCTACTTCTATTGGTCTTGGGGCTATACCCATATTCTGGAAACTACTGCTATCCAAGCATCCGTCTTCTACTCCTCAAGGCTTATAACCCTCACCGCTTTGCATTATGGAGGGTGCTGCTACATAGTTTTAGATGTATTGCTGCCCCGTCTTAGGATTAAAAAAATCAACGGGACTTTGATGTTGAGGACGACCATGGTGATGCCGGAGTCTTTTTAATTTATGTATCTTATCTGATTATGGAAAGGCTTCTACTTGACGATTGCTGCTTCGTCTAGGACTACAATTTTCCCCTAGACTTACTTGTTGGGGTCCTTTAAGTGATGTGAATCTGATAATAATATTTAGTTATTTGTCTTTTATCTATTAATGTGTCTAGTCATATACTGCGACTTGTTTTGGTAACAAAAGAATAGTCCTATGCTATATTTGTATTGAATTTGTAAATTTTATTTAAATGAGTACTATTGAAATACAAAGATACGTATCTTAGAAATATTACACCTTGATTCTATAATATATGGATCATTTATTCTCTTTAGGATACATCTTGATATGAAAATCTGATAGTATTTGGAGTAACAGTCTAGAATATATAAAATATATTAACTAATATCTACATTATATAGTATCACCTAGATTAAAGAGATTTTTCCCACAGAAAGAGTTGGCTGCCTATTGAATGAAAAAAAGAAAACGCAATTATAAATTTGTGATGAGTGCAATTCAGAGCTATAGCAATGTCCTTTCTACAAATCTGGAGACACAGAGAAACTCTCGTGGTTAGGCTGATGACGTTACTCTTAATTACATACAAACCTGAGATGGAAACCACCCGGCTAACCCACCCCTATACATCCCATCCTACCCCCCTTTAAAAAAATTCGCGTGTATATGGTTCTCAATAATTTTCCGATTTCTTAATACAACAAGAGAATTAGAAAGTCTGCATGGAATATATTTCGATACTTTAATAGATTCAAGAATCGAAAAATAAGTATGGGTTCTCTTTTAAAATGCAATATAACTGTTAATAATTTGAATTGTTCAAAAGGTGAGGGGTTGAATTATTTAATTTCGTTTTGTTTGTTTGTTAATTGTGCAAGAATACAGCCCACATATTTTAATATTGTTACTCAATTAAGCAAACGGGTCTTATATTTGAAAATAGGAAACGTGCAGAGTATCTCATAGTTGTCCATTAAAACCTTTTAATTGTTGAATAACAATTGAGTTTAGTCTAATAGTTTTAAGTTATGTTTCCGTTATTTGTAGTTGACATGTGAAGGATCTGAGTGAATTATGACGACATGTCACGGTGATGTAGATTACGCTTCACTCAAAATAATGCACTCTTTTATTCCTCCTTTAAATAATGTAAACTCGAGTCTTTTGTAAAATTCATCATTTTTTTATTATTATTTGAATTTGTGTTTGTTTCTATGGGAAATACAATTTCCGTAAATAATAATGAAACTGAGTACTATTTATAAAAATTAAACTTGAAATATATGCTATCCGAGAATCGACAGATAAACATTTGTTTAGCGGTTTTCATAAATTGTAACAAAAAGCGATAGATAGATGGAATCGCTGACTACAGTACGACTGCACAGCTAGATGTAAATGAGAAAACAGTAATACATGTTACCAGGCCGTCGGAGGCTAATAAATATTAATGAGCTGCAGATGCGCGACGTTGATTGGTTAAGGCTGATATCACTACCCAGCAATAGATATCCTAACTCCGCCTCCATTTCTGGCTCATGTTTGACATAGGATTTAATCAAGCCTATTATAATCAGATAATTTGCCACATACTTGTGAAATATAATAGAACATATCTTTGGTTCTGAGTTTTATGTATTAGTTTAATTCTTTCTATTACAATAAATATAATTAAACAGGAGATTAAAATAATTATCTTGGAATAAATTTAAAATCTAGGGTATTGTACCAAAACACATACTTATTATACTAGTTTTATTATAGCTTAAACATTTCATATAATATTTAATACATTTTTTTACAAAGACCGAATAGAGTTGAAGAATTATTAATGCTTTTAAAAGTAGTTCATTTACATAAATACATTCGACAAGTTTTTATGAATATTAAGTTACAAAACATCATTTGATACAGTGGAAAAATTTGATATAAATTATTGAAGCTTCAGTGAAACATTTTAGGACTTTGACATGCACCATAGATTTTTTCTTTTCAGTGTCATATTTATTTGAATTCATTTATTTTAAGATATTTTAGCTGATATTATCGCACATTTGCTTACTGATACAAACGTGTTTCTCCCGTTTAATCTTTAATGTCATTTTTAATAATTTAGAATGGAATTACTGTTATGTAACTATTTGAAAAGAGTTTATTCTTTCTGTTGTCACGAAGTTGTGCTATATGCTGTCCGCTTTTGTTTTAAAAGAAATGCTATATTTTGCGAATAAATACTAAGTATTGGAATCAAGCTTAAAAGAAGGCAACTGTCGAAGAAATACTTCAAACGTTAACCTTCTATCCAATTGAAAAGAAGAGAATAAAAAAAAACACACTCCATGTTGAAGTCAAATGAAATGTTAAGAAGGTGCTTCGGATCAGTTTCCTACCAAAGCCATCGTTATCTCGTGGTTAAATACTTAGTTACCCAAACCCCTTTCTTTAAAGTCCAACTTGATGTATACTCTTTGATTCATATAAAAAAACTGATTAAGACAACGCGTGTCTTCATATTCTAATGGCGGGCGGCGGAGGGGGGGGGGGGAATTGGTCTGTTAAATGGAAGGGAATCCTCTTTAACAATTATGTTGTTAGACTTTAATGTAGTGTTCATTTTATCGACTTAAAAAACCTATAAAAGTATGGACTTACTTTAGACTTTCGGTCTACACTAAATGTTGATCATGGTCGGTCGTCTAACATAGACACAGATTAATTAAAACACGAGTTTTATTTCCATCGGCATTTGTAAATACGCATGTACACAATGAATTAACAGATATGCGAACTTTCCAAATACACGACAAATTGGGTACAATGCCGCAGATATAATACACATACCCTAGCTCATGTATATTGTCCCTGTTACGATGATGTGTGTAGCTAATTGGTGGATGGTTAGCACTTGGATTTTCAAAACCTAAAGCTTTTATTTATACGAATGATCTTTTGGCAACGATTCCAATAGAGACTCAATTAAATTATTAAATATAGAAGTAATTGTTAGCGATGAGGATTAGGATACCGTGTGTGTAAACAAGCAATACTTACAAGAAAAACTTTTCTCAACAATCATCTCAATTCCACGACTTTCTTAAATTTACGGGAACACAAATTACAACCATGTTGAGTATGGCTACACCACTCGCATGAGGAACTTTTTGTCCATCGCTTTGTTTTAAAGCCCCAATGCGCCAGGCAGTCAATAATAAGTATACGTATTCAAATTTAAAGTATGTTAGGCCATTACAACAAAAAGCTTGATGTTCATAGACAAAATTGGTTTATCATTCAGGTATCCAGTAAAAATAAACATGGTGGTGTGAAATCAATAGAAAGTTATGTAAGCTTTAAATGGCGCAAACGTCGATTAGAAATTGATCGATTATAATAATTCTTGAACCAGATCGTTTTGGTAAGACTAAGTTGTTTTGTAAATGGTCTATATTCGTCTTTTAGTTAGGAATGATAACCAAAATAGTGAAATACAAAATCTCACACTGGCAAAGAAAAAAGAATTTGCAAATTCCAAAATTTTTAATATTATAAGGGGTTAACTTCCGAGTTTTGGTTTATAATGTACGATGTCCGAATTATTTTCAAAGCATTTGCCTGTTCCCATAGGCGTACGGCACCCATGGCTGTTAGGGGACAGAACACGAAATGCCAGAAAAAATATGTGGCTGGAGACCTCAGTCTTATTGCGAGAGGCGAAGGAGTGGAGCTCCCAAGATAATTTGGACAATTCGTGAATACAGCAACTTCATCATGGTCTATAGCCTATGATTAAGGTGGCTGACTCCAATCAACGAATCAATCGTTTACTGTCCGCGGAGTCGGGACCGTGAGTTAAACAGCTTCAAAGTTGTCTTATGTTTTTTTAACCGAAATCTCACTCTATGCCGAACTGAATTCCAACCATTCAACCTGTTGCAGTGGCTCCAGACCAAATGTTTTATACCATAGTCACTCCCGTATGCCCAAAGGGTCAGGTGCCCCCTCCCCTGCCCTCTGACTCGTACGTCTATGTCTGTTCTGTTTAAATTCTTGCTCTATTCATTGTGATTCGGTAAAACCATTCCTACCTGTATAAATACACCGTTTAATTGGTAAGATAGGAGGAACAGTAATGTAAGTTTTAATTAGATCATAATATTCATGTATTTATGTGTAATGGTTTCCCTCCTAATGACGGCATTCATCCAACTGTGGCGTGGGAAACTTACATATCGTTTCCTATAATGCAATCGACGGTCTATAGACCCACACGAGGTGAGAAAGCATCCGGGCCAATATTGATAGGAAATGACACTAAATGACATCAAATTTAACGGCGAGCGTCAGGTCGGAACAAGGTGACGACGTCCATATTTTGTAATTCATTAAGTTGAGGCCGTTGGCATGGAAAACATTGACGAATTGGCTTGTGGATGTATCTATGGATGTAGAATTTAAAACTGATAATAATTCGAAACATCACCAGATATTGTTTGATTTCACTGAATTTGACCTCAAAATAAAGAATCTATGTAAAATCACCTGCAACTGAAATCCGTCCAACGGTGATATTAATAGTAATATTAAAATTGCAAAAAACTAAATCGATATGTTACAGGGAAAATAGAAAACCTCGATATATTATAAGGAAAATAGACCTCTTCACAACTGGTAGACTTTAAAGAAATTTTATGGTACAAAAGAGAAATAAATAACGTATTTAGAAAATAGTCGCATAATTAAACACAATATTTTTTATCAAATAGCTTTCTTGAATAACTGAATTTAGGGATGCATCATTATCTGGGAAGAATTTTCTCATATTGTAAGTAAACAAATAAAAATTATCATCTCCTAGTTTCCTATCATATGTTCCAATAAGAAAAAACAAATTAAAATTATCTAGAGCGCACGCGTTGGATGAATCGACCACCCAACCCCCTCCCATCAGATCAACCCAATTTAAAAATATAATTTGATATAAACCAAAGAGGTCTGAAAGTGTGTATATTTATTTATTCACAGAACATAAACACAAGCTGTGATATATATAGTATTAAACATTAGAATGATATCTATGTACCTATATAGGAGCATTTCTTTCTCTCGCAAACAAACTAAGCGTAAAAATCGGGATTGGTTTTGCAGCTGAAGCGATGAGAAATATAATTAAGTGCTCGTAGTTGAAGTAAATAAATTCATTTGGCAGGATGGCCCCCTATGGTATGTACTAGAAAGCTTTTGACACAAGCAATGACCCTAGGTGTTAGATGCTTGATGTATATTTTAGTGGTCTGATTTCAATGTGAATAAGTTTCTTTCCTCCGTCTGACAAGAATCTTATTACTAATGTAAATTTAATGCCATGCTTCACACTTTCACGACATAAAATGTATCCTTCTAATGCACGTGGTGTTTTTAGTTTTCGTTTCGATTCGATTCCTCACCTGTTGCTAAGATTAGTTTTAGACGATTCCAGTGTTTGTTATAAACCATTTTGTGTTTTTGTAATCAGGGTGGTAAGTGCGAAATGTATGTATATTTGCTGGGATATTTGAAAACGGGGTTATTTGGTTGTAATTTCATCAGAATCCACAGTTATCCATCAATAACCGTAACTTTCTCATTCACTAGTTAATCAATATTTTTTTCTCAAACTAAACAAATGTTTGGTTGTTATTTGATGTATCTTCAACCTTTCCATATTACATGAAAAATATCCTATAAATACGACTGGTGTTATTCTGTGACGAAAGGGAGACAACTCTAATTTATGTTCTCTTCAATCGAATTTTGGGGGGTTTGTTCTTGTGTTTTACAATGCGTTCACTTCCACCGTGTACCTTCCATCACAATTTCCAACAGCCCGGGGCCGTATCTAAGGGGGGGGGGGGGGGCATGCGTGAAATGCTCGCCCCCCCGCTCAGAAATTGCTAACAATCATTAAAGCATACATAGTTCCTTATATTAACCTCAAAAAAGCTATTTTTTTTTTGTTTGAATATTTTTTTTAAAATGCTTATTAGACGCCTGGGTAACTACATAGCATGATGGTTACAACAGTCTGTTAGAATGACCTTTCCGAAAATTTCATCAAAATGTTCGCCCTCCTACCGAAAGGTAATGCCCCCCCCCCCCCGCTTAATGGTGTCTATTTACGGGCCCGCAACAGCCTGTTATGGTATCGTAGCTGATAACAGTATAATTGCTACTTTCTAACTGTAAAGTTTTTAAAAATTAAAGGGGAATTAGTGTTAGCCGTTTGGCGGCTTAAAAAATATATTTCAATTTGACACCTTTACATCGGGAATGTTTGATTAGATTGCTTATTGAATTGAAATCTGCTAAGTAATGTCCTAGGTATACAGATTTTAATGAACTGTCGTAATTTTTTTTGTACCCGACTCGCAGTCATTTCTTTGAATTTTGGTTATTAGAGACTATCTTAACATCACATTATCCAATATTAATTAAATTTATTTTCTTACATCAAATCGTAATGCCTCGTGAATTGCCAAGGAGCACATATTTTGCTATTTTTCTTACAAGGATTACATATTTATTTATGGCCTAAGAACAATGGAAAAATTTAAATATTCTACTTTCCACCCCGCCAAAATGAACGTCTTATTAATACATTTTCTTTGATCATGGCATGGAATTTAAAACTTAGTCTTGGCACTAGAATTAAATGTTTTGAAAAAGCCAGGGGATTTAATTTAATAATTATAGAAGTAAGAGGTAAAATGTGAACCCGTAGATATCCATATATTATGTTGTTTTATGGATTCCAGCTGCCAAATTTATCTTTTCTTTGCCACAGTGTCGGGGAAATAGGTACAACAGCGTTTGATCCCTTCGGATCAGTTTCTATCAATTGAAATGAACCGTGTTAAGTAAAGGGTATATACGACATTTGTCCAACTGAGTTTACTAGGCGAACTGAAGGGGAGGCCCATTAAAAACACGTGTTTAAGTCGGCCATTATTTATTTGTACCTTTTGGTAGAAGAAATACGTGAACATCCAGTGTTTTGTTTAGACTGTAAATATATAGATATGACAGGTGTTGTGACGATCTGGTCTATAATAATAAGAAAACGTGCTATATTTGCACGCGATTCTATGTACCGGTGTTGATAAGATATATGAGTTTGTGTGCGGATTAAATAATATAAACGAGACTTCCTGATATTGCTTCACACATCTGTCTAGAAGAAATAACATTTCCTTTTCATCAAACAAATCTTTTTATTTTACAGTGTAAACTTGGTTTCCGCCAGGACTTGTCTCATAAAAAAAATTCTTCATTTGCACCAAGGAAGTTTACGACTTTCATTTTTATTTGGATCGTTTTAAACTAATGAAATGTAAAATCCAGAAGTCAACGCTAAAATGTAAATTCTGTTACTTCTACATAATTCAGCAAAATAAAACTATAACGTTTCGATCCATTAGATAACCTCTACTACCCCCTGTAAATAAAATAACATTCGGTTACTTCAATAATGTATTCTTTACAATGTACTGTACACAATTTAGTGTTAAAAGTTACTGTTTTTCTTCAAAATGTTGTGGAACATTATGAAGATTTAATGTTGCAATCCTTTATAAAAATAAGCCTAGAACGAATTTCACTATTATTGTAGGGTAGAGGGACGTTTTGTCCCACTTCAATATGTGGTACTCTTTGGAGCCCATTGCAGCACCATATCTGTGTAATTCTACTGATTTTCAACAATTTCCCATTATTTCCGTAGTTCTTGATCAATTTGAAAAAAAAATCTTATGGAGGGTAAAATTATCATCCGATTGATACGAAATTTACAAACGGTATTTGGATAATAACCGTTAGAAGAAGACGCCATTAAAAAAAAATTTTCTTCACCTATAGGTTGTTTCCCTTGACGACTTTTTAGTATCCCGTGAATGCTGTAATTACCTTTATACACACCCCAGACTAGGCCATTTTGGGACTAACACATGTGTACTTTTCATACGAGTACATTTACTCTTATAAAAAGCCATGTTACAAAGTAGCGAATCGAGCTAGCTTATGCCTAGTATATAATGATTTTTTTTCAGATAAATAGTGAATAGAGCTAACCTATGCCTACAGTACTAAATTTGGCTTTGACATAGTGCCTATCCAACCCTGGCTTCGTATACGTAACGAATGTTCAACAAATACCCAACGTAGGCTGCGCGTGCCACAATCGTCACACTGTGACAAGAGCTGTGTAGATCACATGTTCCCGAAGCAACGGCCGCAGATTTACAACTGAAATCCCGAATTTTTAAGTATTTTATTTCCCTTTACTAAAGAGGTCCAGTCACAGGTCGTGATACAAACACATCTCCAAATACAAACATTGCGATTTCCACCAAAAAAATGAATAATTAAGTTTACAGCCGTTAAAAGGTTTTGAATTTCAATTGAAAAACTCACGGAAAAGCAATCTAAAATGTTTTAGTGACTAGAGAAGTATTTACTTACACGAAAATTGGCAACGGCAAGCATAGGCGTACGGCCTCGATGACAATTAGGGGGCAGAACCTGAAATGCCCGAAAAAAATATGGGTTTACAGACAGCGGCGTCGGTGTTCTTTGCCTCTCTTGAGCTTACCTTGTATGGACCCTCCAAGAAAATTTTGGAATATTTGACGGCTGCAAACCCGTTTTCCTGCTATTCCAGTCCGAGAACAAAACAACTTCAAAGTGATCTATATAGCCTAATTAAGGTGGCTGATTCGAATTCCAATCAACCAATCAATCGTTTGCAGTCCACGAAGACGGGAACGTTGGGAGAAAATTTTGAAAATTTCACGCTCCCAAACGCGAATACAGCAACTTCAATGTGGTCCAATGTAGCCTACCTGACTGACCCAAATTCCAAACAACCAATCAGTCGTCGCGGGTTATGGGGACCTCACCCTCTCCAAGAAAATCGTGATAATTTAACTACCTCAGAGTGGCTCGAGACAAAATGTTTTAATCCATAGTAAACCCAGTACAGATTCGAAAAAAATTCGGGTTTACTGATAGCGGCGCCGGTCTTCTTCGAGAGGCGAAGAAGCGGATCTGACCTTGCATGGACCACCAAGAAAATTTTGGAATATTTGACGGCCGCAAACGCGTTTTCCTGCAATTCCATTCCGTAAAATTAGTGTTTTATTAGATTTCGGGCTCTTTATTTTGCCATGTATTGAAGATGTATAGATAGATTACATGAAAAGGTAACATTTTTATTTAAAGTTCTCAGACTAGTCCGCGACCCCACGAAAAGCGCTCGCAACCCAAAGGTTGGGAAACGCCGATTTACAGCATAGCGTATTGGTCATTACGTTGCATTCTGGTGGGTTGAGATGGCCTGGTGGTC
Organism: Patella depressa; assembly: GCA_948474765.1. Taxonomy (NCBI): domain Eukaryota; kingdom Metazoa; phylum Mollusca; class Gastropoda; family Patellidae; genus Patella; species Patella depressa. Next base: position 51,031,261 of record OX419722.1, on the reverse strand, counting down.
TAAAGTGCCGCACTTCGACCTCTAGCTGGTCGGTCACCTCTGGCATGCGGCTGTGGTGTCGATCCCTGGAGTGAGCGTATGTGACATGGAGATAGGGGCGCCTTCTCAACCTCGTGGGTTTCCTCCGGGCACTCCAGTTTCCTCCCACTGCTAAAGACCCCTACGCGCAAGCGAATTATTGAAATAAAAAAAATAAACCATGTGTTAGTCCCGAAATGACCTAGTTTGTGTCGAGTGGACGTTAAACCCCATCTCTCTCTCTCTCTCTCGTTGCATTCTCCAGCGAACCTCTGCTATCGTCAACGAATTCTTATGGAATACAATACATGAACGTACACCCAACATTGTGACGGAAGCTACCGAAGGTGTGTAACTTTTTGGGCAATTCCTTGGGAAAGGCTGCCCACCCGCTGTTTTCTTTCATTTGCCTTTTCTCTTGAAGGGAGCGAAGTGCGAGACGAGGGAGTCGTGTGACGTACATGACTTTCGAGCGGAAGCTCGGAAATGCCTTTCTTGCAGCTCTCGGCTACCCTTCTCGTCATGGTCGTTAAGACGGTCTCTCGTATCTGTCATTTGGTGGTTAGTTGAGGGGAATGAAGTGCGTTCCCTGCAGCTCCCAACATAGCTGCTGGTTTGAGGGGAAGCGCGGTGCCCGAGACCGAGTCGCCGCTTCACGTAGTGGAGGTGGTGGAGCGACCTAAACTCTGATAATGAAAAGGCCAGAAACTATCTTGGATATAGAAACTAAAATGGAGGATTATCTGTCATTAGGTCTCGCGGCTGTTAAAGTGTTGAACATGAAAGTGTCTGAATGTAGAAGATATAGCATATTATTATATGTATATCAGTATAGCGTCATGCGTGACTTGTGTTTACCTGTGATTGATTGATTAGGATGCGTTGCGAACTCCAGTATGGTAATAAATGTATGTTTGTCTTTATTAATGATTTTGGGTGAGCCTGTTCGGCTTTGTTGTTCTGTGATAGTGTAAATCATAAACATAACTTATAATATAAAATAACAATATTAAATTGAGATATACATTATCAATATCTGGAAATAATTTACATGGTAGATTAAGTAAAAAAACACATTATTTAACAATGGATATGTTATATCTAATGCACACAGAGGGCGAATAATAACATTATCATACTTTTGTAAGATCCGAATTGTAAAATACACTATCATAAGAGTTATTTCCCTTATATCTAGAAATCGGCAAACTGATTCTATCAGCCATCACACGAAAAGGTTTTAACATATTTCCGACATATTGCATGTTGTCAGTTTGAGAATAACAAATAATGAATTTGATTTCTGTGGTTGAATCTTCAAAAAGAGCCACACTATTAAAGGACAATATTGGTGCCAGTCATTATTACTTATGTGATAGAACTGGTAAAATACATTCCAAATATAATTTTAACACCGAGATCATTGCTCCGGGAGATGTGTATGACAAACACGAGTTATCCTTCTATATAACTGACTGTACTAACGAGCGATAACAAACACACTGGGGAATTTCATTTCACTGATAATTCCGTTGAAGATGTAAAGGATATATTACAATTCAAAAATAGAATTGGCTGTCACTAGATAAGACAAAACGAATTTTATTTTAGGAAAATCCCGTGCATTCCCCTGTTTTTATTCATCCTACTCTTAATAAAAACATGGTAATGTATGGACTTTTTCTAATTTGTTGGTTATCTTTTATCTACTGACAGCGAATTCTTTTTGTGAATTGTGAGATATCCTCTCACCTTCACATATGATAACTTTTCATCGTCAATGGAATTATCAGTGAAATGAAATTCTCCAGTGTGTTTGTTGTTATCGCTTGTTAGTTCAGTCAGTTATATAGAAGGATAACTCGTGTTTCTCATGTTTGGCGTCACTTCCCGTATATTTGTAACACATCTCCCGTAGCAATGATCTCTGTGTTAAAATCATATTTGGAATGTATTTTACCAGTTCTATCACATATGTAATAATGACTGGCACCAATATTGTCCTTTAACAGTTTGAACAGAACTGTAGCCTATAAGACAAACAACGGTAGGGAACACAAACAGCGGTAGGGAACGGACAGCACTGCCCCCATACCCCTTACCCCTTACCCCTTCCTATGGAGCCAGCCCTGTTTTATCCGTTTAGACTAATAATCGACCGACATCAAAGATGCATGAATTTGTACAACATATTAAAATCAATATTATCCTTCTATATCCGACATTTTACTTTCAGCCAATTATTTTACTACATAATGAATAATTAAAGGATGATGGCAACATCAATATATGTAGGCCTACTACAAACAGCTATAGTACCATTATAATCAAAAGGGTATGCATCACTGTCACGCTTTGATCAAAATACATTCTTGATATTTTATAAGATAATGATAAAAAGTCTTAAGTTATCTATTATTATCAAGGTGATTATAATTATTTCCAATAACCATTCTCAATACATAGTCCATACTAATTACCATCATTAATACCGCTTGGGCGATCCATATAAAATAACAATTATCTGCATCTTTGTGGTAAAGTTAAATTATTCTACACGTTTTATTGCTCTCTAATACTGGGCATCGGGTTATTTCAGTGGTCCGAGTTATTCGGACTTCTATCGGACTACTTCAATGGGTCTTCATCAGGGCCTATATAAATGAAAGAGTTTGTACTTGGTATCATAAAACTTGATTTGAACTTAGTCAGCATTAAAACGAGTGAAATTATATACATTTCCAGTGGGATTTGGAGGCCTAGAATATGAAGGTGTTTGGTTATTGTAAGACCTATTGATTATTGTAAACAATTAACCATCAATTGTTAACTACAGACACCTTTAACGTTGTAAATAAGTCTTTTTACGTCACGCACCATGGCGGATATGTCTGCCACAACAAGGCCCCCGAGTACGATACCAAGGGCGGCTATTCCAACGTATCCCAAATTAGACGATGTTTTTCGTTGATCCGGAGCACTGATGTATTTTCGCACAGTTGCTGATAAGTTTTTGGTTGACAAACGTAGCTCGTTCTGTGTTTTCTCGACTTCTACAAGAACCTCGGCCATTGATGTGGGTGCAGATATGTTCGTGCATCGACAATCACAGGTCTCATTTAAATAAGCTGAAACTATAATATATATGGTAACAATTAGCGTTATACAAAGATTATACAAAGACAGAAAGAGAGGGGTGGGGGTCATTTCGGGAGTAATACATGTTTCAGTTGTATTTCATTAATTAGTTGTTGTAGCAGTGAAACAGAAACCCGGAGAAACCCCACTAGGACAGACATCAAATACTTGAAGCTGACAATCAGTGTGGAGAAAGTGAAATGAAATTGGGATTAACGTTTAAAAAGTCAAGATACTTACGGTCAAAACAGAAACGACTAAGAATGGTTACAGTGCCTCTGTCAGGTTCTGTTTCCACCATTACTGGTTGTCCGTCCAATAGTAGCAGACGACATTCAGTACTTCCGTTTGACGTTCGATACTCTGCCATCCAGCACTCCAAGTTTTGGGAGATGGTAGAGATATTTCCTCTGTAACCCTCACAGCTCTGTTCGCAAGACCTTATGTTGCCATCCGTTGTTTTGATATAAATCAGTGTTTCGTTCGTAACCAGGCTCATCTTATTGGCTAAATCAACATCGTCACCTGGACAAAAATAATTTAACCAGGTGTGATAGAAATACACAAACAGTTTAAAATGTGGACCTGTCAAACTCTGATCACAATTCAAATCTCTAATAATGAATACAGGAAACGACACCAACTACACGGTTTTAACGTCTTACATTTATGATGACGGGCATACACCACACAGTGTACTATGAAAACAGGCGTACACCACCACGCAGTGTACCATGGAAACAGAAATAAAACAACACGCAGTGTACCATGAAAACAGACATACACCATGCAATGTACCACGATGATGGACATCCACCATGCAGAGTACCACGGTGATAGACATACACCATGCAATGTACCACGATGATGGACATCCACCAAGCAGTGCACCACGATGATGGGCATACACCATGCAATTTACCACGATGGAAATTTAAGCCGATTTTTCCTCGAATTCTAACGTTTACATACACGCCAGTGTGTTAACGACTAGACATATTCCTATGTCCGACGTCCTGTCCTGCATCACTGACAAGGGGAAATCAGACTGAGATGTTTTACTATTGGCTAAGATAATGTTGTTTCAGAGAAATACTCACTAGCTGTTAAGGGAGTCCAGCCTGTTTCGTTGATAGCCATGTTGGTTTCTGATACAAATGAACATGTTGTTCCTGAATACAGAAATAATTACACGATAATTTAATGTGATTGGGCTGCCAATAATTAGTCTTCTCTCAAAACAGTGGAGAACTTCGTGTATAGGTTTTAATAACTGCACAAATTTTCCCTTTAAAACGAGCACCGCCTGTCGCTTCACAGGTTACAATTCATAATGAATAATTCAACCTCGTTAAGTCTTTAGAAAACGGTCTAGAGTGTAATCTATAATTGGTGACAACCATCACGCATGTTACATACATAAACCATTTTCCAATTTATATAATACTAGTTAACATCGTTAATAGATCGTCACAAGGGTGTCAACACAGATAAAATATACTGAATTTCATCAACCCTTTGTCTATTTTTAGAAAAGAGCGTCGAACAATGGGTCGTGTAATGGGGTTTAACGGCTTACTGTTCGGCTTCGGCTGGGCTGATGCAGACCTGCATACACCCTACAATTATCTTCAATAGAAGACTTGATCTCGCCTATTGAAGCAACGGTTAGATGTTATAAAACTCGCGGACGTTGCTTAAGGAACATGCCCTACAATGTGCTATGAGGGACATTGTGTCCGGGTAGGACAGGGGCGCTAAGGTCTACTGTCCAATTCCAACAATCAAGTTTCCATGTTGTTTCTTGCCGAGGGGCAACAATACCGGAATTTTTTCGGCCAACACAGGAATTGAACACGGGACCTCCAGGTTAGCAAGCCAATAACCTACTCACTGAGCCATCCCCCTTTGTTGTTAAATCATTATTTTAATTGGCTAAACAACACAAAAGATATAATCTTTCAATGGTGTAAGAACAAAATACACAAACACTGTCTATTCGACATAGATTGTTATTTGAGATGGTATCAAGCGTATATTAATTTCAAACTGGCTGTTTTCATGTCCAATCTAAATAAATAAGTATTGTTAGACGCTCCTTTGTAAATTTAAACTTTAAAGAAGCAGCTACGGAGCCTATTTTTGCTACCAATTAGTTCGACAGCATCAACATAACATGGTCCAATCTAAATGGCTCACCCTACGATTGTCCCAATGTTCCACGTCGAATTTGAAACGAGAGGTCGCGGAATGCTGTTGTCGATGAGGCTCGGCCATCCAAATGCGTCAAAAAGAATTTACAAAACATCGGTAAAAAAAACTAAAGTCATCATCACGTTTGCTGGGTTTTCGGAAAAAGTACATAATTCCGCAATGGAAGATCCGATGAACACCAAAATCGAACGCGTCAAAATCGCGACACGACCTCGTAGACTAAACTGGTACAAGCTAATAGATATGGTTATCAAGACACAGATGCAATTTTAAGTTTAGAACAATATTGTCATCAATCAAACTTGAATACAACTACAGTTCGTGTTTTTTAAATACCCGGATTCTTCAAAGGTATCATCTGATTCTTTAATTATTTCTGCTGAATACCGAATTATATAATATCCAGAGAGAATTTTCTAATTAAAGATTTTATAATTGATATACGTAATTTTATTAAATGTAAACAAGTGAAACAATCATAGAATATGACGTCAATGTTTATTGTAAGGTTTGCATGCTACACACTCGGATATTATTCTTAGTTGTTTGTTCTCCATGCCAATTAAAATTAATCATTTCTTCTCTTTTAAAACATATCATTTTAGTTTATATTTCTAACTATTTAAGCATCATAAAATGGCACTCATTAGTCTCAATTGATTAAAATATGTTCCAGGGATAGGGTTTACCACTCTCTTATCATTAATTGCCATTTTCATCATAAAATACTACATCAATTACAAAATAGATACCATCATCAAACTTCTTGACAAAAAACCCACTGTTTTATGATTAGGTTTATGTCCAACTTGAAGGCACAGACATCATATTCAAGGACGATAACTCACAGGACACAATATACCAAAACAAAGCTGATCAGTGTCAGATTTTTACAGATCAGATGAATTCGTTGTAATAAGTGCAAGGGCTGGTAAGGGGCACGCATTTCTCCCGCATTACTCGCAGAATGGTTCTTACATTCCGTTCATTTTCTGTTTGTAAATATGTATAGTTGTCTCACCTGTTTGTAGTTCACAGACATAAGATTTAATATCGTCACATTTACTGGGTATATAGAAAGGTTCCACAGGATTCCATAATACACAATCATAGGTTATATTCGCCTCAAACTCGGGTCGTAGCGGCCAGGCCTGGGTATCATTTAAATCTACTGGACTGCCATCATGCCACACCCATTCACCATTTACAGACGTTAGACCAATCCAGTACAAGTTCGTCAAAAAAGAACTGAAAAAGAAATTAGTGATGACTCGTTTAAGCGATAATAAACTTGATAAAACAAGGATTGATGTGAAGATGGGGTTATTTTGTGTGTTTTCACCACTCAACTTTTTAAACTTATGTACCCTGGTTCGATCTCCATTCTGATCGAGAAAGTTCCTAGGAATTTCCGGACGGTAATGATAAGACTTCTAAAAGTTGGTATATCTAGTCGTGTACATGTCCATATACACTTAAATGAACCAATGACGGTCAAAACGTCCATAACCCTTCATTTCTAAAATTATACCCTACTGTCGTTGTCCGCATATATTTATAAGTAAGTTATAGTTGCCCAGTTGTATACAGCCATATCTATACACTTACTCTACACCATCTGATCTGAGCTCCCAGTCACTAACAGCTATATCTTTAGCTAGTTTACCATTTATTTTAGCACAGTTATCACTAGCATCCTTCCAATAGGTGTCATCCATACCAGTAAAATAGATATACTTCAGATCTGTAATACAATCAAACATCATCTCAATATTTTGTATCGAAATCAAACCCTATTTATCCAGAATTCTTAATACAAGGGAGTAATATGGTTAATTTAGATACCGTAACAAGCAACTTAATGCTAGTATTAAACCTTGGATTTTTGTCAGGTCGTCACAAATTGTGGACCACATTAACTAAATGAGATTTTTAGTAGGTAAAAATCATGACTGAGTTCCATAATTTCCTGATAAGTAATTTCAATGTTGGAGACGTTGAACACAATAACTTTGTTTCAAAATGCTTTAACATGGTGTATCTTTCACACCTTCACTTAATAGTGATCATCTTTAGTTCAGGCTAAGCAGATATAAGCAATTTCATTTACCAATGCTTTGAAATGTCTTAACCCTGCTGTATTTTCAGGTAAAATGTTCAAACTGGGTGTATATGTTCATTTAGGGTGTTAGATGATGGAGCGTTTCCGCAAGGGCTAAGCAGAAGATAATTGAGTTAGAGTGACGATGGCTAAGTTCGATAAGAAACATTTTTGCTCAACTGACCCAAACTAATTAGTGAGTGGTATTTATTTTTTTTTGGGGGGGGGGGGGGATTTATTAAAGATGTAAAATGTAGATAAAGAACTCGTCGTTCTTACTGTAAAACAGATGATACAAACATATATTTAAAATTTCATACAAATTAATTTATTCTGGGCGCAGTTATCACTGTTTTTAGTTTTGGCAAGATGTGGGCATGTTCTTATCTACCTAAAATTCGATGACATCGAGAGTTGATTATCATCTTGTCTAATTAACATAACATTTAAGGCCTAAAAAAGACCGACAGTAGGCCGATTTATCTCTTTAATAATCTTCCTTTAAGTTAATCACACCATGAACATCAGCATCCTTGAATGAAATTTGATAGAATGGAATAAATGAGATACATCGACTTCAGCAGTGTATACTAATAACCATAGTGAAACTATAACAGTATGAATTAAAATTCAGAAAATGGCAAAAAGACAGGCGATTCAAATTGAACCCTTTGTTAAATCAATACAATACTACGGACATTTTAGACTAATATTGAGCAATTTGCAATTTTATGGCTGCGGAAGATTTTGCCCAGACAGCAACGTTTCATCCGCTACACAGCCAGTGAGTCGATTATCAAGCTACAGGGGTGGTGATCTTATTTTGGAGAAATTACGGTAATGAGGAATCTGGATAAAATGGTATTTTTCATGGGTTATTGTTGTGTTATTGGCCGTTGATAATGTCAGATATACATTTGGTATAGTTATAGAACTAGTATATTCTCGAGTCGACAATTTTTATTAATATTGGATGTGGAAATATCATTGTTGGCATGTACTAGTATATTGGGGATCATTAATTGTAGACCAGCAATTATTTATTGTCCACCGTCATGCAGTACACTACTTATTGTTCTTAATGCTACAAATTGAATAGACGACATTAGGTAGTAATTTGATGTTATCACTAGATAAAATGTATTAAAGGTCATTATATAATTATCACTGATCCATGCGCTCATGCGTTTCTACAAAGCTAACATAAAAATATGGTCAACTTTCTTCACTGTTGGTATTAAATAGAGAAATATGAATGAGGCTTCGGATACCATGTAGATAGTTGACAGTCATAATATGGTGCAGAGTTATTACTAGAATTGTCATTTAGCGACAAGAACCGACCAGAACTGATGTTTGTCAAGAGTTCCCAGGTGACCGACAAGGAAATGTATGTTATAAGATAGTAATCTCTTATCCACAATTATACGATTTCAAAAACTCTTTAAAACATTATGAATAATTGAAAATTTGACGTAATACAGCGAGGAAGACTAGTTTGCACCAGATAAAGTATTTATAAAACCTACGACTAATTGTTTTAACTTGAATTGATTTAACGGTTTATCATTATTTGTCATTAGTTAGTCCATATCATATGAGATATATGTGTACTATACATATGTGTATAGTAGGCCACATCTTCAAATAGAAGGTCTGGTCTCGCTTTAACTACGAACATCTTATCCAGGCCTTCACGTAATACCCTGCATATTTCGGCACTAATCTCAACCAGCTTGTGAGCCTATCAGATTTCTCGATCATCGCGAATACCAAGTCTCGCGCTTTCCAGCTAAAATGTCTGCCTGTGATAATAGAGCTGCAAAGTTCAAGGTTTCCATGGAGGTCGCGATAACACTACTTGTGATTGGACGCTACTGGTCACGTGTCTGTAGATAACGTAGCTATAAGTTCGGAAATTGTTAAGTGATCTAGCAACGCCCAGATGTTGCTACAGAAACACAAGTAGGCCACCGACAACTGGCTAACTACGTAAAATGGATTGATTCAAAATGGCTCCATATTTTTTTAGTGCAACCTTATTTTAATTTGAAATATCTCCATTAAAATATGTATCGAAGCTATTTATTGATTTATTTCGTACCATCGTCATCGATTAAACATATTATTTTAGAAATATGCATGGGCTCTTCCCACCTGCGCATCTTCTTTAATTTCAATTAATTGAATTGATTGCTTTTACCTATTGATCATACATTTATTCATACACTGTGTAAGCTACAGTTCCTCCCGGTAGGCATTACGATGCTTTGTGAAAATTTCAGTTATATATAGAAAATATTGGCAGTTATTAGTAGGACCACTCACTTCCGTTCTTGAAAATCGCGGTCAAGATTAAATGTAGCCTAGGGTTTTATGTTCGTTTTAATCACTTAAATTGCTATTTAACAAACACTTTATAGTCATTATTTTTGTTACATTTAAATACGAAAATTGTTTATTGGCCTTCTGGCACGTGGCGGTTTTAATTAGTGTTTTGTAAACCTATTCCACATTAAATTGTTGACACACCAATGAACGTTTTATCAGTATTTATTATTAAACATACTAAATGGCAAACATAGACTTTAAGTCCACAAACATTAATCTTATCAAACATTATTAATATCGATCCATCCAAAGTTCCCATTAATTTTTATTGATTTCATGACGTCATCTTCTAGGATCTGGCAGCTTCTATCCATGGACGTCGAGGTCAACATAACATCTAGCCTTGTCCTTAACTTTTTAGATTACTATTTAATAAAACCATCTTTGTTTTTAAGGTCGTAGGGATCTACTCCTCGGAATCTTAAACTAGACGAACACGGGTCTTGACCCACTTCTCATCTTAGTCCAAACCTTTCAAATGTACTTTCATATTCTTCTATTAGCCTAGTGAGGTTGCTTTTCTTTCGTTTTTCGTCAGTTTGTCAACTTAAGATAGCTTTCAAGGACTGTAAATAAATCTATTCCGTTATGCCTGTGGTAAAGGGAGATAACGTACGTAAAGTTCTGGGAAATTCAGACTTATTTAGCAACGACTATATTTTGTGAAACTCACAGTGGTTGCTTCAGTAACAAGAGTACGTTGATGTTTAACATTGAGCAGTTATTCATGCAAAATAATTAATTGAACTGGTCGATACAGCGTTATAGTTAACGAATACAAAATTAAAGTATGCCGAACCACAAATATATGTCTTGAGAAAGTTTTGACACGATAACAGTGAGCACAAATATTATAATGTTGTTTGGTGTGTATAGTGTAAATGTGGACAGATTTGTCTATAAAGTGAAATAAGAACCTGCCCCAGTAGCTACAGAATATTCCTAATGGCAAACTAGGTCGTTACTTGACCAGCACAGCGACTGTAATCATTACTGGTATTGTTTAATACTAGTACTTGATATTATATGCTATTTATTTAAAAGAAACACTAGCTATCTGTATCCAAACCACTTGTAAATGTCACCGATTGGCCAATTGAATACTAGAAACCCAACATCGTGAAACCCTATCTTTCTGATTATGCTTATACATTAAACAGCTGACCCAATTATCAACTCGTCGGCTGTTATCCCCGACCATTGAGTAGGATTACTCGTTGTTAAAGCTTTCTTGGCACATTTGAACAGATCTCTCTAGAATCTTTTTTTCATGCGGGGGAATATATACCCTTCTGAAATGTATGAACTACATAATGATTAAATTGGAAAGCGACTTGTAAAATATATATTATTACCAGTATTTGCTTCTGTATATTCCATCATCAATATCCATATCACCAATACCTGGGAATAACAAATATTAATATAGTCTTATTATAACAAAACAATATTTAACTTGGTTTGACGAACATTTCCTGGGGACTTCTATGAATTGGTTATTGAGGTAGTCTGGCCATTCCACACAGCGAATTATCTACATTGTTAATAGACCTCTACTCTGAATGGCGACCATTTTAGCATTTTGTAATTTGGTTCTATTCCGGTCATAATCACAAAGACTAAATACACATATCAATTGGAGAATTAGCTTCGTGTCTACATGTAGACAGATCGAGTAAGTTCCGTCTGGGTAGGGGCAGGAAAAATTCACATAAACTTCATAAAGTTGTGCTGAAACCAGTCTGTAGTGTAGTCTTTATCTTTAATCATTCGTTTGAATTGGGTGCAAAACAGTTGACCCAAACAGCCAGCCATTGAGAGTACACCGAGGGCTGTTCTTGTTGATACCACTCTTTAATAATACATATAATCAATTATTTGACACGCTTGTGTAAATGACAATACAAAATATTGCTGTTTATTGAACTTTGGTTGGGTAGCCTATTGAACGAGAATGTTTTAAGGGATTCTTGTACGTATGCTCAGATTTGAAGAGTGTCAATAGGCTATCGGTTTAAACAATGGGATACCATGCATATTTCTAAAAACAATACGTTGAGTTGGCATATGGTATTCCAACTCACTAGTAAAGGAACCCAATCTATGTTCTTTGGCACCAAGAAATGGACACAAATGTAATATGAATGTATATAAACTGATTTACATTCAGTCTTCTAATTTCTAATCACTTAGAATTTCCGATATGTCCAAAGTGAATGGTAGTCTTTGGCGTCTGGTCATTTCAGCCTACTTCGGTAATTTTCTCCTGTGGGATATCTTTGGCCTCGTTCACTTAGTCGACCGAAAGCATTCTGGCACGCGAGTCGGGTACCAATTTTAAATTTTTCATTTTGTCTTAAATATTGGATATCAGAAGCCCATCTTTTTTAAATTGGCCAATAAATTGTGCTTTCAAATGTCGACGACTGGATGTCACTGTAAAGGATTTGTCCCCTTTAAGATCGCCCAGTTAAAATTATCAATATAAACAGAAAACAGGACATAGATTATTAAAGCTGTAGAGTATATTGGAAACTGCCAATAAAAGTTATTAACTGTGTTTACTGTATTCTTATAGTCAACGATTTCCACCGTTTATAACACTTACCATTGATATATTTTACCCCGTGTATTCTATTGTTCATGATAATTGTTAGAAACTATTAAACACTACAACACAGATTCAAACAATATCAGTCAACTGGGGAAACATCAACAATAATCTGCTATCTTTTATGCAGACGCCAGATCATATCAATTCGAATACCACCCAAATAAAAGAAGAGAATTAGCATTATAACTATTCGGCAGGGGTGACAACAAAAACATAATGATGATACAAAGGTACAGCAATAAATATTAGTCATTTGTGTAAATGAGTATCACATGATTTGGACTTCGAAAATAAGATATATTTTGAAAAAATTTGGTGTTTCGAAATCCTTTGAAGAATCTCTAGTCTCTACGAAAATAATCCAGATAATGTAGATATCATCACATGACTGCTAATTGCATGGCAACTGCTGTAAACTTTAAGTTATTATTGTTCATATCTCCGCGTATCAATAAATTTAAATTAATACTGTAGAAGTTATAGAAATAGATTGATTGATGGTATTTACACGTTTTATTAAAGATAAATATATATGTAAATATTAATACTGTCTCTCTATACATGGTATTTAGAATTGTCGGTACGATATTGATTAGTCAAGTAGTAGCGTTTGTTTAGCCTATGCACTCCGGTTTCCTCCCACTGCTAAAGAACCCTACGCGCAAGCGAATTATTGAAATAAAATGAAACCATATGTTAGTCCCAAAATGACCTAGTTTGTGTCGAGTGGACGTTAAACCCCATTTCTCTCTCTCTCTCTCTGTTTAGCCTATTTGGTTCAGCTGCGATTGAGGCCTTTCATTTTAACTTGCAAACTCTCTTTTCCTAATGAGAGAAATTGAACCTATATATTAAGTTTCATCAAAATCGGGAAAAATTGTGACCTATACCGGGTTAACAAGTTACGGTACGACAAGAACCGAGATCTTTGAGAAACCAACAAATATTTTAAGTTTCAACAAAATCAGACAAACATTCTGACCTCTAGAGTGTCCACAGCCAACAGCCAAAGTATTACATAATTTTAGAATATTTGCGTACGTGGAGAAGCCATTTTGTCGGGCAGTTTTGTTCCAATATTCTTGAAATTCCGTCTTATTTATGTCATATACAAATTATGACCTCGACCTGTCATCCGATTATTCCCACGCTAACCCCGACCGTAGGGGTAAAAGAGCAGCGTTGTGGCTGAATCCCGAATAACGTGTTACCTACATTGCATCCGACCATTTTCTCGTTACCTTCGATGATATAGGGGTAAGTGAACGTGGGATAACCTACTTGCAAGGGGGCGACTATTTGTCAAGCCTTACGAAGCAGTCCTCCCGTTTCTATATAAGCCACCGGTAGTCAAACGGGCTTTTCTAGCTAGTAGCTGTTCCAATACACTGCCGTTATTCGATATTCTCAATTCGGGATTCGGCAGAAAGGCATAAAAGTAAAGAAATTTGCTTGGAAAACAGCCGTCCAGCGTGATTTTCCATACAACCAGGGGCCATAATTCGGGAAATTACGGTCTGATATCGAAAGGAACCGGATCTTTGGGTTATGCATTTCAAGTTTCATCACCATTGTGACCTCTACTAGAATGTCCTCAAGCGTAAAACGTGACAATTCGAACAACCATTGAGAAATCATGGAGAATAATTAATGAAATTACGATCCGATACAAGCCAACATTAAAGGAATCTTTTGGAGGTAAACCTATATTTACACTTTCGTCAAAGTCGGATAACATTTGTGACCTGTAAGCTGTCCACAAACCATTTGTGGACGGGGTGAATGGACGTGGCGACAACAGCATACACGTTCAAGATCAGATACAAATTGTGATCTAGATTGTCCACAAATACACGGCCACATAAAAATGTGGGCGTATAATAAGGCGATACTTCGTACACTCAGGGGCCATAATGCGCGAATATCGAAAGGAATCAAGATCTTTGGGATATAAAAATATCATTTTTAAGTTACATCAAAATCGGATAAAAATTGTGACATCGAAGGGGTCGATAACCTTGGTATTACATACTTTTGGAGTATTTGTCAGGCAGTTTTGGTCCGATTTTCACGAAATTCGACCTAAGCCATCATTAGGTTCTAGGGATGATATAATTTAACGGATGAAAATTATAACATATGGAATGTCAACAAACTAAAAACGCGTCTTTTCGTACAACTTCCGGCCATAATCGAGACTGTCCGCAAGCTAAAATCGTGATTTTCGTACAATCAGGGTCGTGTATGTGTATATTATCACGTGGTATGGTAACGTTACCTTTTCTAGATAACCTTTTAAATCCCTTATTTCCGATCAAAATTGAAATAATTCCCCTATTATGGAAACGACATCAGAATAATAACCCACATATAAGCGCTCATTGTTTAAATGATTTTTATTCCGGTTGGTGCTAATCATTTCAGTAAAAGAATAATACAAAAACAATCAGCAGTTACTGAGAAAGTGAAATCTTGAATAGTTTCTGATCAATAAAGGATTGACCTGCTCTTAATATCATAATATTGTTTCTGGAGTGTTTGTTTCCCACGCTTGTTTTACGGCGTTTCTCATTTGGTAAAGTATTTTAACGCGAAGTTATGTTATGATTTGTTTC
The DNA here is from genome assembly GCA_948474765.1 of Patella depressa. Classification (NCBI taxonomy): domain Eukaryota; kingdom Metazoa; phylum Mollusca; class Gastropoda; family Patellidae; genus Patella; species Patella depressa. Next base: position 51,016,170 of record OX419722.1, on the reverse strand, counting down.
ATTTCTCGTCTTTACATAAATGCATTAGGTTTAATGTCAGCATTTCAACAAAATAATGATTGAATACATTGTTATTTGTTTTCTTTAAATATATCTGTGGTATGTTTGTTTTGACAACAGTTTTAATTAGTTAACCTGTACTTGATTGCATTGTTTGTAGGCTTTCATTTTACCTGAATGCTCCTCTGTCAATAAATTGTTAATGACGGTTTCTATGTAGTTTTCAATATTAAATGTAAGTTGGATTTAATTCAGGTCGAAACATTGGCACTGTTGGGTAGCTGTCAACTATGGAAGGGTATCGCTGCCAATATTAAATGCTCTGCGAAAATGTGTTTCCATAGATTACGTAAAATAAGTACAATGTACAAAGTCTTAATACCGGTAATGATAACGTCAAAATACCTCTAAGGCTAAAGTTTCATTGTTTCATTGGAAAATGCTTTTTTTGACGCACAATTACAAAAGACATTTCCTTCATTACATTTGCGCTCTGCCCATCTCCGTAATCGTGGTAGTATAGTTTAGTACCATCCAAATTTGATCGTGTATTTCAAGGTAAATATTTTGCGCAGAACGCTATCATGTGCTGGATTACTGTATGCCAGGTTGATCTCGGCCTCGTTTCCATATATATGAATAAGTCACGTGATATCTATATTTGCATACCATAGTTGATGATCTGCGTAAGATGATATATACAAAGCGTAAACGACAAATTACTATATCCTCGGAAGATTGGGATTCAATCAAGTCATGTGAATTGACTTTCACTTGACTTTCATTTGACCATATTGAAGTAAGATATGCTCGAGGTGCAGCCTTATCAGTACCTGAACAAAGTGATATTTTTTGCTTACTAAAGGACCATAAAAGTTGCCAGCATCTGTTTATGGGGCCAATTTGAAGGTCTACCTAAGCAATCTTAGTTGTAAAGTAGATGTAATGAGGAGTGATTTGAAGTCAGTACGAGATAATGATACTATGTACATGTAACGGTATTCGAATTGATGAATATTTCACCTCATAATAAATATGTTGTTAGTGGTCCCTTCTTTGATTGAAATCATCACAAATTCGGATTCTACGACCTCAAAAACATAGTAGTCGACATATTACAACACTATGTTTGGTCGAAAAGAACAAAATACATATTTGCGGCGCCATTTTGGTCGCCATATTGGATTGCCGCCATATTGGATTGTTGCAATGCCATATGTCAAAATGAGACTCACATACTACGAAATCCTACATATAAACCCGTCAAAGGCATTCTAAACAAACTTGATAGTGGTGAAATGACAGAAAAACTGATATTTTGGCTCATTAAAGACACCCATATTCAGCGGGTATGTACATGGTCGAAATTTTTTTATCACAACACCCTAATTGGGAATCGTTAGACAAATTGTCTAAATGTTCCAATGACCGGGGATTTCGAATAACTGAAAGTAAAACAGTGGATATGCGCTACTGTTCGGATCATAGGGAAGTATCGTCTATGAAACTGGAATCGAATAACATCCGAATTGAATTCAAAGACCAGGCAAGACTTCTAGGGATGACATTTGATCGCAAAATGTTAAAAGAAGACAGAATGGTCTGAATGTAATGAGATGCCTGACGGGTAGGTCCTAGAGAGGAAATAAAACCACCCTGCTAATGATACATAGGTCCATGATGACATCAATATATGACTATGGCTGTGTCGTGTTTGCGAGTGTAAATAAAACAGCTTTTGCTAAAGTAGACAGTTTTCAATATCAGACAATAAAGACAGTCACGAAGGTTTCATTTGTTGCAAGAAAGTTGGTAAGATACTGGGCAAGATTCGATGTCATGGGACAGCTGTCTAACATTTAAAGCCCCAATAACACTCTTGTAACTGAAAAATATGTCCCAATCTTCATTCTGGTCAACAAATCGTATTATTTTAGAATATTCCAATTAAATGATGATATAAATTTCATCTTAACACACCTAATTTAAAAAATTGGAAAAATTCAACCAATTGATTTGAAAAGTCTAACGTAAACCTTTTCAAATGTGACTTGGATTTTAAAATATTTTCGAACCCTCTGGACAAATAAAATAGGTTGTAATGGATAATTTACACAACAGGTAGGACATTTAAACATCTTGTACTTAGAATAAGGGTATTATTTATTTTCTGGAGCTACCAAGCCAACAAGAATGTTATTGTCCCTTTAAGTGTACGAGAACGTCAAGGAAAACATTCAAAAGAAATATTAAATCAAGGAATCAACCTTTCGGTCTCAGAGCCCATGGACTTCATTAAAGCTACCCACACTATGACAGAAGCCTAAACAATGTTATTAAGAAGAAAGAAAATGCACGACACACTCAAATACTATCGAGGGAATTCTGGAATTATCATGTGAAAAAATACACAACCAAAACTGCATTAGATGTAGTCATTCCTGAATTTAATGTTAATATATTAAAAGGCTACCGGATGGATGCTCCATCCATGCCGCAGTAATAAAGGCAATATCCACAGAAGTTAAGTGGCTTGTGTCATCCACCGTTCTAGACCAGAAATTGTTCAGAATAATCGACGCCCCCCCCCCCCACACACACACACACACAAAAAACACACGCCAACCGTTTTAATAGCGAGGGGACTCAAGTCAACGCTATTCTGTACCGTTATTTATATAATAACAACAAAACATCACCAATATCCAAATTTTTCGTTTAATCTTTAAACAACTTGGTTTTTTTTTCATCTTCTAACATTAACCTGACGAGTTTAAAAAGGTTTACGTGGACCAAATTTCAATGACATGTTCTGTTTTCAGGAATTGCACTTATATTTTCTCTGAGAGTGACATCATCTGCAATGTTATCTGCACACTGAATGTCCTTCTTCCTGTTTGTTAGCTGTAGTCTATATGAATAATGTCTTTGTTCACACAACAATAGAAGACATGTCGTAACAAAGGTAGATAATTCCACGTTCTTGCGTGTTGTATCTTACAGTTTAAAGAGTTTCTTCCAGGAATTCGATGATGTGTTTTCTATTATAAACCGTTGCTATAAGTGGAATTTTTGTATTTATAAATTATATATTATCCCGTGAATAGAAAGTACCACATATCCCGTTTCACAAGCCAAACACGTGACGCGGGGATATCTACAGGAGGCAGTTGATCATACAACTTGATTTATCTTACGTTTAGTAACTGTGGATACAGAGAATTGCTCTATTGGGACACCTGTTTCTCCACCGCTTCATAGAAAACTCAATGTCAAGCGGAATAGCGCACGGCAATTACTTTAAAAACATGATTATTTGTTAGACTACTGCTACTAAACATAGTAGCCACCAAACCTTAAATGCTGTCTTCTGACGATGCTGTATTTTTATGAGTATTGAATGATTCGATTCCAGAAGGAATTTAATGCAAAAGCCAACTGTGCTATTTACAAACCACTTGATAGCTGTCACGTTATCGAATTTCATGCAGAAATACTTAATTCATGGACATGTTTTAAAATAGTATGTCAAGTCCTTCCAGTCAACAATTTAATGGTTTAACATTTGTTAGATAATAATCTTTGTATAACCAATCGGTTAATTTAATGTATATTTCATCGATTACCGGTCTGAAATGTTATCAAGTTTTCCGATGCACTTTCGATATTATTCGCTTTTAAAATACAAATAAAATATTTAAATACGCCTGTCAAAAACACATTCAACTACTTTTTACTCGTGTCGGTAGACATCGTCCGCTCAAAGAAAGTACCAGTAGCAGCAAAGATTTGTGTGGCAACGATTTATTTTATTCCGGCCAATGTGGTTAGTATTAAACTTCCGAATAACAAACTTGGCGAAATAAATTTAGCTGGTCTAATGAATAATTCTGGAACATGTCAAGGGGATGTCTGAATAATATAGGGCCTGATAATAAATGCCTTAAATCCCAATAAACCGTATAGAACTATTGCGCGGTGAACTATTTTCCGGAGAAATAAGCATGTTTGAAATGCAAACACGGTGTTGTAATGCAACTGGTAAGACTTCATTCATCGGTCGGAGTTGGTTTATATTTTACAAAATAGGTCAAATAACATTTGCAAGTTTTTAGGCCAGTCGTTATAATAGCCGCGTTATGGTGTAATGGTGGAAAGATCTAGTAATCACTTTATTTTTTATTCAAGGGTTTTCATTTTATTTCTATTGAAGAAACTTTCTATATTGGCTGCATGTATCGGACGGTAGCTTCATGGATTATGGCCCCTCATTGTATAAACAACGCGTTTTGTTTGCTTGTGGACATTCTAAAGGTCATAATTCTTTCCCATTTTCATGATATTTACAACATTAGTTTACAACCCAAAGATCTTGGTCCCTTTCCATATCCGCGCATATGAAACAGTAACTTCCTGGATTATGGCCCCTGATTGTACAAATAATCGCGTTTTTAAAATTGGTTTGAAATGAAAACGTAAAGTTAATATGCGCACGGAAGTATGTGAATCGATTGTATGTTTTCAGTCTCTTCAGTTACTAAAAACTTTGATATTTGGTACCAATGACGTTCACCCACCCCGACCATACACCATACATGAAACATAATTTTATGGAAAACGGTATACAAAAAGGCAACTATGAGAATTGCAGATCTAAAATAAAGTTCTACCAGAACAGACATCCATCTTCGGATATACGTACGATAAAGCTAACAGAGAATATTTAGACACATGCGGGTTGCATTTTTAAGCTTTTAAATATTTCACAGGGACTTTTCTATTTTTTTTTAAAAAGTAAATGCTAAAACAAACGTTAAAGGTGTGAATTTGGCAAGGTGTGCCAGGAACTTGGCCACATCCAATCGACTAGATACCGTTCCATGCCAAGCACTCCGACCTGCATTACACGCTGTCTACTGCCTTATTCACTAAGCCTTGATTTGGTTTCAAAAGAATGTTTTCGAGTAAAATATATTTTCAATTAGTTGAGATAGAGGTTGTATGGTACAATCTGTTTATCTTCTCGGGTCGCTATATCTTCTGAAGACACTGATTGGTCACGTGGTCAACGCATACAAGGATATCGATGGTCACGGTAAAGACCTACATTTACCAAACACCATATCACTCAATTATTGTATGTGCCATCCGTGACAACCAATACAAATTCACGTATGTACTGGTAGGTTGACCTGGATCCACACATGCCTTCCATCGATCTTGTATGTATCTTGCACGAAGCAGCATTCCTGAATCTACCCCAGAAGCGATTTAGAAAGTACCTAAAGTAAAACCCTACTGGAAGTATCTAAATGTAAAGCAATTACACGATAAAATGCGGATAAATCGTGCGAACTGGGTAGCCGGAGGTAGAGCAAGGGGCATGCAGTTTAAATCCTTCAGGAGATACAAAGCATCTAAAGACGAATTCCGGAGAGAGATAGACTTAGCTAAAGAACGCTACGAAAATGAACAGTACGATCTCCTAGAACGCGCATGCGAAGTCGATATAGGGACATTTTTTAACGCGACAAAATCTGTGAGAAGGGGTAATTGGAGGATTTCAGAAATAAAACATGGCGATAAAATCTTACACGAATCATATGAAATATGTGCCGCGTGGAAAGAACATTTTGAAAAATTAGCTTATCCTACAGAAAGTGAAGAGTTTAACGACGCATTTCGTATGAAAATTGAAGATAAATTCAAAACTCTTTGTGAAACCACATATACATTCATGGATAAGGACGAAACACTACCTATAACAGAGAATGAAGTGATAAAAGCTATCAAACGGATGAAGAACGGTAAGGCGTTCGGTCATGACTCGATTACTGCTGAACATATGAAGTATGGAGTAGCATCTGTGTCAAAATATCTGTGTAGAATCTATAACGGTATTGTGCAACTTGAAGAGTATCCACATGCATTCAAACGGCTGACAGTGGTACCTCTATTTAAAGGGGGAAAACGGGACAAAATGGATAAAAATAACTATAGGGACATTTCTATTGCTTCGCAGTTACAGAAAGTACTCGAAAAAATATTATTTGACAGACTCTATCCTATTTTCAAACAAAATAAATTCCCACATGAGTTACAACAAGGATTTAGGCCAAAATGTAGCAGTCTTACTGCTGCATTTACAATGAAAGAGACGATAAGCTACTATATTGAAAATAACTCGTGCATATATGCAGCATATTTGGACAACGAGAAAGCCTTTAATGGAGTCTGGATTACCGGACTATTATATAAACTATTTAATATTGGTGTAAGAGGTAGATACTGGAGGATTATCAAAAGCTCATATCAGGATATAGTAAGTAGCGTATTCTTCAATGGTGTCTACTCTGAGTCATACCAAATCAAACAAGGTGTTGGTCAAGGACGAACTTTAAGCTCATGGATGTTTCTTGCTATGATCAACGATTTAATACCTGAACTCATCTCGCTTATTAAAGGTGCTGTGGTTAATGACTCGCATATTCCATGTATTCTCATAGCGGATGATACATCTTTGATCTCGCCGACGCTAAGTGGTCTCAGAGCAATGCTAGATACTGTAGGTGAATATGCATCGAAATGGAGGCTTAAATACAACGCAAGTAAAAGCTGTTTTATGATATTCGGTGGAAAGAAACATCGGTATGGAAATAAAAGCTTTAATATATCTCTTAATGGAACAGCGCTAGAAAGAGTGTTCAATGTGAAGTATGCTGGGATAAGATATTGACTGTAACCTTCGCATTAGAAATGCCGTATCGTCGAGGTGTAAAAAGGGTCTAACTGTTGTAAACTCTCTCGCCCCAGTTGGATTTACCAGCAGTGGTATGAGTCCATCTCACGCGATTAAGATATGGGAAAAAGTTGTCATACCGATAATACTATACGGTAGTGAATTGTGGTCTGAAATGACGAAACAATCAATCTGTGAACTAGAGATATGCGGCTCGCAGAATCCAAGGACTTGATCGACGCAGTTCTAAAGAAGCTACTACAGTATTACTTGGACTGTTACGAATGTCAACGCGAATAGAAAGATCAAAATTAACACTATTGAATACATTTTTGTATGAAACAGAAGAATTTATATGGAAAAAAGTTTTTGACTTCCGCATTTGTCAATTCATGGTCGGTAATACAAACAAAAAGGATTTGTTGCTGATATATTTCCTGTTCTCGAGAAATACCAACTTGAACATGTCACTAACAACTACTTGGAAAGAATAGAAGTGGTTAGCAAACCTGTATGGAAGAAATTAATCGACAAGACGCTTCGAGATGCAGAAAATAAGTGGTGGACAAAAATAACCTCGGAGGGAGATCTGACAAGGATTGGTAACATTCATCAAGACGTAACATTGTGTGATTTATGGAAAATATGTAACCAAAATAGACAATACAGACACTGTATTAATATCATAATTAGGCTGGCCATCTTAAAAACTGACGGAGACGTCATGTGTAAACTGTGTAACAAAATGTGTGATGATATGACAAAACATTTTATGCTGAACTGTAATAAGCTATTTAAAGAAAGAGATAATCTGTATGAAAACATCTTAAATGAGATAGATATCAATTTATTTAATGATCTGTGGAACAGTAATGAAGATATCCTAATAGAAACCCTACTAGGATCCCGAACAGACCTTATGCGCCCTGATCAGATATCAGCTACGGAATGGACAAGTTTTATGTGTATTGTCAGTAAAGGACTAAGTGTAATGTGGACTCACGTGACGAACTGTTCAATTGAAGTGTAAATAGACTGATGTTTTATATGTAACGACCTTTCTTACTTTATATATATTTTCTTTTTTTTCATTCCTATGTAATCTCATCTTTGAGGAAATAAAGATAATCAATCAATCAATCAATCAATCTTACATTTACCAAACACCATATCACTCAATTATTGTATGTGCCATCCGTGACAACCAATACAAATTCACGTATGTACTGGTAGGTTGACCTGGATCCACACATGCCTCCCACGCATTTAAAAACTATAACAACTATCAATTTGTGAAGCCGCGGAAGATCCAACACGGAGGAATGTCATATTCCTATTTAAAACGGACATCCTTTGTGATTCTGAGTGTCAATTAAATCATTATTTGATGACCCCCTACAAGGATTATCGAAATTTTACAAGATCCCAGAAGGACTATGTTTACAAACATGGCGGTACAAGAGTAGCAATTGAAAATGTTCTTGGGATTCTCAACGAACGTTTTACAAGACTTAATAATATAGATGTGCACAGGACAGAGAGGATAATAGCTTGCAACAGAACATGTGTTTAGAGACAGGATGATGTCCTTGATGTTTTCCTCTAGATGAGAGACCAGAAGAGAGTGGTATACATCTGCCGTCAACAAACGACAGGCCATATCATTACTTTTGTCAGCTAATGAAAGATAGATATATTATGTAAGCTTTAGATAAAGAACTGACTGATCTTGCTATAATCCCAAGTTAATATTTAGAGATTCCATTCCAACTACTTTATTATGAGCGACGCTTTCACTGTTACAAACTTGCTATAGGTTGATTAAGCTACACAGTTCATCTTTAACTGGATTTCCCAGAGTGCCCCCCCCCCCTTGTCATTGGTGCAGGACGGAGGACGTGATAAGGAACATTTCAGTTTACACTAGTAAACAATGACATCATCTGCATGACAATTACAAGAAAGTGTCAAGCCATCTGTTCAAATGTTTCTCAGCATCTAAGTTAGTTATATAGTACTAAAACAAATAAATGAAACATTTAACTTATTCCCTTGAGAAGAATTCTTAAACATATAGAAATAAGAAATATTGACAAATACTACGATTATTTAATGGAAATAAGGTACACAATTTATTTTATTCTTGTTCTTTGGAAAGAGGGTGTTGTTATATCGACTACTCTTACTTCATTGCGTTCAATATTAAAACCAATTCTTGTATCTGTGTTAAAACCGATTCTTGTATCTATGTTAAATGTTTATATTTGTATTTGCTGTTCTTTAAAAGATGGTGCTTTTAAAGATTATTTCTATAAACCCGTCATTAGCTGCCTTTCTAGCAGCTTCATCGTCTTCCAATAAGTTTAGCATTTTTGCTTGTCGACGCAAACGTTCGATACGTTTTAGAATTTGTTCTTTTCCTGGAAATAAGGGAAGGGTTCTTTCCCATCTTCAGTGATAATTTGTGTGTTATCGGTTTCTTCAGACAGGTTTGTGTTACCTACTGTTGATGGACTAATAACACTAATAATCATCTTATTCGTCCAAGAATGGACGGGTGTTGGAGTCACTCCAGTTTTATTATTATGATCTCTTAACTTTTCTGTAGTTTTGTAGGATATTAATCCGTTTAGTTTTCAGTTGCACCCAACAAAAGTTGTAACTACTCTCTGGTAGCCCCCACAGTGACCTTTTCTTTGTTGGTTTAAAAAGTATATATATTGAGAAAAGAATACAATATACAGACATGAAGAATAGAATACACAAACAAGCCACGTAGGAGTATACATGTATTAATTTGCTTCCGTCTGGTTTGGGTGTATATTGAATAGTAAGTGTAGGAGGACGGCACTACACGAAAAACAAAAACCTAAGCAAATTAATACATGTATACTCCTACGTGGCTTGTTTTTGTATTCTATTCTTCGTGTCTGTATATTGTATTCTTTTCTCAACTTTTGTCCTATTTTGATGAAACTTAATATGCATATTTATGTCCGAAAGATCTGGGTTTGTTTTTATACATACACATAGCGGACCGTAACTTCCTGGAATGTGCCCCCCCCCGCCTCTGATTGTACGTATAAAATCGTTTTAGCTAGTTCTCTGTACATATATTGCATTGCAACCACAAATAACTTACACTCCATGGCTGAAAGAATAGATGTCTTATTATAGATAATTTACAGCCCCTGGGTGAAAGAATCCATGTCTTATTAAAGGTAATTGTTACCCCTTGAATAGAAATGATTGATAGTTATTGATATCGGTATTTTGTTTGCCGTCTTCTTCCTAAATATAATAATAATATATCAATATAACATTGAATTTCTATAATTGCTTTCTTTATTGTAATTCTTTAACAGGGTTCAGTTGTTGCTGGTCAACGACATTTGAAGTGGGCGTCAGACAGTGCTATACGCCAAAGATACCCACACGCATGCGTGGAAGGGGGGTATCTTTAATTTGAAAAACCTCTGTCGCGTTCAACTGTTGATAGGCTAAGACCGACGGAAGGAGTGGGCTGGGTGAGAGCATGCGTTAACACTTAAATTTGGGCATAAAAGAAACCCCAAATGATGGTTATCACAATAGGAGAATAATATCTAAACGATTCATTAAATCCATATCATGTCAGCTATCATCTGTGACAGATAGTTGATTCATCTGATGACAATTGTCTTGCACATCAATTTGTACAGAAAGCTAATCTTGCAATAATCAATTGTGTAATCATCTGGACATCTGAGAAGGGCCAAGGGTAAAAAGAAGACATCGAGCAGTTATTTAATTAGTTAAGTATAGGTTAAGTTGGAACAATGCAGGTCCAAAGTTAAGACCAGAATCCAACGATACAAGTTAGTTGTGAATAGGTATGAGTCCAGGTCAGAGTGCCTATAGTTAGCGCCAGGGATCACACAAGACAAGTATAGTCTTAACATGTTTCCGATAAGGGTGGGTCGTTAAAGGATAGGATGGAATGCGCCATTAAGAGTTGAAATATTGAATTGGGTTGCTGTATTTTTTTTGTTGTTTAGTGATGGGACAAGCTCGGCTTTAATTAAAGTAAATCGATACTGCTATTTCCAAGTTCTTACTCAATAACTTCTTGAAACGAATCAAAGCAAAACAATTGGTTAAATGGAAAAACTACATAAACAGGGACTGGAGGATATATTTGAACTCCAAGAAAACTATACTTGTTAATTAAACAGGAATTTACTCCGGCTTTGATATTTGTGATAATGGAAAGCAACTAAAGATAAATACCAACTCGCATGTTTGTGGAACTGGTCCCGTGCTAAGTTCACTAATAAACATGATAACTGTTATATTTACAAACGAACAATTAGTGATACAGTCAACTACGCCACCTTACTTTCGGACAACTGCATAATATCAGGAAAATATTTCCAAATGTTGACACAAGTATCAAGATTGGCACAAATACTCCGTGGGAACTACTATTTTAAAAACGCCCATTAGCTACCCGAAAATCAAATTCAGATACAAGCGATTGCCATGCAAGGTACACCACCTTTTCTCAAGAGATGTATTGAAAACAAGTTAAAAACAAGAGCCATGTTTCGTATGTATACAATCAGGGGCCATATTTCAGGAAATTACGATCCGATATGCGCAAATATCGAGAGCAACCCAGTTTCATCAAAATCAGATCCAATTTGTAATAGCTTCAGAGTCCACAATCTTGATACACCAGATGTTTACACTATTCCAGTACTAGTAAATGGTCTAGTACAAAAACTCCCGGGGGAAGAAAATTCGCTCGACAGTCGTTGAGCTACTAAATAAAATTTATTATGCGTTATATTAAAACTCTTCGACTAATTGTGTCACTAAAATATCATTTCAGAAAGCTTTCACCTCTTTACCATAGAATCTCATCATCGTTTTCAGGTTTGAAAGGTCATAATGATTAAACCCGAGTCTTTATCATAGTTAACATCACATCAATATATTTTATAAACACGCAATGGCACAACATTTCAGCGTCTAAAAGTAGCAAGATACCGTATAAAGACAATTATGTTATACGGTCGACCGTTTCCAGGTGTGCTACTGTAATATTTCAGCCGAATAAATAACTGTCTTAAGCTAAAAATTTAATAACGTAGAAAGTGTGAGATAATATAAAATATAATAAAACATCCACACAATACAGATCTAGTATCAAAACAAAACACCATTTAAACGTCCTACTTTCCGGAAGTATGAAATTGTTTTTAGTGAGTAGTTTTCGAATTTTGTCCCATGGTTTGGATGATGGTTTGTTCTTGGTTTTATTTTATTTATACCTAACGGAACTAGACAAAAGAGTTGCTAAAGAAATAAGACAAGTCTTCCATCATACGGAATTACCCAATTTGACATTTATTGACCGAATTAAGTACAACTTGTAGTGCTGTATAACTAAATCTTATAAACGTTACGTATTTTTTCACAAGAATAGCATATTATTGATCAATTCACTTTTTAAAAAAAAACCTAGGAAATGTTACGACGCGGGTAACATGGTTATGTATTAAAACAACAAGACTTCATCAGTGTCGTGTATTTGTGGTTCAAATATTCTTACCCGATACCAAAACTAATTTATTTAGGATGTCCAGATGGATACTCGCCTCCAAGAAATATGTTCGCCTCACATGATCACCGAAATATAACCAAAGTATCCACCGAATTCCTTATCACCTACCAATTTGAATCTGCCCACGCCAATGGTTGTCTACATTAACTATTTTATTGTCAACTGACCATTAATGTAGTCTACATTATAAAACATAATACTTACAAGTGTCGACATTTCACAGACACCCATCTGCTACAATGTCTGCCAGTCTCTGTCGTCAAACATCAAAACTAAATAATTAGGGTCGAGGAGAGAATTGCTGTGCAACCTACCACATCCAATAAAACTTTGATGATCATTTCCCTTCGATTCTCCATCGGTTCAGTTTGTCTTTACGGTATTAGATTTCTACAAAAGACTTTAAAACAAGTGTGTAAATAATATATAGAATAGAATTGATCGTCGAGTAGCTGTAACAATATACATTCAATGAATGTTGTTGAAGTCTCCATAAATGGTTCGAGTTTTGGCCCACTGCAAACCTAGGTGATATGAGATTAATCGATTATATCTGGTCTGAGGGGAATATAAACATGACGTTTATACTATATCTGCACAATGTTTTGTTGTAAATATTGTCTTAATTGCTGAATGGCATTGTGTTGGTTTGATAACAATCATGTAATGTTCCGATCGATTAAAGGCAGAACAAGCCGTCATACATGTGTATATATATCCTATTGCATTGTAAAGTATGTTGTTAAGGTAATTAATTGTAGTATTAGAAACAACTTCAAGGGAATTCGACTGGCTTGAAAGCAACTAATAAAGGCTCTTCTAGTTTTGTATTGTCTTAACGTCTGTAGTTGGCCGTCGATTTCGCGGCGGCACTGGCAGTTAACGTGACTTTTTGCTTACTGTTATCCATCGGGTGTCAATGAGTATCGTACCATCAGTTCTATAAATAGTCCTGTCAATTGCCGAGGTTTAGTAAGATTCATCAAACTATTATACCATTAAATGTACATAGTCATCCCCTTGGAATATTGATGTCAGTTCCCAGTTTGTTTACGGGCGCTTGTCGTAAATGCACCAGGTTACACTCCCAGGGCCACATTTACCACGTGAAATACACGATCTGCGCATGCCCCCTATTTACCATATACTACAAAGACTGGTCGGCTAAGTCAAGTGGCGGGCAAGACTTGGCGATAACATCCCCATATGTTAGTTGGAGTGGTTTAAATGATAATTGATGTTCTAAAAGTGTGGCTTTCAAGACGTACCGTGTCATCATGTGATTTTGCCAACCACCAATTTATTGCCCTCTTCGAAGGAAGCAGGGAACTATTAAAATGAGTTCGTCCGTCCGTCCGTCACAATTTTTGGGACACAATAACTCTCTTTCTAATTGAGCTAGAATGTTCACACTTGGTTTAGGAGTTTATTGGGTGAATGTCTTGAAGAGATAAGCAATGTGATTGGATGATATTTTGGTGCACGATAACTTTTGTTATAATGAAGAGAGAGCGAATATATCATTACCTTGAGCAACTTCGATGGTGAGATATTTCTGCTTAGGAGTGATAAGCTAAGTAGCGATAAGCAAGTTTATTGGTCAAGACGTGGAACATAATATAACAACTCTGTTTTTAATTGTGGTAGAATGTTCAAACTTGATAAAGATGTTTATTAAGTAAATGTCTTGTCGGAATACAATGATTAACATTTCGAGCTGAAACATTGCTTGATTGTTGGAAACATTGACAAAAAAATACATATGCGATTAAGTAATATGTGTCATCTATTTATTTTGGGATTTCAACGGGAGATATCAGCCCCAACGTGGCTTGTTTTAACTGAGCTTACTACTACTACTACTTGGTGTTTAACGTCTGCTTCCACATAAGTGATATCGCAGACACGACTTAGGAGAACCGAAGCTGATTCCTGTTTTTTAGAACATGATTTTGCAATCTTTCCATTTGACTTTAAGCCATGGATTGGGTTTAGTGGGAAGTTCTTCCCTTTATTTAATAAAAAACATATCATTTGGTAGATGATCTCGTCTGCTTCTGGATTGGTTGATGTCATCGTTTGGGGTTAGTGTTTAGGTGCCAGGCCCGTCTTATCGTGCCCTCTCCCCTTACTCCACTATCCCACTATGTGGGTTTGGTATCAGTTTTATTTAAGTAATAGTGTTTAGGTGCCGAGTTCGTCTGACCGAAACTCCCCCTTACTCCACTATGCTGCTTAGTTTGGTAGATGTCATCTTTGTGGGATTTGTGTTTAGGTGCCAGGCCCGTCTTATCGTGACCTCCCCTTACTTCACTATCCTATTCTGTAGGTTTGGTGTTTTTTGGCGGAATAGTGTTTAGATGCCGAGTCCGTCTGATCGTGACCCTCCCTTACTCCACTATCCTGCCAGTTTGGTATACATCCCCTATGTAGTTTAGTGTTAAGATGCCGGGCCCGTCTAACCGTGATCCCCTCTTACTTCACTATTCTACTTAATCCAGCTGTGTTCATTAAATCGTTGATCAGCTCGAAGGTTTGTAGCTTTAGATCTGGCCTCGGAAAGAGAAGGTTCTTAGTATTGAGCGGTATGTTGTTGGCCTCCAGCAATCCCACTAATTCCTTTCTCTCTTCCTTGTATATCTCGCATTCTACCAGGACATGGTTGGTGGTACATTCTTCTCCACACTCACAGACGATGACTTGGTATTTGTGATCTCGCAGTCGCTCTTTCACCCTGAGTTTCGATATAAGTTTGCATATATCTCTTCTAGGGTGATTGGTCGCTGTGTAGATCTTGTCATTCAGCCGAAATCTGTATGAGTCAAGTTCAACGAGCTGTATTTCCCAGTTTGAATTGACCTGTCTTCTAACCATACTGTAGATTTCCGTGGTGCTGTAGTCTATGGTGCGGAGTGGTGCTGTGTCCCTGAGACCCTCGTTGGCGAGTCGATCCGCCACTTCGTTCCCTCTAATGTTCACATGTGATGGAATCCACACGAGCTCTAGTTTACTTCCCTTCTCTAGGACCCTCTGGTACAGCTGTCTGATTTCCAAAATGAATTCTGGTCTTGAGTCCGAGTTGTCATTTTGGATTGAAATCAGACTGCTCAGAGAGTCGCTTAGGATGACGAATTTGCCAGTCCTTTGATGGGTGATCCATGATATAACATCGCGGATGGCCACAATCTCTGCAGTGTACACCGAACAGTTATTGGGCAGTTTCCTGCTTATTCCCTGTTTTGCATGAGCCATCCGTATAAACATGTTCCCAGTCATCAGGCGACCAATTGTCTTCCATGTGTTCCAGAAATAGAGCGCGTGCGGCAATGGGGTTGTTTTTCTTGTCGGTTTTCTGAAGTAGATCTAGATTGACTGGGAGGTATCGGGAGTGTCCAATGGGATTGGGGCTTGGTTAGTGGGTCTTTTTATATTGAACAGCGATAAGGGCTTAGTAAGTGGGTCTTTTGAATGTTGATTGGATAACACGTAAGGGTAATCATTCTGTTATCAATTTCAAGCAAGTCGTCTAAATAAAGGGAGGCAACCATGTAATACTGCCAGCAAGTCAGCTGTTTATTTCCCAAACAACTCCTAATATGTTATTCCAGCCTATAACACCTTTAAAACATCTCCGGGGGTCAAATGGCTTGTAGCGAAACGGATATTTATATCTTTTCCCACAAAAAAATGGGGTTGTGAGTGTTCTGTTGTTATAGTGCTTATACATCTTCAATGCTGAATATGTTGAATGCAAATGCAAAAATTCTGGTAATACTATTCTATGCAAATAGAATTTGCTCTATTACATTAGCATCGCAAACAGGTTTTCAAATGCTACCAATGACTCAAAAATTGACAGTGATACTGTAATTGTGAACTATCTAGAATGAATAATCTGAAAAAATTTCCAAAAAATATTGAAAATTAAGAAAGTTATAGCTTTTTTAATATGGCAAACTGTGGGCACAAAAAAATGGCTTTTTTTTCAAAAACGCAAAAAACTGACCAAAGTCAATATCTCAGTAACTATACAAGATAGGTCTATGAAAATTGAACTAATTAAAGATCTAGATGTACTTAATAACGCCAAATTGTCGCTATAATATTCTGGCATAAACTTTTTGTGTTTCATAGGTTCAAAGTTGAGGTCTGTGCCAATTACGCACAAATCACAGCAAAATAAATTGACAAATTCCTGTATACTTAAATTGTATCACTTTGACATTCATACAGGGGCTTATTTTTGAATGAATATGCAGTCTGTTCTGTTATTTATTTTTTGCATGACAAAACATTAAATCACAATTTTTGACCGATTGATGTCAGGGTCAAAGAGAAACAACTTTTTATGTATGCAATTGGGCACCTACTGGTCTAGAGACCATTGACCACTGGTCATTCACAGTCATAAAACAATTATAAACAGGTTATACTGTGGATATTTTCAAAAATCATCAAAAGTGTGTGGTAAAATGAGAAATATACATGTTAGCTTTTGGTGGATTTGCAGCTTTTTCCACACCAATTGCTTTGGTTGTTTATATAGACTGCCATGTACATCGATTTGAGATTGTTTGTTTCAGGAATGAAAATTAACAATTAAACTATGATTATAGTATCAGTAGTAGAAATATAGCTTTCTTGATGAAAAAAACATATAAAAATTCTTCATCACTTCCTCCGGTAAAAAGTGCTTAAATTACAATAACAGCAGGCCTGAAAAGCAAAAATAAAACAAGCCAACAGTAAGGCTGATGTCCCCCGCCGAAATCCCAAAATAAATAGATGACACATATTAATTAATCGCACATTTATTTTTTTCAAACGTATCGACCAATCAAACTGAACTCGAAGTGTCATCCAAAGATTACAACACAGTGAGAGAAAAGCAAATCAGTTCGAATGCCCAGTTGGATGAAACTGTCAGGAAGCGGCAGGTGGATAAATTTAATAACCTCGTTTATACTGAGATGATGTTATACTGTTAAACTAGTACTCACTGAATACAGATTGATCTATCAACTAAATTGAGTTGATTTTAAACTGTTAAATTAGTACTCACTGAATACAGATTGATCTATTAACTAGTGAGTTGATTTTAAACTGTTAAACCAGTAGTCACTGAATACAGATTGGTCTATTACCTTGACTGAGTTTATTTTAAACTGTTAAACTAGTACTCACTGAATACGGATCCATCTACTAACTAGTGAGTTGTTTTTTAACTGTTAAACTAGTACTCACTGAATGCAGATTAATCTACTAACTCGAGTGAGTTGATTTTAAACTGTTATACTAGTAGTCACTGAATACAGATTAATCTATTAACTAAACTGAGTTGATTTTAAACTGTTAAACTAGTACTCACTGAATGCAGATTAATCTACTAACTCGAGTGAGTTGATTTTAAACTGTTATACTAGTAGTCACTGAATACAGATTAATCTATTAACTAAACTGAGTTGATTTTAAACTGTTAAACCAGTACTCACTGAATGCAGATTGGTCTATTAACTAGACTGAGTAGATTTTAAACTGTTAAACCAGTACTCACTGAATGCAGATTGGTCTATTAACTCGTGTGAGTTGATTTTAAACTGTTATAATAATACTCACTGGGATATTTCATCAGATTGAGCTGATTTTAAACTGTTAAACTAGTACTCACTGAATACAGATTAATCTATTAACTCGAGTGAGTTGATTTTTAACTGTTACAATAGTACTCACTGAATACAGATTGATCTATTAACTAAACTGAGTTGATTTTAAACTGTTATAATAGTACTCACTGAATATAGATTGGTCTATTAACGAGAGTGAGTTGATTTTTAACTGTTACAATAGTACTCACTGAATACAGATTGATCTATTAACTAAACTGAGTTGATTTTAAACTGTTATAATAGTACTCACTGAATATAGATTGGTCTGTGTTCGCGAGAGGATCCAGCACAATAGAAATGAGAAGCACCGCTTATTCACTCTTTCAGAACAACAGCGTATTCAGCTCGAATCTATACTATCTCCTGAAGATTACAACACAGTGAGAGAAAAGCAAATCAGTTCGAATGCCCAGTTGGATGAAACTGTCAGGAAGCGGCAGGTGGATAAATTTAATAACCTCAGATCTGCATCCCCACAGCGCCCAGTTTCAAATAGTACCAGACAATCGAGAGAAGAATACTTAAAGAAAACAGTAGTCAACCTTAGTGATCGAGACTTAACCGATGACGAAATTACCATCCTCTAAAGGGGATTAAAGTTTGCACCGACCACAAAGTCCCCAAACAATGACACCTACATTGTCAACATTGAGAAAGGATTACGCCAACTCGCTCCAGGTGGTAAAGTCGATTACCTAAGGCACCAAATAACTGAAATACTAGCAAAAGCAACCACTAAACAGCAGACGACCAATGTTTCCCGCCAAGAAAGGAAAGCGCTCAGTGACCTAAAAGACGATAGATCTATCACAATTGTATCCGCTGACAAGGGAAAAGCAACAGTCATCATGAACACCGATGAGTACCTCACAACTGTCAACGGTTTACTCCAAGGTCCGTCAACATATAGAAGAATCCGCAAAGACCCAACGAACGCGCACAACGACAGCCATGAAAAATTGCTTAAAAAACTTAAAGAAGACAAACAGATCTCTGAAGCTCTCTATTACAAGCTCAGACCAAACCACCCTCGACCGCCTTATGCCAGGGCGGGCTACTATAAAAATCCATAAAAACCCCATGAAAGCCCGTCTGTTGGTGTGTTCTCGAGACTCAGTCTTCTACAATACAGCTCAATATTTATCAAAACTACTTTCCCCTCTTGGCACAACAGCATCGTCCTTCATCAAAGATTCAGGTGAATTCTGTGAGAAACTGCAGAATATTCAAAACCCCGGGAGGATGGTCTCGTATGATGTTGTAGATTTGTTCACAAATGTACCCAGGGAAGAGGTTCTGAAGATTCTACACAAGCGCATAGATAGTTTAGACAACCCACTAGAGACGACCCTGTCAACAGACAACATCATACTCCTGTTGAAACAATGCATCAATTCAACATAGTTTTCCTGGGGCGACGAATTTTACGAACAGACCAATGGATTACCCATGGGAAGCCCCCTCTCTCCTTTAATTTCAGAAATATTTTTAACTGATTTAGAAGAGAAGGCGCTGCAAACGTCCACTATAACCCCATCATGCTTTTTAGGCAAGTGGGTGACACTTTTGTTATTATCAAACAACAAGATGATCCAGAAACACTGTTACAACACCTCAACAGGCAACACCCACGTATTAAATTCACAATGGAAACCGAAAATAATAACCAGCTACCCTTCCTCGATGTTTGTGTATCTAAAACCAACAATTTGATCCGTACCAGTGTCTACAGGAAACCAACCCACACCGACCAATATATTCACTTCAAATCCAACCACCCGAATAGCATCAAATCGGCCACAATTTCAACTCTGGTGAACCGTGCGAAAAAGATATGTGATCCTGAGAGCCTCTCCAAGGAAATTGATCATCTCAAACATGTCTTCACAAATTTCAACGGCTATCCAGAGAAGTTTGTAACAAACACCATCAAAAAGACCCTGTCGGCAAGTGCAGCTAAACCAAAACCCCCGACTGTCCCAGTAAGAATCTTCCTTCCATTCAACGGCCAAGTCTCCTACCAAATCAAACGGCTACTAATGCAACAGCTAGAAATAGATGTAACTTTCACAAAAAGCAACAGCACCAAAGATATATTAAGAGCTAATGGTAAACTAAATCCAACACAACCGCCACAACCAAAGGGATGTGTTTATCAGATAGTATGCAATTGTGGCATTTCTTACGTCGGCGAGACAAAGAGTCCATTGAAAAAAAGATAGATGATCACAAGTCGAAAGCAGCAACCAACAACTCCGCTGTAGCTGAACACTTGAACTCCAACCCCCGCCACAGAGTCCAATGGTCCAACGTAAAAGCGCTATGCAAGAACACCAACAACAAGAGAGCGCGCCGATTGCATGAAGCCATTCAAATACGACGACACAAACCCCAGATGAACAGAGATCAAGGATTGTTCCTCCCCAGGGCGTATGACACTCTTATCGCATAATCGAGGGCTAAGCATAACTATTTTATTTTATTTCAATCATACCCAATACTTAACAAAATAATTTTTAAGTCTGTAATAACACTACAATTTGCAAAAATAAAAATCAATAATTGACAACTATTTTTATTTTTATTATTATTTTTACATTTATTTTTATTTTATATTATTTTATTTTTGCTTTTCAGGCCTGCTGTTATTGTAATTTAAGCACTTAATAGTTCTAATCCTGCCTCCCTTCATCACTATAACATCCTGTGGAAGTACTACTCACGATTTTAAATAGTCAGTCTTCATTTATCATTTATAAGTTATTGTTCTAAGGGTTTTTCGTATATCAGTATAATCACTCGCATCAACATGCGCATACATATATATATATATATATATATATATATACATTATTTCCCGTCCTAATACAAAATCTCATCCTCTCGGGATGTTGTATTTATTTAAACCAGATCAAATCGCTGTAAATACTCCACAACAATCAATTCATTAATCATTTGTGAAAGGGGTGGTTCATAGAATTTGATCAAATTCCATTTTCTCTGACCGTTTTTCCTTATTAAAACCTACTAATTATTGTATATACTCCACAACACTTAACCATTAATCAATTAGTTAGTTTGTTTTTATTTTTAGTTAAGTGGTCTTATTGAATATTGTCAATAACGTTTCAATTTATAATCCTTAATTGAATTAGATTCCCTTTAGGTACAGCAATTGTAGATCTGTGGTTTGTCAGCATTAAGAAAGTATTGTTGTGTACATGTATATATTGACTTGTCTCTTTTTAGACTTTATCATTGCTTGATAACGACTAGAGAAGCCTAGTCGAAACGTCGCTCAGTAATAAGCAGTAATTGTATTCCATAGAATTGTGACCTGTATACTTTTTTTTACACTGAAGTCTGTGGCGTTTTCAATAGTGGTATCAATCCTGATCAACCACGAATTACCTCCCTTTAACGCCACATGGTTTGATTTCTGACAATTTACGGATTCCTACAACAAACGGTCAAACTAAGTAGTTAATGAATTGGGCTTTCCAAATATACCAAAATCTTGAGCGTCGAGGGTCTTTTTCAAAAATTTCTATCAACTTCAAATTTTTAATTGATTAAAAATCAATCTCGAAAACAGAAAATTTTTTGAAGAAATTTCTCTGGCGAATCGGGGTAGCCATTTTCCCGGAAGGTGACATGTAATTCCTACGCGCCAAATTTCTCGTTTATTTGCGTTGTTGTTCTTGGTGTTTAACGTCCGCTTCCACCGAAGGTGATATCGCAGACAAGTCTTATTTTTCATTTTCATTATGTTAGCGCACGCGCAGGGGTCTTTGCTGTGGGAGGAGACCGGAGTGCCCGGAGGAAACCCACGAGGTTGAGAAGGCACCCCTATCTCCATGCCACATACGCTCACAGCAAGGCTCGAAACCACAGCCGCAAGCCAGAGGTGACCGGCCAGCTAGAGGTCGAAGCGCGGCACTCTAGACCACTAGGCCATCCCAACTCCCCTTTTATTTGCGTCGTACGCCCCTCATTTTACGTCCCTGGATGGCCGAATCACTTAAAAATATACCCACGCGTAGAAAAATAAATCTTTACGAAAACTTAAATTTGTTCGTTTAGGATCCATTTTTTTATGTCAGTGAGTTGACTTTGACTCAAGGATCATTTTACAACAAACGAAACGACGATCCGACCTCTAGTTTTGGAGAAATCGACCCAAAAAGATTGACCAATCATACGTCAGAATGGGCGGGGCTTAGGTTTGGAAAAAATGGACGGTCTAATGCGCCAGAGGCCTTCGGTTCCGCGGCTGCCTCTAGGAACGAGATTGATTAAAATGTCTGAAAATCTTACCTCAGTTTCTCCAGATCCTACTCGACAGCAAGTTCATTCATTTTTCTCGATAGTAAACATCGCGTGGTCAATGTTTGACGCTCTGAAAATTCATGAGAAGGCGTAACACGAAGTATACATTTCTCTGACAACTGTTTGCGGTGTCTGAAAATAGTACAGTCAGCGCCCCTAGCGGCGTTTGGCATCGCTAATTACATCGCGTAAATTGACATCTGGACATTTAACATTTCACTATTTAGACTTTTAATATTTTATAAACACACCAAATATAAATGACCAACAACTTTGAACACTGACATCTTCTCATTAATTGACAGCCGCACAGTGTATTGTCGCCTCAACATTTGTCTTATGTATCGGTGTATTGTCGCCTTCAACATTTGTCTTATGTATTGTAACTCGAGAGTTCATAACTATCGTTTAATTATTCAATCCGCCGCGCTGATTCCGAGAACATTCTTATGTAAGGCAAATAAAATACCAAGACGAACAATACTGAAGGTTTTTTTTTATAAAATTGAATAAATATCGACTCTTTATACCAACCATCTGTTTTTAGAACAGATTCTATTGGTATGTCAGTTAATGCTGCAGGGTCATTCCATGTCAAGTGGGTCAATTTTCAGAAATTTGGGAAATTGACCCCCTCAAAAAAATCTGGAAAAAAATATATGTTATTGTACATGTAAAATCTAGAAACAGTGCAAAATCTGTGGTCTGTAGCATGAAAATTGACTGAGATACAGGGATTTAAATTTAATGAGTTACCAATAAGTTTTCGAAACAAAATATGTATCAATAATTTACTCGAGTTTCAGATATCTTGATTTGACCTTTCTAGTGAAGATATACAGTTCAAATTTAGTAGTCTTGAAGAACTTTTGTGTAGATTATGAATCTGCAATTCGATTACAGTTGAGTGGTAGGGTTCGCATGCTACTTGGTCATGAAAACTGACAAACAATTGGTGTAATTGTATATTATCGAGGCAATTTTGGAATATTTGTGTCTGAAACTATATTCAGGGCCAATTTTCTGGGAATCTATTGAAGACTGATGCATTTTCATAAGTTTCTTATTTAGTACTACTGGCAATCTCTGGGTAGACCAATATTTGGGTTTATATCTATTACTTTGTAGTTCCTGGATCACTACAATATCCAGACAATATACAATTACACCAAAAGTAGCATGCGAACACTACCACTCATCTGTAATCTGATTGCAGATTCATAATCTACACTGAAAGTTCTTCAAGAGCACCAAAACTGAGCTGTATATCTTCAGTAGAAAGGTTAAATCAAGATACCCCCTTCGTTTGTATTAGCAATTAAAGATTGGCTATTTCTGAAAACTGTGACTACTAATCTACAACAAAAGGATATATTCTAGTAAAGATATTGAGTAATAAAATATTAAACACATATTATCTCTTGTAAACGAGATGAGAGATAAACCCTGGCGGATATAAGACTAAAGTAAATAAAGCTAAAAGGCTCTAATTTGTAATTTCTAATATCCTATATTAACAATCCAGTTTTCGCGCGCCTGCTTTTATATCTTTTGTAAGAAAGTATTTTTGGCCATTTAATTAGTTATCATGCTTGTATTGTGGGCGAGAATGAGAGCTTGAAAGATATAATGTGCTACAAAAAACGAGAATAAAGTTAAAGAAAGCGATCAATGTTGGGATAGAAAGTAATTCTGATGTAGACCGAATCTTCTTACTGTAGCATTGGACACATTAATAAACTATTATATTTTATGAATGTTTGTTTACATTAATAGTTGCTTTTAAAAAATTAATTGCCCACAACGGATGCTTCAGTCTACCTTTATATTTACCTTTTCAACCTAATACCAATCAAGTTCAAGTATATGGATCGGCACATACGCCCACATTCTAATGCCTTTCAATGGTCAATATGACAATCAATGTCATTATGTATATTACCAATATTTTAAGTAAACGATATGTATGACCAAGTCGATATTTTTAATTTAAAATTATGAATACCCCGAAAGGAAGAATAGAAGAAACTCTGTGCACGGGATGTTCTTATCTAACTCATTTCCAACAAAACTTAATCTTCAAAATAATTTATTTGTCCGATTTCTAGGTAAAAGCACTGATTTACGTGTGTGAAGGGATTAGTAAAGAAATAGGTATAATAGCTTCCGTTCATTCAGTAAATTGTGAAAACAGTGAGAATATATTAAATAATTGGGGTATATTGTACATGTAATGTCTTGTAATAGATTTAGTACACAATTTTAATCAACATTGGGCTTTACGTGTTTTAAATGTATTGTTCGGTAAATTAAATTTATATCCATTATAGGATTATCTGGAAGCCGTCGCATTCGTTGACTACAAAACATGTTGTTTAATATCAGGTCGTCTTTTCTTAATGAATTTGGTCACGCTAAGGTTAATTGGACAAAATGAATACGTCTATCAATTGCATACTCGCCATAACTTTATCCTTAATGCAAAATATATCAAATGAATTAAGACTAATTACCCTCAATAAGAGTAATTAGTCTAAACTTCCAGTTTCAGGATTTTGGTAAATCTGGAAGAAAATGTTCAGTATCATTAAATAAACTATGAACGAGGGTATCGGCGCCTAATAAGAGCGCCAACCGTAAAGGAACCAAACCTCATATTATAATAATATTCAAAAATAAAAATGAAGGTCCATCTCAATCAATATTGATGCGTTGATATCTTACAATATTTAAGCGAAAGTCAAAACATAATTATTTCTATGTCTTGTGCTCAATAGGTTGTCAATTCACAATTATACGATCATTATTTCCCACACTTTAAAATCTTTCACACCACAATTATCTTCCGTGTTTTTCTATTCCCCCAATGCAATAGCTATCTTCAAAAGAATTTCTCAACTAGCAATAGCGAATTATAGGATTATTCTTTAACAAGATAGGGCTGTTTATAGATACCATCTATTTTAAGGCTTTATTTTAATATATTTTAATAATATAACTTAAAAATATGAAATTATAGCTCTAAAAGCAGTACACAGATCAAGTATTCTATGGTTTCGAGTGCCATTTGTAATTTACAAATTAAAAAATTCTGATTCACAAACGACAAAAAAAGGTTTAAAAAATGTATAGAAATGATTAAGCAGGCACACACGACCTTCGTTAAATTGGGGGCTGTTCGCGTATTTAAACGTACATCACAGATTAAAAATACAAATGTGAATAAATACTGAATGTAAATCACTTGATGTAGTAATGTGCGCACTCGTATATTTTATTGCCATCGTAGAATGCTTTATTAGCTCCCAGTAATCTGCTTAAGTTAGTACAGTATGTTTAACACATCGAAAAGTCCAAGTTTATATTTATGTCTGGATTTGTGCAAGTTTGTGCTATTATTAACCTTTCTGGGTAGTTGATCAGGAATGCAAAATTTTATCACCCAATTTTCCGCTGTAGCCATGGTAAGGAGCCATGCTCACTTTGTGGTGCACTTTTTTGTGGAAGCTTTTTCTCAGTGCCTAATTCATATATTTTACAAGTTCTAACTGCGAACAAATTACTGACTCACTTATTAATTACTAAAACACAATTTAATACACATCCTATCTTTAACTTTTAGCAAATGTTCATTACCATCAGTTTCTTGTCTATGGTTCTTTAAACGTAGTACAATGTTTCACACTTTTCAACGTTTGTCTCTTCTGTCGTAACTTAATCTCGCGGCGTAATCTACGACACAAGAAGAACAAAACCCAGATGAATGGCACTTGGGGCACAGTTGCGGTCCCAAAATCGATTAACTTATGATAAATAAGTCGAGAATTTAATTTCGCGAAAATGGTAAAAGACCGACTAAGTATCTTTGTTACTATAATAATGAATTGTATATTATATTGAACATCACTTTAAAACATCATTGACTATTACTTTATGTACGCTTAATAGCCACTTAAATGCGAGGTAGAATGCAACTTGAAATAGTTATTATTTTGTGAGAAAGTCACCGGAAGCTATTAAGAGGCGTTATGACAAGACTTTTAAAGTGTAATAACTATTTTTACTCTAAACAAAAACTGCTTCACAATAAATATCGATTAATCGTTATTCACAATCTTTTCTTTACTTTTTTATTTGCGAATACTTATAATGTTGTCGGTATCTTGCAACTAGGATCAATAAAGCTGATGTCGTTATCTCTGTCAAGTAAATTTTCCGGGAGTTGTTAAGATGTGATCGTCGGAACAAGTAAGTATAGTATTAGTGTTTGAGGGAATTCAGTCATACAATCAGTGCTCTTGTCAACAGTGTAGTGAGGATAAGATAAATCTTAACGATCAGGTGAGATATCGAATCTATTTTTCCAAAACCGAAAATCTAGCAATGGATATTAATATATTAAAATCAACTGCTGAATTATTAGTCTTATCACTAGTATACAGTGAATAAAAACGAATCGTATTACTTGTTGGACCATATACGCCTTTTTAAGTCTCTAACTCAAAATCGTTCAAAGTCTTCGACATCGAAAACGTGAATTATTTGTCAATTTAAATCAACATTGATGCTGTGTTCTTACTGGGAAAAGATAGTTTCTGATATCCAATGTTTAAGACGAAATAAACATTTTACCATTTGTAAACGAATCGTGTACCATAATGCGTTTCAGCGCCACTTGTAACAAGGGGCAGGAAGAAAGAGCCTAGACATATTCCATAAGTCGTGTCAAACGATGACGACATATTCTTATTGAGAGAGGAATAAGGAATAAATACTATCGGTGGAAACTGAAATAACCAGACACTGGAGACAGCCTTTAGATTCAAACTTCTGGTTTATTTCGCTGGACATAACTGATTAGCAATTACAGTAAAAACAGAAATGCTTGAATGTAAATCAATTTATATACATACATTTACATTCATATTACACCATTATATGCGTTGCTACCATTTCGTGTCAATTTCTAGGTCCCATATTATTATCAATTTAGCTCCTTTATACGAAAGCCTACAGAGCTCATCTATTTTATTTTTTTTTTACTTCTGAGTTCCTAGTTCCCACTTCTGAGTTTAACTCTTAATTCAACGATTTGTATAAAATGCGCATGCGCACTTTCTACTTTCACATTACTTATTGGTTCGACGCCGACAGCGGTAATATAAAGAATGAGAATGAGAATAGACGAATGAAAATCTAGATAACTATTCTTTTTAAAGGCATCCTACGTGTGTTATACTGCATATACCACTATGGGGATAATTTTCTTTGTCGATTTGATTTTGGTATGCTGCATTTCGCGTGTAAAGTGCCTACCTGTACCTACCAGCTATCTACCATGCTTGTCTAATAATGTTTTCAGTCTAAATGAGCTGATTCTTCGATATTTCAATTGTGATTTTTGTAATGGGGAAATAATGCTTCTGTTGTTGTATCTACACCAGGTCAATATCAGTTTGAGCACTCTAAAAAGACGTCTAAGATCTTTGAGATTAAAACGTAAACTCACTGGGGGTAGAAATACAATTTCTTCTTATAACGATGTGGTTAATGCAGTTATAACTGAAATCGGATGTAGTGGACGCTGTATTGGATACCGATCTATGTGGTATGGTTTAAAGATTGAATGGGGCATCAGATTTCCTCGCGATGAAATTCTCAGACTTATGCAGATTGTTGATCCAGAAGGAATTCGAGTGAGAAAACGTCGACGTTTACATCGAAGACGATTATTATTATTTGTAAAGGACCAAATACGGTTTGGCATGTAGATGGGTATGATAAGATAAAGCCATTTGGATTTTGCATTCACGGTTGTGTGGATGGCTTTAGTCGACGAATTATTTGGCTACGTGTTGGGAAAACTAACAATAATCCCAAGGTAATTGCTAGATATTACCTCGACGCGGTCCAACAGCTTGAAGTTGTCCCAGCTAAAATTAGGTGTGATTTGGGAGCAGAAAATTCTATATTAAAGCCCCAATAACACTCTTGTTGTAACTGAAAAATATGTCCCAATCTTCATTCTGGTCAACAAATCGTATTATTTTACAATATTCATCTTAACAAACTTATTTTAAAAAAATTGGAAAAATTCAACCAATTGATTTGAAAAGTGTAACGTAAACCTTTTCAAATGTGACTTGGATTTTAAAATATTTTCGAACCCTCTGGACAAGTAAAATAGGTTGTAATGGATAATTAACACAACAGGTAGGACACTTAAACATCTAGTACTTAGAATAAGGGTATTAATTATTTTCTGGAGCTTCCAAGCCAGCAAGAATGTTATTGTCCCTTTAAAGAATCTTCAGCCGCTATTCCATTATGATGAAAATGACCCCACTGCGTGTTTGAAATCCTTTATTTATGGAAAGAGCACTTCTAATCAGCGTATAGAAGCGTGGTGGTCCATCCTTCGACGACAATGTTTACGTTGGTGGGATTAATTTATTTAAAGACATGCGAGAACAGAATATTTTTAATGACTCAAATATTCTTCACAGTGAATGTCTGCAGTTCTGTTTAATGCACATTATTCAATCAGAACTTGGCATGGTCACTAGAAACTGGAATCTGCACCAGATAAGTAGGAGCCGCAAGACGGAGGTTCCAACAGGAAAACCTGACGCAATGTATATTTTGCCACAGCGATATGATGCCAGCGATCAAGGTACCTTTGTGGATATAAGATATGTTTCTGCATGCATGACGATTTTCGAGTACGATAACAAGTCGATAGCTTCAAACAAATTTATACAATTGATTGAGCTCCTAAAACCAGGGGTGGGTATTCCTGTAACAGCGAGAGAAGGGCTCAATTTGTATATGGAAATAACAGAACAGTTAGAACACTACCAATGATGACCTCTGACTCATAATAAGTACTAAAATGATTATACTTCCTGTAATTAATAATGTGTTGTAGAAACGTGTTTTGTTCACAATAATGTCGCCCCTTTTAATATACTCCACGTCACCCACCCTCCTTAATCCCTGGTTGAACAAACGTTTCGATTACCTTGGGATCATATACATGTATAATGTTTTTTTAGCTTGCAACTAAATTGAATTATTTAGAATCACATGTGAATTGTGAATAGGCGTGTGTGTTTGTCTAGTACTATCAAATATCAATAATCAGGTTATTATAGTAACTGGACACAATTATATGGGTAACAATTACTTCTTTACTAACAAGCGACGTTTCTACATATGGCACTAGTTGGATAAAGACAGTAAAATATACATGTAATAAAATGTTGAAATATCGCTTATAGTTATTTATATAATCGTTATTGTGTTGTAGGCATTCAACTAAAACATTTTTGCAAATTAGGATTTATTTCCGTGCATATAAGGCCATTCCAGAGGCGAGGCTTTGCAGTTTGATTATCTCGAACGCGGAGCATATATTAGTATCGTAGGCATCTACCTTGAGCGCTAAATGTCTGCTGGGAGGTGGGCTTTTAGCAGGAAAACTTTACATCACTATACACCGTAATCACCCAACGCGAGCGCTAAAGGTTGTGTCTAGGGTTACACCACCCAAGGAATTAAAAAAAAATTACGAATGAATTTCGTGCATTTGAGACCATTTCAGCAGCGATGTCCGTTAGATAAAAATAATTGTGCCCAATCCACAGATTCATTGGTAATTTGAGTCCATGGGTCTCCCACCAGTCAGTCTCTTATCACACCTGCCCCCCTCCCCCACCTAGATCCGCTACAGGATGGTTATTATAGTACACCTTATCCTTGAGATCCCCCCTGTGGACCGAGGCTAGCCCAGTACTAGGTAGTAGAATAGGTCTATTGCCCCTCCCCAGCGTGTCGTAAAAGGCGACTCATGGGGAGAGTGGTCGGGTGACTCCGCAAGTTTCAACGATTTGGAACGATTTTCATCCATTTTCTCATCCACTGCTTTTCACTTGGTTTAGCACGAAAGTAGCAACTGCGCATGCGCTTTTATAATATCTCCGAATTTAAGTCTGAAGTAGGAATTCTGAACTCAGAAGTAAGAACTCAGAACTCTGAATTCAGAAGTGGGAAGTCGGAACACAGAAATTTAAAAAAAAAGTAAATGAGCTCTGTAGGCTTTCGTACCTTTAAGATGTGTTTGTTGATTTATTCATAATACAATATGGCCGCGATTTGTTGTTGTTTTATGGTGAAGGTTAAAAGGAAACCACCGAACACAGATCCTATTTCGTTTCGTTTTATAGTTCAAAATGTCGTTTAACTTGTGTTTACTACACTAGGATCTGGAAGAGTTGTTATCATTGACTTGTCCTGGATGATGTGAGGAATCAGCCAATCAAACGGCCTGTTGCGGTGAGTTCTTGACATTTTAATGCACGGAACCAGGAGCGGATTGGGGCCGTGTCCCGGCCCGGGCTCCCGTGTCGGAGCGACCCCTTTTACTGACCGCGGAGTCCCAAAATATGCGATTATACCTTCCGTTACATTGATGACATAACACCAATCAATGATAATGGTAATTTCAATAAATATAAAGATGAAATATATCCTCCTGAACTTATAAATGCATCTGTTCTTGACCTGGACATCAATATAATTAAAACGGCAATTTCATATTTTTTAGTTATATTTTTAAAATATATTAAAATAAAGCCTTAAAATAGATGGTATCTATAAACAGGCCTACCTTGTTAAAGAATAATCCTATAATTCACTGTTGCCAGTTGAGAAATTGGCAAAAATATCATTTTCAACTTCAAATTCAAACGTTTGAAGATCGCCATTGCATGGAGGGGAATGGGAAAACAAGGGAGGTAATTTACCCCCGCCCCCTGAAATATTGCATGATCGTATAATAGTGAGTTGACAACCTTTTGAGCAAAAGACATAGAAATACATAAATATGTATTGACTCTCTTAGAAAATATGAAATTATCACTTTAACGATAAATTCAATGTCGGTATATTCGATAAAACGGATCAATTTGTTTTTGAAGTATGTAAAATACCCGTCAGCTTACAGTAACATACCAGATACTACACTATATAATGTTTTCTACTCACAGGCATTACGAATTTTAAAAATATGCAACAATAAAGAACTATTTGTTTCCTGAATAAAAACTCTAAATTTTAAGTGCACGGCCAAAGGCAGAACACAATTACGTATTTTTAAAGAAATTTCAAAACTTCCATTTCTTCAACATAATAAGTTTGACATTTCTTATAAATATATTACTGACCTGACTACATATTGGATAATGATTCAATATAAGTTTTATTTAAATTTCTTCTATAGATGTCTAGTCCTGTCTGGATTATCGCCCTTATTATTAGGCCAATGCCTTTATAGATACACTAATAGCCTGTAGACGATTTCTTCAGCATTCCTGTTTTGCATTTCTTACGTGGGGTATTATATAATATTTATGCTATGGTTTGTACAATTACATGGTCTCAAAAACTAATAGTTTTTAACGTTATTTCATCTGGATTATCATCCTTGTGTTTTTATCGGGTAATTGCACCTTCTTAGTAACGACGCCATAACAGCTATAATGACAGATTCACGTCACGTCATTCAGTCAGCAGACGGCTCCCTAGACGGTCTACATTCCTTTGCTTCCATGTATTCAGTTTTGTTTGTTTCTGTGACGGTTGTAATGTCGGTTGTAATTCAATATACTTCAATCCTCTTCTTTATTGATTTAGTGCATTCAGTTTTTTGAACTAGGCCTACTTCTCTGATACATTTAACGGTGTGGTTACTTGTATAGCGGAATTTATACAACAATATGCTTGCATTCATAATCAGGGGCGTGCATAACGATTTCGTTTGGGGGGGGGGGGGGGGGTGTTTAGCCAAAATGTGACCGACTGATGCACATACCCCCCACGCAGGCCCCCACCTCCCAGTGCGAGTGACGCAATCCGGAGCCGAGCACCACGTGTCAGTTTTCTAGAGTTGACATAACATCTGTACAATCAGACGCTCCACGCCCCACACACCAGTGGTACTACAAACTGGGTAGTTCACTATAATCGTGGATATGATAGTGCTGAGACAGTATAAGACAATTGAGGACTAGAGGAATGGTAAGCGAGTAAAAGAGTGATGTCATAATGGAATCTCAGATATGTAACAGAGCTTTTAAATCTTTGGGACTGGGTTGGAAAATTTGAATCAATGTCATGGCAAATGGAACCAAATTCTCGTTAACGAGAGGATAAGAAATGGGACAGAATCTTGAGGCCTATCTATCAATTTCGCCTGTTTTTTGATTGTTTGTTTATCCCATTAATTCATTTAGTCGGAGACCGACTGCGGTGAGTACTTTTTTTGAGACCGACTACTTTTTGCCATGGTAGAAAACATTTCATAGAACAACATACTCACAACAGAATAAGGGTGACAAGCAGACGTGGTTATTGTATACTATAGTTCTGTGTGACGTATGCAATTTAGGTACACGGATTCACGCAACTACTTAGTATTTGGGATCTATTCTAGCATTGTTTTTGACCGACTGCAGTGACTGCACTTATTTTGTGACCGACTATTTTTCTCCTTGGGTGAAATTTTGTTAGACCAACATACTCACAACAGAATGAAAGCGAAACACAACATCTTGACAAGATTATTTTATACTAAAGTTCTGTGTGAGTAGCGTGACGTATACAGTGAGCACTTATTTTGTACCGACTGCTCCTATTTTGTGACCGACTGCACTGATTTTGCGACCGACTATTTTATAGTAAAGTTTTGCGTGATTAGCGTGACGTATACAGTGAGTACGTATTTCGATAATGACTACTCTATTTTGCGACCGACTGCACTGGTTTTGCGACCGACTATTTTTTTTGCTGGGGGGGTGTACCACCCCCCAACACAACCCCCACCCCACCCCACATTTACGCCCCTGTTCGTAATTCTTGCAACATATGACAGATCATGACTCATGCTTATATAATTATTTCTTTGGGTTGTTTTCCCAATTGTTTTCAAATATGAGTGAAATCTGTGTCACCACAGGCCCGGCCCGGGACGCGAAATTGCACTTCCTATTCGGCCTCTGATTGGCTAAAGGTTTGACGTCATATTCATATTGACGTCATAAGCTTAGAATAATTTACATACTGACATCCCAGTCAGAAACTACTATTTTCACCATTTCGCTTTAATGTCACTTATCTCTCCCCTCCCCCTTCTCCCTAAATCATGGTTACAGACTGAAAAATGTTGTCAACAGACTGACGATAACAGACAGGCATTATAAAACAAACACTGTCAGGTCGCTCGACGACGTTCCGAGACGGTTTCTGCATGTCAAGGTCCAAATTTGGCTAATTTTGTACTAGTATGAGTTGACAATAAAAGTTCTTAATTTTCCATCTTAATTTTATAACTTTGTGTTCTTTAAGACCTGATTTGATTTGGGCTTCAGTTGAAATTTAGCTTACGATAATGCCGTTGTTGTTGCATTTGTTTGAAGGTACTGTAAAACACGAGACATTGGTTGAGGTAGAGAAAGAAAGCTCAGAAAAATAACCTGAAAAAAAAACGAGTCCGGTAGCCCGAGGTTTTTATGTCGAGTTGTTTTTTCTGAATTCTTTCTTTCCCGGCATATATTATTCAAAGTCGAAGACTTTATCCTGCTTATAAACCGTCTCCTACTCAGGAAGAATATAACCCGTTACAGGTTTTTAAGAAAAACTTTTACAAGAATAAGAGATTCACCGTTATAGGTTCTTAATATATAGTCATGTAGGACACCACCTTGTATTTCCTAACACTTTTTGAGGCCGGGGGAGAGACCCCAGGGCCCCCAACCTCCAAAATATACATTGTCTCAGGAGCCAGATGGCAAACCACCTACACTTTATATTAATAGGGTACCAATGTAGTAGTGCCGCAGACTCCCTCCATTTAAAAAGTACCTAAAACGTGAAGTATTATTAGCTCATGCGCCTTATTTGAGCATTCCAAATTTCATTAACTTTCTATGTTGATTAATCGAGTTATTTCATTGCAAAACTGAGTTTGGTGCTTTTTGGTGCAGATGGGTGCGTGTCCCTGGCTTATTCAACCCAGGAACCTCGCCCCGAAACCGGGTCCTAGATGTGGAATTCGATTTGCCAACTTAGAAAGTTAAAGACTTGTGGCATTTGGTAATATCTGATGGTGGTTGTGTTGTGCTGTGTTATTATTTCCGGTGTGAAGGATTTGTAAGTGTGGGAAATAATGCCTATGATCGTATAATAGTTAGTTGACAACCAATTGAGCAAAAGAGATAGAAATAGTTATGTTTTGACTTTCTTAGAAAATATGAAATTCTCGCTTTAAGTAAAGGTTTTAGAACAGCAGATTTGAAGAGTGCTGGAGCAGTACCAGTCACAAGAATGTTATTAATAATGCTAGTGATGTTAGAAAAACGCTAGTCGGAATTGGATCACGCTCGCATGATGTTGGTTTTGAGGATTGCTCAAGTTTCTGAATTTCATCATTAGTAAAAAGTGTAAAATCTCCCAGTAATGTACCGGGATAACCAGGATTGTTAAAGGCAAGACTCGAGTAATCGTGTTGATTTATCGTGTGCTGTCTGTCAGCGGTGCTATGAAAGGTACAAGTCATCAAGTGTTATAATCTGTATTTTAATCAGGTCGTCGTCAACCATTCAAGGTTGTGCTTCAAATGAATGATAAAACCTACCTGTTCCAAAAAATAAGTTCAGTTTCATAGATGATATCATCCTTAATACTTCTTTGACCAAGAATATCTTGCTAGCGACCGGTTAGCAGTAAAAAGTTGCCCAGTAAAATTGACTGGGAAGCCGAAACTTGTTCGCCAATGATTCAATAACAGCCTGGACGCACAGGCGAGTATAATGAGACGTATGTTTAGAGCTGGACTAAACCCATACATGCTAATAAAACACCCTAAAACTATAATTCCAACGTTTATATAATTCCTAGTAAGAGTGATTATGCATCTTTAAGGGGACTAAAGAGAGTGAGAGAGAAATTGGGTTTAACGTCCACTCGACACAAACTAGGTCATTTCGGGACTAACATATGGTTTAATTTTATTTCAATAATTCGCTTGCGCGTAGGGGTCTTTAGCAGTGGTAGAAAACCTACAAGGTTGGACAGACGACCCTACTCCTTGCCACGTACAACCGGGGATTCGAAACCACGCCAGTTGACACAATGGCAGGCCGTATGATACAGCGCGACCACGCTAACCATTCGCCCCCCCCCCTTAAGGGGGCTAAATCGTTAATATTTGGTGCATAGAAATGGACACAAGTGGGTCGCAACGCATGCAATAATGTAATATGAATGTATATAAACTGATTTACAATTAATTGTTTCCGTTTTTGCTTTAATTTCTAATCAGTTATGTTCGGTGAAATTCGCCCGAAGTCTCAATAACTGGGATATTGTAATCGTTTTAGATTTTCGTATCCAGATTGTAAAGTGGTTGTGTGTTCACTAATTTCACCACGTGTATTTCCATTTCTATTACTAAATGACATTGAAACAAATTATCAAAATGTTGTAGAGCAATTTACCACCTACAAAATGAATAGCCAGGTTTGGATTCCATTGGTTTAAAAGACTTCCTTCAAATTGATGCAGGGAAGATTATAGGTGGCGCTGACTTATTTCCATCTGTTGCATGTAAATACAGGGCGGAATTGGCCCATTTTGGGACTTGCATTAATTACTTTTACGGATTCCAATTGCAGAGTATTGTTGTTTGAAGGGGGTAATAATCTCTCAAGAGATGAGTAAAGATTATAATTCAACATTTTAAATTAAAACAATTATTAATCTAGCCAACCTACTCCCAATTTATCTATCTTAACAACAATGGTATTATAGATCATCGCGAATTGAAAGTATTTCAACCGTTCTTGAAAGGCCGTACTTTTAATAGAATTTTGTTATAATGCAACATACTCTCCTAATTATTGCCTTTCACAATTGTTAATTGATTGGAACAATATTGAATTATAAGTTAAGGGTTTGTTTTTTTTAATTCTTGTTAAACAAATCATTATAGAAACCTTTGTATGTTTAGTGACCATATTCAATCACACTCCTCTACAATGCTTAATTATTTATCTTTTGATTATTTTATTTTCTTGCGAAATTAAGGTTATAATTGATTAGAAAATAGTACTCATTAATACTCGATAGCCTGGTATTCTTTATCTAATGATGTATATTTGACCAACGACGAAAATCTATCTATAAATTTTTATTTTATGATCAGTAGTGGAATACCGCGTTTTATCAGTAAAATAAAAGTGTTATTCCACTGGCTAGCAAAGTAGTCCATGTTGTTTTACCTAAAATGATTGTAAAATCATAAAATAAATAGAACATTTGTCGTTTTGTCGTGAATAACATATTTTATTTCATCTTCTAAGCAAGAAAACGTTTATATTTTCACTCATGCTACGCATTCGTGAAAATATAATATGAAATAAAATATGTTTTCCCTCTTAAACAACAAATATCCTCTATATATTATAACCCCATAATTTCAATCAATATTTGTACCAATTTATATGTAATTCCCTGTGGTTAAATGTAATTTTACAAAATAGACCTGTAAATCCCATTAACATGATCGCTGTTAAAACCATACAAAATTTGAACAAAATAAACTTTATGATACAAATAAATATGGATGCACCGATTACATGGTACCATTTGTGTTCAAACAGTCCGGCACTGATGGTACCATTGGGTTCAAACAGATTGCCTATGTACAGAAGTGGTTGATGTTGATGCCCAAATTAATAGCTGTAAAAAGTAAACACGTCTCAAGCTATGAAATTGACAAAACTCGTGCATAGCAGAAGAGAGCACTTCATTAATACTTCAAATAGATTTTACAGAAATCAACTTATCATATTTTCAAGATGAGATACATTTCGAGAAGAGCGATATTTCGATTTATCGATATAAAACCGCCCCAGATATTACGACAGCCACGCACAGTGTGGACGCCTACATACTATAGCAACTTTGTCCCAACTGCAGCTTATCCAAATTTGATAAGAACCTAGGATCCTTGACGAAATAATAGTAAGTGCAGGAGGACCACACTACACGCAAAACAAAAATCTACAAGATAAACCTGCCGACAAGACAGAATAGACATTGCAAAAAGAAAATAAACAAATATCAAATCAAGTGAATGGATCCGGTGGCCAGCCGTAAGTGTCCACTGCGTCGTGCTATTCCCGGCCTGTTATGACACAAGCGTCACTCAACATGTGGGAAAAAAAAAAAAATTTAAAATTAATTGACGTTCTAACTCATGACTTAATATGGCGGACTATCATAATTGAAGATACGACCATGGTCAAGATCGGTCGCACTATTTCTGTTACAACTTTTTTGTATGTCTTTTTTTTCTCATTTTGAGTGAAGCTTGTGCCATAACAGACTGAGACTGCACGGCACAGTGGACGCTTACGGATAGAATCTTGGAAATCGCCAAAATAATAAGTGTAGTGAGCAAATAGGAGCAAAGCCCAACAACGAGAACATTCTGCAGCAGACCAACATTTGTAACAAGTCCAAGAGGGTATGTCCAAATTGTTAGGTATGATTATTTAGATTTGAAAGGTGATAAACTGAGATGATTGACATTTCACAATATATTGCGATATTTGTTTCCATGGACATCGCCCAGCTCTAAATACATTGAACACGGTTTACACTGTTATAATGTATCATACATAAATGATTAAATTCCGAGCAATTATTTCCAATAACATTTGGATGGATAGTCACTATGAAATCATTATTGTCTCCCGCCTTTCGAAGAAAGCAGGGGACTATTAAAATGGGTTCGTCTGTTTGTCTGTCCGTCACACGTTTTGGGACACAATAACTATCTTCCTAATTGAGCTAGAATGTTCAAACTTGGTATAGGTGTTTATTGCGTCGATGCCTTGATGGAGTTCGAAGATTAGGGTACGCAGAGATAAGCAATTAAATGGAGGCCCAATACGATTTTTTAAAACCTTTATTTGCATTCTCTTAGAGATTATTTGATCTGAGCAATCAAAAGTTTCTTGCCGTTTGGGATTCTGTCACAATGTAAATTTTCAGAGACCAGTAGGAATTTTAATGGACCAACACCATCTGATTTTAACATTTAAACAGTTGTCATGGTGATGTCTGGAGGTGTCATTAAATCTAATGACACTATAAGAGGATTGGTATTGTTGAAACTTCACCACTTTCAGTTCTGTTTATTCTGGTAATGCATCAATATTAACATTTCCATGCTCTTTATATATATATATATATATATAAACATTGTCATTTTGTATATTTATATCTGGTACTATTTTTACTATTTCGCAGTGTCTTTGGGCGATATATGAAATCTCTGGTGTAGGGTTAAAAATTGGAACAGATAAAAAAAAACCCACCTATTTGTATAGATGGGGGTGACGATAAGTGTCGGTGTCTAAAGAAGGACGAAAATTAAAGCCGATATTTAAAAGCAAGAAGTACTAAAAAGTAAGTTCAATTTAATAATTCTGTGCTTGTCCGTCAATTCGTCCCTCATTGCAAATATCCACGGTGACGTGCTATACTAAATAACCCCCTCCCTCCCAAAAGTCAGAAAAAAACGAAACTGCTACGTCATATGGTCTAGGAACTCAGATGGTAATCTCTCGAGAATATAATGAAAATATGCCTTAAACGTTTGCCATAGAACCTGTGGACATCACGCACAGACTAGACTATTCATGACCCTGAAACTGTGTAATTACTGATATGATTGGTTACTTTAACCAACTGATGCATTAGTAGATTTCCAATCACATGTTAAACATGATATTTTAATTCCTAAGGAAGCTGCCAATGTTTACCAAATTATAATTTTATTATAGCCTATACCTATCTCATTTATTCGCTCATTTTGATTGAAGTATATATATATGAATCTAATAATTTTCCAAAGATATTAATTAATACAATATAATGTCATCAGAGCAAAGATTCTAGCAATATAGCGGCAAAATATGGACTACCTACCCTGATTTAATTTATTGATTCGGGCGAATTGAACAACTTTTAAAAGCAGCTTTGGTCTAAGTGTACTGGATTATATACAAACAGCTTTTACCTCAAATTATTAATTTTCTAATTCTTTCACAGGCTTGTTTGCGAGCATTCCTCGCCATTGTCATACGGAGTAATCCAGCTAAATTTCACGCGGGGATTACAAGAATTTAAACCAGTAGTAATCCCCTCGCCTAAGTAAAGATTCATCATAGTTGAAAGTAAAGTCAACACTTATATAAAGGTACAAAGTCCACTTGTAAAATCACCTACCTTTTCCCAATATTTGCAAATGTGAAATGAAACTCGTATTCCTGGATCAATGCCCCTAAAAATCCCTATCTGCCCATTGCTGGATTGGCTTCTGATACTTTGGCTTTTGTGGGAGTGTCTGTTCTTCCCGTTCAATCAAATCTATCACTTGAGTACAGCAACATGGCAGTCCTTCGTTTGATCTAGGGTCTCCCCTAAAACTTTTGACAGCATTCTTCAATATTCTGCTATATACTGGTTAATTGGCCATAAAAGAATCTTGAGACATGATGTAAACATATTTGGTCGAATTTGGAGCTCTGTTTTAAGCGTAATACTTTTGTGATGCAGTTATTGGTTGTTAACTGGACAATGGACCAGTCATAATTTTGAACAGAAATTTGCTTCCATTAAAGCAGTGTTTATTGGATTAGCTTTAATCAAACGGAACACTGCGGGGAGTATAAATGACACTGTGATCGGGGGTCCTTCAGATATTACAAGAGTTTGGGATGGTTCTTTAAATCTTTAATACTGGAAACTTATAATAATAATCATCTACATACACCGTGTATAACCGACTAGTACCTAAAGACCTAACATCTGACGTATCAAGTACAATCACATATTAATATGGAATTACTAAGCGAGATCAGGTGTTGACATAAATAAGCATTGATGTAATAATGTACAATATAAGAAATAAAGCAATGGTAAATAATTAATAGAATACGATTGGCATGTTTACCGTGACGTCATTTTAGTCCTTCTGCTCATAGAAATATAGACTGGAATCATCCTCGGTATCTCCAGAGTACGCATTCCGTTCTACTCCTCTATACCCTGGCCTTGGATGTAGCTAACGTCTACGAACCAATCAAAAAACAGTTTACAGACCAGTCGTTTCGTGTTCGTTTTTGTAAGGGCAGATAACCATAATCATGTCAATTTACTGCATGATTTGTGTAACTGATATATATTTCTAATTTATATTTAATTGTATAGGGGATATTTGATTTTGCGGGCATAATACTAAAATATGCAAATGACTACGAAAAAAGTCACTATAGAACCTAACAGAAGAAACATTTCCAGTTACATGTGACGCCCAAACGCACCAATAGCTACCGCATGGAATGCAGGTGATGCTTGGGATCATCATGGGGGTCCAACCCAAGATTTGCACGACTCTGACTTTGAATGTTACAGTCATTGTGGCATTGAATTCCAGGGTGGAAACATCAGTTTAATTGTTTTAGTGACCAGAAAACAAATTTTGATATGCATCGGCTTACCCAAAATGAAAGGTTACGTGCCCTTGGCATGCTACAGATCGGCACAAGACAGGCGGTTGTGGCGCGGACGATGAATGTTTCTCAGTCTGTCATAAGCAGGCTATGGTCCAGATACCGTGATACACAATCTGTACAGGACAGACCACGCTCAGGTCGACCAAGGGCGACAACTCAAGCCCAGGATCGATTTATCCGTACCTTGGCCTTGAGAAATCGTGTCATCACAGCAAATCAGATCAGCGCTCGTCTTCAAACAGACACTGGTGTGAGAGTGAGTGGCCAGACGATTCGGAATCGACTGCATAGGGGTCACCTTCGCGCCTAACGTCCTCGTGTGATCCCTTGTATGAGAGATCATCACATTCAGGCAAGACGTCGTTGGTGTAGGGATCGTCAACACTGGGGTAATCGACGCTGGAGCAATGTTATGTTTTCAAATGAGTCAAGGTTCACTGTTGATTTTTTGGACAGACGTAGGAGGGTGTGGCGTCGTCGAAACGAGCGCTTCCAAGACGTTAACGTCATCAGACATGATCGATTTGGGGGTGGTTCTGTTATGGTGTGGGGAGGCATCACTGTTGCTGGAAGAACGGCTTTACATGTTGTTGCAGGGCGTGTTACAGGCCAGTACTACCGGGACAACATCTTGGCAGTCCATGTTGTGCCGTTCGCACGACGTCATGGCCGCCGTTTCATCTTCCAGGATGACAACGCAAGATCTCACAGGGCCAGGATCGTTACAGGTTACCTCCAACAACAGAACATCACCACATTACCTTGGCCAGCACTGAGTCCCGACCTCTCCCCCATCGAGCATATCCGGGACATGCTTGGACAGTGGTTACGTCAACGTCAACAACGTCCTGCCAATGTCCAAGAACTTGCTGCTGCGTTGCAACAGGAATGGGACAATCTGGACCAAAATGACCTTAGACGTCTCATTAGGAGTATGCCACGTCGGATCAATGCTTGTTTGGCAAACAGAGGAGGGTTTACCCGTTACTGACTTTGTTGTGATGCTGTGGTAACTTTGCTGTTTGACCCCGGGTATCATTTTACCCATATAATGGTCAGTCTGTGCCTTACTTAGTCTAACGATCATTTGGAATAAATCGATGAATGTTTACTTCATTTCTTTTTGTCATTTGTTTCTTCGTCAGTTTCATTGGGTGACTTTAATAACACTTAAAAATCAAATATCCCCTACTTTTTTTGAATAGTATATTATCAAAATCTGTAGTATGTTTCGTTGATATGTAGAACATCTATATGTTTGACTTTTGATATTATTATTACTATTCGGTCTTTGTCTGCAATATTTCATGCTGTGATGTTTATTATTATTGAATTTATTACTTGGCAATTCGGTTCTGAGTAAAACCCATAAAGCTACGGCTTTTTTGTTGGTGGAAAGTTACGACGAATCACAAAGAACAACGGAAATGGCGAATATTGAAATTTACCTGAGTCTGGTTACATTGGCATTTGGTATCTTATGGGAAGGATATGTTGACATTATTGGATGCATTATTTAACAAATACGTTAAGTTTTATCAATTAAAAAGTTTTACCTTAAATTTCCATTAATATTATATGTTATTGCAGAAACGCGCGTGATTATCTTTTTTGGTATTTTGTGACACAGTCTTCTTCTATGCACATTGTATAAATATTTGTATCTACCTTTTTGCTTACAGATGATTAAAATGATGTCTTGGCTTGGACGCTGTTTATTATTAATTCAGTTTATTCATTCAAATGGTGAGTACAAGGGAAACTACTTACTATGACGAATAATATGACGAGTTTACGCGCTGATTTCAGGCTTTGTCAAGGCGGCTTTCCAACTGGTTCAAGTTCTTGGTAGAGATCACATCAACGGGTGGGTGTTTGCATTTGTTCTTACTCTGGTGTCACCGCGTTGCTTCTTCGACACGAAACCATCCCCATAACCTCTAGTACGACTGTGGGTCTTTGGCGTGAACGATGGTTTGGTGTTGTTGCCATCCGGGTTTCTTGATAGTACTTGTTCTGTCCGTCAACTAGACATAGGACACTTGTTGGATAACCGGTCTCTAGTATGGTAGTCTGTTTGTCGAGGGAAATGAGCAAATTCGTTGAGCAATACTTGTCGCGTATGAAGCCGTGTTGTTCCTTGCATATAAGCTTATTCGAGTGGAAGTGGTTCGACATAGCCAGATGTACCAATGTTGGCATGTTTCGGTGTCAAATATATATTATGTTAGTTTCAGTGGGCCCCTAGATATCCGTAGGCATGCCAGAAAAGTGGGATGTTAAACGCCATTTCATTTCCCATAGGGATCTGGTTGGTGCTGACCTTCTCCTACTATTTGGAAGTATTTACAAAACTGCATAATGAACTGTATTTGTGTTGCAAGGTTAGGCTTAGCTACAACCGCGACTTAAATCACTGGATGGATTTAAACTACATTTAGTATTCTGTCGGTGATTATTGATAAATGTTGAAATGAAATTGTTGGACCATTTTTGGATACTTTGTGATAAAGCTACTGTTGTTTTTACCTCCAAGGGCATTTTCTTTTCATAGGTAGAGCAATTATTCAATAATAACCCCAAGATCATGTCCACGTACCCTGGCAGGAAATGTCATTCAAACCCTCTTCTTCGATCCTGGAAAAAAGTCCCCGTATAAAAAGTACCCGGGGGGTTGGGATGGCCAGGTGTTCTAGAGTGCCGCGCTTCGACCTCTAGCTGGTCGGTCACCTCTGGCTTGCGGCTGTGGTTTCGAGCCCTGGTGTGAGCGTATGTGGCATGGAGATAGGGGCGCTTTCTCAACCTCGTGGGTTTCCTCCGGGCACTCCGGTTTCCTCCCACTGCTAAAGACCCCTACGCGCAAGCGAATTATTGAAATAAAATGAAACCATATGTTAGTCCCAAAATGACCTGGTTTGTGGACGTTAAAACCCATTTCTCTCTATATATAAAAATAGGTTGCCAGGCAACGAAACATACGCCCACACAGCAGCTAAATCGTCCGAGGCGGTCAACAAGAGTTGTCGCATATTATGTAATTATCAGAAAATAATTAGAATTTGTTTGGTTTTTATAAAGTTCTGCCCCCATGCTAACGTTAAGTATACCAAACATTTAATATTTTAAATGTTGGGATGTAGTCAAACGGTTTTTTAATTCAGAATAAAATTGTGACCTCCATAGGGTCCACAAGGTAAAAAACATGATTTTTCATACAGTCAGGAAGTCATGG
Organism: Patella depressa; assembly: GCA_948474765.1. Taxonomy (NCBI): domain Eukaryota; kingdom Metazoa; phylum Mollusca; class Gastropoda; family Patellidae; genus Patella; species Patella depressa. The sequence goes on along the minus strand of OX419722.1, from coordinate 50,971,952 downwards.
TCCAATGTGCTCGAATATCCATAGGAACCACAATCTTTGGGTTATAAACTTATATTTTAATTTTCATCAAAACCGGATTAAAATTGTGACCTCTACCGGGTCCACAACCTTGATATACCATATTTTTATGCTATTCGCGTAAAAGTGGCAGCCATTTTGTTTGTCAATTTTGGTCCGATTTTCACGAAATTCAAACTTAATCTAGATTACCCTGTAACGGTGATATTATCAAACGTTTTTTTTTAAATCGGGTATTAATTGTTACCTCCAGAGGGACCACAAGCTAATAAAGGCGATTTTTCGTACAATCAGGCGCCATAATTCAGGAAGTTACGATCCGATATGCAATGGAACCAAGATCTTTAGGTTATAATTTCAAGTTTCATCAAAATCGAATTAAAATTGTGACCTCTATAGGGTCCACGACCTTGATATACCATATTTTTACACTATTCGCGTACAAACGGCGGCCATTTTGTGCGACAATTTTGGTCCAATTTTCACGAAATTCAGGCTCATCCATCATTACCATGTAACGGTGATTTAATCAAACGTTTTTTTAAATCGGATAATGATTTTGATCTCCAGAGGGACCACACGTTAAAAAAAAAGCGATTTTTCGGACAATCAGGGGACATAATTCAGGAAGTTACAATCCGATAGGCGCAAATATCGAAAGGAAACAAGATATTTGGTTAATAAACATACATGTCAAGTTTCATCAAAATCAGTTTAATTTTCACGAAATTCGAACACAACCTCCATAACCATGTAACGGTGATATAATGAGACGGTTTTGTAAATCGGATAACAATTTTGACCTCCAGAGGGACCATAAGCTAAAAGGGGCGATTTTATGGACAATCAGGGGGCATAATTCAGGAAGTTACGATCCGATGGGCGCAAATATCGAACAGTCCGATACATGCCAATATCGAAAGGAACCGAGATCTTAGGGTGATTAACCTATATTTTAAGTTTCATTGAAATCAGATAAAAATTGTGACCTGTAGACTGTTCACAAACAATTGTGGACGAACATGGGCGACGACAATATACGTCCACATGAAAATGTGGGCGTATAAAAAGTACATAATTTTGGGGGTCAGGATACAGTTGACATGATTGCTCACTGAGTATCCGCATAAAATGCAACAATATACTACTAGTTTTTTCACGGACTTCAAAATCGGTCAGATGTTAATGGAGTACAAGCCCAGTAATTAAACAGAACGTAGTTTATCATATAACTAAATTGTAATATAAGCAACCAAACTTTAATTTCCGATTTACAAAGGGTTGATGTAGCTTCACATATATTGTTATGTAAGTAACGAAGTCTTGGTAGAATAACAAACACTCGATACACTGACCAAGCTGTATTGGATTCACATATATAATTACCAATGATCAATTGTTTCTGTGGACCGTAATATTCCACTCAAGTATGGTATAATACCTGAAACCACTTGGTGGGCTTGGTGTTGCTAGCCAACTATTGCACGTGTGTATATTAAGTTTGCCCATAAGAACAATTAAATGAAGGAATGATATGACTTTATTTCAGGGTATAATACCAACCAAGGTAAGGAGTTTTACCTGACTCTATTAGAGCACATAAGGAACTATTCATCTGCTGTACTGTGCATATTGACAGATCATCCTACAGGAGCTACTGTTAAAATCAGCGTACCCTCTAGATCGGACTTACAGAATCCTGTTGATGTTACTGTTGCTTCTGGTATTACCGCCAAAGTGTATTTGAGCAAACAATTGTTACTTTATGGAAATGTTGTTTCTGATCTAGGTATACTAGTTCAAAGTGATCAACTGATCTCTGTGCAAGTTTTTAGTCAGAGTTCTGCGAACGCACTGCCCAATTCCGCGGGAGGTTACCTTGCATTCCCTCGACTTGCACTTGGAACGCAGTATATGGTTGTCACCTACTGTGAAACGTACAGTTGTATTTTCGGTGTTGTTTCAACAACCAACAGAACTACACTCACCATTAAGCTACGGCTTGCTAGCGGAACCGTCACTTTTGAAGGTACCAGTTACACTAATGGCGACACCATTTCTGTTGAAATGAACCAATACCAGACATTACAGTTGAGCTCAACCAATGATTTAACGGGCACAAAAATATCTTCAAGTAACGTTGTGTCTGTGTTTGTGGGTGCTGATAGTACAAGAGTGTTAATTCCCACTGTTGGTGAAGACTATGTCATAGAACAACTTCCCCCTGTATTTGCTTTGGGAACAGACCATTTTCTTTTACCAATGCCAATGCGCAAGTTTGGCGATCTTGTCCGCATTGTTGCTACTGTTGATAATACAGAAATTACAACTGGCGGTGCTAATTATTTATTATCCACTTCTGGCGAGTATAAAGATATTATTATACCATCAACTGAGTTGCAATACTTAAACGCTTCAGAGCCTGTCTTAGTGGCTCAATTTTGCAAAAGTTACAGAAACAGTGACACTCTGTACAGTGATCCTAACCTTTTAATTGTAACCCCAGTTCGGCAATGGCGAAGCATTTATATATTTACTACAACAGCACTGGTAACAACTAATAATGTTTATCATCTGGTACTTGTAGCAGCCGAGGCCTGTATTGTGGACCTTAAAATGGACAATTCAGTCGTGACCACAGCATGGTTACCTGTGTCAAAGACTGGTTTCTCTTCGACGAGTTTTATTGTAGCTAGTGGTTATCACAACGTTAGCCATAACACAGGCTGTACAAAAATCTGGGGTTATATTTATGGTACGGCCTACAAACAGTCGTGGGCACTGCCTATTGGCTGGGGTTTCAGAGAACTCGTTACGGTAGGTTATTATTTCATTTTGAAAAGCATTATCAAGAATTTTTTACACGTAGTTTTCTTTCTCCATGCCTTGGAAACACAATTACATTTCCCGGTGGTCTACGCGTGACAAATTGCAAGATGAACGTTACTCATATGCGTTTATTGCAATTGGCCCGTATTTGTATTTTTAGTTTTCAAAATACCCAAAACCTTTTTTCATTAGATTTATATTCACGATGTCAGGTGTTCACGTTTTTTTCTGATTCCCTATTATTTTTCCAGGATGTTAATATTTTATTGTTTCTTTCAGGGAAGTTCATATTCTCAAATATATAAAACAAGTTCCACTGAGTATGTTTTTACAGCTGATTCGTTTATGTCCGTAGCTGACACGATAATTCCGGATACGGTAACGTCTGTAACTGACTCAACAATTCCGGATACGGTAACGTCTGTAACTGACTCAACAATTGCGGATACGATAACGTCTGTAACTGACTCAATACTATCGATGGATGACTCGGTGTTGTCTACAAGTGATACCAGAATGTCCCAGACAACAACAAAAATCTTTACAGGTAGTTCCACTGAACTTGTTTCTACTGCTGATTCGGTAACGTCTGTAACTAACTCAATAATTGTTGATTCGGTAACGCCTGTAACTGCCTCGATAATATCGACGAGTGACTCAGTAATGTCTTACAACGACATCACAATATCTAATTCGAACCAAGATGTGTCCCGGACAGCTATAGTAGAGCGTTTTGAAAGCTCAAGTAGTTTTACTGTAGCGGGAGGGGCATCGCAGGGTTCATCAACGGAGACTTTGTCACTATCAAATACAGACGATTCCGCAGTGACTTCCTATACGCTAAAGATAAGCACAGAATTTGTGACGCCAGTTTTATTATCTGAAGTCATGACAACACATACCGGTGTTATGAATGAATCTTCAAATAATTCCAATGTCACGACAGTAGATTCAACCAACAACCATAACGGTCTTTGTAAATGTGAATGTCGAAACAGTAATTCTGAAGCAGCGGGTGTTGCCGAAAAAATACTCAGTATCCAATCATATTTGCTTGTTGATAAAAGAACTGTATCGGCAACAATTCGCAAAAAAATAAGTATCCCTGACAATCGACCTTCTGCCGTGGCTATTGGCCATGTTGGAATTATCAGCTTGGTGGTTGTATTTTCATTAGCCATTGTACCCGACATATTGCGCTTTTTATATTTCATGAAAAACATTAATAGAAAAAATGACATATAGTATATTTCCAGTGTGACTTCGCTCTATGGAATTGTGAAATATCAAAAATATTTTTCATGCCGTGTCTGACGATGATATATTAGCTATTTTACAGAAAAGCAACAGACGCTCTTTTTGTTTGACAAAATACTATGTACAGAATAAAGGGGACGAATTAAACATTAGACTGGCATTATATACCATCCATACGTATATTTTTCATTTTGTCCTTAAGACGGATGCCGAAACGGCATACACCTATTGAATTAGACTATCGTGAGATGACCATGTTCATACACTGTCTGAAATGTTTGGCATCGTAACTTATACCGTTAACCTTACTTTCAATGCACATATTCTTTCAAACCAATAATGTACAGACAGGCATGTCAAAGGATTTCACTAAAATGCGCGTGTTTGTATTTCCAGTTGTTTAATGGTTTCGGGCAGGACATCTACTGAGTGGTCTCGTAGATGTTTGCTATAAATACTTTAATCTTAGAGCTTTTAAAATTAAATCAGCTGAGTTACTATTTTGGGCTTATGTGACTTAACATGCTTGAGATTTTGTTCCCTGATCGGTGTTTTCTTGATGTCGGCAAACGGTTTTCAGGGGAGGTAATCATGTATTGAACCAGAGCGTGTAACCACTGTCACAAAGATAAATTCAGAAGTAGAACTTTCACAAATACGCGCAAGGAAATCGTCATTTTCAGAATGGCTGTATGGAATACTTTTAGAAATATGATATAAATCATTTACAAACATGAAATACGACATGATGGTGGTTTGCAAGCATGTTGTGCGTTTAGTAAGTATTTAAAACTTAGACAAACTTAATGTTTACACAATTTATATTCTATTTTATTTTTGAATAAATTTTTGAAAAAGACTCTTAAGTATTATAATGTTGTTTGATGAATTCTATCCATAAATTTTCAAATAAGTTAATGACGGCGTGGCTGTCTAGTCGTTCGGGGGTACAGTGCACACAGTGGTGTGTACGTTAAATTTCCTGTGTATACACATTGTAGGTTGGGCGTGTAGGCCTAGAAAGTTCATCTTGCCTGACAAGGACAGCTATCTAGTTGTTCGGATGGGACGATAAACCGGGGTCCCGTGTACACCAATGGCAGTTGGAATTCGATAATAGAAGGCCGTAACGCCGCTGCCCGAGCAAAATTTCCCTGTAGGGCCTACGGCGTGTGCCCGTCATCCATTACGACATTAGCCCAGATATAGATGCAGAAGAGTAGGACGTTAAACCCCATTTCATCTCTATTTATTATATTTAACCAGTAATTTTTTTTTATTTTCATGACGAAAACATTTTCAAATATAACATTAACCATTAACCCCAATAATAAATTTCTATACAAAAAAATCCGGATGTGAATAAGAAAATCACCCAGGCGGTTAAATTGATGCCCCCAAGTATAAAAAAAATATCATAAAATTTGATAAAAACATCAAACGATTGATTAAAAAATATCATAAATATTATAAAAATATGATTAAAGAGGTTTTGAAATGTACTATATACCGGAAAACACTCGGAAAACATCATATTATACTGAATACCGGAAAAACACTATACACTGTTAGAATTTTTGGGTCGGGCCGACCCGATGATATAGGATCAAAGGCATCTGACCCAAAATATCGGCATCAGAAATTTTGGGTCAAAAATTTATGACACCAAAATATTGGGCTTTTGATCGCATATACTGGTTAGATATTTTGGGTCAACATTTTTGACCCAAAAACAATGGGTCATCCTTCCTAAAATATACTTGGTATTTAGTGTTTTCCGGTATTCAGTATAACATGGTGTTTTAGTGCAAAGACATGACCATTTGTTCCTCTGTCTGTAGTGAAAAGCATTGAGCTTAATGAAAATTTGGGGAAAAGTTGGAGGTAGGCAATGAGTCCAGAATTAACATTGAAGTCAATGGGGAAATTAATGGTGGTCTGCATCCGAATGCTTCATCATATTACCTCCCTTTATTCGTATTAAATGAGTTTGCTTCCCCTGATTAGTGGAGCGATTACATGTACATGGGGGGGGGGGGTAGTTTTCTCTCAATGTTTACTTGTTTCTAAGACAAATTAAACTCTAAAAGATTTTTTTCGTCCACATTTCAGTGTGGGCGTATGTTATATGTTACCGACCTGACCATCGGATCGTTCGTCTACAATTGGTTTGTGAACGCGATAGAGGCTACATACAGTTTATGACGGCTTCTTTTCAAATTTGATACAAAAAACTTAGTTCCCGTTTACACATTGGCGTACACGTAAAATATCCCTTGGCAGTTAGAATTCGATAAAAAAAAAATTTAAAAAGCCGTAGCGCTGCTGTCCAGGCAAAATTGCCCCCATGACACGCGTATGTCCTTCTTCATTCGCCTAGTAGGAGCAGAACAGTCTGACGTTGAACCCCTCGTGGCAGTTTAATTAAACCTAATCTACAACCAAGGGATCTCGCAGTTTTACTTTTGTGCACCAACTGGGCTAAAGGAAATGTTGTTCGGACACCGGTGTTATTTACTATTTATTATAAGAACACTTATATAGCGCTGTTTCCACTATAGCAGTTTACAATTAAATACAAAAACATAAGTATTTATTGTAAGAACACTTATATTAATTATAGCACTGTTTCCACTATAGTTTTCAATAGCGCTTTACAATTAAATACAAGAACATAAGTATAGATATCAAAACTAAAAACACATAAAATATAAACGTAAATAGTAAACCAATTTAAAACCAAATACTAGACTTGTAATACAACCGATGAGAAAGTAGATAGGCCTATAATATGTCGTGTTGGTTCGTTTAATTTAAAAAATGGAAAATAAAATCCAATGCTGAAGTTATTGACATGTATTGTCTTACTTTTTTTCTTTTAGAAAAACTAAATTAGATCATAAATTTGATTTCTTTTGAAAGGTTTCGTGTGACACCCCTAGAGACTCAAACCAAATCAAATTACTCAATTTCCCATAGTAAATGTCATCTAATGCTCACCTTTTTAATGTGCTTATAATAGAATTATAAAGTAATTTAGTAAAACGCCTCACTATTATAAAAAGGGATTATGACAACATTAGGTTTTTACCGTTGCACGAGCAGCTATTTAAGTCGAATTGCGTAATTCATGTTAGTGTAAGAGTTGAGCAACTGTGAAAATAAATGGCGGCATTAATGAAATAACGGGCTGTAAAGATAACAAAGAACAAACAGCTGTTATAATTAACACGATTATATTAGTTTAATCCACTGACGGGCTGCAGGCGGTGCGTCTTGTATTAGCATTAAGTTCGGTAATAGCTATTCATGGCAACTTAGGCTACCTGTGGGCAGTTTTCTTGTAGTTGAGTGAACCACTTACACGCTTCTAATTACTATTATCTCATTATTCATGATTTCAATTCTCCTTGCTTCTGGTAATATGGCCAACGAGATATATTTACTTAACTTATTAATTATTATGGTTACTTTTTAACATAATGGTATTATTACATAATAAGATTTACACACGGAATTATTTTTAAGAATTGTTAATTCTCATTCAAAACAGTTAACAAAAAACACGGTTACTAATAGCATTTGTCTCCCTTTACATTGACTGTTGTTTTAGAAGACCATGTGTCATGCTCAGTCTCCGTCACTCCCACATCCCGACCCTCGGATCAATCGAATTCCTAACATTTGTGATGAATAAATTATGAAGACAATAATGAATCATAAGTATATTTATTCTTACCCATCATTACATTCATTTAAACCGTAGCATATACCGACGCAAGGAAGGTTGGTAATACGCAAAATTATTCTTTCATTTTTAAAAGTTTGTTTTTTTATTTGTGAATTATAGAAGTAAACTCACAATATTTTTGGTGAGTATCAAGATTAATATATCGTAACATTTTTCTTTTCTTTCACGTAAACTTTTCCAAATGTGTTTTGATGGATTTATTTGATTATAAACTAATTATTATTCCATGTGGCCATATGGTTTTTAGGATAACGTCACCCGTGCGACAGTTTTCTTGGGAAATCAGTAAATATAATGTTTTAGTCACGAGAATATTGATGTCTATGTCTAGCGAGAGTCAAAACGGTCCAATATTTATTTCTGCCCTTTACGAGACGAATATAGAGCAGAAGACGGTATATAAATTGTTTTAATACAGTATACAAAAATAGGTATATTCCATCTCTGATATATTATGGAAATCGATCCTATTATTATTACTGAAAATAAATTTGCGATGATATTAGATTATTGGGATGGTAAGCCGGCTATGGATAAAATATAAAATATTATTATTGAAATTGTAATGTAATATGGAAGTTTATAATACAGTGTTATTATTAATGCTACTTTGTGATAATACGTTGAAATAATACCCTAGGTATAAGTTGAAATAAGCTTACTGTAGGATTTAACTGAATATCCCATTATAGTAGACAGATTAAATATCCGGTAACAGTTTTTAAAAACATATTATGTTTTAATATCAACAAATTTTTAAATTTTAGAATATCTGCTAAAAATACCAAATGAAATTGTTGTATTCTACCGTCTGACAAACGTTTATTATGTATTTCGTTCGTATATTAACTTACAGTATTTTAGACAAAACAAATCTCAAAATAAAATTAATCACAATTGTTGAAAAAGTAATATAAATTATCATTTTTCATTCACCATAGTAAATTAAACGAAATCACATTGGGTGAACCGAATGACGATGACATGACGTTGCGTATACACTGTATAATGCATTTTGTTTGGGGGGGTTTTTTTGTTGGTTTTTTTTTTCAAAATGTATGTCTCATTTTTCTGTTGAAATAATTGGACGGTGACAACATTTCACGTAATAATTGGAAATAAAATCTGCTAGAAATTTACAATTAATATTATTTTGAAATAAATATTTCTTTATTCCTTTATGAACTAAACTGAAGTATCCGTTCATGTTTTCAAATGAGATCGACAACGACAACAAAACATGCTGTAAGAAAATAATTGACGATTTAACAAAATTGTTTTTGAAATATTTATCTATTTGAAATAAATTCATCTCCAATTTAAAAAAACGATTATCATCCCATGGATCTTGAATTGAACGGAACCATTTCCCGTCGATTTTTGTCAATACTATTAGGTATATCGTGAATGTGGAACAAGGCACAATGATATACACCGTAGACTTATATTATTACATATCTATAATATAGTGGCTCGCAACCACATCCCCGTTAATGACTTTCGTCACAGAAAAGAGTCATTACACCATATTTAACCCAAGTTAATGTCAATAGTGTAAGAACGTGGACGCCTCGATCATTTTTGTTTGTCACGTCTGGCCATAGAATTCTTTTTACCCTATACATCTGAATAAACCATTTACCTAGCAAGTCTTGAGTAAATACCACTCTACTACTAGTACATCGTAGGTCCACTGCTTTCTAGAGCATGTAATAAACTTACAAATACATTTGACTGTCCAGAGATTTACAGTGAAACTGAACCTTGATTAGCATTGCCTAATAGACTATGTACCCTTTGCAGGTGCGTAGGATATTACAAAATTTGAAATAAATATTAAAATGAAGTAGTTCGTTCAGGCGAAGAATTTGTTGATAAATAGACCTAAAATATGAAAATAATTCGGCCAAATGAAAATAATGCTTAAAATATAAAAAAAAAATAAATTGGCCAAAGGCATGAAAATAAAATTAAAGTAAATAATAGTTATAATTTAAATTATGTCTATTGACATAGTATCCAGTGTGTAAATGTAATAATATTCAACGATCATTATCAATAATATTTCATTTTTGGGTATTATGCTTATTGGGTGTCGACGTACTACCAGTACAATATAATATACCACAAGGGTGTCTCGTTATTAACGGCACTATATTAGCAGTGTGTGTGTAGGGGGGGGGGGGGGGCTGTTCACCTTATATCATTTTAAAAATAATGCTATATTTCTACCTAAATAAAAACGTTTTGGTAACATTTTAACAAATTGATCTAAAGCCAGGTCGGCACTTCATTGCCAAGCGTTTTCATTGTAATGGAAATTTTCGCTCTTTAGAAGAATTGTTCCAGTAGCATAGAATATTGACGTTATATATTTACTTTGGAAATGGACAATTATTGTTTGTGATATTGAACTCTTTTATGTTTAGCAATCATAAGAATCTTTCAAGCATGACTATATTTTCAATACACTTCCCACATTCAAGCAGACGGCTTTGAGATGGTCACGTGATATGTGAGACTCGACAGGTCACCCGTTAATTGTTCCGAGAACTCATATTTACTACTAAATTAGGACAAGGCGGACGAAATGCCACAACTCTGTGTTTTATATAATCAACAAAACGCGAAAGTAATAACGGAAAGTTGTGTTCGTTTTATTTTGGAAAGGTTTGTTTATTCACAGTTAGCACTTTTACTACCCAGACGAGCCTCATAGGTATTACACATTGAAGCCAAACATTCGTTGTGAACGGACGCACGTTGAATCGTGCTAAAGGAATATATAGCTTATACCTATTATGACCAAATGGAGTAACTTCTTCTTTACTTCAGTGTACATGGACGCAAACTTACAAGCAACTATGGATATAATATGTAACTCTAATGCATTTTACGGAGGAAGGTGAGTCGCTCAGGTGCGAACAAGCCATAGACAGTCCAGTGTAGTCAATGTGTGGTACACAATTCATTCAAGGTGCTTGTTATTGAAGGCGTCCAGTTAGATCTGTTATTTTCTGAACGACAAGTTGAGAATAACATTTCTTGCTAAGCTTACCCTGCGTTATATCAAGCTTTATTTAGCTGTTACAGACAAGTTTACTGATGTTTGCATGCTGAATTTGGTTGGCTTTTATAGTGATCATCACTAGTACAGAAGACCGTATGAAAACACGTCTTCTCATAAATCAGTCAAAACACAAAAGTATTCTCTATTTGCCTGTCGACCTGTAATAATATATTGTAAAGTTGGTCGATAGATCTACTGTCTAGGTTTACCTGGTACACTAACTAATTATTGGTACCATACCATGTCATTAGCTAATTTTTTTGTATCTAATACACATTTGTGTCCGTGTGATATATTGGTAATCATTTTACATAAACATACTGATTAAGAGATGGTATCATGTTGATGGTATGGTAATTAATATTTCTTTCTTATTCCTCAATTGACTAAGCTTATATAATCTTATAATTTATGAAGCTATAGTTGGTTCAGGTTTGCACACCCCTCTCCCTCTGTCAAACAAAGTTTGGAGCAGAACAGTAGGATATTAAACCCCATTTCATTTCATTTATCTCAAACAAATTGCTGTTTTTTACAGACTTTTGTAACTTTTCAATTTTCATTGTGTAATCTCCTTACCCCACCTCATCCCTTTTAAAAATATTTTTATTTTACTTTCAGAGAGATATCAATGATGAAGTCATAACAATGTGTAATAATTGTCATGGTACTCAACTCATGCCAATCAAGTATTTGACATGAATTAGTCAATATACAAAATAGGGTTGTGGAGGGCACAACCAGAAACTTGAATGTCAAAATGAGAAGAAAAAATAGAAAAATGTCATTAACATGCATGCATGTACTGTATATATTAGTGCTAAGTACTTTAATACCATCTTCGACACATGGCTTGGAATTTAATGAGTATTTCTTTGTGGCAGAAGGAGAACCCCCAGGTACTTTAGTGGGAATTGTGGGGGGTGCTGGCCTGGCTCCCCCATTTTCTTCTTTGCTCCAATCTAGTGCTCAAGATGTACGTGAAATTAAAGACAGGTTCAGTGTAAATTTAGACAATGGAGAAATAAGAACAAAAGTGATATTAGATCGCGAGGAAAGAATAAATCAACCATTTGTATTTATTTTACTGCCAGATAATCCTGAAAGTGCTGTGCGTGTAGAAATTAAATTAACAGACATAAATGACAACAATCCCACATTTCAAAACAGGACGAAACAATTAAAAATTTCGGAAAATGCCCCAGTGAATATGAAAATAGCACTTGGAAGTGTAACCGATAAAGATTTAGGAAATAATAGTACTCAAAAATGTGAAATAATTTCAGGAAATATTGATGGTGCTTTTTTTTTGGACACAAAACAATCAGGAAGCTTTGACACATTAGTAGATTTAATTATTAATAAAAGGTTGGATTATGAAAAAACGAAAAATTATAATTTAGTAGTACGTGCATCGGATGGCGGTGACCCGGTCCGTACAGGGGACCTTAATGTTCAGATAGAAATATTAGATCAAAATGATCACCAACCTATCTTTAACCAAAGTCGTTATTCTGCCCTCATTCCAGAAAATGCCACAGTTGGCACTAGTGTTTTACAAGTATATGCAACCGATTTAGATTCCGGTGATAATGGTCGAATTCGATATTCTTTAGTTAAACAGGGTGATCCCGAAGAGCATTTTATAATAAATCCAGTGTCAGGAGAAATTACTGTAAATAAGCCATTAGATTATGAAACTCACCCAAAATATATTTTAGTTGTGAAAGCCGAAGATCAGGGCTTAAATAAACAACCTGCCAGTGTATCTTTAGAAATTTATTTGAAAAATATTAATGAACTTCCAGCAAATATTAGTCTCCAATTTTTACAGTCTGCAAGAATTCCAGAAAATGTCCAAAATGGAACATCAGTTGCCAGAATTTCAATCAGCGATCCCGACAGCCCAAATGATCGAAATGTGGACGTGAATGTATCGTTGATCGGAGGTAATGGTGTTTTTGGATTATCAACAAAGGATAATGTGGTGTATCTGATCGTTGTGTCGAAACCACCCGATCGAGAAATTACACCACACTATAATTTATCTATAATAGCCACGGATTCAGGCACCCCACCCCTACGTGCAACAAAATCTTTTACCATTTACATTGATGATATAAACGACAACAAACCTAAATTTACCCAAGATATCTATCGAGCTAATATCACGGAAGTAGCAAACCCAGGCACATCCGTTTTCCAAGTGACTGCTAATGATCCAGATGATGGCAACAATGCCAAAATTACCTACCGAATCTTGGAACATCGCAGTTCACAATATGAATGGTTTCAAATTGATAATATGACTGGATTGATTACTACAAAAATGAACATTGACTGTGAAGTGAACCCCCATCCCTCTTTGGTGATTTTGGCATTGGATGGGGGTAACCCACCACAGTCTTCTAGTGCCACTGTGGAAGTTAGTGTCAATGATGTGAATGACAATCAACCCCAGTTTGAGAATAGTTTTTACAGTGCAGTTGTTCCTGAAAATAAAGCTGTGGGGTCGTGTGTTTTAACAGTAAGTTTATTTATACTCTGTCTAACATTAAACACTCTGTGCTCTCTAGACATGTACATGTACTGGATGTGATTTCAAAATTATCATTTAAAATTTCCAAATCACAGATTGACTGGATTACTTCTCCCATTGTGTCTGTTTAAATAGAAAGACAATGTGAAAAAAACATTAAGGCCATGTTTCTTTTAAATCTTGTTCTTTTTGGTTGGATATGTAAATTTGGGAGTAAATTAAGTCAAGTGATACATATTTTATGATATTTATGTGGCTGTCGTTGAGTTTTAAATTCATGTATGTATATCTTGTACATGTACATGTTAGACTATTATCTGCATGCTGATTATATAAACAGATTTTAAACATAAACATTCATATTTCATTTTAACAACATTACAGATAATATTTTCACAGTGTCAGATATTTTATTAGAATATCAACAACACCAAATTCTTTTAAATATTTATAGCACTAAATTCTTTTAAATATTACAGCACCATATGTTAAACAAAATATAGATTAATAGAAAACATACATGCAGATTCCACTGCCATTAAATGTCTTTTGGTCTTATACATGTACGTGTACATATTTTATATATATTTATACATGTAAATGAATGGCATCAATTTTGTCACGGAAAAGACGTTTGTACATGTAAAAAATAATATCTGCCAACTACATGTACATCTTCTACAAAATGTCCATAAATAATTTGTAGGAATACAAAATTAATTAAAATATGCCTGAAGAAGGTAATGAATGGTGATGAAAACGTTAAGGGAAATTTTGTGCTTGATTTAACAAAGTTATTGAAAGGAGGACTTGTTTTATGAACATGGCGATATGGGAGTGTTGGTTGTGTTGGTGTAGACTATTGTCAGGCAACTGTCAGTCTCCTGAACCAATTCTTCCCTCAGCTCGTACACACCATGACAAATTACTTTTTTCATCAACTCATTGTGTTGTGACCAATAACATTTTCTTAACATAACTTTTGTAATGCACTGAAGCAAAAATGATGCTCTGTACTATTGAGATTTGATAGGGGCAATAATACTTGGGGTTTTTTGTCTGATCACCATCTGGTGACCACTGTCCAGTCTGGTCAGACACTCATCCGTTACTGTAATAATTAAATGTATTGTTAACCAGTTCTCTAGACTAAATATTTTTCTTGAATTATAAACATGTCAAAATTTAATTGATTTTAAGGATAATTTATTTTGGGGAAAATTTATTTATTCTATTCAGGAAAGATGTACATGTATAGAATATTTATTTTGAATAGGAGCCATGTTTTAGAAAAAATTTAACTTTTTGGATTAATTTACAATCTTGAATTAGATTAAGGTAATAATATTAAAATAAAAGATCTATCTATGTAGGTGGTCCAGAAAAGTCAATACATTCATTATCATATATTACTAAAATAAGATGAAATTCATCGATCATCTAATAGGTGTATGTTTAATGGGCTACCAAAAACACTTAGTGACTGAAGACAAATATATGTCCTTTGATATTATCAGGATCCTTTTTCTCTTCAAATATTTCTGTAAGCCTTTTTTGCTTTTGTCACTGCCTCACGCAAAATATTTAATCTACATCACCATAGATATATGAAATACAGTCATTGTCCTATTTTAAACTTTTAGTAGCTTTTTATTACATTTAGATAGGTGATGCTTCTGTTGATAGGTTCTCTCTGTGCATTGGACAGTATTTTTATTTCAACTGATATCATGCTTTGTGTTGTATAGAAATAACCTTTTGTTCAGGTTGTTCTGAATCATGGTCCATTGAATGAATGTCTTCTGAGAAATGAAAATCAATATTCAAATTAACTATGAATGCTTGACTTGTCACAAAAATTACCCATTTAGACTCATTATTTGTATTTTTCTTTTGAATAAATATATCTGTACAGTTGATAGTTCAATATAAATATCTCCTTAAATCATTTAATTATCACAAGGTTAATCTAACAGCAGAGAGATTTTCAAAATTTATATTGGAAATAAACATGCTGGATTGAAGATGTGACTTATGGGTTTAGGTCTTGTAAATGTCATTTTAGTAGTATTATTAAAAGAATGTCGTTGAATATGATACTGGTATTATAATGTAGAGCTGTACGATGTGGATTGTGGGTAGTTTTATCATATACATGTAATAATACTTCTGTAACTAATTACTGTAAACAGGGAATTTTAGACTAAATGTAGACTTATTTTAATTATTATTTATGTTGTTTCTATGAGAATAAGAGTTGGAATAAAATATGTCAAACTAATTTAAAGTATTTTGTTACAATATTAGACATTTCAAAAATCATTAATTTTGTATTATGGGGAGTTGTTATTTCATACATATATAATATGAAAGAATGTATGTCATCTAACTGGATGTGAAATTATTGCCCTAGTATGTATATTAGAGGGTGGATTTACTTCTTTATTGCCAAATATGACAGGTTTATGGTCATTTGTATTCTATTCACAATAGTGTAGAAATATTTGTTCACAAAGCAGCTTATAAATTAGAACCAGCTTTACTAGTCCCTTTTCATGTCCGATCTTTGCCTTAAACCAACTTCAAACTCTATTATTGAGATAGTTCAGCTAAGCTGGTGCCGTCTTGGCTTGACCAACAACACTTTATACCCTATTCTGATGGTCATTTTCATGGTGTACATGTACTTCCAGCTTCTTTGTTTGTATTTTGAGTAAAGAGCATGCTTAAAAACCCAAACTGACATCTTCTTCATGTCAAGAAACAGTAAACATCATACAGGCCAAATCTACAAATAACCCAATGTGTTGAGATGCTGAAAGGATATGAAGTGTCAGGCTTTTACTGCTCAGGGCTGTTTAGATTTGAACATTGCCCATGGGGACAAAAATTTCTTATATTAACATATCTTCTAAAATTTATTTTGTTATCTACGTGTAGTTTGCTTGGATTAGATAGAAACAGTTTTTGATTTTAACAAGTAACTTAAAAGTTGTACCCTGATAAACAAGTGCATTTAAATTATTTTAGTTATATACATGTAAATGTAAAGGTTATGGGAATTATGAATATGATGGTAATTTTTTTCTGAAGGAAACATTAGAAGATGTCATGATGTAATCAGAAATCTCTACAGTGTCTGTAATGTAAGACTATTATCCATTATGCTTGAACGATAATTTTGTAGGAATTTCAATTTGAGTCATCCATCAACCATACAATTTACATGTATTTGTGTGTATAACATTGCTCAGGTGTGTACTTATAACCATGATAAACTATGTTTGGAGCTTTGGTTGGATTTATAAGACCAATTATACCCAGTGTGACAATTGTATTTTAATCACAGTTTAGAAGGTAGATTTTCATCCATAACATTAGACTATACAATAGTTGGATATTTTTGATAGCATTTAATCATATCAAGAAGGTGTTATGACTTTCATGACACAATCCTATACATTGAGGAAATGAGGTGACATCTAATAAGAACTTGGTAGAAGATAATATCGAAAATATGTCTGCCAAACATCCCAATAACTTTAAAATGGGCTTAAAACTGTGAAATCTTTCTTACAAATTTGGTGAAGCAGAAAGAGATAAATTTATGTCTGGGAGCAAGTAAATAATTGGTAAATGGGGCCCTGGGGTAAAATTGAAGTTTTGTTTATCAAATAATGTTAGAAATACCTGTTAAATCTCAAGGGAGAAGAAATTTTAAAATACGCCAATTGTAGCCCTAGGCATATATCGGTTTTTCTAAAGGAATCGGAATATTCCTATTTATTATTTATATTAATGGGTGATCAAAGTAAAGAATTCCCCTTTACAATTATATGTGAATTTACCAAAAACTGCTGTGAAAGAGTAGACGCTGTGTCATCTTTTTAGGACTAAATAAACAAGCATTCCTAATTATTGGAAAATAAATTGAAATTACATATATTGTTTGAACTTGTGTGTACTACTCACATATATAATATATATAATATATATATATATATAACATTAAATGATCCCATTATAGTCCCCACCCACTTACTGTTGTAGTAACGAATCATAATTTGATAGCGTGCGAAGGTATGATAATTTTATAGTTAATCAATATTTCAATGACGAATGACATCGTTCATGTACATATAGATGTAACCTGTCTCTTGGCTACGGGAGCCAAGAAGAATATTTAAATGGTGAGCATTGATAAATAGTGCATGAAAAACATGAGAAAAATTTCCAATACAGGTAGTTTGAGTTTGCTTGTGTGCATTTCAGGAAAAATGCCACACGGATCAGGGTATCTGTCAGTTTAGAGAAATAGAGTTGTTTGTCTGCTTGTAGTGTCAATATTGAATTCTGGCTTGCTCCACCCTCTTCCTATATGCCCTTCACAGCTTTACACAAGCAATGTCTCTTCTTGTATAGATTTTTCACTTTATTTCTGATATGCTACGGGAAGTTTGTGTATGCTTAAAATTTCAGGTGACTGTAGCAAAATTCCCATATTATGTGAACTTGTCAACATTATTTTTGTAGATTAGGTCAAAATATAAAACCGTAACATTTAAGTATAATGTTTAACCCTATTTGAAAGACTTTTATTACGATATAATATTTAAAGTTAAGAGTATCAGAAATTGATCTTTTAATAGAGACTAATTAGAAACCTATTTAATTACCTGGCCTTAATTAACACCCCAATTAAACTAATAGCTAACTGTAACATTTATCAATAGACCACATTCAGAAGATGGGGTAAGGTGATAATTGAACAAATACACAAAGGCAATATATACAATTCAAGTATTTTATCGTGTTTTATAGTTGTGCTCTAAATATTTTGTTTATTGCAAAATTCCAAAGTGTTGATTGATTAAAATTTGAAAAAATATAATTTTCTGCCTTCAAAGGATTTGAAATATTATTGTGATAACAAATTAACACTTTTAGATAATTGGAAGTTTCTGTATTCCCTACAGATTTATTTAGAATTTGTACCAGTATTTTAAAGACCCAGAAATCATTTGCCTAAAATATCCTTTTACTTTTGAATCTAATAACCTATTGGGTGGCATTTTATTAATAACTACAACCAAATGTGTAGATTAATATCCTTTTTTATCTTATGAACTCAATTTATTTGGGTAATTGATTATTTTACATTACAGTTTTTTTTCTCATGCTTTCTGTTTTATTCAGTCTTTGAGGGAACTTAAACTTGAATGGAGAAATAGCTAGAATTCTTTGATATCTCTAAAGGAATAACATCAATTACAGTAATTATGTTAGGACAGCATTCCTCACTGTACGCTTTTGAGCTTGTATACAGTTCGGTTTTGTGTATGTTTCCATGTTTTAATTTAAAGGGTGTGAGCAAAACATACCCAGATACATCAATTAGCCAAGCAGAGCAGAAAACGTTAACTAACTGTTGTTGATTTTACTGTGTAAGAGGATGACTCTATCAAGTAAATATTACCTGAACTTGATTTGCCTTTAGCTATGACTTTTACCATGATAATTTTATCTAGCGTTTTTATCTTAGGTGTTGTAGAGTACTGCTGGTTTGAGATGTGATGGGAAAGCGATATAACGTTTCTTTTGTCCCTCAACTAATTTTTCTCACATTAAGGATAGGCTTTCATATTAAAATCTTCAAGCTGATTGGATTTGTTGATTTGACTTTAGAAAATTCTTTGATGTTATAGAATTATTTTATAAGCCTGTTCAAGGAAATAAAGGATAACATAACCTATGATTTGTCACGTGACACCTACATGTACATGAGGCAAGAATTTTGAGCATTTTGTCGACAAATTATCTTTTGGTACACATGAATGCACTTGTTCCTTTCTTCGAATGAATGATAGTTTTGTACATGTAGAGTAACTAACCCAACCACATTCAAACAGATGTTACCAAGTGCTTTGAATAATTTATACCTGAACTATTGGCTATTGATATAGGTTTTTCCTATTTAAACTAAGCCCTGGGGGCATTTAGAGAACAATGAAGGATGCTAAGTGTTTTAAAACAACCTCTCATAACCATATCCCACTGAAATTCTTTACTGGTATGGTCACAGTATTGACAGTTCTTGTTCGCACACAATATACATTCACACTCCCATTCTATATAGAATTGGTCCTTTATTTTCTAATAGAATTAGATATGGCTGATTTTTATCCCCTTGGGGCAATCTTACTGCTTCCTCAGATATGATACGCTTGCTTTGTTTGTTCAAATTTTAAACTCTTTGACTTGTGACACCACAAACCTCCACTGGTGAGGTCTCATTAATGTTTGCTTACTAATAATTTCAGTAGATATCTATGACTAATAGTACAATAATTGCTGATAAAATGTGACCAACGTGTATTTTTGATCAGATGCTTCATGTTTCAGAATATTTCGTTCCTTAATTGTGTTCCAAGAAGCATTGTTCTATTTTAAGTCAGTATATAAATCTTGTTTAAAATTAACCCCTGTGGCTTTAGGGTCAATGTAGACATTCCTATGAATATTTTAATTTACCTCCTCACCTGTGAAGTTAAGCTGACCTGACTAAAAGTTAACCAGGCAGAAAGTAAAAGCCCTTGCTTTGATCTTCAAAGTTTACCTTCTCATTTAAAGAGTTTCACAAATTTTTATCTGGGCTATATTGTTTCTGAACAATAACGTAGATACTGCTGGCATACTAAATATATAAAAAGATATATGTATGTACACATTATTTTATGTTTAAGGTTAACCAGCGCTGTGTACCTTCCTTGTTTTCTGTTTTATTGATGAAAGGACAAGGACATGGACATGGAAGGAATCTGGATCTGTTTCATTTCTTGTTTATTTCGTATCTTCATACACATACATGTACACTGTACACTGTATGTAAATTAAGTCATTTTGGTTTTGAAATGGAGATCCAAGTATCATTTCCTTTTAAAAAATCTATTAAAAGGAAAAAAAATATTTCTGACTGATTTCTATAAGTCTTATTAAAACCCTGCTGGTAAACAGACTGTTTGATATAGAAATCAATGTATTTTTTTCCAATTTGAATACCTCTGTGTATGATTGGAGTATCATAGGAAACATATGTCGGTATTATACTCATCATAGCACTGTTTGTTATAATTGTGTTGCTATCGTTCTGCTTGTCTGATGAAGAAGAATCAGTCTGATGTCGAGTTATAGGAGTCTGAGTACAGGTTATATAAAATGATAATTACAAGTTAATCAATTCGTATAGTTCAACTGTGAATAATAAAGACTGTTTGATAGGTTTTCTAATGAAAAAGATGTTTCTATACCATTTATTTTCATTCATTTCAAAGACTTACAAAGAGGCTGAATTTGGGGTAGGATTCTTGGTCTAAACTTGTTCCTTCAAGCATACATTAGATTAGTTTTGCGCATGATTTAATTCTAAATATTTTTCAGTATAAAAGAGTTGATTCATATTTAATATCAAGATGTTTTACATCCAGTTTATTTCGCTCTATTAAATGTCTTATAGTTTTTAATGTTTACATGTATATTGAGGGTATAAATGAAAAAGACATTTCACTGAAATTCAATTTTTGTGTGGATTCTAATATTTGAATATAATGATTTCATGCTATTACCTGACAAAAGCCTTTATTTAGATTCTATCTTATAGAAATTTCAATATCATAAACAATGGATGCATATATTATGTGCTACTTTCACACTAAAAGTTATAAGATAAGTTTTTATGCATTACTCAAATTTTTAATTTCCAATTAGGAACCAAGTTTTTGAAAAACATGATCAAAGACTTTGTCGAGTTAATGTTACTTAGAGCATGTTAATCTTGTTGTTGTCTCATGTCTTAAACCTGGCAGTGTCTTGAAATCAAACAACTTTATCTTCAAGGTGTTATAATGCTCATGTCATTCACAGCATAGATAGCAGGCTAGAAATAGTCCATTTTAAACAAAACCGGGTAAAATTTGTCATTCTTGTTTATTTAACCTTTCATCTCAATTCCCAGGCAAACAAGAAATATTATAAAGCTTCATGTTTTTAATTCACATCAGTAATGTGCATGTATGTATTTACTGGTTAGAAGAAAAACCTTTTTTATCTACACATTATAAAGTTGTAGATCACATCCAAATACAGATAGTGCCAAGATATTCCCACAATTTTTCGTTTCTTATTTTGTTAGCTCTGTAAAAAAATAAAATAAAAGTCTACAAATGTAAGTAAATAAAACATTAAATGTTTAAGGAAATAACTGCTCAGATTTATTGTCTCATTATTTAGGCTTTTTAAGAAGTTTAATAGATATGAAATATGTTTTTAATTCTGACAGCTGGCAGTAAAAGGCAGTAAACTGTCAACTTGATCAAACAGAATGACTACTCTCCAACCAGACATAGATATTTAAATCCTTTTAAATTCATACCCCAGACCACTCAAATGCATCACCCCTAATACATGTAATGGCTTCTTAGATCTAATTTCTTCACCATAGCCTTAGGCTGACCACAACATGCAACCTATCAACTTTCATAATGGTCCCCATCAAAAATCTTTAAACAATGCTAGCCCCCATATTAGATGCTTTTAGTGTGAAGTTTTACTTCAATCAGACATGAGCAAGAACTGATAAAAATCTTAAGTTTTTCTTGCGTTAAAATCAAGTTCAGATGACACTGACTTGCTCCTATGTGAGATCCTTGTGTGATAAATTAATCCATTACCAAATATGTCCTCGAGCAATGTCAGAAGGGATGTACATCAAATTTTATGCAGATATTATTCATTTTCAAAGGCCTACTTTCAATGAAGACTGAAAATTAAATTACAGTATCTACTTGAAAATGTTTTAATTCTTTTTATTGGCAGAAAGTTATATCAAATCATTTCAGCAAACAAGACTTGTCTGAGAGTAAAACAAGTTGAAACTATTCCATGATAAAGCAGCATCACTCCTGTAATTAACTCCTCATTGTTTGTAAGATTAATGAATCAATTAGCCTGAAGGACTACTCCTTATTATCACCTTCTTACCATGACTGCCATGTTATTTTTCTTGTTGAGGTATTTCTCCTAAGGGACTATTTACCCATATGTCAGTTTACCGTATCTCTACAACCATTTGACAAACATTGAGTCTATGACTGTTTACATAAAACGCACCCTATTACACATAATATAATGGTTTTATCCTAAATGAAAATAACCCCAAGTCCTACATAAGTCTTTTAATTGTTTGTCTCTCAAGCAGACAAGTTATAAGAACTGTCTTTTATCTGGAAAATTTCTATTCAAGCTGCTGGATCGTTGTCGTCTCAAAAGAGCAGTTTTAATTCAATGTGTCTGCCACTCCACAGCCTATGTATTGTTATTATATAAGGAAGAGCAAACCAATAACTAACCAATTTAAACCTTTTAGGTGTCAGAAATTTCCATTACCAGCAAATTTTATGTCAATATGTACGAAGCTAATGACTGATGAAATTGGGAGAAGATTATAAGATGGAGATAACAAAGATAAGAGAGTTGGCTAATACAGAAACCATGGTTTACAATCAGCTTTAAATTAAACATCAACTCCTTTTTACTAGTTTAATCCCCGATAACATGATTCATGTCATTCACCACTCTTCATCATGATACACAGACACTTTTTTCTTCCAAAATTAAATTTGTAAAAATGTCAATACAGAGCAAAAAAAGGCACAAAATAAAATCTATTTCTGGCACTCTTTGACCTTAATCTCTAAGTTCTATCCGAGCAGGTAAAATAAAATGTCGGACTCTACAAAGAAATAAGCTTATATTCAACACAAACCCTGAATTACTGTTTAGAAAGTGGTTCTTGTTTGTGTTTTGTAGATGTTGGTGTACTGTTGATTTAAAATTTATTCTTATGTCACCTTTTTACAATCAAATTTAGTCCAATATCAATAAACATCCAAAATAAATTTACTTATCTTCTTATAATATTATAGCTTATTTCCTTCCCATCCAAACACATGTAGATACCGTACATGTATGAATGACATAGTCAACAACGACCTCCTTTCAAGTTATACAACAGGTGCATTGAGATCACCGGCTTCTGCTTTTTTCCTGATATATTTTGGAAAAGCAAAAAATAAAAAGAAATTAGATATCTATTGTGATATGTACAGAAATTTTTATGAATGAATATTTTACCATTGAAGACCAAATGAAAATAATATCTTATTTTATACTGAAAAAAATGTTGACACATTTCTAGCAACTGTTAAAGATCAGAAGTTATTTGGGTTTATTGTTTGCTTCGTATTTTCCTTAACTTGTTTACCCTGCATGTGGCTCTTTTGTCATGGAAACACATGAAACTTGAATTTTGAACACCAAAGAAATGAACAAGGTCAAAGAGTTTAATGTGGTAAATAAGTCCATATTTAAAATTGTCAACTTAAAGCATTCTCACATGATGGAAGAGGCTTTGATAATTAACATTTTTGGCCGGAGTAAACACCTCTATTATCTCTTACCATAAGTTGCAAACATGCAACTGTGACTGAAAGTCTTTGATCTTTCCCAATAGGGATTACCTTTATCCACCAGACAATAATACAGGATTAGAGTAGCCACTATTCTTGTTAACAGACTCTAATACAGGCTAGGTATAAAACCAGTATGGCCGTGGAGATTCATCATATGGTATTTAACAAACAATTAAGTTACAGAGTATATACACTCTTCACAGGAGATTAATGTTATAAGATTATAAAAAGGCCTTATGTCTTACAAAATTAATCTAAATCCTTGAAGTAATTATTGATCTAATAAACTAATTGTAACCATTCATAATCAATACATAGAAAAATAATATGGCATATTTGACAAGCAATTTCCATTTTACTTTTGCTAATTTAGACATTTTTCTGTTGACATTATAAAGTTATTTATAAAATCTATACTGTCTTTAAAAATGGAAAAGTGAAATATTGAGCGATTCTGCTATGGTACAAACAATTCTACAATAGATATTTTGTCATGTTCATATGGGGCCGTTCATATTATATACGAGTACGTAAAATCCATTTTTCTTTCCATGCATGGTAGATTCTAGATCTGAGCCCCTTTGGGATAATTTCCACACATGTTATCACAATATGAATTGCTCTAAACAAGCTAAACACAAAACTGTTTTTGTGTAGCTGGCCTATTTGGGCAACAAGGCCATGTTTAGATCTCGAGTAGGACTACATACTGTTTCGTATAACACATACAATAGCAGAAAGAATTTAATGGAAACGCTGGTATACGATGAAAATCCCTAATAAGTTAAACAGAGTAATATTTATGGTCAATGGTAGCTAGCTGAAATGAAAAGAGATGAACACGAAAGAAAGTCCCCAAACCCTTTTCTATGAAATAATGAAGAAAAACAGTAGGGGATAGCTTGTTAAAAATACTCAATGTGAAGCTATTATCAAATCTCTTGTAAGGCTGCCTCTTATTAGCAAAATAGAAAAGCTTCATGCTATTCTTTATTCATAATTTTTTTCTCATTTTTTTTGTCATATATCAAAACCGTTTCATCTTCATAGTTCAAATTATTTGAGTGGGGAAGATTTACATCTGTCTATTGGAATTTAAATTGGATTCTTTTGACACGGTCTGTTTTCATTTCATAGCTAATTCATGACATTGAAATGTGAAGAAATTCCAAATTCCCAAAGACGCCAAACATTATGTCAGCATGTCATCATTTACACACACAATTAGCTTTCTCCATAAACATTCAAGATGCACTTAAAGAAATTTCACCCACAAAAACATTTGAAATTCTGTTGTAAATTGTTGATAAATTGAATAATTTACATTTTTATTATGTTAGATAAATTAAATCGAATATCAGTATCCCATCTGCTTCTGTAATCAAATATATCTGTTCTTTGTCAAATGCACTATTGCAAGAGTCACTCTGAATCGAGAAAAATATGCTTGAAATGTGTGAAATTAAAATCCAATAATGTTGCCTGCGTAATGGAAGTAAAGACTATGAGAAAGTACAGACTGCACATCATTAAAAAGGAGTGGATATTGTATAAAGAAGTGGTCATTTGCCTAATTGTACAAGATTGATGTGGTAGTCCGTAGATAAGTGGTATTTGACAGTTGCCCCAAGGCTCATGTTTTCATCAACTTGTATTAGTTAGTAGAAAATGGCTACCTGCCGTTGTGAAATGTCCAATGATTGATATTCCCTTGTTTCCAAGGAGAAGTAATTGCCCCAAATTAGTCTTTAAATTCCCCCAAACCATTCATTTATATACTGCTCTGCCTCTGGACACTGACTAAAGTTGACACCATTTAACTTAATTAACAAAATTGTTAAGTTTACACAAGCCTTCTTTGATCATATGATTTATTAAGTTATCTTCAACTTAAATATTTGTCTTAAGGGAATACAATTGAACGATTCTACACTATCTCTAGTTGACTTTTTTAATCAAGTTTATGAAGTTTAATTGACAGTATGAATGTTGGCTTATATTAATATATGTATGTTATATGGAACTCTATATTTTTTTTAATTTGCCCATCAAATCTAATATAACAAAATATTCTGAAGGAAAAATAATAATGATAAAGAAAATAAAACTCAATAGTAATGAAAAAGTAATTATTTAGCTTGATGGTGATTTTGAGAGTAATTGTATAAGTTATAACGATAAGGTGTTAGTGTTGACACCTGTGAGTAATAATAGAATGATATTATTAGTAATTTAATCCAGGTCTCATCCTCTCTCTATTGATAATATTTATGATTCACTAATAATGGTTATCATTGATAAACTGTGAATCATATACAATATACGGTACATGATATAATAATTGGATGACCAGTTTTCTATAGTCATTACTAAATTCCTAGTTGATGATAATTGGCTTCATGATATCATTTTCAAGACATTGTTTTAATAAAGGAAATTATTACATGTTCGGATTTCTTTGATTTTGATTTTTGTGATTAGATTGAGTAGTAATTTAAAAAACCAGTACATGAATTAGAATGCACAATTATTGAAAATCAAAAGAATATTTTTTCTTCTTGTGATTTTGATAGTGTAATTAGAAATTAATTTCTGAATATTTATGAATTATAGAACTTGAAAGGAGTAATTTACAGATTTGTTTTGCTTCAATTTTTGGGTAACATTTTGCAGCTGTGACAATGAAAATGAAGGCCTTGTTATTTGCCACCTTATCTTGTAGTGAGCCATGATGTAATCTTTAAATTATCGCTTTTGTCATGCCCGGTTCTTGTCTTGTAATTAATAAATGCCAGTTAAGTGATTAAGTATTCACAGATTTTTTTTTATTAATCATTCTCATTTGTCACAAGAACAATCTTCCTCACCCCCCAAAATCCAGCATGTCTTTTGATTGTCAATTATTACACAAGTTTTCATCAGGATAATTAAATCACCCAAGAGAACAATGATATTAATAAAAATCTGGATGTTAGGTGGTGGTGAAATAAAGAGAAAAACTCAAATTGTAAAAATGATATGAGTATTGATTTGGTGTTGAATGAGTCAGCAGTTCACGTAAACGTGCAAACCAGATTAAAATTTCCAGATACATTTATCATGTATCTTTTTGCCAGACCACAATCTTCTGCTTATATTCTTGGGCAAAAAGTGGCGAAATCAAAACAAGGAAAATTCTCTGTTATCCTTTTTATTTTTTTCTTCAAAATTCCCACACATTTGGTAAATTTCAATTATGATTGTGTTTGCTTTTATTGTCAGTTCTTTAATACATAGACAATAGACAGAGTAACAGCCTTCTACCCAAATTGACCTATGATTCCACATAGTGCAATAAAACGTTCCTATTTAATCACTTTTACTCGTTCTACCCTTATTGTATATCAGCATCAGGCATTATTTTATGCCTGTGAGCTAGCTCAGATCTGGTCTGCTAGCTCAGATCTGGTCTTTTATTCTCTGAAATCCAATTGACTTTCTCACTGTCTGGCAGTAAATAAAGAAACATATGCTTTAAATTGGCTGTGTGCATTAAATATAAATCGTAATAAATTAAACTCTTTATTTAGAAATGACATTTCACCTATTGCAAGAGTTTAGGTTAATATATTCTCATAAATATATACAGAGTATCAAATTAATTCTTCTTCCTTCTATTGGTTTAGTTTTATGACAGGAGTAAAGAGAAATTAGAAACTTGCACAGGGTGATGAATTGAGTATTAAACTTATTTGAATCTGGGTTGAAGTTGATAGACAAAACAGATGCTATCTTCCATCATGACAAGTTCTGAGCCTTGATAAATTATTAACTTTTATAATATATACATGTACATGTTGACTACTGTTGAAAATGAATCATTTTTAGCTACCCTGTATTGAAATATCCCTTATTATTGTGAATGACCCCTTCCGATACTACTTACAAGTTACCATACATGTACATGAATCAGTTATAAATTTGGATATGAATTTATTCCCATTTTTTTCACAATTTGCAAAACAAAACAATTTGCCATATATCACTTTTGAAATCTAGCACTAAGATACCCCCATCAGCAAACCAGTATTAAGGATTGTCCCCTACTGCTTTATTTTAAGTTGATAAACTTGAGTTGACTGTTGAAACAGATTAATGTTAACTACCTAGTTCCTATCCCCAGGGAACATATTTTATTCCTGCAGGCCTGTTTATTATAGAAATCTCTGAGGATGAATACATGTTCACCTTGGATGTCTATTTAATATTCCTCTTTCATTTCCTTTTTTAGAGTCAAAATCAAATACTTATTCTGGGAGTTCATGTTGACATATTTTTGGTATGTTGAATGTCTTTTGACATTCGCATTACCGGTCATATCTTTGATGTCAGACTTCCACAAATAATTACAGACCTTCTAATCTCTTTCTATCTGATATACACACATGAAATATGATATAACATTATAACAAGCAATGGATAATCTGTACATTAGCTACCTGACAACAATTCACATTACAGTCATAAAATTCCAAACTATTAATGTGTACACGAAAATTTTACATTTAATTTGGGATATAATTTAATACAATCTTACATTAAAATTTTATTGCTATTTATAAATGTAAAAACAATGTAATATTTTATGATGATTTTATTGCATTTAGCTACCTCACAAACTAATGAAATAATTTCACATTATTTAAAGAGGCCATTATTTCAAGTGAAATTTTGTTTGTAATTTGTTCACCATCGTAAGTTTTTTTATACTCTGATTTATAGGGCTCTTGGAGGGTACATGGTTTTATCAGTGTCAGATTTTTATTAATTTGATTCAAGTTAAAAGTCAGAATTCCTGATAAGAAACAATAACAGTTTGTTAGAAGTGATTTATTGCCTTGTTACTGCCTGCATGCACCTTGCCAACATTAGGTAGTAAAAATATACACAAACCCTAACTAAAAACTTCAAAAAATAATCTTTTTGAGAATATTTATGCATTCAATTATATTTAGTGAAAATATTTGAAGATTATTGGATATATTAGATGTAGTTTCATGATTTATTATAAAGAGATAAAAATACTTCACCTATGATAAAGATATAGTTGGTTGCTACGAAACTATCTATATACTATGATAAGTAAACAAATAATGACAATCGAAAGATCATCAATTTGGGATTTTCATTATATTTTAATTGATGTCGATTAAATCACATTAAAGGTCAGTCCAAACCATCAATGGGTATATGATTCTGAATTAAAGCTGCATTTATTAAAGCTAAATTCAATTTGAGTTGGTCAGTAAATAGAAATGCTCCCCTCAGACTTCTACCCTTTCAGCTGTAAGCCTAATGAACAATTTTATTTACTTTTTGTGACAATTTCAAATCGAAATATGGAGTCGTTCAGAAATGATTACTACATTTAAGAATATCTTCAAATGTGTGAGTGACTTGATAATGAAACATCACTATACTGTAAAACGATCTCTGCATTGGCCGAGAAAATTCATCCAGATTTGTAAATGTTTTTCACCTTATTCACTATTAGTAAGTGCAGGAGGACTGCACTACACACAAAACAAAAATCTACAATTTAAGCCTGTGTACAATACAGAAAAAAGACATTACAAAAAATAAACAAATATCAAATCAAGTGATAATATTATCTGTGACCTCTCCTAAGGAATTGGACAGTTTCAACAAACTTTTCATGTAAAGTGTAACATAATATACATGTACATTGTTCAAAGATCATATTAAATAAATTATCTCTCATTTATATCTTCCTGCTATAGTTATTATAAACTAAACCTATTTATTGACTAGGTATTGTCTATTGACAAGAGGGCATCGTGCTTCGATCTGCCATTTCTTGAATATTCACATGTTCCTGCCAAACTTGAAGTCTACCACCATGCTTGTTTGTTACAGTTTCACAATGTTTACTAAAGCTTGGTTTGCTCTATCTTTAAAAGAAACTGAAACACCAGCAAACAAACAATTTGACTGCGAGATATTGGCCGCTTGCCATATTACGCATGCATGCGACATCCAATATTTGATAACTGCCATTTCCAAATCTTGATATTGATAGAGCTGTAGATTTAGGGTTTGCCAGAGAATTTTAACGACAAATAAAAATCTATAAAAGGGGATATCGTCCGAATGTGTGTGAATATTTTCATCTTTAAGGCAAACTGAATCGATGCACTTGGCTGGTGTATAAATTGTAAGACGTTAGTCACATTGTGCTTGCAACCTTAACCTCTCTATGCACCAAACAAGAATATCACATGCGTTCAAATATTGAATTTCTGTGTTACAAATTTTGTTTTTCTCTTTCCATGTTTTAAATTAAGAATTTATAGCAAATGAACTACATGTATAGAAAATATTTCAATATCGGTCTGACAAATGCTTCTTCAAATAAATCGACTGGGTGGAATTTTGCTGAGAATGAAAGTGAAATCTTGCCTATTATAATCAGTTGATGTATCTAGAATCTTGTAGGCTGTATCAGGTTTTTCTTGCAGC
The DNA here is from genome assembly GCA_948474765.1 of Patella depressa. Taxonomy (NCBI): domain Eukaryota; kingdom Metazoa; phylum Mollusca; class Gastropoda; family Patellidae; genus Patella; species Patella depressa. The sequence continues at coordinate 50,941,443 of OX419722.1, read as the reverse complement.
TTCCACTTCTGAAGGTTATCCACCCAAGATAGCATCAATCATTTCCTATTACCCTGACATTTTGGTATTCTGACAATGACTGAATCTTTAACTGCTTGGTGATAAAATATATCCTTTCGCCTTAAATATCCTTATCTACATTTTTAGTTTTTCAAGGCTCTTATGGAAGACTTCTATCTTCTTTTCACTTCAAAACTTCAACTTTTGTACATGTACACTTGAAGTATTGCTTGGTATATTATTTATTATAGATATGAACAGGATTATTCCAAGCAGTCAAATTACAATGGCTGATGTTTAAATCATGAAAAAAACCTGAAACAGATATTCAATAAATTGATCTAGGACTGTCAAGAGTATAAACAAATAAACTATCTGAACAGAAAACCAAGATATCTCCAAGTAGGAATGTAAATTTCAGATAAGAAATCATGTATTAAAATATACTTTAATCCCTTGTGTACCTGACCAGACATTCTAGAAGATGAACTAAATCTGTGCTATAAGCGTATGCAGTTATTCATGTATTTTCTTCATTAAAAAGTCAAAACAGTAATCTAAATCAATTTATTTCAAGAATATTTTATGAATATTATGGAATGTTTTGTTTGAATGGGTTTTTTTCAAGAATGCTAATGCTAGACACTAAGCATTAATCATGCAATTTCAGTAAGGATATTTTCTCTAGCTCTGTGTGAAGGAATATTTTCCTAATTGATTTCCTTTGATTTTGTTCAAATTAGCCCCAGTATCCTGTGTGCTAAACTAACAAATTTGGGCAGCATAAAGTTTAATTAAACAAAATGACAGAGCATCATTATATTGGCTATTCATTTAGAATTTACAGTTTAATAAACTTTATTTTCTAATAAACTCTAGTCCCACGTTTTACACCTACATAGTAAATAAGAATATAAGATGTTGTTGTTGCAATCAAAAGGATTTTTTTGGGATTGATAAAGATTCTGATTTTTGGCAACTGTAAAACACTTCTATTGAAAATTACATGCACAGGAGGAATAGAAGAAATATGGCCTCTGTGGAAACAATAACTCATTGTCACTATATCACAAAAAAACAGGTGATGTTGAAGGCAAATAGTTTTCTTAACTGAAAAACATGGCTTTTTATTCTTCACAAGTCTGTTGAATGATGTGGAGGGAAATTATGTGTAGCAAACTATTCTACGCATTAAAAACTTAGATATAGTCAATTGACAAGTAACTGATATAAGTTTACCGTCCTAACCACTTTGTGTGTGAAAATTGGTACATTGGCTATCTACGATTGGAGACAGAATAACTCACAGATTTACATCAACTTGTAATATTTTAGTAACTACATTCAATACCTTATCGTTACCAATCTAACCTTTGTCAGGTCATTAAGTCCCCTCAAAAACTCCCAAAACTACTAATCTATTGCTAAACTTATCTATTTCTTGTGGATTATCAAGAAAGTGAGATCTCACCCAATGACCCACATGAACTGAAGTGGTTTCTATCCAAAATAATCTCATCTAATTAAAAACTCCTTATCTAACTCTTCTTAAGTGTAAGTTTATGTTTGTGAAAAATTGCAAAATTTATAGTTCCTGAGTTATTTCTGTTGATAATGGCAGAATGAATATCCCACAAAGGAAATGAGGAAAGTGTCAGAGAATATATCAGTGTCCATCTCTGATTCCTCTTAAAACCAACTTAGAACAATGCCAGAAGCAGGTCTTAAGTAAGACTTGCTAAGAATTCTGTATCTAAAGTGTAAAGTTCTCAAAGAATCAGTTCTGCCCAAAATGTTTCCTATCGCATCTATCATCAGCCTGCCTGTTGTAACCATATCCAAGCGGAAATATTACACCTCATCTTTCAACAGCGTCTGTATACATCAGGCCATGTAAAGTTTATTAAACAAAAGGGAATATTTGGCTCTGAGGTACAGCATAACAGATTCCTCCAACTTGTACCAGGCTTGTCTAAAGAAACATCAATTTACACAAATATTCTGGCCATGGTCTTAACAAAATTCCAGGTTATTACAGAAAATTTGTGATTAACTAAGATAAACATTTCTACTAACGAAAGTTATTTAATTCCAACTGCTGCATGTAATGTTTGTGAAATATGTTATTATTTGTGAAATATGTTATTATTTGAAAGGATGTGCATGTTTGTTCTTTACCATTTATCACTTAAAACCACTGGATTTTAAATTTTTTTCATTTTTTGGTAGTATTTGGGAGGAAGTTATGCCAAGAAATATATTATTATTGTAAACTTGGGTTGTTATGTCACATCCCGTTAACCTAAGATAAATATAGTTCTTAAATTATTCCTTGGCAAGAGTAAATTACGGCAGTGATGAGGCTTCAGCTTGGTCCAATTATTTTGATATATGGGGGCTTATACAGCTGTAAGCAGGCAGTCTATAGCCTGCAACCATCATCTTACAACAATGTCAGAACAGTATGGAATTACAGACAAATAAATAAATGTTAATGGGCTGATACATGGAAAAATCTGGCCAAATCTTAAATAAATATTCACATATCACATCCTCTACAGACCACAATTGAAGTTCCCTGCAGGAAATTTCAAACCTAAACTACTTGATACTTGAAAAAATTTGGCAAATTCTTATCTAAATACTTACACGTCACTTCACACTGAGGTAAAATGTAAGATTGTTTTGTTTAAAAAAAATGGTTGATGTTTCCCAGAAACTTTGGTAAATGTAGGAACTTTTAATCACATTAGGCACTCAATCGGCACAGCCAATAGGATAAACTCTTGCTAATCCAAAAAATGGCAGCATAGTCTTGAGAGTTCAGCTGCCAATTAAAATGCATCTTATGTAAGTTTTATTTCACTAAACAACGGTTAAAAAATGACATTTTGTTCATAGCTCTAAGTTAAATGTATAAAAGATGAAATTGCAGAATTTCTTTTCACATTTTTTTATTTACTCTAAGTAATTGATGTGTATGTTGGCAGGATTTTGATGGAAAGCTTCTCAGACTGAAATGTTAGATTCAGATGATTCTTTATCAAGTTCTTTAGTAGACCTACTACAGAATGTCTCCTGTACGTGTAGGAGGTTTAGATATCAAATCTCTTTAATCATGAGAACTAATTCTCACTGAGATTGATAGCAAGGGTTGTAAATTTTAGCCTGCAGCAAACCAATATTACATAAGTGTTGTCTCTTAATATCAAAGGATTTGACTAGAAACTAACTAACTGGTGTGATTGAGTTTGAAATGATTGATAACAAATCTATTTCACAAACATAAGTTTTATTATTGCTAAAAATATATTGTATATTGTCGTCGCCCCCGTCCGTCCGTCCGTCCGTCCGTCCGTCCGTCCGTCCGTCCGTCCGTCGGTCCGTCGGTCCGGCGTCCACAATTGCTTGTGGACGCTCTAGAGGCTAAAGTTAATATCCGATTGACTTTAAATTTATACACTGTGTTTAAGGTCATGAGACGAAGAAGCCTATTGTTTTTCAGCGATTACCGATAATAACTACCAGAGTTATGGCCCTTGATCACTTCAAAAAATCTTGTGGACGCTCTAGAGGCCAAAGTTAATATCCGATTGGCTTTAGATTTATACACAGTGTTTAAGGTCATGAGACGAAGAAGCCTATTGATTTTCAGCGAGTTCCGATAATTAGTGCCAGAGTTATGGCCCTTGATCACTTCAAAAAATCTTGTGGACGCTATAGAGGCCAAAGTTAATATCCGATTGGCTTTAAATTTATACACAGTGTTTAAGGTCATGAGACGAAGAAGCCTATTGATTTTCAGCGATTTCCGATAATTAGTGCCAGAGTTATGGTCCTTGATCACTTCAAAAAATCTTGTGGACGCTATAGAGGCCAAAGTTAATATCCGATTGGCTTTAAATTTATACACATTGTTTAAGGTCATGAGACGAAGAAGCCTATTGATTTTCAGCGATTTCCGATAATAAGTGCCAGAGTTATGGCCCTTGATCACTTCAAAAAATCTCGTGGACGCTATAGAGGCCAAAGTTAATATCTGATTGGCTTTAAATTTAAACACAGTGTTTAAGGTCATGAGACGAAGAAGCCTATTGATTTTCAGCGATTTCCGATAATTAGTGCCAGAGTTATGGCCCTTGATCACTTGTGGACGCTTTAAAGGCCAAACTTATCATCTGATTGACTTCAGATTGATACACAGAGTTTAAGGTGTTGAAACGAACAAGTATATTGATTTTCAATGAATTTTGATAACTGAACAGCTAAATCGATGATTTTAAATGTTTCATGTATATATACTAATTCACTTGTTAGCGTGGGGTAAAACTTTATCAAAAGCAATCAAATTCTAATGATTTTCTGATAATTACATAATGAGTTGTTACTCTTAATCAGTTTTTATACGCCCACATTGAAATGTGGTCGTATATTGTCGTCGCCCCCGTCCGTCCGTCCGTCCGTCCGTCCGTCCGGCGTCCACAATTGCTTGTGGACGCTCTAGAGGCTAAAGTTAATATCCGATTGACTTTAAATTTATACACTGTGTTTAAGGTCATGAGACGAAGAAGCCTATTGTTTTTCAGCGATTACCGATAATAACTACCAGAGTTATGGCCCTTGATCACTTCAAAAAATCTTGTGGACGCTCTAGAGGCCAAAGTTAATATCCGATTGGCTTTAAATTTAGACACAGTATTTAAGGTCATGAGACGAAGAAGCCTATTGATTTTCAGCGATTTCCGATAGTTAGTGCCAGAGTTATGGCCCTTGATCACTTCAAAAAATCTTGTGGACGCTATAGAGGCCAAAGTTAATATCCGATTGGCTTTGAATTTATACACAGTGTTTAAGGTCATGAGACGAAGAAGCCTATTGATTTTCAGCGATTTCCGATAATTAGTGCCAGAGTTATGGTCCTTGATCACTTGTGGACGCTTTAAAGGCCAAACTTATCATCTGATTGACTTCAGATTGATACACAGAGTTTAAGGTGTTGAAACGAACAAGTATATTGATTTTCAATGAATTTTGATAACTGAACAGCTAAATCGATGATTTTAAATGTTTCATGTACATGTATATATACTAATTCACTTGTTAGCGTGGGGTAAAACTTTATCAAAAGCAATCAAATTCTAATGATTTTCTGATAATTACATAATGAGTTGTTACTCTTAATCAGTTTTTATACGCCCACATTGAAATGTGGTCGTATATTGTCGTCGCCCCCGTCCGTCCGTCCGTCCGTCCGGCGTCCACAATTGCTTGTGGACGCTCTAGAGGCTAAAGTTAATATCCGATTGACTTTAAATTTATACACTGTGTTTAAGGTCATGAGACGAAGAAGCCTATTGTTTTTCAGCGATTACCGATAATAACTACCAGAGTTATGGCCCTTGATCACTTCAAAAAATCTTGTGAACGCTCTAGAGGCCAAAGTTAATATCCGATTGGCTTTAAATTTAGACACAGTATTTAAGGTCATGAGACGAAGAAGCCTATTGATTTTCAGCGAGTTCCGATAATTAGTGCCAGAGTTATGGCCCTTGATCACTTCAAAAAATCTTGTGGACGCTATAGAGGCCAAAGTTAATATCCGATTGGCTTTAAATTTATACACAGTGTTTAAGGTCATGAGACGAAGAAGCCTATTGATTTTCAGCGATTTCCGATAATTAGTGCCAGAGTTATGGCCCTTGATCACTTCAAAAAATCTTGTGGACGCTATAGAGGCCAAAGTTAATATCCGATTGGCTTTAAATTTATACACAGTGTTTAAGGTCGTGAGACGAAGACGCCTATTGGTTTTTAGCGATTTCCGATAATTAGTGGCAGAGTTATGGCCCTTGATCACTTCAAAAAATCTTGTGGACGCTATAGAGGCCAAAGTTAATATCCGATTGGCTTTAAATTTATACACAGTGTTTAAGGTCATGAGACGAAGAAGCCTATTGATTTTCAGCGATTTCCGATAATTAGTGCCAGAGTTATGGCCCTTGATAACTTCAAAAAATCTTGTGGACGCTATAGAGGCCAAAGTTAATATCCGATTGGCTTTAAATTTATACACAGTGTTTAAGGTCGTGAGACGAAGACGCCTATTGGTTTTTAGCGATTTCCGATAATTAGTGGCAGAGTTATGGCCCTTGATCACTTCAAAAAATCTTGTGGACGCTATAGAGGCCAAAGTTAATATCCGATTGGCTTTAAATTTATACACAGTCTTTAAGGTCGGAGACGAAGAAGCCTATTGATTTTCAGCGATTTTCGATAATTAGTGCCAGAGTTATGGCCCTTGATCACTTGAAACGAACAAGTATATTGATTTTCAATGAATTTTGATAACTGAACAGCTAAATCCATGATTTTAAATGTTTCATGTATATATACTAATTCAATTGTTAGCGTGGGGTAAAATTTTATAAAAAGCAATCAAATTCTAATGATTTTCTGATAATTACATAATGAGTTGTTACTCTTAATCAGTTTTTAGAGTATTACAAATGTTTCATTACCGAAAAAAGTAAAAATATGCGACAACCCTTTTTGACTGCCCGGACGATTTAGCTGCTGTGGGCGTATGTTTCGTTGCCTGGCAACGAAACATACGCCCACAGCAGCTAAATCGTCCGGGCAGTCAACAAGGGTTGTCGCATATTTTTACTTTTTTCGCTAATGAAACATTTGTAATACACTAAAAACTGATTAAGAGTAACAACTCATTATGTAATTATCAGAAAATCATTAGAATTTGATTGCTTTTCATAAAGTTTTACCCCACGTTAACAATTAGTATATACATGAAACATTTAATATCATGGATTTAGCTGTTCAGTTATCTAAATTCATTGAAAATCAAAATACTTGTTCGTTTCAACACCTTAAACTCTATGTATCAATCTGAAGTCGATCGGATGGTAACTTTGGCCTCTACAGCGTCACAAGAATTTTTGAAGTTATCAAGGGAGATAACTCTGGCAGTAATTATTTGAAATCGCTGAAAATCAATAGGCTTCTTCGTCTCATGACCTTAAACACCGTGTATAAATCTAAAGTCAATCGGATATTAACTTTGGCCTCCAGAGCGTCCACAAGATTTTTTGAGGTGATCAAGGGCCATAACTCTGGCACTAATTATCGGAAATCGCTGAAAATCAATAGGCGTCTTTGTCTTATGACCTTTAACACTGTGTATAAATTTGAAGTCAATCGGATATTAACTTTGGCCTCTTCAGCGTCCACAAGATTTTTTGAAGTGATCAAGGGCCATAACTCTGGCACTAATTATCAGAAATCGCTGAAAATCAATAGGCGTCTTCGTCTTATGACCTTAAACACTGTGTATAAATTTAAAGTCAATCGGATATTAACTTTGACCTTTAGACCGTCCACATGATTTTTTTAAAGAGATCAAGGGCCATAACTCTGGCACTAATTATCGGAAATCGCCGAAAATCAATAGGCTTCTTCGTCTCATGACCTTAAACACTGTGTATAAATCTAAAGTCAATCGGATATTAACTTTGGCCTCTAGAGCGTCCACAAGATTTTTTGAGGTGATCAAGGGCCATAACTCTGGCACTAATTATCGGAAATCGCTGAAAATCAATAGGCGTCTTCGTCTTATGACCTTAAACGCTGTGTATAAATTTAAAGTCAATCGGATATTAACTTTGGCCTCTAGAGCGTCCACAAGATTTTTTGAAGTGATCAAGGGCCATAACTCTGGTAGTTATTATCGGAAATCGCTGAAAAACAATAGGCTTCTTCGTCTCATGACCTTAAACACTGTGTATAAATTTAAAGTCAATCGGATATTAACTTTAGCCTGTAGAGCGTCCACAAGCAATTGTGGACGCCGGACCGACGGACCGACGGACGGACGGACGGACGGACGGACGGACGGACGGACGGACGGACGGGGGCGACGACAATATACGACCACAACAGCTAAGTCGTCCGGGCAGTCAACAAGGGTTGTCGCATATTGTTTCTTTTATCAGTCAGGAGAACATTTACTATTTACAACACATGATAATCTTATTACGAGTAATAGCCCATTAAATAATTATCAGAAATGATTAGAATAGTTTTGATGGTTTGTCTCAAGGCCTTTGTCCACAAGATATTTCAAAGTGATCAAGTGCCAGAAATTATCAGATATCACTGAAAATCAAATAGGATTCTTCGTCTCATGACCCTAAACACTGTGTACAAATTTAAAGTCAATCGGATATTAACTTTAGCCTCTAGAGCGTTTACAAGATTTTTCAAAGTGATAAAGGGTCATAACTCTGGTAGTAATTATCGGATATCACCGAAAATCAATAGGCTTCTTCGTCTCATGACCTTAAACACTGTGTATAAATTTAAAGTCAATCGGATATTAACTATAGCCTCTAGAGCGTTCACAAGATTTTTCAAAGTGATCAAGGGTCATAACTCTGGTAGTCCTTAAACACTGTGTATAAATTTAAAGTCAATCGGATATTAACTATAGCCTCTAGAGCCTTCACAAGATTTTTCAAAGTGATCAAGGGTCATAACTCTGTTAGTAATTATCGGATATCGCTGAAAATCAATAGGCTTCTTTGTATCATGACTTTAAACACCGTGTATAAATTTAAATTCAATCGGATATTAACTTTAGCCTCTAGAGCGTTCACAAGATTTTTCAAAGTGATCAAGGGTCATAACTCGGGCAGGAATTATCGGATATTGCTGAAAATCAACAGGCTTCTTCCTATCATGACCTTACATACTGTGTATAAATTTAAAGTCAATCGGATATTAACTATAGCCTCTAAAGCGTTCACAAGATTTTTCAAAGTGATCAAGGGTCATAACTCTGGCAGTAATTATCAGATATCGCTGAAATTCAATAGGCTTCTTCGTCTCACGACCTTAAACACCGTGTATAAATTTAAAGTCAATCGGATATTAACTTTAGCTTCTAAAGCGTTCACAAGATTTTTCAAAGTGATCAAGGGTCATAACTCTGGCAGTAATTATCAGATATCACCGAAAATCAATAGGCTTCTTCATCTCACGACCTTAAACACTGTGTATAAATTTAAAGTCAATCGGATATTAACTATAGCCTCTAGAGCGTTCACAAGATTTTTCAAAGTGATCAAGGGTCATAACTCTGGTAGTAATTATCGGATATCGCTGAAAATCAATAGGCTTCTTCGTCTCACGACCTTTAACACCGTGTATAAATTTCAAGTCAATCGGAGATTAACTTTAGCCTCTAGAGCGTTCACAAGAAATTGTGGACGATGGACGGACGGACGGACGGACAGACCGACGGACGGACGGACGGACGGACCGACAGACGGACGGACGGGGGCGACGGCAATATACGACCACATTTCCATGAGGTTTAGATATCAAATCTCTTTAATCATGAGAACTAATTCTCACTGAGATTGATAGCAAGGGTTGTAAATTTTAGCCTGCAGCAAACCAATATTACATAAGTGTTGTCTCTTAATATCAAAGGATTTGACTAGAAACTAACTGACAACATGGTGTGATTGAGTTTGAAATGATTGATAACAAATCTATTTCACAAACATAAGTTTTATTATTGCTAAAAATCTTTCCAAATTTTCTGCTTGAAAAGAGCGATTGAAGTTGAACTGAAGATTTCTGTCAGATATTCTTTAGAGAAGATATGAAAGTAGCAGACGGCTGATTTCAAATAAACTTTTTATTCCAAGTAGCGGAATCATTGATGGTGATATGGGATTCTCTAGGGGGATGAAATCTGTTATACTGTTTGGCGTACATGTAGTTAGAGTTACCACTGTTTATCACAAACCCAGTGTTCAACTATTTTCTTTTAAGCAATTATTTATTTTTACTCTCCAGTAATAAAACTGAAAACAGACAAAAAACAACCTAACTTATCTTTGTAGCACATGTTCTCTCTGTCTTCCTTGCAAAGCCTTGCTGGGTAATTTGTCCGGGTTGATTTAATGAGAATCTCTAATAATAGCTCTCTTATATAATGGCTTATTTAATGATCCCCATATTTTAAAACCACTTTATCTTATGCTAAGTGCTTTTAAGAAAAACTTTTTATTCTGATGACATTAAAAACTCCTGATTGCCAAGATAACATTGGACTTTCTTCAAATTCATTTGCACCAATATGTCGTAAAACTACTCTATTGAAGCTGTGTTTAAGATAGTCATCAAATCTTGATGTACCCCTTCCTCGCATTAAATACCCATTTTCTTTGTTGCATGGATAATTCATTTTGAACATTAGGGATTTTTTATAGCTAAAACATTTTAGATGATTAAGCTGCCAAATTTGAAATTATTGATGTAGTATGATATAATTTATGGCAAAAATAATTTCAAATTAATTTAAAATGTCTTAAATTGTCCGACCTGTAGGAGATTATTGATGAGTAACAATATAGACATATATTGATATATATTTATCAAATGTAGGTAAACATAGACTAATAGACTAAATATATCTTTGTAGGAGGTATGATATGGTAAAATAATTATCATGTCCATCAAATACTCTACTGACTCTTTTATAATGGAATTGAGAGGACTGGCAGCATGCAACCAATCATCAATATAAGATCAACAAAACATCAGTCTGTCAACAGTCACAAACAAATTTAGCTTCACCAGAATTTTGCAACTGTTGATGATCATTTTGTCAGTTTAATCCTACAGGCTGTAACAAACTATTGTTCTTGGCAACAGCCTTCACTATACTAGGTTCATGAGTAGAAAATGAGGGTGAAAATTATCTGCCAGAGTAGTTAACATTTACTGCAATTATTATAAAAGGTTAGTTGATGGCCCGTGCCATGGTCATATGTTACATTTGACAGGCATGTTAAATTGTGTATATGACAGATCGAGTTAGTCAGACCTTAAATCACCATCATCATTCCATGTTTACAGTAATACACACACAAGATTAATGAATATCTTACAGGCCATGATATGAATTACATCTTCCATTCACATATAGTCTATGGTCATTTCGGCTTCCGATTCCTTTAAATTTCTCCACATTTTGCAGTTACTCAGAATATAAAGAATATATAGGCAAGATGAGGAAAGGATCTCAAAACACTTTTGACTAGAGTAAATAAGTTTGTTTTATAAAGTCAGATTTGTAAAATAAGTATTCACCTTTTATAAACAGTTCATTCTATTGTGGAAACATTTCCTTGCATTTGATTTGAATTGTTATAGAAGTGAGAGTTGTGTTTAAGATATGAATCTTGTGGCTAGGTATACAGTTTCTACCATTTGTTTATTTATAATTCTTGCAATGTCTCTCATCAGAAGAAATATTAGATAATCTTTTATGTAAATAATTCTCTGTGTTAAAAATGCAAACAAATTTAAAGTGCTTATCTTTTGACAAATGGAGCATCTGGAAAAAAGACCATAATGTATGTTGAAGGTGTAAAGAAAAAAATACAGCTAAAAATTTGATGTGTGTATACTTAACCTATGACCTGAGCTTGTTGCGATACCAACTACATGGGTTCTTTTTCTTTTGTTCTTATGATGGATAACATAGCCCAAAGAATGTACTCTTTTACATATTATCATAAATTCCAAATGTGTCCATCTTTATCTTCTTTAAGACAAACAGTCGTCTAAGTGGGTGGAAAAGAGACAAATGTTTGTACATTTCCGGTCTTGTTTCTGACTTTTACATGTATTTAATTTCTATACATGTAAATGTATGTTGTTTCTACATGTATATAAAACTGGAGAAAAAGTCAAAAAAGATTTTGTGACCTAGCTTTTGTCCCAATAAGATTAATCTATCTTGTCATTACAAATGCTCCAAAGTAGTTTTTCCCTTGGTGGAAAGCTTCCACTGGAAACACAACCAATATTATTCTGAATTTGGTAATACATTTCTTATCATTTGCATTTTGTGAAAGAAAACATGACGACAAATATCCCTGCTGTATAGTGTAATTTACTGTATTCTAAATAGAAAATATGATTTTGGTGCATCCAAGGTAAACACTATGAGTAGTATGAATACAAGTGTCAGGTTATAAGAGCAGTAGGGGGTAAGTTTAGGACTTAATCTTATTACTCTACTATAACCTTCTAAACAAATCTCTACCTTTGTCAACTTTATGCTTTCATCATAAATATGTAAGTAAATGCAATAAAGTATGCTTCATTGACATTACAAGCACCATTTAGTAGCATGAATAGAGGTGAATTTAGTTCTCCAAGCAAAATCTTTTCATAATAATAAGTCATTGGAAAAATGCAGATTGATAAGGTTTGTTCTTTTGGGACATAATAAGTTCACAAGTCTAGTAAGGTCACGCAAACTAATACATGAACGTGAAAATAAAATCGATCGGAACATTTTGTCCGCCTGATAGAAGGTATAAAAACTGTAACCCATTAAAATACTCACCAAATAAAAAGAATGTAGTTAAATATTAATGATATACTATATTTGATTGGGTTTCACAAGTATACTGTATTTCAATTAATTTCACTAAATGTCAGATGTTATTTATATATATAAAAATCATTATCTGTATTGAACCATTTCAATAGACTTTTGTGACATCAGAGGAATAACTGAAGTGGAACGGCATCTTCCATCATTACATAGACTCTCTCTTTATTGGTCGATACAATTCAACCATCTCAACTGATGTTAATTATCAATACAATCATTTTTATTTTAAAATTTTTACCAAATCATGAACATCTTTTAGGTCAGACAGAATTAATTAATATTGAATTAGTACGCATGAAAAAGATCAATATACACTGACACAGTTACTGTAAAAAAAACACAAGAGGCAATTTCTCACTAAATGTTGAAAATTGTTGATAGTGAATAAGAAATTGTTGATACTGGGTTGAGTATGTGTTGCAGTACCTTAATTTGAAACATATTATAATAATCTACAGTAGTTTCTTCTGTCTGTCTGTAGGTTAATAATAAGTACAACAGATTTCCTTAAAGAGGGCTGTAAGAGTGTGTTGAAACATTCTGGTACTTTACCTCAACATTCCTCTATATACCATATAGTGATGATATTGTACCTATTGAAGTAAGGTGTGTAATACCTTTCAAATCTCCTACCTTTATCACCTACACTATGGTATGTTTGTTAATTAGGTTCACAGTAAGGTGTCTTCAACGACTAAAGGCTGACATTATAACCCCTCGTGGACCATTCTTCCACCCCAACCTATTTTCTATGAACTCATTCAAATAGAAATAGATTGGATTATGTTCAATATTGTTCACAGATTGACTAGCGCTCTTGTAAAGGAAGGTCAGAAATGATATCCACCTTCCTTACATTTTGTGTTTTTGATCAATGATAGCTAAAAGCAAAACAAAACACTTACATGTTATTTGTCAAAGCACCATTTCTCAGTGCAGCTCATAAAACTTATGATTTACAAGAGTTAAAAGAGAGAGATACGTAGATTCTGATAATTGCATTTTAATTTATCCACAACTGCCATTACAAGGTAAGGGTCAGGTAGTTTTGTTGATGAAGGTCACAGGTGATTGAAAACTCATCTGTTAAAGTTTACAGATGAGGTGACTGTGGACATTTTACATTGTTACTTTTCACACCCATTCCAGATGGTTTCACACCTTGAAAATCAGGCTACCTGCCCGACACCTGTAACAATATCTATTGTTTCATGGTCTTTGATGTAACACCTTCTCTCCCATCGGCACTGATTTATTCTACCTGCTCATAGCCTTATCAAGCTGAAGTATTGGCTAAACACTTCAACAATATTTTACATCTCGGAAACATTTGAAGTGTGGCAGTAAATTTTCTACTCTTTTGTCATTGACCAACAAAATGTTTGTTGTTTGTGTTACTTGCCATTTACTGGGCTTACCCTTCTCCATTACACTTCTCCATTTATAATTCAACGAACCATCGCCTTTAGAGAGCATGGAACAAAAGGCCTGAAAAATTGATGTGCAGCTAAATGGGAGCATTAAATCATGTGGTGTTTAACTCATAAGAAAGGCACTGGATGTGGAATTTGGCCATAGAGAGAAGATTATCAAACAAATAAATCTACGAAAATAAAAGGGGAAGGAAGGAAGGTGACAAGTTGACTAGTAAATAAAGAGTTCTCCCACATTATCTGAGATTGCACTGATGACATGGTATAATAATTTAATACCTTCTTCCTTTCAATCAACCACAGAATTTACATCAAAATCACATTTATCTTTCTTAACACACAGTTTTACTGCCAAAGTCCATTGGGGACCTCAAGATGCACAAAAGGTTTGGAACTACAGCTGGTGAATGTGGTCATTTGGGTAATAAATGACCTTTGGTAGTGTTGCTATCTGACCTGCACCAATTAGCAAAGTTATTACCAGTGGCTGATTAAACTGTCTCCTTATATTTATCCTTTTGTTTATACCTGTGTCGGCCAAACTGTATTAGATTGCAAATAGAGACATTTCTTAGCTCACAGTCACTTTAATACACTCTAAAGTGTCCAGTCGCTAGATAACTGGTTTAAGTTAATGAGAACATCAAAATTTTGTAATCACTAATTCCATAGACTATTGATTTGATGTGAAAGGAATCACAGACTATAGATAAATACAGTTTTAGTTGAAAATAATTAGAGCGCTCTATTGAACCAGAGACTTATAGTTTATAAACTATTATTCCATCAATAATGAACTATAGTATCAGCATAGAATATAAACTTGGTCAATTTTAATCCCTTAATGTACATGTATACATGCTTAACCTTTGACCTTGTTGGTCAACTTAACACTCCAGACCCTGCTTTGTTGGTCTAACATTTTGTTGTTATAGTACAGGTGCATAGTTTAATTTTTACCAAGTTACTTTGAAACTAAGTAAATAAAGTCAACAATTTGACTGTGTTTAGCCCCCAGTAAAACTTGTACCTAATGGTCTAAAGAATTAGACCCTGGTATAATTTGTAACTCATTTGAAAGATGAAGGATGTCAGTGAGATAGTTGGTGTAACCAGTCCACAGTATTGTTATAATCAATGGCCAGGTTAATGACTCATGACATCTTTTATTTAAAAAATGAGCTTTTCATTATTAAAAGTCGTAAAATATTGACAATTTCCTGTAATCACACCAAAAAGCCCCCAAGATCTTGCATTTTAAAATCGGTTGAGTTGTCAACTAAAGAGCCATGTCTTTAGCAGACAGACTAACCATTGATCGTTTCTATTCAAAAATACATTGACTAAGGGGGATGGCTAGCTATTAAATAGGGTAAAGAAAGGCGACTCATGGCCTCATCATCAATCACATGGGCACCTTTATACAGATCCTCCTTCTTATTTAAAACTATATTCTTGTTGGGCGTACATGTACTAGCCATCAACCACATGGTCAATTGTAACTATATACTCAAGGGATGGTGCTCATGTTTGAAAACATAATACTAATTGAGTGTAATGAGTATCCTCTGAGGGATATTTCAAGTTTTGTGTCCAGTAATCAGATGGACGGTATTCTTGGTGTTCTCTCTATCAGATGGCTGTAACGTTTAACCTTATGGGTTCTGTCCATGGCAAGAGTCCTCTCTCAAGGGATTTAGTCCTAACATTAACAACCATTCAATTGATGTTCCTCTGGACAATGATGGATTAGTTAATAAGAGATAGCTATGTCAATTGTCCATGTAGAAAAGCAGAGAATAAAACTCAATTCTGAGAAGCTTTATTGAATGACCTGAAATAGATTTCTAATTCTAACAGAATTATTTCTGTGCCAGTCTGCCTTACATGACTTGTCCCTGGTGTGAAATAAAACATTGTACAGTTATTGGTTATTTGTTCATGTAGATCTAGCCTCTTCTGTGAAATCTAAGATTGCATGAAATTTGTGGTTTGCGTCCTGGGATGTTATATTGACCAGTATCTAGAGGTCTGAAAACCAAGTTTCTATAGAATTATAGGGGATCATTGTGTGTTTAATGGTAGGTTTGGCTTGAGGTAGTTCATCAATCATTGATAGGCATACATTGTGTAGTATCAACTTACTTCACTTGTTAATCTTGCATATTCATCTATATCTACAGGTGATCGTCCAGCTAGAATTACAAATTTACCTAATAAATTATTTGTATGGACATGTTCACATTACATAATAATAATGATATCAACAAAATATAAAATTTTCAAAAGAGTAAAAGAGAGAGGGTGTGTTTTTGTAAATTAGGTAACTTTGCAACTGTGGTGTATTTTTTTTATAATTAAAGTAACATTATGGGAGATAAGATAAAGAGATGGCAGTTCTAACTATAATAGTTAAAAACTAGATAGTGTAAAGGTAATTTGCTGAAAATTTCAGTCAAATTGATCCACTATTAGCCGAGAAAAAAGCATTTGAAATATTCACATAGCCTCGGTCATCATTACTCAAATCATTAATATAAACAGCATAGTCTCGATTATCCACTTGATTGATTTAATTATCAACGGCCATTAAGTGGCATGTATGAATTTAATCCGCCAACATCGAAGGCTAGCATTGCCATCAAGAGTTTATTATGGTCTGGATAAGTTAATTGATGTCTAATTGATTATTTAGATAAACATTTCAGGCTTAAAGAAAGACCTGTAATAGGCAGATTTTGCTCTTGCATAATGCTATTTTAAAATGGTCATGATAACTAGTTTATTCCATAAGGATGTGTTGATGTGTAATGTCTTTTTTTTTGTGTGTGTTCTTTAATCATGTTGGTGGCAGTTTTTCAACTACGGTAATATATATTTATTTCACCTGCTGGAAATGATAAGGAGAGGAGTTACAGAATGATAAACCTGTTGGAATTCATAACGAAAAATAAAGCCAGTGGGAAATCTTATCTTGTCTTGTCAGAGAAAATATACATTAATATCAAAATTATGAACTTTTCTAGCTAATAAATTAGTTATTAAATTAACAAGGTCTTCGCAACATATCAAGGTGTCCTGCTGGGCTCGTGTGATTCCGAATTCTATAATATAGTATCTTATTTGCCAGGAGGTAGAGGACAAAATAACAAATTGCAAAAAAAAAACATATTGTTTAGATTAATTTTATTTCATGAATCAAATTTTGATGAATTGAATAATTTCAAACAATTTATAATTCTGATGTTGAATAACAAGGTAGAAATTTTGAAATGTTCAGGGACTTTTTGTATGCCATTTATTCTTGTCTTTGTATATCTGTGCATCTATGTTTATTTGTTTCATGTATATTTTTTGGTTCTTTTTATCCATATATGCATATAACCTTGCAAGGTTTTTTATGTCATAAAGTTTCTTCTTCTTCTTCTCCTATATATAAAATTATATCTGGCTGGTGTGCTGTAGTTGTAAACAATAGATACAAGATCAAAACATTTCATTCTCTGCATTTAAAACATCTTATGTTTGCAGAATACCTGTAGTTGAGTTAACATTTGTCTAGTAGTTGGTGTGTAGAGGTCAACGCAACACACACTTAAACAAAGTAACGTCTGCTGTCGTCAGTCTTACCAAATCATAGGATTAACACATGGTACACAAAACACTGCACACTGCACACAACTTCCCGTTTTATATTCTGATCAGGTGCACGAGAAACCTCCATGTCACAAGTAACAATACGAAACTAGGTCTTTCAGTCATTAACAACATTGTAATTAGCCTAATAGAATTGTGATGTAGCGAGGCCAGCACATTCAGGTTAATTTACCATGAAAAGAGAGATTAATTGGCTTTTACAATGTATACCCTCTTTGCATATACTTAGAATTAAAGTTTACTGATGAATAAAGTGTACTTGAAATTAACAAATACTTTGTGATGTTATTTAAAATCTTGGATGTTGTATTTTATTTCATTGCTCAGAATGTCTTTGATATTCGAGACAAACAGTATTTTATGTTGTTGTTGTTATTTTTTAAATGTTTCAAGGTTAGCGATGTTCTCGAAAAGTTCATGTTGAAAAGGGTACCTGTAAGTGCTGTTCTTTGACATGATTTTTCAGAGTAATTTGAGTTTGTATGAATCATGACAGTATTGAATAATGATAAGTAAGGAATGGTTGTTACAGTTTATTATTGATACACTAACAACCCCTACATGTTTCTTTTCTTAAACTTTTTGGGTGACACCATGGGTCACAAGGTTCAGAGGGATATAAACCAGTAATAAAGAATGACTGAATGTATGAATAGAGGCTGGGTTGAGAAGAAAATAATCGGCTCAGTAGTCTTTTCCGACTCCAAAATTGGATTTGATTATCATCATTATTAGAATTCCTTAATACAAATGTCTAAATTATGTTTGGAGAATTCCCCCTGATTTGAAGTGGTTGCTGTAATTGGGCTTCAGTATTGTGAGAAACAGTACATTCATTAGAGAGAAACACTGATAACGGAATCAATGTAGAAAACTAATAGAAGAAAGAACACATAATTTGGTGGGGAGATAAAGTCAATATCAACAAATCCCAGCACATCATTAATAGAAATCTCTCAATCTTCAAGTGGTTGCTTGAAAAGTTCAAGGGACTCTAGAGTCTCCAAAGCCCACTTGGTCAGACTCTTGGTAGCATTATACTAGTGGAGGTAAATTGGCTACAAGTGACATGCAGATCATACCAATAAGAAGTCATATTTGGTCAACCAATACAACCTTTGTGTGTTTCTTGTTCTTTGCCCATGGTTGAAACATGATCAGAAATTTGCACCCCAATCACATTTTGTCCTTTAGGAAGTGGTTAAATCAACATAGTTTTGTGTTGAAGAGAAAAGGGTTGATGAATGGTTTGTGTTTTATGGAAGAGGATTTTGACTATTTATTGATCTTTCCCAGGTCCACAGACTTGATTCACTATATGGTAATTTGATGTGACAACTTGACATTCTGCTTGTTTTAGACTCCAACTTTGTCTCCCTGTGGTATTTGGCACAGAATCATTGAAGAAAAAAGATAATGACACACATGGCCCCAAATTTGTAATCCACTGGAAGCAATTAGACTGTGAGTGATTAAATTTATTGTGACATGATTTGGTGTGTAAATGGATTGAGTTGGGTATTAGTTCCTGTAAGTGACACATGGTGGTGTGAAATACCGGGAATCAACCATCAACACACTCTTTCAACAATTTTTGGAAATGAATTGTTTTCACCTAGGCCATGCTAAAACAGGAATAATTGTTTGTTAGTAGTCACACCAAAAAACATTTCTGACAGCAAAATTCTTAGTCATCTTGACTGCATTTCCTTAAAATTAACAAAAATAATAAAAAGCTTGTTTCTTTTGTAGGGAGTTAATGGTTCCTGTCACATGTCTAGCCTTTACCCTTCCTATTTATATTGTAAAACTCTACAAATTATGAAAATACATACAAGATACATATGTCATAGCAATGTAAGTAAAAGTAAATAGAAATCAGACATTGATACACATACCACTGACAAGTGATCTATCACCTTAGAAAATATAATAAACCAAACATTACAGTATTTCCACTTGTCTATAACTGCATCTATTTATATTGTACTCCTGCACAAAATCATGCTCATCTATCAAAGTGAAGGGGTTTGAAGTTCTGTAAATATTTCTGTATTGTTAGAAACAAATTAGAATTCACCCGTTTTTCCTCTCACCCACAAATCGTTTTGATCTGCAAATTCATTTATAACCTGTCTGAATAAATCAAGTACAAAAATGGTTTGGTGTCCATTCATGTAAAAAACAGGATTTCATTCTTGCGTAATCAATGAATATTTTTTTATTAAATTTCCAATACATTAACTCGTAGCAATTTAAATGGACAAAGGTACACATATGAACAATGAAAAAATGAATTTAGATGGGATTTACTAATTTTTTGCTTGAACAGGTTCCTGCAAATGATTTGGTGCAAATGAATACATGCTGCTGATTCTAGTATCCGTTGAATTATTTGGGTTGATGAAGCCATGTGGCAGCCATTTATTTAAGTTGTTTGGGTAATCTTGTATAAAGTCAAGTTACAGTATAATTACACCCCATGGTAGATATGGTCTTTAAATGAAATTGACTTTTAAATACAGGGAAAAACTAGAATATTTTAATCTGTTATTACTGCAAGATAGACTTTCCAATAATTGAAAAAGAAAAGATAATGTCTGTCTGTTGAAATGATCTAATTATATGGAAGTTGATACAGACCTATCTTGTATTGCATGCCAACACCTTGATAGACTCAGTATCAAAGATAAGATTTTCTACTAACAGTGATTGTTGTAATGAACCTGTTGATTTGATGGATGGATCAACCAATCAAATTGTCCTCAGATTGATTGCGGTCTTGACAGTTTTAGAATTAATTACATTTCACAATCACATCCATCTAAGAATAGTTAAAAAAGGAATGTTGAAATATTAATAAAGTTGTGTTTTTAATAACCTTTGTTACACCAAATATACAATAAAAACAAAATGATATACTACATGAAACTGAATGAAACTTTTCATCTACTAGTTTGTCAGAAAAAGATCTTTAGCAACGTCAAAATTTTGCTTTATAGTACCCATAAAACTTCCACTTTGGGTGATATCGCAGAAGCTGATAGCACTGGTACCAGTTTCTAGTTATAGTGTCAACTATGTGATAGTAGGAAAACAATAGGTTGTACAGGTGGCCTTGCTTATTGATTCACATAGATCTCTCTTTTATTCACTGTAAACTGACTTCCACCTCTCAATAAATGATCACAATATTTTTCTACTAGTTAGATATATATTGATTTTATGTATTCCAATTTCTGTCTTTAAATACATGTACGTAGATATCTATTGGCTTATTTGAAGGAATTGGTTTCTATAGTATTCTGTCCAATTTAGTAAATTAATCGAATGCAATGCTTATGTAGTAGCTTTAATGCAGTGTATTAGTATGAAATACATTTTCCTTTAATCACTGCCGTCATGATGAACTTTATTACAGCAATTGTGTTTTCTCAGATTTCAGAAAATCCGTATTTCCGCTAGAGACATTATCATTTTCACTTTAGCTATTAAGGAATAAGATAGTTGATATGATCTTGAACACCATCATTATTATTCTGTGTGTTTTACCACGCTGCATGTAATTACATTTCCTGTTCCGAGATCAGCACCAGAGTTATTTTATCATATAAAACTAAATTCTAAGAAAACATTTAACTCTCTATTTTTGATTTTCCCATTGCTTTATCATTGCTATGAAAAATATCATGTCAGGAGGAAAATGAAATTAAGCGCCAGTTCTTTTAATATTAAAAAAACATGGAGTATTTAAACTCTCTGCTGAATTCCTCAAGATATCATTTTGTAATTACACCTCGGTGAATTATAACACATCTGCCATGAAAATAATGAAAAAGAGATTTCTTTGAGATGCCTTATTAACTTAACAGTAAATATTCACTAAAGCAGTGAGTTGGAAAGCAATTTAACGGAAATCTTAGAGTTGTAATAAGGCGACTGCTAATGGGTGTTTAAATGGAGTGGTCCATGGTTTGTTTACCATATCTGACCATTAGTTATAGACCATCTATGTCTATTTCCAATACCACCAGTTATGACCTGAGTTCTTGTCACATGCTTTATATTTTCCTTGATGTATTTTTTGTTGTGAAAGGTGATGGGTGGTAAAAGTTTCTCCCCTTAACTTTCATCCTGAGTGTAAATCGTGGTTTATTGCTAGAATTTGTTACAGCAGCTACATTAGTTAATCAAGTTAACTTTAGAGATCAATGTAGCAGGCATAACATGGTGGCAAATGTGTGATCCCTCTTTCCACTAAAATACAAGATGTGAATTCTAGCAACACTTTTACTGTCACCCTCGCAAACACCTTCTCTTATTTATTCTACTCACTTGAGCGTTCATCACTGTGTTAATTGCGACTATTTGATGTTATTTAAAGGGTCTGACTTCCAGTTGTAATGTAGGTTGTTGTGTCTGGGTAAATAATACAACACATTTTACGCACAGATAATGACGCACACCAGGTGAATACCAAATTGCATAGTTTCTGCATTAAGGCCTACTTGACAATTCTGTTTTCACTTAATTTTATTGAGACAAAATGTGACACAAAAGTTCAAGTTTTCTCAGAAAATGTCATTGTCCATAAAGAAATAAATTGTATAAAAATATTCCACCTACAAGTGTATACACAAAGTAATAAAAAAAGTTTTAATTGACAAGTTAGTATGAATTTATTCAAAGGTTAATCTCCTTTTCTTTTATATAAGACTGTGGACATGTACCTAAAGACATGAACATATACTTGTATGCAAATTTACGAGGGCTAAATGACCTGTGTTATGCTGATTTGGTACATTTTGTCAATGCTGAATGTTAAAAGTTATGTATACAAGAATATATTTTATTAAGCATGTTTTTGTGTTAATCCTGAATTGGTTGTAAATGTCAGTGTGGAAATTATAAGAACTTAAATTTCGTTTACAATCTACAGGTTAAGATGTGAAAGGCTCATGATCTGATAATTACTTTGAGCAACTAGAAAAATAAGAGATTCCTAGAGTCCCAAATTATGAATTCAAACTTTACCGAAATATTCACCCCATATTGGATATTGTTAATTATACTGTCTAAAACAATATGCCTATCTTGTACAATTACTACACAATAAAAAGATCATCAGTTTAAACTATGTGGAATGGAATCCAATAGGTTAAAATGAGTGCCAGAAGCTACCTCTTCAGATTATGATTGAGTATGGCTTCCATATGTATATGTATTGTCAGAGAAGAATGGAATTAGTTTCCGTGAACTCTTGGAATCTCAAATTTTGGTATGCCATTCATCGTGGCAAGGGCATATCATTATACATTATTCCACATTGTTACTAGGTCTTGCAAAATAGCAAACAAGGATAGCTCAGCCACATATCAAATATTTCAGCTGGTTAAAAATGTTGTGAGATTGTTTTGGAAGCCAGCCATAGTTAGCCTAGATGTGATGTATGTTTAAAGTTATCTTACTAGTTGATATATTGATAAACTCTTGACTTTTTCCTATGTCTTGTGTTATTTTTCTAATCAACCATCATAATATATGGAGGCCATTTGTAGGAAATTGATAGTAGGTGCATCGTATATCTTCTATACAACTCGTACCCAGTTGCAGCTTGGGACCAATTGTTGATATATAGAAAAAATTCATACATCCATATGTTTTACATTCTCTACACACAGTCTTGTTGAAACAGGTGTCAAACAAGGTTTGATATTTGTGTGCAGATATGGTCAGTGGTTTGGTTAATGGTCACCAGCATGGACAGCGAATATTAATAAAAAGGCTGACAAAACCAGACAGCCTTGTCCTGTGTTGATGACGTGGCAATTTGTGGACAATCATTGGCAAAAGTTATATCAGAGCAAAGCACCTTTTGGGACATGTGAATTATGTTTCGAAGCCAAGACCTAACTTATGTTGACTGAAGTTAATAGTTTGGATATGAAGACATTGTATTGATATATCATTGTTATAGATATTTACACAATCTTTATCCAAGCTTTCACAACCAAATATTTACCCTTTTTCTCTTTTCCAAACGAATATTTACAGAGTTTTGAAGATGGTCTAATTTTCAAATATAATGAAGGAGATGATATCTTGTGGTGTTGACTATTATTTATATTCAATATTTATCTATGCTCTTGTCTTTTCAACAACTTGTGCCATTGTCTAGGTCAGGTGTATGTATTACTGTCTTTTATTGGTGTGCAGGTATTTTACATAAAACGCTGTGATATGATAAATTTACATAACCATGCATAAGATCAGAAGAGATTTACCTTGTAAATTAGTTCAGGTCTACTGTCAACCTTTCACAATAACATTTAAAATGAATGATTGAAAGTTTCTAGATTAAACTGCACCTGGATAAGCACAATAAATTTATTTTTTGTGTCTTTCATTGCAAGATAAATATATTCTTCCTTCATAAGTAACTCAAGCTTTTGCTCTCAGCTATTGTCAAGGATTTAAATGGATGCAGTTAATCAGTTTTCTAAAGTTGATACTGTAATGGCTCCATCCTTTATTTGATTCTATTCTCCAAAAGGACAAAAGAAATGTTATTCCATGGAAAACACTTGACATTTCAAAAAGTAGGAGAAAATAAAAATGCAACTTCATGTCAGGAATTTAAACATTTCAGATTAATTTGGGCTTTTAGACTCTATTTCTTAAACGTCTATCTATCTTTTTCCTCCTAACAAAAGCTTGCTAAAATTTAAAGATTTGATGAAGGGAATTATGGCACGTACTGTCTGTCGTATTTAAAGAGAGGCTTTACACCCAGTGAGGGATGTTCACATTACTAAAAACATTGCTGACCGACAAAAATCTCTTTCTGCAAAATTTACATAGCAACACAGCACTAGAAAATGAGTTCGTGACTGTATTGAAAGCATTTTAAATCTCAGTTTGACTCAAGGAAATTGATAGGCTTATAATGTGAAATTGTTTTGTGGGGATTCTTGTCGACATTATAAGGGTAACATCAATGGTATTTTTGTTCAATTATTCGGGATTATGTATTATGTATGTTTGTTTGAGTAAATGGTATGGGAAGTTTTTGAAGTAAAAGGTTAACCCACAAAAGGAATGTTTTACCAAGATTCAAGTTAAATTGATTATTTTGACAAAGTAGCTCTAAGATCACCAAGTCCTTTTTTTTGGCGTATCTCATATAACAGGGTGACTTTTCACAAGAATATGTTACATATCGTAAAATGTAGACTAAAATAATTTAGAATTTTGGAGTCTTTTTTTTTTTTTAAGTCTGTGTCAACTTCGGATCTTTCATTTTCAACATAAAGTATCTAAATAAAACTGGCTGTTTCACCGAGTTTCACCGATTTTAGGTAAATGGTGATATTAGTGTAAGAATATTAATAGAATGGCGGTGAATGACACAGAGAAAGTATTGATACTGTCTTTGAAAGAATTTAGATCTAGTTGACACAGTCAATCGAAGCTTCCCGTGGGTAAATACTCAACTGTGACTGTGAATTAATCAATGTCTATTGATCCTTAATAGTACAGTTGTATTATACCTATATTTGACTTAATACTATATCTGTAAATATAACCAAATACTTACAACTCTCTTGTCAATAATCATTGTAAAAGGCAATAAACATGTTTAAGCTGTAAATTGCAAGAAGTGTAAATGCTTTCTATTTAGATTTTAACTCCAATCGTCATAGACCCCATTTTTAAAGAAGAAATCCCAGATACTCGTCAGTGATTAAAATTGATTAATAAACTTTAAACTTCTTTATCAATCACTTCCAAATGACAAAACATTTTACCGGATATATTATAGTCATTTTCTCCATTTATTGACGTTTGATTTGCATACTTAAGCTGTAATAGTTTCAGCCACTGTGATTGGGTGTCATAAACTGGTTGAATATAATCAGCAACTTACAGAACTAAATTCTCTCTAGAATTTTATTATTTTTGTTTGAAAATTTAAATAAAGTCATAAAAAAAATCTTCATAAAACTAATTTCATATTATCATTAACTTATCGAAAAGAGAAATCTACAACTACCAGGGAACTAAATATTTTATTGGATGAAAATTGTCTTGGAGACCTATAGATTAAAGTTGACACAACAAACACACCTTCCTGCCCATAGCTACGTGTTTTCACAGCAAATATTACACCTGATGATGTGTAACGAGTAAAAATACGATTCCGTTTAAGTCAACATGGTTAACATACATTACTGATGGTACATCACTCCTTCAGACCATCCACTCCTTATTTTCTTCAGTCTTTTTTCGGATAATCATGGACTTCAATTCATCTTTTAGAAATTGTTCAAATATTGGAGAAATTTACTGGTGTTTTTGGTCAAGTTGTCATTCCAAATAGCCTGTGGTTATGGGTTTGAGTTAATTTTCTAACTGATTTTGATTAAAGGAATCTTTGAGAGGTTAAAGATAAAAAAAACAGACCAGTATGAAAAAAGGAGGTTTATAAAAACATGTTAATAGAATTTAATATTTTTCTTTCTCACCATTCTCTTGGAGAGAATTGATCTGATTAAATATGAAATATTGCAGATGTTGATAATTCATGATATTTTTTGTCCTTTATGTTTAATGAATGACTGAATACCAGTAATATTTGTTTCCATCTTCTCCAAATATTTGAATGTGACTAAATAGGAGAAAGGCTAAGTTGAAAAATTGTACTTGTTGTATTTAATGCAGTTTTACATAAATTTTATACTTTATCGGTCAACTTAGAGCAAAATGTTTAAACACGAAAAAACGTCCAGATAGGTACTGAAAGATTTATGTTAGGTTTCCTAGCAACAGGGGTTTGTTTCTTTATTCATTAACGTTGTTGCCTTGATCTTGTGTTTTTTCTGAATATGCAGTCAGTAATAGTGATATGGGTTGTATTGGTCAAGTTGTCTTTGATGTCCAGGTTGATTGACATTTGGATGATTATCTGAAGATGGAAGCTTTGTTTACACTGGTCATCTAATTGAGTTGACCAGCTGTTATTACCCTGTACTACATCAATTGGCTTCTCATACACCACCTAGGACATTGCATTCTGATACCATCTTCCCTTTGATATCTGGTAAAACAAGGCTAATTTTATCATAATACAGATTTTTAACATTAGCATATATTGGGTGTTTTGGTAATGGCTGTCAAACATATCATACATGTTTTGATGTGGCTCATACCAGACCCTACAATGAATAACCCAAAATATGTCTGCTATTCTCAATATTTCATTCAAAAATGGCAGGTTCTAGTTTTTTAAAGGATATGAGAAATTGTATACATTAGCTAACCAAAGATAATATTTATCTGTTTGGGACATCAGTCAGGAAATATGAGTGCCTGTAGCTATTTGAATTGGTTAAAACACAAGGTTTTCAAGCTTCATTTCTCAAGGAATCTATTATTATGTCAGCTGCTTCAAACAAAATGGTGGCACAATAAAGTCCAATGCCTGCTTCTCTTTCAGGATTAACGATCAGTCATACAATCGCTTGGAATGAGGGCAAGTAAGCAAATAGGGTTTAATATCCATTCCAACACAAACTAGGCTACTTTGGGACTAACTGGGATAGTTTTATTGCAATAATTTGCTTGCAGTGGGTGGAAATATGAGAAAACCAGTGAGGTTAGACAGGCAACCCTCCTCCTTGTCACTTACAAGTATGGCATGGAAAACATGACACTTAACTCTGCAATAAAACAAACTTATTTTGGAGTAAAGTTTTGTTAACTTTAGTAGTTTAGGTGTCAGTTTCAAGCAGGTTGTGTTCTTCGTGGAATGTCTGTGAATTTTAATAGTTAGATAATTTTGAGTTTATTGGGTGTGTTGATATAAAGAAAAACTATATACAATAAAGGATAAACTTCACAAGTATACAAACTATTATATTTATATCACACATACTTAACTGCTATAAAGGAAATAAAATATATGATTAATTTTTTTTATTAATGATTTGTTAGCCATTAGCCCATTAGCCAAAATTTCTAGCTTACTTAGAATTACAATTCTAAGTAGCAAAATAAACTATACATTTTTGGAAAGCAATTAACACCAGGAACACAAATCAGAGAGTTCCAAGAAAAAATTCTCTAATAATTGTCAAGTAATTGCTCTAGTTATACTACTAATTGTGAAGTTGACATAAAATCAAATATTGGCGAAAACACCTGATGCCTTAACCCTTAGTAAAGAAAAGTATATTGGTTGAATTTGGGCAGTTGATGTTGTGGGTGGTCGCATAGTGGTCCCTGTATCCTCCAAATATTATTTTTGTGCTGTTGACTAAATGGTAGCAGGTTAAATGTGTCTTTAACAAGTATTATGATTTCTATATATGAACACCACCTGCTGAGTTTGTAATATCATGTATAGTCTTACTTCCAGCTTACTGAATGGAATAGAGTGTCAGGAATCATTCATGATATTTGAATATTCTATATGAGATACTTGGTAGGGGGTAAAAAGAACAGGGTTATAGATTGTATTTGTCTCATTACTTGGCCTTTTATCAGCTAGTTTTCAATGATTAACTAAAGGTCAGAGTGGGTTTAGTTCATATACTAAAACCTAGATTCTATTATATGGCATTTATAGTAAAATATGATTAACGTAAATAAAAATACTAAGCCTGCAGGACAAAAATATAATAGTTTCTTAATAACTTTGTTTTTTTGTTGTGATTTGTGTAGAGTATGATAACGGTTAAGGTTGGTTAAGGTTAGTAACTGGTAATATCGGTGTAAAGCTAAACATCTCAATATGCTTTGATTATGTCAATAACTGTTTGAACCTGTAGCATTGATCACAGGTCAAATGTGCCACTAAACAAACAAGTATACATTTCTGTCGGTGCCACCAAGATTTAAAACGTCTCACATTTGTTTGCTTTATTGATGTTTTCTGCTAGGAAAAGTGTCAATTTAACCAACATTGTGTAGAAACTGTTTGCTTCAAGAAACACCATCCTTCATTTTTATTGCAGACCATTGGCCTTAAGCTAAAAATGTCTGAGTAATACATATGAAGGCATAAATAACTAATACATGAGGGCATCCATTTTTTCTATGTAAATGTCATAAAGGATCATAATTGAATTCAAAATTTATGATTTTCTAGGCCAGAAGTATTATAATATGTATCGCTGTAAGGTTATTTTATAGGATAAATGATTTGTTTTTCATATAAAGATTAGGGAGAATAGAAATCGAGATAACCACATCAAAAATCTGTTAAATATGAACAAAATTTCTATGCAGACAATACATGTATTGTGTAACCTGTTTTTTATCGACATAATCTCAATTTTATAGAGTTGAATAACATAGATATTTAGATTTTGGGGAATATTTCCATAACAATCAGACAAGGTTTATCAATTTTAAATTGTAAGCTGATCCTATGCTCTTTTATTTATATGTTAATATCAAATTACATGGTTTGACTGATATAACCATCTTCTTATATATTTATACACCAATGAACTGCTTATAAAGCACAGACTTTGCTAAAAAAAAAAAAAACCCAAGGAATTGTCATTTTTCATGAAGGAATTTGTCTTAATATTTGCTATTTATTATCTTAATTTCTCAGCCCCTGCTTTCGCTGGAATAATCTTGAATTACTGCATAGTTTAATAGTTTAACATATTAGTTTGTCTAATACTACATATAATATATGATCTTTCACTCATGAAAATCAAATAGGTATACACTGTTGCTTTAACTATTGAGAAATTGCCAGAATATTATTTCACCGTGGTGTATTTATATGAAGAACTGTAATCAGAGTATTGTTAGAATTACAGTATATTAATAACTTATGTCAGCTCCATATTTCCCTGTCTACAATTTTCTAACAATATTCCAATCTGTCACTGACATTCAAACCTCGGCACTAAAAAATACATCTGCACTTTTGCAGTGTTTTTATGCTAATCATAACTTTTGCAAAACTGATGTCAGGCATTCATGGATCTCTTTTGAGTACATGCCTGGAATTTCAATCTGTTCTTTGTGTAAGTTTTGACATGCTAGTTTGAACATGATCTACAGTTAAAAGAACATAAGAGGCCTATGGCCAACAGCCCAATTCATTCCAACTGCTTTTGTTTTAATCATGATCGAAATTCTAGATAAGTTTATGTTTTGCTTGTCATTTTTACCACCAGACCTTTTCTTGTCTTTGGCAAATGATGTGAAACTTTCTAATAAATCTTTTCGACAGATTTACATCTTGCAGAGACAATGTCTAAAAACTACTCTGCAAAAACATCCTTCAACAGCTTTTACCTCTTGAAAATGGAAGCCATCACATGCTGTGGTCGGTTTTTGCTCATCTCTTAGCAGTATGGTGGAAACATTTTCTGTACTTGAATTCCAATCTAGATAATATAATGACTTTTCTTCATGTTCAAAATGAAGGGAAATGGTTCATGTAACAAAATGTTTTAATAATTTGAATGCTTTAGGGCTGTGGGATTAGAAATTCCAACTTTTAGAATGAAAAACAGGTGTGGAGATTTAGGAGAAAATGAGGGGTTAATAATTGATTGATTCTGCAGGGACTGTAGAACCAACATTCACACTTAATGTTATTATATGACTTGATCTAGCCATAATTACTCTACAAACATAATATAGGAGAAGTAAACAAAATCACACAGGAAAGAAAAACCTACAAGGTATTAGATAGACTACATTTATTTAATTGTTAAATGTGCTAATATTGCTGTATTTTCTTGTGTATCAAACAGATCTCAATATGATATAATATATCATATAGCCCAGACAGGAACACTGTTTATTTTACACATTCTCTTCCACCACAGTGCTTTCTTTTCCCGTCTCCATCTTTATGACCGCACATTAGCACCTCATATCTTACTCCTTTATCTAGTTGCATGAGACATTCCGCCTCTTTCAAGTCTGTTTTAATATCTTTACAATAGATAATCTGTCTAAGCAACATGAAAAAAATGAAACATCGTAACAACATGTATATAAAATAACACCAAAATAGTCAACATGGAGTATTTGTGTAGTCTATAATGTAGGAGTATTTGTGTAGACTATGAGTTATGTTGATGAGAAAAAGATTAAAACTGACTTCTTTTTAATACATGTAAGATGTGTAAATAAACTTCAAAAACAGAATGTGAGTGATTGCTTAAAGACAGGATATGCATATCACACCATTGAAAGTTCTGCTTTAATAAGCAGTGTGATGTCCAGTAATTATGGAAGCATAAAATGGTCAATATATCAACTGTTTAATTGGCCCAATCTGAACTGCAGGGAACCAAGTCATTAACAAAACCCCCACAGGAGCTGAAGCTACTTCTTGGACATCTGGAAGTAACTTTTAGAGAGGTTTAAAAGCAATTGATGTGCATCACTGCTTTATCACAGCCAATCATTCAATATTTGTTAAAATACATTTTGTAATAAAAACATTTTATTTCTTGTTTACCATTCCAAATTTAATATATTCACTTGAAAAATTTGTATCTTGTTTGTAATGACTTTTATGTTTTCATTCTGCAATTATTCAGCTTACTGTGTATAGAATTAATATTGGCTTAAGAAGATAAAATCTGACAGAATTGAATAAGTTAAATTGAGAGAATATCAAAGAGCTGGAGATATTTGTAATCCAATCTGACATGTCCAGAGACTATCAATACCTTGTCTATCATCTTTCTATAATAAGTCTCACTGCATTTTAACATTTGATCTGCCTGTCTTTCATGGTGATGATAAAATTCTTATCATTTGACTATACTACATACTTGATTTCATCACCACGAGTTTGTTGGAAGAAGATCTGGAGAAAGTCGAGACTTGTTGCTCCTTCAGTGACTATCTCCACACCATCTGTCCATCATGATAACATTGACCGCATCATTTAACTCACTGGTCACTTAACTTAACATTCCTGTCTACATGTATTACATACTCACCATTCACCAATCTCAGGTCTAGTTGGTAAAATAAAATCTCATCTCTCATCTGTATACACAACTAAATTTAACACATTTTATTTGAAGCTATTTATTGTGACATTTGGCATGGTTGATGCTACTGAATAACACTGCTAAGTAACAACAATAAAAAGTTATGATGAACTGCTTCAATAAAATAGAATAATGTTTAGGATAGCATTAGGATGTGCACAGTTCATGTCATGATGTAGACTAAAGCCAGGCTGACACTTGCACGACTTTTGGCCACGATTTTGTTGTGCCCGTCAGTGTCCACATTGACACGAACTGACACGACGTGTTCACGCATAGTTTGCGCATTGTTTACGCACTTCCCGCATTGGCACGACGAGTTTGCGCAAATCGGACGGTGTCGTGCCGAGTCGAGTCGTGCCAATGCGTGCCACTGAATCGTGCAAGTGTCAGCCTTGCTTTAGATTGATTTTTACTAAAAAGAACATAACAACAACTGTTTCTTATATGTGTATAATGTGTTAGGAACCAATGGGCAGTAGAAATGATTTATCAATTAACTTGGTCCAGTAGACTATTTCCGATAACTGATAAGTAGTCATTAGTTTATCATTTCCTCCTCGTGATTATTAAGACAGACAACTACAAATAGAAGTATTGCTGGTGGAAATGGGTGGAAGGGCTTTTCATATTGATTGATAGAAATCAAATCTCATATATGATGGAATTAATCACCTTAACTACATTTGACAGACAGAAATGATATTGATTCCATTATCCCAATCTCTCTTCTTACACTCTGATGAACCACTAAACAACAACTTGATTCCTTAACTCACGAAAATAATATTTTAACCTCGGATAAACTTGACAGGTTTCCTGTTAAGTCAAGTTTCTTATCAGATTTTTACAGGCCTATGATAAAATTTTATCTCTGGGAAATGCAATTAAGATCATGCTCTCAATTTGAGAATACTTCAAACGACATGAGTTTCCAATTTTTTGAAAGGTTTAAATTTCTGTGTTTTTGCTTCAAAAGTCAAGAGTTGTTTTTGTTTATGAACAGACTGATTGAGTACAGGTTTCCTCACTATGGAAACGGGATGGGAAATTTGTAAAACAAGCCGGTTACACAACACAGCAGACGGTCATATTATCTTAATGGTACAAGTCAATGATATTTTAACCTGTTCGTTTCGGTTCTTTACAAACAACTGATTTAAAGTCAGAAACATCAAATACATTTCTACATGTCCTCTTTGATGCTCAGCATACTTTGAAACTTTGAACATTCCGTATTTTGTTGGTAGATGTTGTATAAAGACTGGACCTGAACATGAAACCTACAAACATCGGCTGTTGCCAAGGGAAATGTTTTATCGGATCCTCCCATCGTCTGCTTGAAGAGAACATGTAGCCTCTTCTATTATTAATATTCAGACTATTCGTTAATTACATGGCCAAAATGATTTGCGGAAGATATAAACTGTTTGTGTGAAAGTTGTCTTGAAGATCTTTGTCTGAGCTGTTATAAAAATCATACTCTATTGTTGGAGGTATTAGTGACCTCGATCTGACACCGAACTGGTATGCTCTGTACCCATATAATTGTAATGAAAATCACTGAATACAACTACAATGTTGTGATTGTGCACATATTTTATGATCAAGATTTTATTTGATAAACTCCAATCATAGGCTCAACTCAGACCTGTAAATGGCCCCATAAATCCATAACTTTTATGTTGACCAGTGTCGGTCAGATTCTTTGGGGTTTTTTGTATTTCCATGGCTGCGTTGATCAAGGTTGATAATGCTTAGTAATTTTACTATCATTGAGTGTTGGACGGAAGGGTTTAATGAGGTTTTTATCACAATGTTAGCCTCGTATTTGTAGGAGTTTGAGCCAATTTTACTACCTGTATTTGTGTGGTGATTTTTGATGAGCAGATATCATACATCTATCCATCCTGTGTTTCGACAGATGTTGATCCCAAGGTCACTATAGTCGATCAGCCATATCTCTAATGATAGTTCCGATTCAATATCTAGTAAATTCAATAGCTGTCTGTCATTGAATAAAAGTAATGTAATTCATATTAATGACAGTAATGAAGTTCTATTCCAGATAATCAAATTATTAAGTCTCCACTGTGAACATATGATAATTTATGAACAAGCTAGCTGCATTGATGTTAATTTAAAACTTTTTGATAAATAATGGTTTAAAATATAGAGTGTGAAAGGTAAAAAATGCCATTAAAGGTCATGAATATTGAGTGCTCATTTTCTTGTATGATTCTATATAATTATCACTCCATGT
The DNA here is from genome assembly GCA_948474765.1 of Patella depressa. Classification (NCBI taxonomy): domain Eukaryota; kingdom Metazoa; phylum Mollusca; class Gastropoda; family Patellidae; genus Patella; species Patella depressa. The sequence goes on along the minus strand of OX419722.1, from coordinate 50,907,549 downwards.
CTAAATAGTCTGCTAGTGTCCCCTCAATGAACTGTGTTTATATGATAGGGAATCTATAGGTCTTCTGTTTATGAATCAGTAAATATACATAAGCTTGTATTACACTTTACATTAAAGGTTGTATTCAACCCTTATTGATTCCACTCAGTCAGGGAACAAATATTTTGTGCTGAACTTATGATAAGGTCACTTTTGAACAATGATCATTTGGTAGTGACCAGTGAGGCTCAATGATTGGTAATATGAAATTTGTAATATTATTGGTTGTCTGATATATAGAATATGATACCTGTACGCTATAGAGAGCTTGTATTGGATCATTTACTAGCTTTTAGTTCAAATCCTCTTCAAACAGAAACTCTAGGAAATGAGAAGATATTATGAAGAGACTCTCGCCTGGATGAGAGAATTTAAAAAGAACCAATACATTCCCTGGTAGAGATGTATTGACCCTCACTTCAATATTTTAGACAAAGAACAGCCACTTTTTATCCCCTTTTGAAAGGTCAGATCTAGCCCCAACTCGGCAGGTGATAACTACCTATATTATAAGTGTAACATGAGCATTCATTAAAACAGGTGTGAAAAAAAAAACTTTCTCTCAACGTTAGATTAAAACTCTATATGACATTTTAATAATGGTTATTTTTCCATTTTCGTTTTAAAAAAAAAGGTAAGATGCACAGTGTGAGACTTGGTGATTTTCGGACGTCAAAGTTTCTAATTAAGTTACAAATTCTAACCTGTTGTCTACATAAAACTGTATCATTGTTTATGAAGTTGTGGCAAAAAATATCCACAAGAAAATTGGCCATTACCTACAAGATAATGAGAGCTATACATTGTTTTGCTAAAGTTTGATATATAGTTAGTAGATTAAGGTATTTTTTCCCTGTCTGTATTTAGGATGCTGCCAGCAGGTGTAATAGAATGAAATATAGATGGTAATACTTGTAGTTTTTCTAGTGTTATAAACAATAAAAACTAAGCAATTTAGTGAAGAATGTGTCAGTTTAAACAGTTGTTTATGATATTTATTACATGTGATATTTATCTTCGAGTGGACAGGGTAATAGACCACCATGATGAGTATTGACAATGCTGTAAAATATCTATCTATAATTGACTCCTTGACCAGGTGAAAACACGCTAATATATCTTGTTACTTATCTCTAGAAATCATGTTTCCTCTAATCATAAAATGAACCTAGACTTTTATTGTTTTTGTAAACTAAAATTTACAGCATTTTGATATCTCATTGTCAAAGTTTGAGATGCAACTGAAGTTATCAGCCCAAATGTGATATAACCAATGATCGAATACTGCCGCAAACTTCTAACAGTCATAATAGCAGATAATTATTGGCCAATATTTGCTCAAATTAGTAGACATTGTTGAGAACTGCGAAACTGTAAAACATTTATAAAGTAAATTTCTTCAGGTCATGAGAGCAGACAAATGATTTGGATAATGTAGAATAATTGTGAGTAATATTTTTCAAGATAGAGACAGAGCAAATATTGGATATAATTATCTTTTTTCCTGAGATATTGGAAAGTAATTTTCTTAATGAAATAATCATTGTAAACATACACAGTAATTTTGATGATTGAAATAATTTGAAAATGGTGACATTTCATTTAAAACGACTAGACAGATGTAAACTAAATATTGATATACTGTAAAGAAATTACATCTTGGTAAGAGTGCTTGATAGATTAAGTTGGACATGAACTAGCTAATTTAGAGGAAATTAAAAAAAATATTAACCATTCTGAAAACAAGAAGAGATGGTGGAGACTACTTGTTATGGTGAATTGTCATTGTTTTGTCTTCTTAAATGTTTGAAAGGTGTGTCAACAAAACGACAGATCTAGTGACCACTACAGCCATTTCAAGTGGACACTAGTATAGCACAGTGGTAATTGCTCTTTACAAAAAATACAAGCTTGTGAAAGATGTTGAAAGGAATTGGGGTTAGATTGAGTACTTTGTGATATTCTGAAACCCTAGTGCTTGATGGGATCTCCCTTAATGGTCGATGACAGATTTTATACATTCATTCATACATATATACAGCCTTATACATTTATTGTTCAACCTTGATTTCCAATTTAATAATATTTACACAGGATTATCTTTGATTTAAACCAGATTGTTGATAAAAACGGAAATTTGACACAAAGTTTTAACCTGTCACGTTACTGACAAATTTTCTCCATTTTAATGGATTTCAACACAAAAATGTTAAACTGAGTTTTGAACCTAACATTGGCCAGATGATTGTATTAACTTTCTCTGCTTGTCATAAACTCATTCCCTGTAAATTGTTCCTTTGTTAAGTATTTTTCAATGAATGGCAAACAAAAACCAAATTAGCCGTCTGCCTGTCAACCATTTTGTATTGTCCACACGTTTTAAACTAGATTTGCATTGTGTACGGTGGCTACTAACTAAATAATACCTTGAATGACATTGATGAAGGTACATTGTACGTATATTTCTCCTCTTAAAAAGATTTTAAATTACCTCTTACCCATTGATTGTTCAAAAGTAGACTTTGATTTTACTTGAAATCTCGTGATAAATTCTAATAAAGGTAAAAATGTAGAAATTCTGAAATGGTTTAAGGAAACAATAATTGGGTAATGAATCTGAATCTTTTACTAAATCAACTAAAACGTTATGAAATCAACAATCCGTTAAAAATATACAGGAATTTTTGTAAATTTGTATTAAACATGAAATCTTTAAAATCATACTTTTGTCTATTCAAAATAATCACGAAAACAGTCTATCCTGTGATTCAATGTTTGATATGACACATGAACATATTCTGGTGAACACTATAAGTTTTTATGTTAACATCTTTTCGATGAGAGATATATTGATAACGTGCATTCTATAACCCAAGATTATGTATTAAATGTTGACAAGGAGCTCTGTTATCAACCTGAGACATCCATTACTTCTCTATGTACTTAGTAACTTGGTAATACCAGGGATTTGTATGTCATACAACTTTACAAAAGTTGTATTTATTCTTATTTACTCAGTATTTTTTATTGACTGATATGTTGATCAATGTATGAAAATTTTATCTTTTGTTTGATCGGTTATTGCATTCATTTCATATGTAAATATTTCTGTAGATCAAGGCTTTACTTTAGCCTAAGAATTTATTGATGGCATAAATACAGGATGTGGTATATGCCATTTCCACTCATGATTGGGTAATTGGGCAGATACCTTGGGTCATTATAAAACTTTAGTGATGTTATTTCATTTCATAATGCAGGTTATACCCTAAGAGAATTGGCCATTCAAATTTAAAAGTTTTAACGAGACTGTGGTACATACATTAGTCAGGACCATACTAAGCTCATAGAATACATGTACATGTGTAGTTAGTTATCTTAAGCTAAAATGACACTTTAAGAAATAACAATAAAATAACATGACTGCCATCAAGGTAACAATAGAGATTGACATAGACAGGCCACAACAGGCGTGACAGGGCATCCCATGGATGAGATTATCCAAGGGAGGTAATGTTCCATTTATTTAACATGGCAGGGGTCTTTCTTCAAGACAAGGAGTCTCTCTTTGTTATTGTTTGTATAGATATTATCACTCATGTAACATCAAACTGATATCTTTAATGCCTGAAGTATTAACCACTTATACATCAAAACCATTAGATAATCCATCATTAGTTCTTGGGGATTAGAATCACAAAATATTTACAACACATTGTGTCAGATATGATAAATATATACCCCAGTCACCTGTACAGAAATTAGTCTCATCAAATTCCACATCAGGATATAAGTATACTAAGTAGTTAATGTATCAGTTTTCGTAGAGTAGACAAAAATCAATTGTATATACTCTTAAAGTTAAGATTTGTACACAAAAATATGCATACAGGATAATACACTGCAAAAAGTATACAAGATATACACTGCTAAAAGTATACAAGATATACTCAACTAAATCAATAACATTCTTACATAAACATTTAATATATTATATAACAGTAAATCAGTATTTATTTTTCTTACTACCGGTATTTCACACATTTACATATAATTTTATAGAGTAAATTACATTTGAATAATGTTCCTCTCTTTTGATTTTTTCAGATTAAAGCATCTGATCCTGAATGTGGGAAAAGTGCACCAGTGAAATATTATCAGTCTGGAAATTCCAATCTTCAACAGGACTTTTTTATCAATGAAAACTCTGGACAAATTTGCATCAGTTCAACATTAGATTATGAAAAAATCAACAGTTACAATTTTCTTGTTGAAGCAAAGGATTTAGGTATGTTTGTGAACGAACTTTTAATGAATATTTTGCTTCCTATATTCTGATCTTAGCAACAATGAGGGAAACAAATATATTAACGATACATCAATAATGCACACCAACACATAGTTTTTTAGAACTAACCGTTGCTATTTGTGTACATTTACCTTTACAATTATTTGATATTCATCCCCACATTTTTTAATAACTGTTAAAAAATGACACTAAATTCAGCACATGTATAATTCCTTTGAAATTATTATTACAATATTATTCTTTCATCCATCTGTGACAGCCATAAAATTATATTCGTATAAATTTATTGTTTTTCCAATTGCTGTCATTAATCATAAAAGATATGTGCATATTGATTTATCACAGTTCAATCAAATAATCAACAATAAATAGTTTTTAAGATAAAATTAATGTTAATTTGATTGTTTTCTTTTTGTTACAGATGGATTTAAAACTACAGCGGCTGTGAAAATAACAATAACGGATATAAATGACAATAAGCCTATATTTGATCCACAGAGTTACAGAGTTAATATAGAAGAAGACTTTACTGTGGGTAAAACAATTCTAAACATACAGGCTAATGATGAAGATTCTAACAGTTTCGGGGATATTCTCTACTCCATAGAGACAGGAAACGGTCAAAGTTATTTTCAGTTGGAACAAACTTCAGGTGAGATGAATGTCATACCATTGACTTTTTGTCAGTCTGTACCCATATTATTGGTGGGTGGGGGCGAAGTTTCAGAAAATATGAAATTGTCCACCGCTTAATAAAGAATATTGATAACCTTTCGACATGGAAATAAGTCAGATTTAAATGGGGTCCATTTAGCATTACCATTTGTAAGTATGATTGCATTTCTGCTACCTGAAATATTTTTTTGACCTCAAAGTACTAACTCTGTTAATTTTCTGAAATATTTAAAATTTGAAGTAGAATGTATGTAACATATGTTTTTAATTGACGTAGATGATACAAATAGACATTTTCTACAGGATACAAATATTTTCTATAAATTCATTTAAACCAAACCTAATAACACTTATCTAAACTTTTCAAATTGAAATCAGATTGCATAAGTGGTAGTGTATTTTACATATGTATGAAGCCCACTTAGTTTATTAAAATACTTACTTGTCAGTTTTAAAGCTTCAGGAAATAGCCAATTAAATAGAGGAAAGTACACACAATTAATTTCAAATCCTCATGCTAACATTAACTAACTTTTATCAGATGGTTGGAACTTTTTGAACTTCAAAGATGTTCATACATAAGTTCTTGGCAAATGAGACATTTTTTTGTATCATAAACAGCAAACAACATCTGCAGCAAATGTTCTGGTTTAAAGGCAGCAAAATTATTTTAACAAGCATTTTTAATCATTTTTACCAAGATAAATCAAACTACAATATCTTAGAGCTACCTTTGTATCTTAGTCGTTAAAAAATATTTAAAAAATTGAAAGGTTTATGCACCTGCAAAACACTCTTTAATTGATTTATTTATTTTTTTTTTTACCCAAGTTCCTGTGTTTTCATCTGTTCTTTCAATCTAACATCAATGTTGATTTTCCTTTCTTTCAGGAGTAATTTCCCTTGCTCGTGCACTCCCGCCTGGTGAACGAGTGTACCAACTTACAGTACAGGCAACAGACGGAGATGGCGTTGAGTCTGGTAATCCTGCTGAGGTTGTTATCAGTGTCATCAGACCAAATGCTGACAGACCTGAGTTTGACCTTAACCAATACAGTTTCAGTATCCAAGAAAATGTGCGAAACAATACCTTTGTTGGACAAGTTCAAGCTACCATGTCATCTAGTTCTTCTGGTATGTATCTTTAGCTCATTATTATACTGACGATTAAGTAATACATAAACACTTTAAAGACATCTTCATCAAAATAAATACAGGATATTTGAATCTTAAAACTAAAAAATGTATAATTTATATAATGTTTAAATTGCAGCTATACGATATCAGATTATGTCTGGAAGTCAGAATTGGTTTTGGATAGATACAAGTGGTAGATTATATACAAGGGGCACCGTCGACAGAGAAACCAAGCCGTCTGTTCTACTTAATATACAAGCAGAATCTACTGGCAATTCTATCTGGGCATCAGCTCAAGTAAGTAGAGAATACTAGGGTATCCTTCGATTTTGAAAAATTTAAACTTTTAACACAGCAGCCATATTTATTGACATTAAAACTTGACTGATTATTTCTGTCCATTTCCAGGTGAACATTACCGTACTGGATGTCAACGACAACAAACCAAGATTCTCCATATATGGTAATGGTATCCGTCTGCCTGTGAAAGAAGATGTAATGATAGGCACATCCATATACGGTGTACATGCTACTGATAATGATGATGGTTTGAATGGAACAATTCGATACAAGCTACTTAATAGTCCTAATAGAATCTTTGAAATTGATGCTTTGAGTGGAGAAATCCGCCTGAAAAACTCTCTAGATTATGAGACAACTCGTGAGTATGAAGTTCAAATTGTTGCTCACGACCAAGGTTCACCCGAGCAACAGAGTTCAACAGCCACGCTAACCATCGATGTTGTTGATATCAATGATAATACTCCCGTCTTTACTAAAGCTATATATGATTTCAATGTTAACGAAAATGTGAATATGACTTACAAATTTGGGCATGTTAATGCCACAGATTTGGATTCTCTGCATCATGGTGGGCAGATGAGCTTTGGTTTTGCCACATCACCTTACACCAAAACATTTGGAATGTATCCAACCGGAGAACTTTATGTCAAGAGAGAACTGGACAGAGAATTACAAGAGCTATATATCATGACAGCAGTGGTGACAGACGTTGGACAAGTTAGACATACTGCATCCGCCACCGTTCGCATCCATATTCTTGATTTCAACGACAATCGCCCAATATTCAGCCAGTCTGAGTATCATTTTAACATTGAAGAGAATCAGAGATTGGGCAGCACTGTTGGTTATATAGTTGCTCAAGATAGCGATACTGGTATTAATGCAGAACTGAAATATTCAATCTCCACTCAACAAAATCTATTTGTCATTAATCCTCATAATGGCGAAATTACAACAAAAGCTGTTCTGGATAGAGAAGAACAGAGCAACCATGAATTGAATGTAGAAGTGTTTGATAAAGGCAAGCCATCACTAGGAACATCAACCACTGTTAAGATCACTGTTTTAGATATGAATGACAACGTTCCAAAATTTGAGAGAAATCCTCCATATGTAGAAAGTGTGGATGAAAACAAACCAAAGGGCACCCAGGTTCTGCAAATGGTTGCTAAGGACCCTGATGCCTCTGAGAATGGAACTGTTTCATATTTGATAGATCCAAGTAAGTTAATGGTTTATTATTTGTACATTCATTTGTCTTACCATTTATTAATTACATGTAGTCTTTTACTCCATTATGGATACACATGATTAAACCTTAATCATTTTCTATTTGTAGATACCACAAGTCCAGATGGTTTGAAGAACTTTATAATCCATCCCAAAACTGGTTGGATCACCACTAAAGAAGTCTTAGATTATGAACAGAAATCCAGCTATCAGTTAGTTATTCTGGCCAGAGACAGTGGTAGTCCCAGTATGGAAAAAAATGCCCGAATTGAAATCAAAGTTCGAGATGACAATGATGAGGCACCTTTATTTCATGCTTCTAAAGTTACTTTTGATGTAGTTGAGAATTCTCCTATCCGAACCACCATTGGTCAAGTTCAAGCACATGATAAAGACTCTGGAGAAAATGGACGTGTTTCTTATTACATTATGTCTGGTAATGTGTTTAGTTTGTTTGCGGTGGATATTTCTAGTGGTGAAATATACACTATTCGTGATATCGACTATGAAGAGTCTTCGTCGCATGTTCTGGGTATTAAGGCCATTGATAACAATATCTTTTATCCTAGAAGTAATAATATCAGTGTTACTATAAATGTCATTGATGTTAACGACAACCAACCTGTGTTTGAAAAGGATCCTATTATTCTTCGTACCATCAAGGAAAATTCACCAATCGGACAAGTCGTATATAGTTATACTGCTGTTGATCGCGATTCAGATCTTAATGGAACAGTGGAATATTTCATCCAATCAGAAACATCCTCAGGTCCAGAACCGGACCATGGATCATATTTTACCATTGATCGTAAGTCCGGACAACTGAGAATTGCTAACAACATCAACTATGAAAAGGTTCATCAGGTTTCCATTATAGTTAAAGCTCAAGATCGATGTCCATATCCTGGTGAAGTTCTAGAATCTACTGTTACGACCATCGTCTTTGTGATAGATACAAATGATAATTATCCAATATTTGAATCACAAACTTCGGTGAGAGTATTTGAAGATGAAATGATAGGTTATCCATTATTACATGTTATAGCTGTAGATAAAGATTCCAATGATGATAGAAGTGGGAATAATGTCGTCGTCTATAATATCGTCTCGAGTAATGAGGAGAACTATTTTCAACTCGACTCAACATCAGGTAGAAAAGACTTTTTTTTCTGCATCATAATCTTAAAGTGACAATATCATTTTCAGGTTAATTTTGTATAATAACCAAGACTCAATTTTTTATCAAACATCTCAGAGCAAATCCCTGTTTAACACTGGTTCTGTAGACGATAGAAATGGAACAGTTGTGAGGATAACACTGTTGGAAGCATCATGATGACTGATGACAGTGAATAATATTGTTCTCAGATCACTAATACTGACTCATAGTACATACAGCTCACCAGTTAATTAGAATAGGTAGAATAAAACTGTTCACTGGTTATTCTTTATTTTTCTTTCATATATCACCTTTTCGTTTTCAGGTCTTCTGACGATATCTAGTCGACTAGATCGTGAAAACCAAGACAGATATTATTTAAATATAAGTGCTGAAGATCATGGTTCACCTAAGCGTACATCATATAAACTGTTAAATATTATAGTTGATGATGTCAATGATAATGCACCAAAGTTCCAAAACTCAACATATTATGCCAGTGTTCCTGAAAACTCTAATCCTGGTGCCACTCTTATAACTGTTTCCGCTACCGACGCTGATATAGGTAATTTTATTACACATTTTAATTATCTTTTTCATAAAATTCCTGTTACCAATAATGTTCTTTACTTCATTTCTTACTGAAACCTCCATTTTCTTTCCTGTATTTATTACTTCCTTTATTGCATTTTCTTTCTTGTATTTATTACTTCCTTTATTGCATTTTGCATTTGTTTTTACATTCTTTCTATTATCTTTGATATATTTTCAAAATAAATGCATTATATTGTATTAGAATGATTTTTAACTGTCTTAATATTGTTCTGCCATTCTTTAACCATCTCTTTTCTTAAGATATCTTCCTCTTCAGAATTATAAAGGTGAAAGCTTTCATAATTTCAGAAGGGTTCTACCAAAGCTTCTACACATTTTTATCACGAACATAAACAGCTTTTTCATCCTAGCTTTTATCACAGATCTTGCTAGCTGTAATAAAGTGATAATACTTACACTTGAGTGGCTGATAGTTTTTATGTAGACTGATTTCAGTTTTTTAAAACACAAAACACACAAATTTGCTTGTTATATACACAGGGATTAATGTGACGTGGGCAAGGATGTTCACAAGTATTATGTGGTTATAGTGTAGATTATAAATTCTGGTATATTATTTGATGTCAGTTTCATATTGTAACTCTTGTTCACCATAGTCACTGTTCTGCTATAGTCATTTCTTGTGATTGTTGGATAAATTGTAGTTTAGATCACATTTAGTTGGGTAAAATATATTAAAGTATTGGTTTGTGAATATTAACTTGTTTCATCTTACCTTCATTGCTGGCTTATTGATTGGCCTCACTTGATGGGTGACACCTGTACAACTTACAATGAGGTCCACCCATATACACATAGGCATGTACCTAAAAGAACCCTTGGCATTTGGGAAAAAAGTAGGCAGTACAGCTACTGTCTAGATTCTCCTTCTGACGACTGATGATAAAGGTGGAATTAACCATTATAATTCAAATTCTCTCAATGAACAAACAATTGTTTTCACATCTTGCCAAGTGCATAAACTCCTTTAAAATTTGTCATGAAGGGTTGATTTTATTTCAGAATTCCATTGCTGACATGATGTATAATAACATTAATTCTTTTAGCAATATAAATTATCACATCACCTTGCAGAATTTTTCTTACAAAATGTGAAAAATGGTTGATTTTAAATTTATGAATTATACTAACTGCTGTGTTGTATGTTGTTTAGGTGAAAATGGTAACTTAACGTATTTGATACCTGATGGAATAGCTGATAATATATTTATTATTAATCATAAAACTGGTGTTATTACAACTAAAACACAACTAGATAGAGAACAAAGATCTACCTATACAGTTACAGGTAATTATACATTATACTTCATTTACCAAACTCAAAGTGTACGTCTAAGACTAAGTTTAGATTGGAATGGATTAAAACCATTCATGAAATAATCCTATAATTTATCAGTCTTTCTGTTCTGTAAAAGAAAATAGATTAGGTGCTGCATAATCTACTGGAATTTGATGAAATGATATTAATTGTAAATATTGTTGTATATTTTAGTGTATGTACGAGATGGTGGTTATCCTACACAATATGATATGACAACTATTATAATAGATGTTGAAGATGTCAATGATAATTCACCAGTATTCCAGAGTTCATCTTATAGTTTAAACATACCAGAAAACCGACCAGAAGTATCTGTGATGGCGTTTGTAGCTCATGATGTAGATGATGGGGAGAATGCTGATATTATCTATAGTATAACTGGTAAGTACCGTAGTAGTATTGATAATACCTGAATATTACAGCACATTCAATACCAACTTGTTCACAAGACTATAACTTCTGTATGGTTTCTGTCAAGTATGGATGATCAGCCACAAAATTGATCAAAAACAAATGTCATTTCCTTTAATTATTTAGATTGATGTTAACTTCCTAGTTACCTGGAAACCAAGTTATTAACCATTATTTGATATTTTCAGGAGGAAATGATGGTCATTTCTCTATCAACAGTCACACAGGAGAATTATCATGTAGCTCTTTAGATCGAGAGGAAAAGTTCTTCTATAATTTAACAATCACAGCCCAAGATAAAGGAAATCCCCCTAGAAGAGGATACACTATTGTGTATATACATGTTCTAGATGAGAATGATAATGATCCTGTCTTCTCGAAACCTGAATACTCTAAAACTATTAGAGAAGATGTGGCCAAGGGTGAAGTGGTGCTTCAGGTTTCAGCTACAGATAAAGATTATGGACATAATAGTGAAGTTACATTTTCTCTTGGAAATGATACCGAGGGTTTCTTTAGTGTCAATAGTACTTCGGGTGAAATTATTACAAGTGGGTAAGTAGCTAACAGAGAAGATTTAATTAATCTTTCAAATATGTTTCAAAGTTTTAATTTATCTGAAAGTATAAACCAGTTTATAATCAACTTGTTAGGTGGCAACAACCATCTTGGGATGTTTTCTTAATTATTGTCATCTGTTTTACAGTAATTTTGATAGAGAAAAGAAAGGCTTCTACTCTTTTAAAATCATTGCGCATGATGGTGGAATTTCTGGTCCAAGGAATGCGACGGCTACAGTTCGTATCACCCTGGAAGATGTCAATGATAATGCTCCAGCTTTTAAACAAGTGCCATATAAAGTTGAAGTACCACAAAGTACAGGCAGTAATCAACAAGTAATAACAGTAGTTGCTACAGATCCTGATCTCGGACAGAATCAACAATTGACCTATAATCTACAATCAGAATCTGGATCTACTAGTCTACAGTATTTCAAGATTGTTACATCATCTGGAGAAATTCGTACTAAACAGTCTCTAAATGGGGCACCAAGTTATCATAATCTGAAAGTTATTGTTCGAGATAATGGTAATCCACAGCTAAGCTCAACAGGTAAAACAGTAATTTCATTTTACATCACGAATGATTTTAAATTTCTCATATAAAAAATAGAATTGACGATTACGTTTGATTTTACATCTTGATTTGTTATGTGGAATGTAAATATGTCTTTGTTTAACACCTTTCACACAGTAAGATGAAATTTAAACTAATATTAGTAAACAAGCAAATCAGAAAGGTTTTACCTTTTCTAGACAAGTTTTAATGGTGATGGATGCATTTACGACTTTGAAATTGATTAAAAGTTTGATTATGTTATTGTATATTATTACAGGTGTTGTTGAGATAACTGTTGGCAGTGGTAATACTAACCCACCTTTAACCTTCACACAATCAGAATATTTTAAATCTATAGCTGAACATTCACCCCAATCAACACCAGTTTTACGCCTATCAGCTATTAGCACCGTATCAGGCAGTATTAAATATACCTTTGCTAATGGTAATGATGAAAATATCTTCACCGTTGATGAAAATACAGGTAGGTTATATATATTTCTGGTTAATTGGCGAAAACAGTGAAATTTATAAATGACCTAGTTGGATTTATTTGATCTCCTCACCCACCCCCTCCTTTTTTGACATTATTTGAATTTAGATAATATGTTGTAAATAGTTTATGAGGATTATGTATTTTGTTTGTAGGTGAAGTAAGGGTTGCGAGTGTTGATAAATTAGATTATGAAGTCAGTCACAGTATACGTATGGTTGTAGCAGCTGAACAAAATAATAATTTTGCCTATGCTGGATTATTGGTCAACCTAACAGATATCAATGATAATGCACCGAAATTTGCTCAGACTAAATATGTATCTGCTGTATGGGAGAATAATGAACCAGAGACATATGTTACTACGGTAAGATTCAAACTTTAAAAAAGTATAAAGATAGATACAGGTCGAGGCACAGGTATGCGAACCCTGCCTCACAATAAAACATTTACAGGTCTGTTGGCAAAGGACTTCACATAATTAAAACTTTTGGAGTTTGTTATTAAAATATTGTATTTGTTAAACAGGTAATGGCTCAAGATGCTGATAGTGGTTATAATGGTCGAATAACTTATAATATCATTGGTGGAAATAAAGACCGAGCGTTTGTAATAGATCCACCACATACTGGTATAGTCAAGACTAATATAGATAGACTAGATCGTGAGATAAGAGATAATTATCGTCTAGTTATACAAGCTATAGATGAAGGAGAGGAACCTATGTCGAGTTCTTGTATACTTAGTATAAGTATTATAGATGTAAATGACAACCAGCCTTACTTTCCACCTCAGAATCCTGTCTTCTTGAAAGAAAGTAAGTCAAATTTTACAGCATGAATCATTTCATAATAATAGGCTTACAGGTGTGGTCAGAGGTGATTCTACTTACTTCGAGTGTCTCCAATATTATGAGAAAAATAGCTATGTATTTTGGCAACATCAAGAATGTGTCAAACAATTTTCATTGTGGATTTTAGCAGAAATGTAACTTAAATAATTATACTGAATGTAAAACGTAGTATTGTAGTTTATAATAATGTTTATAATATTTTATTATAGATATGGATATTGGTTCACATGTAACCACGGTAACAGCTAGTGATGTGGATCCAGATCATAGTCTAATCTATGATTTCTCTACAGACGGAAACCCAGAAAATACGTTTAATATTGACCGACTGAGCGGAAGGATAACTCTAGCTAAAGCTGTCGATCATGAACTACGTAAACATTATATGATCGGTATTAAAGTTTCTGATGGAAAACACACAGCTTTTACCCAAGTTGATATTAATATTGAAGATATGAATGATAACCCTCCTGTCTTTAATCAACAAAGTTATCAGGTAAATACCCACATTGTCTTCTACCCACATTGGTTTGACATTTTCACAAAACTTTTAATGAACGATGTTTAATCAGATGCCCACATCCAAAAGAAGGTTGCAATTAAAATAGTTGTTCTTCTGCATAATTTGTTCATGGATAGAAAGACATCGAACGTCAATGGTATTGAACATTAAAGGGAGATAACCATAATTTCTGAAAAAAACAAAAGTTTGTTATGGAATTTGTAAGTTTTATTTCGAACCCGTTTAGATTGTATTATTTTGTTTGCAGGTAACTTTACCAGAATTAACCAATAGTAATCAGCAAGTTTTAACAGTGAATGCTAGTGATGTAGATGAAGGTAGAAATAGTGATATAACATATTACATTACAGACAATGCTTTAAACAGCTTCTACATCGATCACAATAACGGTAAGTTGTAATCTATACCCACTTTGGTAAAGTTATGTTTCTGATCAGTTATCTTCTGGATGCGGTTCCTGGATATGGTTCCTGTAGGCTGAATACAAATGTAGACTGTTCGTTTTTTCCTGTGTATGTTTTGGGGAATATCGGTTGCTCTGTGAATAGTTTTTATTAGATTTATCATAATGTAGGTCTGTATAAATGAATGCATATATAATTTTAGATTATTCAAGATGGACGTATATTTATTTATCAATATGTTTTATTTGAATTATTTCAGGCACCATATTTACGAGTAAAGCATTAAACAACACGTCATCGGAATCTATGTTACAGCTAGTAATAACTGCTAGAGATAATGGTGTGACCAGATTATCGTCAATGGTGACGGTACATATACAAGTTACCACCATCAATAAATATGCTCCTGTCTTTAAACAAAATAATTACCAGTAAGTATAGTCGTAGATGTTGGTTTCTTTATTCAGAGGAATTATTCAGATTATTTTCCCATGATAAGTCACAACGTAAATACAAAGGTAAAGGTTATTAGTCTTAATATTCACCAAATTGAACATCTATAGTAGTTAAGGAGATGGGAGACAAAAATATTTGAAATTCTTGAGTAAAAAAAACGTTTTGTGCCCACCACTGCAATGAAAATTGTGCGTCCCTCATTCATATATATTATAAAAAATATAATGTCATTGTATGGATGTACTAGGGTTTAATGGATATTTCTTTTTATCTTTTTAGGGTGAACATGAGTGAAGCTAGTTACCGTGGAGAATTAGTTGTCCAAGTTCATGCCACAGATAAAGATGACACACATCGCCAAGATAATCTAGATTACAACCTGATTAGCGGCAGTACCGACATCTTCCAAATCCGACGCAAAACCGGGGAAATATTCCTAAATGGTCAGCTTGATCGTGAATATGTTGGACAATATAATTTGAAAGTAATGACTTCAGACCGGGGTACACCCGTTAAAAGTTCTATAGCAGATGTGCAAATCTTTGTAAATGATGTCAATGACAATGTTCCATACTTCTTGAGAAAAGATTATTTTGTTCAAATACCGGAAAATCACACGGCCGATACAGTTTTCCAAAAAGTGGAAGCAGAAGATGGTGATATTGGTCAAAATGCTGAGATTCAATACACAATAACATCCGGCAATGATGAGGGTCTGTTTATAATCCACGGATCGACGGGCGGTATATCTATCATGACCGGAATGCAACTAGATTACGAAAGTTTCAAATCTCACCGTTTAATTGTTCGTGCTGTAGACTGTAAATCGTGTCCTCAAGATATTGCTAAACTCTCAGCATTCGTAACAGTGGACATAAATGTTACTGATATTAATGACTCTAAACCCAAGTTCCCAGTAAATCACTATATCGAAGGAGTGTATGAAAATCGTCAAGCAACTAGTATTGTATTTCAAGCTCATGCCAATGATAGGGATAGTGGAATATTTGGAGAAGTAACTTACTCCATCATTCCTGGGTTAGATTCCAATTATTTTACTATCGATTACGACACTGGCTATGTGCGAACAAAGGCTCCGTTTGATTATGAATCTAAAAACTCGTATGAAATAAAAATAAGAGGAGTTGACAGAGGAGGTTTACAAAGTGAAGCGAATGTTACAATCAGAATAAGGGATGACGATGAATATGAACCAACTTTCATAAAGACAGCGTATGATTTTGAGATTCCTGGTAATGCTGATATTGGTGATGTTTTGGGAAGAGTTTTGGCGACGGATGAAGACGGTGGAGAAGCTGGCATGGTTTATTATTTCTTTAAATTTTCCAGTAGCTACGATTATTTTGCCATTAATGCATCTTCTGGCGTAATAAGTGTGGCTCGGAGTTTTAATGAAGATGTGTCAGAAAGTGAAAGAAGTTCCAACAGATACAAAAGAGCTCTAGCGGATGAATCAACAACTCTTGTTGTCGTAGCAACATCAGGATTAGATGGCTCTCTGGAATCGACAGCAACTATATCTGTTGCTATTGATCGTACTTGTGACGGATGTAAATACGTTCCTCAAACTTCCCCTGGTGGATTAAGTGATCTTGCTCTGGCGTTCGTGATCGTGGTCTGTATTATAGTTGTGTTAATTGTTATCATCATTGCAGCTGTGTTACTGATTCGTAAGCGTAAACACAACAAAAAGAAAACACCAGCTGCTGAAACTCGAAATTACGACCCAGCATTCGATCAAGTTGCACCACATGTTTTACATCCTACTTCACGACCTCCACCTTATAGGGAGGTCAATGTTTTTGACCCTAACATTGCAAACATTACTAGTTCTGACATCTCAAATCATTCCCATAATTCGGCATCTAGTGGTCGTGGTTCTGCAGAGGAAGATGAGGATGAAGAAATACGTATGATCAATTCCAACAGCTTTTTAAATCATTCTCAAGGTTATTTACGTAGGAAAGTCATGCCAGATTCCGGTATACAACAAGATGATGATAGCATGTCCGAACCTAGTGTACAAAATCACCAGGAGTATCTAGCACGTCTCGGAATAGACTCAACTAAAATAGGTAAAAATAAAAAGAAAACTGTGGCTCAATCTGTGGAGAGTATGCATCATTTCTCGGATGAAGGTGGTGGGGAGGGGGATATAGGTATCGACTATAGTAAATTAACGGATGGGGAAACGGACGATGAAGTGGCCATGATTGATAAAAATCGTGTTCTCGACTTCCCCAATCCTGAAAAACAACACGCTGGTGCTCTGTCTAATGTTATCAATAGTGAGGAGGAATACAGTGGATCTTATAACTGGGATTATTTACTAGACTGGGGTCCACAGTACCAACCCCTTGCTCATGTGTTTGCTGAAATCGCAAAATTAAAGGACGATAATGTGACACCGAAGAAACAACCCATAAAAACTGTGCCACAGCGACCCACAAACAATAATAATAAACTGAATCCGCAAGTGAAATTGTTGCCACCACCGATGATAACAAACACACCCCCTAAAGCTGTAAGTCAACCTGTATCTAATAGAACTAGTCATTCTTCTGCTAGTAGTAATCAGTCGGCACGTGCTAGTACTATGGATACATCGTTACCTAGTTTACCTCGTTCACCTATTAGCTACGAATCTAGTTTTACCTCCCCAGCATTAACCCCTTCATTCACACCATCTCTCTCTCCATTAGCTGCTCGAACACCTTCAATTTCTCCGGTCGTCAGCTCTCAGATGAACTCCGCACCCAGTTCAGGTCATAATACACCAGGCAGAATTACCATTAAAAATGGACAAATTGCCTTAACATTTTCTGATCCACAGGAATTCCGTATCTAAAAAAAATGTGTTTGTGATTCTCATTTGTAACTAAAAAAACAATGATTCATTGGGTTATTTGTGAAATACATCCTTGGATATTTTAGTTAGTGTTAATATACTGGAGAAAGTATATTTATTTATGTTAATTTTAAAGACAATGTGAAAAGACAAAGTATGAGGATTTGGTGACTTTATTTTAAAAGTTTCAATCAAGATGGGAAGTGCATAAGATAGACGATATGTATCTTAAAGTGTTTTTAATCATTTCTATTATGTACATCAATATTATTTATATTTTTATCAGTTTTTATTTTTCTTTCAATACACACAAAAATAAAACATAGGGTGTAAAAAAAGATAATTTTGTTATTGGACATGCCATATCATATCATTGTAAATAACATGACATTATCATATCACCCTTGAAATCCTGAGTGAAAATGATGTAGAATGGAGAAAATGATTAAAGTTATTTTAATATCAGATAAATATATATCATATTTTCTAATTTTTGTATATTTCTTTTTCTTTTATCCCAGATTTTTATTATAGATTTTAAGACCTAATTTATTAATTAACACTCGGATGAGATTATATTAATTATGTTGTTTTTTTTTTTAATAAATGGTGTCCATGGTGATGAAATGAAAAGATAATATTTATTTGTATGTGTAAATGTAGTTGATATGAGAATTTTTAAAAATTTCATTAAAGCATATTTTACAAGGGAGAAAATCACATTCGTTTGCCAAGGAATATAATTTAGGCTCAGATTACATATAGCCTGTATGCAAATATCTCTGCTGATTTTCTAGTGACTTACAAATTTTAATTTTATATGTAAAATCTAAATGTCCATTGTAAACGTACAGTATGTGTAGATTTGTGTAAAGACAAACAGTATGTATATAATGGTATTTAACAACAGTTTTTATACATTCATCACACATAAAATCAACCCATCAAATGATAATAAAAATATATAAATATATCGCTGTATTTTTATTAGCCTGCTACCAGAATATGTATATCGCGTTCACAGGGACTGACACCCGTTTATCAGTGAAAGGTTGCCCAGTAAAATTGACTGGGACAGATTCCAGTTTCGAGACCTACGTTCAGAGCTGAACTAGTGTGCATATGGCCGTTGTATCGTGATGTAAGATCTAGCCGGGCGAAAAAACAACCATATTATCAAAAGATTAACTGAAGGATGAATATTTGCATACACCATTCCTAACAGAGTAGTCGTTCTTGTTGCCATACCTTCCAATCGTAGTAACCATTGAGTAATTAGTCATGAAATGACCTAGTTTGTGTGATTGTGTCGAGTGGACACGTTCACTCTCTCTCTCTCTCTCTTCTCTCCCTCTCAATTGCTAGATTAGCTAACAATTCCTAATTATAAACTGAAAGCTACGTTATACAGACACGTGTACATAGCGTCCAATCAGAAGTTCGTTTCTGGAGATCAACGTCAACTTCCAGGATACCGTAGACAGAGAAAGTCACAAAGTAGGCTTGGTCCAGAATATTTCGGTAAGTGTCTCTGCAAGGAGGTACGTCAAAGGCTAGGTCTCATCCATAGGAGGGCCTCTTGGTCTAAGAAAAGAAAGAGTGGCCAAGCGTGCGCGGTCCGGCTCGCTTTGTCATAATGCTAAGATCTTGGGTGTGGTATTTAAGTTTAGGCTGGACTGTCATTCGAGCCCCATGAAGGAAACCTTGACACTGAACGAACCTTGAACTTTGCAACTCGATTCTGATAGGCACACAAGCTGGGCTTGTAACCAATCGAAATGCAGGGTATTACGTGAAGGGCTTGATAAGATATGGATAGTTAATGAACCGAGTGTTGTGCATTGTCAATATACTAATTCTTAGTGGGGCGGCGAATCAAACCATCGGCTGCTCGGTCCATGCGCAAATACATCCGCGCATGAGCCATTCAGGCGATGGCACAGTCGAATGTTCCTAAATGAAATGAAATGTTCTGCTACGACTGGGCTAGTGAAGCCGGGCACAGTCTACGCCGTACAGTGTGGCATGGGGGAAGTGGCACTATGGCCTACTCTTATATCGAATTTCAACTGCCAAGGAATCTTTCACGTGTACACCAATGCATACACGGGACCTCGTTTTTTCGTCCCACCGAAAGACTAGACAGCTGTCCTTGCCAGGCCCTCCGTCCTGCACCATGAATTTACTCGGCCAGGCGTTTCTTGTCAAAAGATTTCTTTCAATGACATCGCTTAGTGTAACTTTATCTTTACCTGCAATTTCCCATAATAATAATAATAATAATATCTTTATTATTTTCAAAGGTGAAAAATAAGGCTTAAAGCCTGTTTACAATTTTGCCCTTTATAACAAAGAAATGAAAAAGACAGTAACAGAACAAGACACTTAACAAATACTCACAAACAAAACCTTCAAATATATATGATAATATGATAAGCTTCAAAACTAAAAGTAATATGATGGATAATATGTAGTAACTAGTAAGTAGTTGATATATTAAATATAGGCTACAGGTTAAGAAGAAGAAATAGCTTAGTGATATTTTTCTTAAGTAAATGAAGATTTTTAATATTTTTAAGTGAAAATGGGAGAGAATTGCAAAGGACTGTGCCTCTATATTGTAAACTACATTTAAATATTTCATTATTAGGTCTACAGATACAAAGTCTATTATTGTGAGATGAATATGGAGTGGTGTTATAATGAAAAATATTATGTAAATATGGTGGACATAGTTTATGGATAATTTTATAAACAAAAATATATTTATTAATTAAAAGTCTTTGATAAATAGTTTGAATATTTAAAGATGAAGATAAAAATTGATAATTAGATGAAAAAGAATGCTCAGAGATAGGTCTATTGTAAATTAATTTAAAGGATAATTTTTGAACTCTCTCAAGTTTAGACATAGATGTAATTGAACAAGAGTCCCAAATAGTGGAGCAATAATTAATGAGATTGAATATGAGCAAAATAGAACAATTTCAGTAGGAAGCAACTGTTTTAATTTGCGTAATTGAAAAATTTTTCTGTCGAAGAAGCTTAGATAAATGATCAACACGAGGAGACCAAGTGAAATTTTCATCAAAAATGATTCCTAAACGTTTATATGTAGAGACATTTTCTAAAGGTGAATTATTTATGTGAATTTGAAATTTTGTTGAAAGTAATTTACTTGAAGAAGGTGTAATAATCATTGTTTTAGTTTTGATTTCATTAATTACCATGTCATTTGTGGAACACCAATTTTGAATAATAGAAGTTTCACTTTGCAGTGTGGTAATTAATGAAGTAACATCAGAAGATGAGGAATAGATAGTAGTATCATCAGCAAATAAATCACTATTAACATGTAAATGTAAAGGTAGGTCATTACTAAATAAATTAAATAACAAAGGACCAAGGATTGAACCTTGGGGAACACCTTGAGTTATCATAGCAGGGGCAGAATAAGTTTGTCCAATATTGGTACATTGTTGTCTATTATATACATAGGAAGTTAACAATTTAATAGGAGTATAAGATAAATTATATAATTTTAGTTTTTGAAGTAGAAGATTATGATTTACTAAATCAAAGGCTTTGCGGAAATCAATAAATACCATACCTGTATAGAGATTATTATTAATAGCATGATAAATGTTATCAGAAATATTAGTTGATGCCGTTTGACAAGAGCTATTGGATCTAAATCCTGATTGATTTGAATAAAGCAAATTATATTTCTCAAGGAAAGAATTGTTTTTCTAATGGTTTAGATAATGTAGGTAAAATAGATATTGGCCTATAATTACTAGGATCATTTTTAGCACCAGATTTGTAGAATGGTAAAATTTTGGCATGTTTGAGAGAAGAAGGAAATATATTTTTATCAATACACAAATTATAAATATAGGTTAATGAATCAGATAAAAAAATAGGCTGCATGTTTGATAAAGAAGGGACCAAGTCCATCTAATCCTACAGATTTAGTCGGATCAAGAGAAAAGAGCAGTTTATATACTTGATTTATAGTCAAATATGGAACATGACAGAATGTCTTATTGTCATTATGCTCCAGATACAAAGTAAGAAATTAAGTTAGAATTATTATTACTTAGTTGAGTAGTAGAATTCGGAATAATGGAAGATGCCGCATTAATAAAGAAAATATTAAAATCATCAGCACTAATATCTGAAATAGTATTGTTATTACCTCCCTCAGTTTTAGCTGTATTGATGGCTTTCCAGATAGATTTACTGGTTTTTCTATCCTTAATTAAAGATTCTAGACACCTTTTCTTATTATCCCTTATTTTTGACTTAATCTTATTTCTTAATACTTTATAATTTGCAATATCACCTAGCTTTTTAAACTTATCCCTTCTATGAATTAATGTTAATATTTCAGAAGTTAGCCAATCAGGTTTATAATAATTTTTATAGTATGCCATTTCGAAAGGAAAAAGCGACAACATTTAAGACTTTTCGGTTTTAAACAAACTAAGCATAACGTTATTCTTATAAACGTTCATAATCTCACTATCATTAATAATTTTATAATGTCAAATATATACCATTTTAAAATGAAAAATTCCTGCCATATTAGATAACGATATTGTCTGAGTATGTTGTTATATTGTGCGCTCGTATATTAGTTATCATACAGCAAATTGTACAATTAATAAGCTCAAGAAAGCCGCACAACAGAAACCAATACATGAGACCCGACAAAGAAGCGATCGAACCTGCCAAATCGAACCTTGATAGCAGTTTACTGCAAAAACGTTTTTAATATCAGGGAGAATTTCAGTAATGTTTTTGAGTGCTTCCTGTCTCCTTTCCCCTTTTATCTTTTCATTTTTTCGTATCATGCGTTTAATGTGCTCATTTATAGCAGATTCCTCTTTTTTAAATTGACCCCTTTTTGCCAAACTTAGAGCTTCTTTTATTGTTCCAAGGGCTCTTTCAATATGCCCAGTTCGTTCGTTCGAAACGGCTTCGGCTATATTGTAAAACATTCGACGTCTATCGTCCAATTTAGATTCAGATTCCTTTATTTCATTCAAACAATACTTGGCTTGGTGTAAATCCTCAGATTTCCAGCAAATATTCTTCATTTCTTCCCCGTGAACACCCAAAGCCAGATAGACATACACCCGTTTCAAAAGCAGCATTCGTTTGTAATCCTCCTTGATTTCCCATTGTTCATTTTCAAACTGAGAAATGGCTACGCTTGTCTTATTTAACAGTTCCTCTTTTATAGACAGTTGACCTTTTGCTTCGTATTTCTTAAAAAGCATATTTATTTCAATATAATATACCATGCCACTCTCTTTACACGGCTCAACACGCCGAGAATGATCCAAAGCACAAGCAAGTTCCCACATACCCTTTTCTAACGATTCTTTGTGTGTTAAAGCTGAACCGTAGCGCGCCAGGTACATCATAGAACTAACATGAGGTTCCGATGTATATTTGATCATTTGTTCCATTTCTTTGAAATATTTATGATTATAAATGTTTGGATCGAAATGTACTCTTAAATTTTCAATTTGTGCGTCCAGTGTATAAAACAACAAATCCGCCACCTCTTTTTGCGAAACTACGCCCTGTTCATCGCGCGAATGCAAAGATTTCACCGTTTTCCATTTTTCATGAACGGCTTGTGCGGCCCTATTGAAATCATCTTGGTGACCCGAGTGAATTAGTTGCTTTAATCCAAGTCCAAACTGTTTGATTTTCTTATACCGTGTCGTAACAGTGCTTATACGACACATACCCTTCTCCCTGGGGGTGTGGTTCATCATTGCGTCGTGTTTTTGTTCTATGAATTTGTCTATAACAAATGTATGAGCATTATTGTACCTCAACATTTGTTCAAAGTCATTTACATCACTCCTTTCCATTATATAGTACAACATCTTTTGGGCTTTTTTATCCCAAGAACTATTTTCATTCAAAATAGCAAAATATTCTTCATTACTCAAGACATTCAATTCTACCATCGGAATCACCATATCCACATAGCTGATATTGGTGGAATAGTAACCAAAGTTTTTACGTATTATGGTCTTCAATAGCGATGTCATTCTGCGAAAATGTCTTCAAATTACCTTAAAATGACGTCAACTGTTAAATAGCAATAGCGATCAGTGACGACCTGTAGTTATCGCTATTGACCAGTTATGGATTTTAATGGATTGTTTATTTAGGTCGATATTCAATTTGAAAACCTCCCACGGGTCGTTTTAGTATAAAGGAAACATATGGAAGTGATTTATAATAAAAGCAAACTAATTTTCCGGTCGGGCCTTCATCTTTAAATGGTAGTGGTAAGTTTTAGTCTTTTTGTGCAAGGTTCGAACATACACATATCAATACACAAATCTTCTTTACTTCTAAAATTTCTGTTATTGTTATGGTTTTGCATAATTTCAGCGGTGTTAATCTGAAAGCAAGAAAATAACTATTCAGTATGCTGTATTTGTTAAACTTTCTTCAACACCGATTAACCCAGAATATCTTATTACTGATTATAATGTGCATGTATTTTAATATTCTTAATCCTCTGTGTTATGATTCCCTCTTCAGTCCATCAGGACAAAATTGAAAATGAATATTTAAAGTTCAAAGCAATTTAATTTAACCCAAATATACACGCTTGTCTTAGGTTTCATATAGATTGTCACAGCAAGGTTATTGTATGACGTATATAAATTCAAGGAAACTGTTACCCCTCACCCCTTCCAGTGACAGTTGGTTCGAAATAAATGAAAGGAAATTGAGTTAATCGTTCTGTACTGTTCTTCTCCGACTGGGCTAATCGATTTTAACGTTCTGCACTCTTCTGTTCTGATTGTGCCCTGTTTCTCGAAATCTAAACTAAAGATAAAATCCAAATTTTAGGAGATACTTCAATTTCAATTGGATAAGGACTAAAAAATCAATCTAAAATTATATAATCAAATTACTAAAATTTGGATTTTATCTTAGTTAAAATTTCGTGAAGCAAGACCCTGGGATTTATTTGATTTCTAAGACTGTGAAACATGACTAAGAAATAAACGAGTATCCCCAAAGTAAACCAGTTTAAATATATTTTGGTTCGATTATGCTAGCGATATAAGATAATACGTCTTAATACTTCGGAGATAAAGATATCATTTGACTCTACAATTTCTGTCCGGAAATCGCCTTCTTGTAACAAAATAGTCCGCTTTTAGTTGCGAGAATTTCGACATTTCTCAGTAAACATAGTTTATAGAGAAAATAGTAATGTACATAGTAGTAGTATAATAGTTGAGTTTTTAATGTATGGATTATATAGCGCTATTATAAAATCTGATTATATCGACACGCCAAGGTCTCGTATTTCTTTTATTTATAGAAAATGTACAGTTTGTTTACACTTATCCAAGTCAAACGCAATCTATGATTTTCTTGTAATAAAACCATTAAAGCATCGGTACGATTTGAATACAAATTAATTTAGAACATGTTCGGGTTTCATTGAATGTATAGGTATAGATTCCCATATCATATTTAAAATATTGTTTATCTACTATAGGAAATACTCCAATTATATCCTAATGTGATTCTGATGACTCATAAATTTATATTTGGAACGTGTTTAACCAGTTCTATATGTGATGATGAATTGATGATTGCCACCAATATTGTCCTTTAACGCAAGCTACAATTTTATGAATGCAGAATTATGGAGTTTAATACCTTGTGTTAATCATAATAAGATCTTGTGGAATAACCAACATACATATTGTATGTACCTATGTTGGCTACAGCAAGTGAATCAGTGATTGTCTTTGCCTTGTAATAATAAAGTAATAGTAATAAAGTGTATTATTATGACGAAGCTTTATTTATCCTGATTAATATACATATAAATATAGACCGAAACTTTTGCCCTACCATATTCCGCCCCTCGAAAACTTTGCCATACTATGAATTATCCCTTAGAAGAAATGTTTTTAATATAAAGAAAAAATATAGGAATTAATTCAATTTCGACCTGACACTACATTACAACTTCACAAGATTCAATAATGCATTTCTTAAAAAAAAAAAGAATCAATGTCACCTTACACATTTTCACCATAAACTGGTCAAAAACATGTTGGCCTCTCCGCTTCCCACGTACGTAAATCCCACAGACTGTACAATTATCGAAGTACATGTAACTTCGTGCGTGAGGAACTTAGGATCCGGTTGAAGTATGCAGTAGTCGATATGCAGTAGGTCTGTCTCGTTCCACATGGACGACTCTATTGAAAACGTTAACCACGGAATCTCCACAATTCTATTTTAAGAACTAAAGTCACGCTATAGTTTAAAGCAGACGCAAACAAATGGATACAGAATAGAACGAGCAGACATGTATATCCTGCATGTAGGCGTTTAGTAAGTATTGATTTATATTTCATTGTATAATATCATTACATCCGTTTCATAGTATCGATTATATATCGATGGATATGTATATATAGAGAGAGGATATTCAATGTATATGTTTTATATATATTAATTCACAGTAATCAGAAATACCATTATGCTATATTTATATTCTCCAGAAATATGACTTTATCCGGTATTATAAGTCATAAGCCTATAGAATTATTTATTTGTTTACACGATGTTGTCGGTGAATTAGATATTCCACCAAGTATTTATAATCGGACAGATACCGAATCAGACAGAAAATAATAGTCTTGTAAGGAATCAAGATTATATTAGCAGTCTTATTACGAGTCGTATATCATGTGATATTTTGCAAGGGAATCCGTTATCTATGTAAAAGGACTGTATCTTAAAAAGAACATCGTGAGTTTTCTCCGCATACTCCGATTACCTTCCAATTACGGAAATATAGATATTTTTAGTTCGGTAATGCCTTGCTTAGTAACAATGTATAAGGGGAAATGCCTTGCTGAGTAACGGGGTATAGGGGGGGGGGGGCTTGCTTAGTAACGGGGTACAGGGGAATGCCTTGCTTAGTAACGGGGTATGGGGAGAAATGTCAATCTGTATTGTTGCCTGATTGTTTGTTTCAGATAAACAAAGAAAACAGAACGTGTTTTACTATAAATAAAGAATAAACAGTGCATCATATCCGGTTCTAAAAGACTAAGGGAGACCATGTGTAGCTGGATACAAATTACGAGATGAATTAAAATGTTATTTGGCAAGATATTAGTATTGTATTAGTGCTTGATAACAACACGAGGATACTGGTTGAAACGTTGCTAGTGATTATTTTCTATCACTATGGTGATTACAAACATTATATAAGACATTAACCAGTGTCACAATGAAGGAAGAAGATCGTAATGCCATTTATTCGATTTTCTGTAATCTTACTCGTGACTTTGATCCCAAATACGTCATGCCTGCCTTGGTACAGGAAGCAATTATGACACCAGAAGAAATAAAGGAGATGATAGCATCTACCGGAAGTACTGAACAAAAAGCTACCCTAGTTATTACCAAAATACTGGACATGGCCTCTCTTCCGACATTTGTGAATATTTTGCGTCACAACAATTCCTTTAACCATTTAGCAAAAATGGTTTTGTCAGTGACGGGCTTCGTAAACGAAGAAGAAACCGAAGTTAAGCAAGTAGGATCAATGGCTTCCAATGGAAACAAACCAACACGAATTGATATATTCACCGGAAGTCGACGTAAAGTAAAGAATTTTGGACACCATCTAAAACGTCTGATTCACGGCGGTAATCTGGACGAATTTCAGAAACAGGTCAATAAAGTTCAGCAGATTTGGTCAAGAGTTTGGCATGACACTACGATAGATGTCGCCCAACGGGCTGAGATAGCGGATTTCATGTTTACTGTACGGGATTGTCAACTTGCTACATTAAGAATCCAAAACAATGTCAGCATGTATGACCATCCTTTGTTTGCTGAGATGACCAAGATCATTCCATTCACATCAAATCCGATACTAAGCAGCATGTCCTACATAGCACGACATGGGGCTGCTGTTATTTTAGCTGAACCACTTGAGGCGGGTCTTTCTGAAATGATGCATGCCAAGATGCATTCGGAACACATAGTGCCCTGTAAGGAGGCTGGAATGGTCTATTATCAAGAAATTGACATAATGGTGAGACAATACGAGAAAGAGACAACCGAGAACATTAAAAATGATATGTTGAATCGTTGTCGTCTGGCACTGGGTCAGTTTGAACACGAAGATTCGGCTGTGAAAGAAGACTTTACCCGGATGTTGTATTTGAGAATGGCGAATATTTACCTCGGGTTGAATGTATTTGGCAGAGTTATAGAAAATGCCAGTGTGACGGAAGTTGATATAGCAGCAGCACAACAGTGCCTGAAAAATGTGAAAGCAACATGGGCTGGGATAGATCTTCGAAGGCAGATGTTCTATTATATTGCTAAAGCCGTTCTGAGCGAAAAACGGAACCGTCCCGATATTGCGTTGGTCAAATCCAAGTTAGCTTTAGAAATGGCCAATAGTGGTAAATTTAAAAATGAACAACCTTCTATTCAGACATTAATAGAAAAATATGAATTCGAATTTTCTGTTGCCAACGAAACTGAACTAAATGCAACACTGAAAGAACTAGACAAACTAATACTAGGGTACTGAATCGGGTTGCAGTAAGAATTCGTCGTAGTGCCATGACAATACAACATGTAGGTGTCAAATTGAATCATCATTATCGTCGCCATTACCTTTAAAATAATATCGCATAATAAATCATAAATCTTCCAATAGTTTGAAACAATCATTGCTTTCATTGTGCAATATCTCGTAATTAGGGCTAGTGTAGCTAAAAACGAGAACGTAGCTAAAAACGTTGAGATAT
This sequence comes from Patella depressa, assembly GCA_948474765.1. Lineage (NCBI taxonomy): Eukaryota > Metazoa > Mollusca > Gastropoda > Patellidae > Patella > Patella depressa. The sequence continues at coordinate 50,878,783 of OX419722.1, read as the reverse complement.
ACTGATATAGTGGTATATTTGTTTTAAGTGTGTGATTTATAATCGTAATACTGCTTACCCAAATGTACCATATTAAATATTGTGTCTTGTATTTCATTCCGGTCTTCAACGTTTTGTCGTCCACAATATTTTATCGTGCAATGTCTCGTGCGTTTATCTGAACAACTGCGTTTTATAATCGTAATACTGCTTACCCAAATGTAACTTATTTATTTTTTCTTGTGTTTTATTTTGAGATTGATGCTTACATGACTATTTTTATTTTTTCTGTTAATTGATTGTTGTATTTTCGGCGGGTGGGGTGTTTTTAGACAATTATACTGTAGATAAAATATACCCAGTATTGTTTCCTCAATGTTTCGGTGAGCATTTATGATCTTTTTTTTATAGCCTGCCATTTTCCAGTTGTGCGACAACAAAAATAAAAAGAAATGGAATGGGATTTAACCTCCTTTTCTGCTCCGACTGGGCTAATGCAGACGGCCACGCTCCGACTGGGCTAATGCAGACGGCCACGCTCCGACTGGGCTAATGCAGACGGCCACCATACAATAGTGTGGTGTGAGGGAAAGTTTGCCCGAACATTGGCCTCGCCTTATATCCAATTATTCCTCGTTTTTTTGTACCATCCGAACAGCTACACGTCCCTTGCCACTTACTTACTGAGCCACTGTGTCTCCCTGTTCGCGAAAACAAAGAATACACGCCTACACCAAGGGTTAGGGTTAGGAATCTAAAGTATACAATCTGTTATCGGGAAACTCTGGGGAAAGTAGTCGGGCTTCGTTTAATAGTTGTGAAAAAATAAAACATTTGAAAATGATGAAAATATTTTTTTAAAACATTTCTTTACATAACAATTAATACAATTTTGTAAAGTCTTTGGTCAAGGGACCTTTGAAACAAAAACTTATACGAACAAAACAATCATAAATGCTTGCAACGAATATTATGACTCGGGGTGTCATCGAAAGAAGTGAAAACATAGAATCTAGAAGAAAGTATTCTTACAATAGAGGGATTAAATGTTGATGTAACAAGAGTGATTACTGGATCCCAATTAGCTCTATGAGTCTATGTGCGGTTTTAGAACCCTTTAAACACTCGATCTTGTTTATAAAAGTTCCATAATGATGTTTTTGAATTCGTCGCCGCAATCTCCACCCTTTCTGCGTGCGAAAATATAAGTCGAAATACACAGAAACGATACAAAAAATCGATTATATAGGTTAATTAAAAATTACAAACCCACAAATTCCACATTTCTACACTGAAAAAAAACTTGTGTTGAAACAACACAAACTTGTGTTGTTTTCAACACAAGTTGGGTGTTACTATTTAACAACACAAACTTGTGTTGAAACAACACAAACTTGTGTTAAATGTCGAAACAACACAAGACTTGTGTTAAAATTGATCAAACAACACAAACTTGTGTTGAAACTTGTGTGAAAATCTACACAATACTTGTGTTAAAATTTCTAAAACTTGTGTTGGAATTTCTGAAACTTGTGTTGAAATTTTTGAAACTTGTGTTGAAATTTCTGAAACTTGTGTTGTAATTTCTGAAACTTGTGTTGAAATTTCTGAAACTTGTGTTGTTTCATACAAACTTGTGTATAACCACCAACAGACCCCTCCTTTATTCTCTTTTAACTGTAATATTTGATAAATGATGACAACAATTTTGTTCATAAAATTATTCTTTATTCATAAAAATATTCTTTATTCATAAAATTATTATTTATTCAAAAATTATTTATTTATTCAAAAATTATTATTTATTCATAAAATTATTATTATTTATAAAATTATTATTTATTCATGAAATTATTATTATTTATTTATAAAATTATTCTTTATTCATAAAAATTATTCTTTATTCATAAAAGTATCATATATTCATAAAATTATCATATATTCATAAAATTATATGAACAATTAAATTAATGCCAGATCAAAACTAAGCAGACATTTTGATGGATAATAAAAAATCCCCCCCCCCCCACAGAAATATAAATAAATAAAAAATAAACAAATCATAAAATAAGCACAGCTATTTAAATTGAAAAAAAAAAACCCAAAACAAGCACTGAGACATTTGGAATACTAATAATAATAAACAAAGTTACTTCCAATGCTAATAAAATTGTGTTATATAATAACAATTTATTCCCACCCTCACGAAAAGTTTTTTTTTAAAGAAATGATAATTTAAACGCTATGTCCAAAATATTCCTGCACCATGCCCCCTTAAAATAGGATTTACCTACATCGTATATCTAAATTAAATAACAATCAAAACAAGCATTAAAGACATAAATCATGCACAAAAACTAAAAAACTTCTTACAAATGAAATATAAAAGGCATGTACAAAATATTTATATACAAGTCATAAGTAAGGGGAACCATGATGGTTCTTTTTGGATCCCACTGTTGGCCTTCATAACAAAGAAAAGTAGGGAGAGAGAGAGATAGGGTTGGGACTAACATAATAATATGGTTTAATTCTATTTCAATAATTCACTTGTGCGTAGGGGTCTTTAGCAGTGGGAGGAAACCGGAGTACCCCGAGAAAACCCACGGGGTTGGACAAGCAACCCTACTCCTTGCCACGTACAACCGGGGATTCGAAACCACACCAGATTGGAAGGCCAAGTGATACAGCGCAAGCACGCTAACCATTCGGCCATCCACTCCCACCCCACCCACAAAGAAAAGTAGGATGTTAAACCCTTTTTCAGCTTTTAAAGAGAAAGAGAGAGAAATGGGGTTTAATGTCCACTCGACAGTTATTTCAGGACTAACATATAATTAGCTTGCACGTAGGGGTCGTTCGTAGTGAGTAGCAAGAGGAAAAGGGAAGACCCGGAGAAAACCGACAAGGTTGGTCACGCGACCCTACTCATTATCATGAACACAAGGGGAATTGAAACTATGTTAGTTGACTCAATGACGGACCTTATGATACAGCATACACGTCCTATCCCCCCTTCATTTAATAAGCAAGGGAAAGTCACCTTAATCTACCTGAGGGCTCTACATAGTACTTTATGATTGACAACCAAATTCTGAGTGATTTAAAGGTCACTTTACAGTCTATATTTTACACAAATTTCTGGAGAGAATTACCGGTACAATATAATTGTCTTTGGAAAGTATATTTAACATTAAAAACAAAAATAAAATATTTGAATAACAGACCAAATGCAACAGATAACCTATTAGCTTTGATAATCACTACATTCTTTTTCAAAATTATAAAATAATTTGCTGGCTTAATATTCAAAAGGTATATGGTCAACATCTCTTGTTGCTGGAACCACGCATCAAATGCTCTCCAGTCTGAAAAAAAAAATTATACATTATTATAGCAGGCAATAAATATACTTTCTATGGTTCACAATGTTTAAATAACTCATTTTGCCTCATGTGGGGTCTCTATTTTGTTTCAACTTTGCATAATACTTACTGTGCCTTTTTAAGTTACAGACCTAGGCTGATTATTATGCCTCAATGGGTAAGAAGCCAGACAAAACTCTTGAAAAAATGACAATATAAATGAGTTTATTGTCTTACTGTTTTGCTCCTAAACTCGGTGAGTTTAGACGGGCATACACCATACAGTGTGCAATGAGGGAAATTTTGCCCTGCATGCCAATGCAGAGATCGAGCACCTGATCTCCAGGCTAGAGAGTCAGTGTTTTACCCACATGATCCCCAGCTCCACTAAGACAAGTGTGAATACAGTATTGTATACAGTAATATAATATGATATTAATTATATTTCACAAATTCGTACATTTGAAGGCTTTATAATATTCATTATGAAAGGATGTAACATTGCATCAATCTTATAGTTTTGATACAATATATTAAAATAGCATAACAACAATCTTTTATACTAGAATTGAATAGTTACCCACCAAGAACAAGCTGCTCTATCATCATTTATACAGCTATTTTTTCTTCCATTTTTTAATTTCTTTTGTTGTATGATCTTTTTCTAGGTGATTTTCATATGCATCCATTATTAAAACTGAAAAAATAAATACATAACAAGTAATTAACAATTAAGTTTACCATATTCAAAACTGTGTGGGGAATCACATGCCAAAGATGCTGGCTCGCTAGCCTGTTCGACGGGTATTCGATCCCTGCATTGACCGAGAAAATTCATTCAGTGATGCATGGTTTCGATGCCAAGGTGCCGGGTCGCCTGTCCAATTACATGTCATTTCGGACTATGGCTTCAACGTTTCTGTCTCCAGTAGGTGACATTTTGGACTTGGGTGGGTGACATTTCAGAGAGAGATAAATGGGGTTTAATGTCCACCCAACACAAACTAGGTCATTTCGGGACTAACATATGGTTCAACTTTATTTCAACCATTCGCTTGCGCGTAGGGGTCTTTAGCAGTGGGAGGAAACCAGAGTGCCTGGAGGAAAGCCACGAGGTTGTGAAGGCGATGACATTTCAGACCTGGGAATAAGTTGAAAGGAAAGATTGAACAGACTGTCAAATCAATTTAAAAGGACCCAAAAACGATTTAAAAAAAAAAAAAGCAGGTAAAATTTACCACTCACAATCAATATACAGCACCTTGATCACGCACATACAGCAAAGTCTCCAATTTTGAATGTTTACGAAAAGAATGTTTTATTTATTTCTTTTTATATATGTACATGTACTATGTTATGTATATAAAAAAAAAGTTGCTGATGAATTTATCAGAAATAGGGCAATTCAAAACAGTCTTCAGACGGAGTCCGAAAATTTGGCAAGTAAATCCGAAAAGTCATCATACCGAGTCCAACAGTCCAGATCGTCTGTGTTGAGTCCGAAATGACGCTGGACCAAAATGTTGTGCTATCGTCTGTCCAACTTCTTGAATTTTCTGTGGGTTTTATGGTTTCATCTTTTTGCTAAATACCCAAACTCGCAAGCGAATTATTCATATTAAATTTCACCATACCTTAGTTAGTCCCATTATGACCTAGAGTTAGAGCCAGTAAGTAGATAAGGATCCATCCTACAACAATTCTAGGTTCATGCAGAATTAATATTGCACAACAAACCAGTTTTGAATACATGTAGAATGAGGCAATAAAACGGAAGTCAGCTACTCGTTGTAGTTGATTACCGGTAGCCTATGCATGTAAGAGTAGGACATAGTTGGACTACTTGATTCGGCAAATACAAGTACATATAGGCCTTGTCAATCCTTATTTACATGTATGTGAATCCCCCCCCCACCTCTCTCTCTGTTGCATATAAATACTTAATGTGGGATTGTGTCTTCAAATACACTAATAATTGTAGGACATTAGTAAAAAAAAAGAAGAAGAAAATATAAATTTTAAAAGTTAAATGAAATTCAAATTGTTACCTGTTTTTCTTCTATATGGTAAATTCTCATTAATTACTTAAAAACTGGAAGGTGGAAAGAGTCAAATAGCAGCATTGACTGAAAAATAAAATGAAAATAAAAAGAAACTTCCAAAGACTCATTCTAAATTCTATAATTTTTATTGACTGAATCAGTGAACTAATTTTACACAGACAGAGGTTGGACGGATTGTGTGGAAAATGTCTGCTTATTTGATTACAGCGCTTCTTTTTAAAAACACAAATTAGATTAGGCCTACATTTCAACAAACACAAAAGTGTAAAAAGTTATTTTCTAGTCCGTCCCATGGTTTATGTCTACTCTAGCCAAAATGTTTTTATATATATAAAAAAAAAACATGGCCGTCAATCCAAATCCAATCCAACCGCCCTAGGTATTATTTTAAAACAGGTTCTTACCTACTGGCTCAAGTCGAGCCGTTTCTGGTTTAATGTGATTCTGTAACATCGTGGCGTCGAACAACTAATGTTCATTAAGCAGAGTTCAGAAAAATGAGACAGATTCAACAATATCATGCTGAAATATTTTTTCACTGTCCCGCCATTGTAAATGACAAATTATCACCGCGCATGCGCGAATCTCCTTCTGATCAGCCATCTGCGCGCGTGAAGTGAATTAGTGCGATGATAATCCGCTTAATCTTAATCGGTATTCACCATGGATCACTGCCTTAGTATTATTAGTCATTATTTGATGAATTTTGCGACGGTTAGTTTTTTGATACAAGTACGCGCAAGGCGATACGGAAAGAAAATACTAATACACAAAGAAACAATATCGATGCTAAAGAAATAGATAGGCCCTACATGACATTTTTATATATATATATTTATATATATATATATATAAATATTTACAAACCTACGGTCTTGTATTCTCTGTGGTGACCATTATATCACTGTTCAAATATCATTTCAGCACGCTGTTAATGGTAAATGTTTGTGTGTGAAATCGCTTTATTTAACGTCCGCTTCCACCGAGGTGATATCGCAGACAAAGTGTAGTCTAGAGCAGTTGTTTTTATTAACAAATTACATTAAGAAAGAGTTTTACCCATTGTCAACGCGTTTGTTAAAATCACACCGGAATGCTCACCAGGCAGTCCTTTGATCTACCAGTTTATTGGGCCAATAAAAAAATCAACAACTTTATTTTAACTACAGACATCTAAACACCAATTAACATTCAAGTCTGTCTGCCTATATTGTCTGTGTAAAACAAAATATACCTTTCTTATAACTTGTGGACCCCAAAATTAATAGTTTGTATGGAGTTTAATTTTTAAAATTAAAAACACAAAATATTTATTGACGATAGTATACACATTATTTGTGTTAATTTTATGACAAAAACACGAGATTTTATAAATCAACACAAGTTTGTGTTAAAGCATTAAAAAGAACACAAGTTTGTGTTGATGCATTGCAAAACAACACAAGTTTGTGTTGATGCAATGCAAAACAACACAAGTTTGTGTAGATTAATTTTAACACAAGTACTTGTGTTGTGTTCCAACACAAGTTTTTTTTCAGTGTATACACCAGGGCCCTGTTTCACGAAATTTTAACTTAAGATAAAATCCAATTTTAGTAGATACTTCAATTTTGATTGGCTAAGCACTAAAATCAATCTAATATTATCCAATCAAATTACTAAAATTGGGATCTTATCTTAGTTAAAATTTCGTGAAATAGGCCCCAGGTCATTGAAATACGTTGGCTAATTGTGATTTAAAAAAAATGTTTGCGACGGCGAACAAAAACATATAGGTTTAAACTTGACTAGCAATAACGAACGAAGAAAATATGAGAGATATAACAAATAACTTTGAAGGTGAATATGATACTGAATTGCTAGAAATGCCTGATAAAAGTCGAGAATATTAATTCTCCGATACAGATTTGATACATGATGACAAAAATCAACAAGAGTGGTCTGCAAGTCGCCGGGTAAATCCGACAACCGTGATAATAATCCCATGATGGTAGAATGATATTGCTGCTATCTTAATAATACAATGGAAAAAAGTTATGAAATGAATAAATAATGAAAAATTTACAATAAATACGTTTATAGCACCAATAACAATATCTTCACCGTCTCACAGAAGGTTGTAAACCAACGCTGCGTGTCTTTTTCCTAAGACTGTTGAGCGCTAAGTATCTTCTGCGGGAATTTCGTTGTCCTCGAGGACCTCGTATTAAAGCTGGGTTAAGTATCTTTTGTCTTGGTGTGGATGATATGTTCGTTTTCAAGCTAGTCTTATTCTCCTCTTCATCAAAATCAAAAACCTCAAGATCGGAATCCAAGTCACTGATGACTGCCACAGAATTGATGGCTATTGTTTTGGATGATTTTTTCACGGCTACAAGTCGAGGCGAGTTAACAGCAATGTTGTCGGACATAATACTATCAGGTTCATAATCCGTAAACTCGTCATCATCTTGGTCAACATCAGAAAAAGCTTGACGAACTCGCCCATTTCTTTTAGGATTGGGAAAGAACATATTTCTTTGTGGTTCAACTAAGAATGGTTTCGGTTTCGGTTTCGCTTTTGGTTGATCTCGTCTAGGAGATATGATTTCACTGACTGAAGACATTGCGTCATCAAAACCACTACTATGCGTATTTTCTTTTGATGGGGGTAGCATATCCCGCACTGTCTCTAATATCATGTCATTTGTCTGCTTAGACTCCTGTCGACACTGTTCGTTACCCACAACTATTAGTTTTGATTCCCTGCCTGGTGTAAGGCTTTCAACGTTTGTGGTTTCTGCGGTCACCTTCACTTGATTCGAATCATTATTTGTTAAAATTTCCTTCAACAATTTCCCTATGCGTTTCTTCGTCTTGACTTTAGCAGATCCCCGGTCACTGAGCTCAGGTGACCGTGGTGGTAAAGCTGTTTGGGCTCTAGGTTCTTCTATCGTTGTGGTTATTTTGTTCCTTGATTCTGATTGGACTCTTCCTGGGGAGACAAGGCTCTGGACCTCGGTACTCCTTTCAAGGTCATGTAATCGGCTACCCCCAAGTCCATGAATAACTGTCGTCACTCCACGTTTCGTGTTGTTAGAATCTTGGGTAACGTAATTCACCTCCGTGGAAGCCTGGATACAATTTATTGGCGTCACCGGCTCAATGATTGCCGTTGTTTGACTTTCGGCTGTTTCATCTCTTACATTGTGCGGGTGAATATCTGACCTTTCTTTCAACGCTTTCAGTCTGGTTCGTTTCTCCGATCGAGTCGTGCTGATATGAGAGCGAGCTGAGAAGTGTCCACCCATTCTGGAGCGTGGTCTTGGTATACTGTGGTCATAAGGTGGACTGTTACTTCGTGGTGTTTGACTAATGACCGACGATTCCAAATCTTCGCCCCGGCCATCAAAAGCATGATTATCACAACCGTCGTCCGTCATATCATCAACGGGTGATCGAGAACTGCTTGGTGATGGCTGATCATTTAATGTTTGTGTTGATGTTGTCACTTTGATTGATACCGATTTTTTCAAACCAGGTCGTCTGCTAGAAATTCCTCCTGAACCAGATGTTCCTCCTGAAATAAAAGAAATAAAACTTAAATGTGACAAAAACGAGAGTTCTATACACGTAGTTGGCACCATTATCAATCATCCTCCTAATTATTGTTTAGTTTGAAAAGAAAGATTTGTCGAATGAAGCAGAAAATCGTACGTACCTGAATATATCTGCATCAATTTGCTTCCAGTACAAATAGACACCGGTTCTCCATTAAAATTCACAAAATAATCATCGTAATTTGCTCTACGCTGTACCTTCAATAAACAAATATGGTTTATTATTCAATGTTTTATCTTTTAGGAATGAATAAACATAAAATTAAGTGACTCGTTTTCTTGATATTTAAGTTTTCATCCTCCTCCTGCCATTCCAGCGACATAACTTTTGTTTAATCTATTAATTACGGCACGGTCTTACAAATCACCGACAAGAAATGACTTGAGTGTTCTTTTGTGAATGGCACACGAAGCACATGGTTTGGGTGATATTGACAAAAAACGTTCCAATTAGTGATTAGTGGGGTTTCACACATGGTTCAATTTTATTTCAATAATTCGCTTGCGAGGGGAAATCGGATGACTCGGAGAAAATCCTATTTCGTGTCAAGTACAAGCGGGAGATAGAAACGACGCCACTTGACTCAACGACAGACCGTATAGTGGTGATTAGTAAGACCCTTAAGGCAGAGAACATATTATAATGAATGATTGCCCTTTGTTCCTAAATTACGGGGACATATGAAGGATTCGAGACCCAACGTTATATGATCTAGTCTGCGTGCCTTTTAAGTGCTGTATATATTTTTATTTGATGAACACTCTCTTGTTCAATCTTAGAATATAACAGTAACAATATGTTCAGAAGTGAGAAGTTATTTCATTGAATGTTCGACTTACTTTATACATGACACGTTGTACAGATAAACAGGGAAAACAGGTATATCTCCAGACTTTAGTTTCTATATTAGGTGGACAATATTCATCTCCATTCGTGATAAACACTTTGGTAGAAATAACCTTACATTTCATACGAAACGCCGACATACACCATTCCTCAATACATGAACCTAAATCAACCTAAAACCAAAAACCAAATGATAATATTCAATTATAGACTGAAATAGTGTGAGTGGTGTAATACTAAATAATAATACTGATGAATGATATCGCGGACAGCAGTCTACAACCAACCCAGTAGTTGGCAACAGTCTCTAGTCTGTTGGTGCTGCTATTGAATGATATCGGTATCAACAGCCTACATTGGCAACCAGCCCAGTAGCTGGCAACTATCTCTAGATTGCTGCTGCCGTTGAGAATCCTGCGATAGAATCTTCATTAAGTGTTAAATGCTTCAGGAATATATTAGCTATAGCCGTACCAAAAACTGGGACGTCAATGTCTTACCTGTATGCAGTATTTTCGTCTAGCCAGAACTGATTCCCATGCATGTTCAAATGATGATTCTAGTTTTTCTCTTACAAATGTTTGACCCGGGTTTATAGCTACAAGACAGGCTGCTGAAATAAAGCACAATATTCATACAGTCATTAATGATAATTTTTATGCTACTGGAGCCCCGTCCCCGTTCCCCCCCCCACTCCCTCTAGCTGTATTTGATGATATTTGTTCGACATATATTGTATTACTTATGGTATTGTTGGTGAGGCTGGTGTCCAATAAGTACATATATTGTATTACTTATGGTATTGTTGGTGAGGCTGGTGTCCAATAAGTACATATATTGTATTACTTATGGTATTGTTGGTGAGGCTGATGTCCAATAAGAATAGTACATACCTGTTTTAGCCTGATTAGATGTAACTTTTTTATTGTTGATGATAGCAGTTATAACTGATACTCTTTCTAGCATCCATAATCTAACTTGTTTCAAATGACTCAAACTCTCAATATAAATGGTCCTGTAATAATAAAATCGTATACAGGTACTTATACATCGAGCAATATGAAATAATGAAAACCAGAATGCGAATAGTATTGGACACCGGACACCGCTGTCAAAACACTTCATTTTTCTTGATAGAATGTGAAAAAACCTATGACGCATAGCTCGTGACTCTGCCCCTTTTGCTTAGCTCCTGCTTCTTGTTCTCAACTGCGCAGAAAACATGTGAACCATGAACGGGCATATTGTTACATTCGTGAAGAAACAATACCAAAGGCGCTGCCTCTTGGAAGTTGGAATCATCTTTGGAAAGACGGACCTTCCGGACCATACGTTTCACGATGTCATTTAAAGCGAAAGATAGTGACACTTGAATTAAAGGTATATTATGTAAGATTTAGATAAAGAACTAGCCGTTCTTGTTATAATAGTTCGAAAGTAAATTGTGTAAAATTACTCTATTGCGAGCGAAGATATTGACCTCTGAAGGTTTGATAAGACGTGTGCAATAATTTCAACCACCGTACTGGTTGTTCGTCGCTCCTCCATTCTTTTTACAAAATATCTCCGAACCGTTCTAATCTAATTAATACCAGAGAAATCCGATGCCATCGAGAGTTGATTATGGCCTGGATCAGTTAATCAATGTCTAATTAATAATTTAGATAACATTTCAGGCCTAAAGAAAGACCTGCAATTGGCATATTTAGTTCTTGCATAATGTGTGTTTAATTGGTGTTACGAATTTATGCAAGCAGCAGAAATCCTGACATTTTAATGAAAACTCACCAAATCTTACCATGATTTTCCGTTCTCTGATGGCGATCCTAACATCGGTTGCATCATCAAAGAATCGTGGAAGAAAACGTTTACTTCGTCGGGGTCAAATGTTATTATGTCCCCGTGTTCCAGGTAGAAGAGTTCGTTGAAGCCACTGGGACATTCTAAAAATTCTTCCCACGTAATTATGCTCAATCCGTAACTTCCCAGTCTCGATTTCCTGGATTGCCGACCAGTGTTTAAAATGGATCTGTTCGTGTCTGGTATCATTGGAGTAGTTCTATCAGTCACAAAACTTCTTGCGGTGCTTCGTGAGGTGGCGATGTCTTGCACCGGGGTCTCTGTCTCTACATGGCTGTCTTCAGGACAAGTCACTGATTTAAATTTACTGAAATGGCTATCGACCATTATTGGTTTTGACCCTGCTAAATCCATTACCATTTCGTCCCCACCCAGAGACGCTCGCCCGGGTGTTCCCCGACTATAGTCTGTTCGCGCCGATTGAACATACTCCCGAGCAGTACCTCGTGCAGTTTGAACATTTTCTTCATCTCTTTCAGACTGTTCCATCTTGTTCTTTTCTCAAAAATAATCCGATCACAAAAGTTTTAAAAAAAGGAATAATAACGATAAAATTTTACTGATTTCCGTGCAGATGGTAGACTTTCCAATCAAAATGAATCACTTAATGTCCAAAATAGCAGCATTCAGTGATGGAAAAGTTATAACTTGAGTCCATTGTAGTTACCGACGTTTTAAACGGCTATTCCGACTTAAAGTAAGACATTTCCATAATAACAATATCACACATTGGTTAAACACTCGATCCTTTCTCAACGAGTAGCATAACACAAATGATTATCACAAGTCATATATTTTTGTTGAAATCAAATTTTAAACTCACAAGATCAGACGTGATATTTTGGCTGTCAATACTAAATTGCAATCGGAAAACGTCACATTCAACTTTAAACTTCGGTGACCAAGGACGCAAAATGGGATCGTATTTGTTTGCACTGGGATTATCTCATTAGCATGGAGATTAGGTGTTAATCTTATAATCTGACCACAGCTACCTGAATGAATCCAACTAGGCCTACAACTAGAGTGAAGAAAGAGTAAAGATTAGTTAATCCCCCCTGATCGATTGAAATTATAAAATCAGGTTATAAATAGTTTGATTGAAATGACAAATAATAATAAGATTATAGTTTCATAATAAAACTGAGTAATTGACCTGATTTTTATTATGTAAATTATTATACGCCAACCTTATTGCACACACTAGCAAACAACATACATGTAGCTTATTATTTTCTGTTTCATTCGCTTTTAATTTATTTAAGACCTATTTACTTATATTTGTTTTTTTTTAATTTTTTTTTGTTTTTTTTTGTTTTGGTACCGGGTATCGAAGATGTACAATTGTGGCATCCCTAAAATCACTGAAACATTACAAAAAGGTCTGGGCTTTCTGGCACCTTCTTTCCAATAATTGATGTCCGACATCAACAGACACCGGTGTTAATTTTAAGTGGCCAGTCGAATTTAAGTGAAAATTGAATAATTGTTGGACCAAAGTGTTTTTCCGTCTTCATTATTATAGCCCGGTTGCGTTGGAGTAGAACAGTCGGACGTATAACCAGGGTTGCCAGATGCTTATAACGTAAGGGGGGCCAAATCATTACCCAAAATGGGCCAAATAAGAGGTTCTTGGGGCCACTAACCCCCCTTAGACATCTACAAACTCATCTGTTTTGTTAAGAAATATATTCTTCTCCTGGATTTTTTTTTTAAAAGAAGTAAACAGGGTGAGAAATAAAAAGGGGGGTTATGTGTCTATTTTGAAGTGTTATGTTTATAATATAGTATAAAACGCAGACTAAGACTAAGCCCTCAACAACTCAGCAGGGCCAATTGAAACTAACATCGTCGTTAGATAGCCTATTATAGGAAATTAGAACTGACTGACATCATCAGAAATTCCAGGAAATTGAAACTGAAACTATGTCTGTAATACAAAATTGAAACTGGTAACTGGGAGCCAGAGTGATGGGCGAGAAAGGGCCAAATATAATTTGAGTGGGGCCAAATTTGGGGCCAGGGGCCAAACACAATTTAATGGGGCCAAAAGACTGGTCATGGGGCCAAATGGCAACCCTGCGTATAACATTCATACCAAATCTTTGGGTGTATATTTATTGAAACTATTTTTGCATGATGTGACATTTTATTAAAAATTACTCAATTCCTGGTAATGTTATGTCACGAATCGAAAAATTCCCTTTCCAAGAAGACGCGTTTCTTTGGTAAAGGGAAGTAAACGTGTATTCTTTTCAAATAGAGTTAGAAATTGTACTATCTAATGACACGAGGGTGAAGGTCGGAGTCATGTACCGCTTTGCAAGTTTGGGGAAGATTTCTCCTTTATTTAGGGGATTTTCAACAATAACACACAATTCCAAACATATAAATCGTGAGTTTTTCAATCTGGTGTTATATCTACCGGTGCCACAATTCATAATTCTGCACAAACCCGTGTTTACATTTTACACGTGCACCTCGAACGTGATAAACTTGGCTTAGCCATCTCGAAGGTCACAAAATACCGGGTTATTTATCTATTTATCTATTCAATATCATCATTATTATTATTCCAAAATAGAGGTTTCATTTTCACCAGAATCATAATCCCTCGTCATATGAGACAATTGGTGGAATGATACTGACAAGGTGGCGTAGTCACATTTTTTATTGTAACTGTTATTAGGCTTTTGATTTGTAAAGTTGCACTGAGAATGAAGACTTTGGACTTTACCTTTTAGGCCTTTATTTAAGTTTTGGCATGGACCTTAAAATACATGTATTATAAGTATAAGGTCCATGGTTTGGCAAAAAAATCTGTGGTGTTTTTCTCTTCACACCAGATTTGATTAAAGACTGGGAAGTGACACGACTGTGCCATCATGGAAAGTTGAGAAGCACTATATCATGACTCAAATGCTTCACACCAAATATGTAAAATATCTGGTAAAACTGTAGTCTCTATCATGTTCACAATGTTGTCGGCACAGTATGGGGCGCCGTTTGTAAATTAATTATTTAGCTTTTTATATAGCAAAAAACACTAGATTTAATTTAAATTTATATATATAGTTAAATCTCGACTTTTGTGCAAATTTTTCACTTTTAATATTTAAACTAAAAATATTACAAAAACTCAATATTTAACATAATATATATAAATATTTCTCGATTTGTCTCTATTTTCATATTTAACATTTAGCATTGAATATTAAGACCAAAACAAGAGATTTGATGATATATAAATATTTAGCTAAATATTTAGTTAAATGTTTAAACATTTAGCTAAATATATATATTTAGTTAAATGTTAAAATATTTAGTTAAATGTTAAAATATTTAGTTAAACATTTATATATTTATATATTTAACTAAATAATTATATATATAACTAAACATATAGTTAAATTTACAAAGCGCAACCGTACCACGCCGTTTGTAAAATAATTATCGTTGTAAGTGACTTCACACTAAACGATGACGTAGCGTATAACTTTCAAATGACTGCACGACACAGTACTATCTGGTACCTGAACGCTCAGCTTAGTTCTTACATCCACAATTCGTTAATAATGCCTACATATATGTAACGTTAGACATCGATCACTCATAAATATGGTAACTTCACGACATATTACGGGTTAGCGTGTCGGGTACACGTCATCATTTTATGCGCAGTTTTTTGTGTCGCTTACGATAATAGAAATATTGGCGGGACCACAAATATATATTTAGTTAAATATTTATACATTTAGCTAAACATATATATTTAGCATGATATTTATATATTTAGTTAACTGTTTATATATTTAGCTAAATGTTTATATATTTAACTAAATATATATATTTATATTTTAACTAAATATATATATTTAACTAAATATATATATTTAACTAAATATATATATTTAACTAAATATATATATTTAGCTAAATGTTTATATATTTAGCTAAATATTTAACTTTAGATTTTTCAGTGATTTAGTATTTAGCATTTATACCTACGAGAAACAGCACATTTAGCTATATATTTAACTAAGCGATGTGAAATCAAGATATAACAATTAAAGTTTTTCATAGACCAAAAACTCGACTTTTAGCTACAATATTTTTTGATATTTACATATATGCCATTTTTGTTCTAAATATATATATTTGGAGTTAAATCTAATGTTTTTTGCTATAAAAAAATTAAATAATTATTTTACAAACGGCGCCCCATAGCACAGAGGGGATAACTCTGGTAGGAATTTTGCATAGCGCTGAATATTTATAATGTTTGTTCTCTCATGGCCCACACCAAATTAATTCCCTACCAATTGCTAACTGCGTTACAAAGGCATTACCCTTAAAACAGAGCGTCAAATTGGGCCAAATATGTTTACATAACATTACGTCATGGTTCATGATTTTATTATGCCAAATTAACCAGAGCATAGCAGACAATTGCAGTAAAACTAATTGCGTGACAAACGAGGCTATCAACATTGACATAATGTAAACAATACTGTATGGAGACGAACAGGCTTTCACCGTTTTTAATACCTTAAATCACTGTCCAAAGTTTTAGGGAAGACCCCCAGATTAAACGAAGGGCTGTCATTTTGCTGTGCTGAAGTGATAGATTTGATTGAACGGGAAGAATAGACACACTCCCTCAAAAGTTCAAGTATCAGAAGCCAATCCCGCAATGGCCAGAGAGGGATTTCTCTCGGCATTGCTTCAGGAATATGCAATGTACAGACATTGGGAGTACATGGGTTTTTCGTGGTTTTTTTTTTCCAGAAGTAAATCTTCAAAATGTTCGATGTATGGGGGGCTTGCAGTCAGGATGGAAGCCAGAAAGACAAGTAGCTATTGAACAGAAAATAACTTTAGATGATATCCAAGTACCCGAAGGATCATGGCAGGAGAGCTATCAAAAAATAAATTCCAAAAATAACATGATGTTAATTGCCAGTCTTGGCTTTTTTGGAGCCACAATTTTTGCTGTAAGAATTACATTTTTATTTTATTGTGAATGATCATGTAACTGATGTAAATGAAGCACCGCGAATGGTCATGCCTAACTCTACATGAGCGTTTAAACACATCCGGCTTAATTCAAAGACTGCAAGTGTTATTTATAATTGTTTTGTTAAATTGGTCCGGAACTAATGAGGGTGGTAATATCTGTCTTTAGTCACGTGGCATGGTTTTGTGCATGACAAGGAGTAGGGCTTTCTGTGGGTCCTCCACTTTCCTTCCACGGCTAATTTCCCCCTACACACAAGCAAACTATTAATAGAAATTGGGCCACATGTTAGTCCCAAATTGACCTAGTTAATGTTGAGTTATTATACATTTATTTTTATGTTGTTCAATATTTGATGGAAGTTTTATTTATTCTTTGACAGATGTTGAAAACTGGTGCATTATATTTACATAGAGAACCGGACTTGAAATCTATCGAAATTAACGTCGGTAAGAATTATGTAACATTATAGTCACATCAAACTGCAGTGTTTTGTTGGATTTTTTCAATCAACCATACTGTACTAAACTGTCCTTTTTGTGTTGAGTATTTAGATACCTTGCTTCTTTTTACAGTGCCGTCTGCCCGTCTCTGGATATCACTCGTATCTTTTTCTGGTTACCCTGTTAACTAATGATAATCTGAAGCAGAGGTCAGGATATTGGTCAATAACAATGTCATGTACCGTATAAATAGCAATTAAAAAAATGAGGAAGAAGAAATGACAGAACAAAATATGATTTTCGTCTTGAATCTTTTTTATTCATGTTTGATAATAATTTGATATAATTAAGCCAATTCTTCAACATAAGAATGACTAGGATTGAATTTAAAATGTTTTTGTATTTATGATTTTGTTGAAATAGCTGTTTGATTCAAATATTGTAGAAACCGATCCAGAAAAAATAAAAGCAGCCGCTAAAATAGCAGCTATGGACTGGAGTACAGTACCTGATATTCCTCCTCATGTACCTTATCTTCTCATTGGTGCTGGAACAGCATCTTTTGGAGCTTTTAGAGCAATCAAGTCCAGAGAACCTACTGCCAAGGTATGTTTATCAAAAGTTTTAATTTATAGAATTGAGAATCTTTGTCCAGTTTAAATAATGACAACTGTTTTAAAACACCTGCCCTGGACTACAGACAGATGATTTGGTTAAATATTTTTGATTGTTTTGATTTTTAATGTTATGGATATGAATTCAGATTTTACTGTCTTTGGTCTGTCCTTGTTATTGGTACATTTTTTGTCGAATTGATTGAATCAAGAAGACCATATTGTTGTAAAGAATAGTTTAACTTTCTAGATTTTAGTTATTGGTGGTGAAGACAACATTCCCTATATGAGACCTCCATTATCTAAAGAACTATGGTTTAGTGATGATAAGGCAGCCGTAGAAAATTTAAAATTTACACAATGGAATGGTAAAGAGAGAAGGTAATATTCCTCGGTGGTGATATATATTATTATTGTTTAAAGTAAAGATATCATGTCATGTGTCATTATATATACACACCATGTGCAAAACAAAACAAAATTATGCAACGAGTTTGACTGTACTGAATAAACCAGGAACATCCACCTTGTTTACATTTATCTGATGACAAAGTCAATTGGTTTCCAGTTGGTATCAGTGTCTGGTAAATTCTCCCATTTTCTACAATGGAATAAATATGCGACAACCCTTGACAACCTTTTGGATGAATTAGCTGCTGTTGGCATATGTTTAGTTGCCTAGCAACCTATCTTTAATATATTTGTGTATGAAATATTCTTTAATACTTTCTGGGGTTTTTTTTGTAGTTTATTTTTTGAGCCTAATAGTTTTTATACTGAACCAAAGAAATTACCGTATCAGGAAAATGGTGGGGTTGCTGTGCTAACCGGTAAAAGAGTAAGTAATCTCTCTTTCTGTTGATTATATCCAATTATCTATAAAAAATGTAAACTTGGACAAATCATCAGAGACCAGAAATTATTATCTCCCTTAGAGGGTAATCTGTATTTGGACCACATACAGCTTGTCTAAGGGGTGTAGCTAAGATAGCAATTGTCAATGTCCTGAAATGGAATCTACTGTCTAACACTGTTCCTGTAAGGCTTACAATTAAAGTGTTTCCAGGTCATTGAGATGGAACAAAAAATCTAATGTACAGGTATACAATTTTGACCGATGAATAAAAGAATAACGTGTTAGTTCCTTTATTTAAATATTAGAAATCTGTTTTAGAATCTGGTTTTAATTACTGTTTGAGTAGCAATGGCTTTCTTTCTTTATAGGTTGTGAAATTAGATGCTGTACAGAAAAAAGTTTATTTACAAGATCGAACAGAAATTACGTATGATAAATGTCTCATAGCTACAGGTAAGGAGAAGATAATGACGGAGATATCAGGGTTTTAGTTCAGCTTTCAAATAAAAGGGTGACTTGAACACCCTCAGTTGAATGATTGAATTCATTATTTGCTAAAAGATATTTAAAAATTTATTGTATCTTTTTTGCAATACTGAAAAGAATTGAATTTTTGGCCTGATTTTCCTTTTAGAGTTTGTAAGGGCTACCCCAATCCCTAAAATGATATTCTGAGACTTTTATGAAATAGTTTATTTATTTATTGCAATTTTTATTTATTGGGTAAGATGCTGGCTTTCTACCCTTGAGGTTTGGTGTACGATCTCTGCATTGGCCGATAAAGTTCATCCTGATTTGGACGGAGGGCCTGACAAGGACAGCTGTCTAGTCATTCGGATGGGATAAAAAAAACCGAGGTCCCATGCACGCAGTGGCGTGCGCGTAAAAAAGATCCCTTGGTAGTTGGAATTGGATATAAGAGTAGGCTTTGGTGCCGCTGTCTGGGCAAAATTGAATTCATAACACACTGTATGGCGTCTTCATCAGCCCAGTTGAGAGTAGAACAGTAGGACGTTAAACGCCATTACATTTCATTTCATTTATTCAATGACATTTGATTGCATTTAAGTAAATTTTCAGGAGGGCGACCAAGAAGTTTACCGATAATAGAGAAAGCATCGGATGAAGTTAAGAATAGAGTTAATTTGTTTAGAACTGTAAGTTGTTTTCTTATAATCATGGAGTTTGACTATTCGTAGAGCAACTTTTCTATCTGATTGCTGTTTTTATAAAGATGATTATAATCTTGTTTACAATATGTATCACCGTAATATAGAGGTAAAGCAGCTTTGTTCTTATTTCACAAAATTGCGTTTTGAAAAATACACTATTTCTTCAGCACGCAAAATGACAGATTGGTCTTCTAGTTTCGGTCATTTTCCATAGCCCTCGATCTTGACCTGATTATACGCCCGCCATGGGATCCATATGAATTCTGGGGATTATAAGGGTGTATTGAATATTATACAGTTATAGTATATATTTTTCATTGATGAAATATATGTAAACAGTCCAGGATGTTGTCGTTTTAAATGAAATGTCTGCAAATACCAGAATATTTATTTTTATGTAGAATTGTTTTTGTTTAATTTATTTTTAAACTGTTTTTGTAGATAGATGATTTTAAGAGATTAGATAAAGCGACACAGAAAGCTCAATCTGTTGCTATTATTGGTGGAGGATTTTTAGGTAGTGAATTAGCTTGTGCTTTAGGTAAAAGAGGTAAGTTCGACGTAGCTGTAACTTGGTATTATCCACGGGTCACAATCCTGTCAAATACAATTACTGAAAGACAGCAAGCATCTGGTGGCCTTACACATCATTATCACAGAAATTAATATTTTTTTCATTAGCTCGAATCGGCAGGTTATGTCAATCATTATAGAAAATTCCGTCTAGATCGGATTTCTGCTCACAATTTCTCATCTATGAAAAAGTGACATAAACCAATCAAATTAGTGCCGTAAACAAGATTGGAAACAAGTTTGGTGTAAACCATTGCTTTGATTTTTGATAATGAGCCTCAAATTATTTTAGATATATTATTCAAAACTATTTGCAATTATTGAGATTTATATATTATTCAAAACTAGATAATGAAACATGACTTTATTGAAAATTTAATTCAAATTAGTTCATTCTGGGCAAAGTTAGGACTGTGCTGACGATGTAACATAGATCATTTATTATCGTAGCAATGGTACTTGACAACCAAGACTCCTTCAATATCAATTTTATCATTAAATATTTAAATCTCAGCCATCCAGTGATCTAGAGGGCTGTCTAATTATAATTTCTATAAGATTTAAAGGCAGGAAAACTACCAGCTTGTTTATTATAATGTTTTATTATTTCAGCTAGTTCTAACAAAATGAAAGTATATCAAGTTTTCCCAGAATCAGGTAATTATTTCTACTCTTATACCTATCTTTTTCTAAAGGTCTGCTTCAATTAACAACGCAAGGACAAATTTTGTTGAATTTAAGACAGAATTAATATATATATATTGTTATATATGTTTGCATTTGACAGGTAATATGGGCCATGTTTTACCAGAATATCTCTCAAACTGGACAACAAATAAAATTAAATCAGGTGAGATTCCACTGTTTTTCATATCCTTATATAAAACAGACTTTGAAATATGGTAAATGTTCGAACAACAATATTCCTCTGAGTTTTACAGACAAATAAGTATTATAGTTTTAAGATTGAATGTGCTTGAATATATATTTCCCGAGAAGTTTTATAAGTTAAACATTGTTTAAATTTGAAAGGAGTGTTTTAAGTATAATTGTATTAATGTGTATTAATGTGTTTATAGAGGGAGTTGAAGTACTTGCCTCCAGTAAATTAACGTCTATAGAAGCTAAAGGTAGAAAGATAGTGCTAGGTTTAGATACAGGAAAAGAAGTAAGTGAATTTATACGCTGTAAACACGTTTATTTCTTGTGAATTGTTCATCACTGTTAGATATGTTGAATGATCGAAGTGTACAACAGACTAACATTCTGGGCTTTCTATAGTTTTATACAACTATCTCTAACTGTAAATGAATTACAATGTTACTGTTGAAACGGTCTAACTATATTTGCATACACCCACTTACACAATTAAACATGGTTGCCTGTCTAATCATGTCAGGTTTCTCAAGCTTCTGTGGGTGGATGTGTTAACCCACATTTTGTATTGTTGATATTGGAATTGTGTATCATGGAGATCAACATGATCAAATTGTAGATTTCAATATGTGTGTGTATTATTGATATTGAACATGTTTGTATTATAGTTGAGTGTTGATCAAGTTGTAGTAGCCGTTGGTCTGGAACCAAATGTTGAATTAGCGGAAACATCCGGTCTAGAATTAGATGATGTACGTGGTGGATTCCGTGTTAATGCTGAATTAGAAGCTAGATCTAATCTGTGGGTGGTAAGTCACGAGTTGTTTACAATTTATATAAATAACCCATCCTAATTGACACCAAAGCCATCCGAGGGGGGCGGGCGGGGTAGCTGGGACACTTTATGTCCAGGGAAGAGGAGTCTAGATGGGCTAGGAGGTATGCTGTGTAATGTTTTAAAAGTTGTTTGTTAGTGTAGATTGATAAAAGAAAATACCCTCTAACCTGATTGTAAAGTAGAAGATGACCTGTGACTTTTCTGAATGTTGGTACCTAGTATCGTGGATAAGATTGTTCCATTTCAAATTCTTTAAACTATTTCAGTGGCATTTAGTAATTGAACTACAGTATACAGGTCACAATTCTATGGAATACAATTACTGCTTATTACTGAGCGACGTTTAGACTAGGCTTCTCTAGAGTCATTATCAAGCAATGATAAAATCTAAAAATATGACAAGTCAATATATACATGTACAACAATGCTTATATATCATTGTATTTTTAAATATGTTGATTATTTATTACAGGCTGGTGATGCAGCATGTTTTTATGATATTAAATTAGGCAGACGTCGTGTAGAACATCACGATCATGCTGTAGTAAGTGGTCGATTAGCAGGTGAAAATATGACAGGTGCAGCTAAACCATACTGGCATCAATCTATGTTCTGGTAATAATAACAAATAGTTTTACAAGTTTAATATTAAATATTTAAGTATAATTCTGAAGACATTAGCACTTGGGTATTTTGATTATACAACTTTATGGATAGTTAAACCTATAACTAGGTCAGAATATTTATTATACAGTATTACGATTTCTATATTTTAAGGTCTGATCTGGGCCCTAATGTAGGTTATGAAGCTATTGGTATTGTGGATTCTAGTCTACCAACTGTTGGGGTTTTTGCCAAGGCAACACCTAAAGATACACCAAAGGCTGTAGTTGAAGCTACTGGAGAAGGCATTCGTTCTGAAACAGAACAGGTACCTTTCACTATCTGATGTTAATTATAGCTGTTAAAAATGAGGAAATGTTTCAACTAATGTTCTATTTTGTTTATTATTGCTTCAATATTAAGCTGTGTGATATATTACAATGTTTGATCATTTTGAGTTTCCATTAATGAAAATCATATTCACATCACTGAAAATTTACAATATTATTTTTCATTATGAAATGAGTTACGGACCAATGTTTGTACAAATTTTGAATTTATTTGCGTTTAGGAGGCGGTTCCATCACCACCATCCCAAGTAACACCTTCCTCACCTAAACATGGTGAAGATTATGGTAAAGGGGTGGTTTTCTATGTTAAAGATAACGTTGTTGTAGGTATAGTTTTATGGAATGTTTTCAACAAAATGCCAATAGCTAGAAAGGTGAGTAGTTTTAGTAATGTACTGATTACTTTTCATTTTTGTCCCCTACTTTTTGTAGGAAAGAGTTGCACATTAAAATGGCTTCATCCGTCAATATATCTGTTGCACATTAAAATGGGTTCGTCCAAAACTATATCTGTCTGACAATATGTCCATTATACGTTTTGAAAGCAATAGCTCTCCTTATAATTGATGTAGATTTTAATTAGGTGATGAGTATTTTCTGTTTAGGGCAAGCAGAAATGAGCAATCAGATTTATTGATGCTTTGGAACACAATAACTTTCATTCTAAGGGATGAACCTTGGTGCATGACAATGTTTGATAATGAAAATACGTTATTTATGATAGGATTCTAAAAAATTCCTGGCAATTGTCAAAGAAATATATTTTTAAAAAATAAGACTGAAGATTTATTTATTACTATAATTTCAGGTGATAAGAGATGGAGCTGAAAACGAAGATTTATATGAAGTTGCTAAATTGTTTAATATTCATGAATCATCATGATGAATGAAGCATTTACTAGACATTGTTTCATAATATCTACACATAATAACTGTGCTTGGTTATTAACTTGTTCTCATTACTAGATATATCGGTCAAGTGCTTTGTATCACTAACACCTACAAATGGTGTTTCAGTGATGATGAATTAATGACAAAATCTCTCCCAAACTTTACATCATATGGAAATATGGTGATAGGCCATATACATGTTTTGTACTTAAATTATATTGTCAAAATGATTTAGAGAAATATCACCATGCATTTTTTGAACCATGGATCTCAACTTCAGAAGAATATAATTAGGAATATGTTGATATTGGATTTGTTATGTAGCTATAAATGTGCGAGTGATTTCAGTTTTGTATATCTCAATCCACCAAGAATTAAATTATTTTTACATAGGTATTTTTAGATTTATGTACTCCATTTTGACTGGCGACTACCATATTAAGTTTCAATACATGCAAGACACCAGAACGTTTTGATACCATCAGATCTTCTCAACCAGTGTGCCTTGAAATCTTCCTTAGTGTGCAACGAAATTTTGAATGGCAGTGATCTCAATTGAATATTCACTGGGGCCTTATTCACGAAATTTTAACTAAGATATAATCCAAATTTTAGTTATTTGATTGGATATTATTAGATTGATTTTAGTGCTCAGCCAATCAAAATGGAAGTATCTACTAAATTTTGGATTTTATCTTTAGTTAAGATTTCGTGAATCAGGACCCTGGTGTGTACTCATAAGTTCACAGCTATATTTTTCTTCATTTAGTTTGAGTCATTCTATGCGTCTATGACTACGGTCTTTGTCTACGGTTCTAAACTGTCTAAATTTACATGTTTTTATTTTGCAAAATTCAGATATTTTTCTTATATTAATATCCATTCAAGTGTGTCGCTATTTTTTCATGTGTTCCATAGTGTGCTGTTGACCAAAAAAGGTTGAGAACCACTGTTCTAGACATATATTCTGGGTGTTGGATGGCTGAATGGTTAGCATGTGTCATGAAGTCTGTCATTGAGTCAACTGGTGTGGTTTCGAATCCCTGGTTGTATGTGACAAAGAGTAGGGTAGCCTGCCCAACCTTGTGAGTTTTCTCCAGGTCCTCCAGTTTCCTCTCACTACTAAAGACCCCTACATGTAAGAGAATTATTGAAATAAAATTAAACCATGTTAGTCCCGAAATGACCCACTTTGTCACAGGGGAAATCGGATAATTAAAACAAAGATTTTGTAACCAAGGGTAATAACGCTGGGAGACAATATCGAAGAAGTGCTAACAAGATTTTGGTTATGGAAAATGTATCAAATATACAATGTATGTTTGTATCTTTCAATCATACCAACCCAAAAATCAGAGGAGATAAATTAATTTGGAAATGAGCATAGAATTAAAAGCGTATTCACTGTAGTATTCATGCCAGAAGATGAATATTGTACCCTTTTCCTAGATAAAAGGACACCAAACTCCAAGCCACGAATTGTGTGAATCACACATTCAGTGTTTCTCAACTGATATAGGGGCCGTTTTTAGTTTTAAATGACTAGCGAATCCACTTTATATTCCCCTCCCCAGGTTCTGGAATCTAAATATTATCACTTAACTAGTCTGATGAGTCCAATCTAAATTTTCTCCCTTTGCCTACCACGAAAATTAGTTTGCACAAAATGGCATCATTTATCTATATGGTACCTACAAGAAATACCCTCATCCACCAGTTAACCACATGTTCTGCATATATAAACTTTTCTTCTCAACCAATTTTATGACCTTTGACACAAATGTTCAACATATTCCCTTTTCATTATCTATTGTAGCAAGAACTGTCAGCTCTTTATCTATAATCTTACCTAATGGCTAATGCCCCTTTAACATACGACCATTCAGGTTGGACTGATCAACATGATGTCAACATGTGAAGACCATTTAAACACATTTCCTGGAACATTTTACATTCAATACACAAGACATTGTTTAAAAATTTATTGATGGTTTGATACACTAAGTAACGACAATTCAATATTCCACAAAACTTGGTAGTATATTTATAAATAAAGTCATCTCTTTTTATGTTGGTTCTGAAATACAACTACTTCAGATTTTTTAGCCTACTAAATATTTTTAATTTAATCAAATTTCACAGATTTTAAAGGTGGTTCTCCGTGCATATACACTGCTCCAAACTGATATGCCTGCAATAGAATAAAAAAACATTAGAACTATCATATAACACTTCCTTTATGAAAGATGAAATTGTTTGTGTAAAACTCAGTATCAAGCAGTCCTCCGTCTGTCCTGACTTTCAACTAATTCTTGATGTTTTCGGTTAATCGGTTCTTTTGATTTTTACAATATTGGGGAAATTTTTGTCAACCTGACAACATAACTTCCATAAAAATTTAATGGCGATTTGATGAAAACCAAAATTGAATTTTCAGTAAATGTCACTGGGTAGTGGTCAGAGATTTCTGCTTTTATCATGAACGTATTTAAAATTTTAAAGCTATGAAGATGATCTTTTATAGACAAGATCAATGTTTACTTACAGCTACTGCTGTTATAGCAAAAAATACTAGTGAACCAACTAGCATTACGTTCTGTGATTTGTTGATTCTGTCCTGTTGCTCCTGCCATGATCCTTCTGGAACAGGAATGTCATCTAATGTTATTTTACCATCAATAGCTACTTGTCTTTCTGATTTCCAATGAGCTGGGGCTGCTCCACCCATGCATCGTACAACTTGAGGCTGCACACCTGAAAACAAGGTAACAGTTTATATAATAGTAATAAAACATCACTACAAGTCTTCGTGTGATGGATTTATTCTAATATTGCAGGTTAACGTCAATACAATCATAATAATGATGACACCAATTTAATACAAATCAGATGATAATGTTTGTCGTAAGAGTGTTAAATATGGTTCTACAAAGTGAAACAAGGGCAATAACTATAGGAAAATTAATGGAAATTCTTGAAATTAAATAGGATTTTTCATCTCATGTAGACAACAAATATCATATATACATACATATTACAATTCAAAAATGAGATGATAAATATAGTCTGTAGTTCACTACAACCACACTTCTATAGTGGGGGTATAAAAAGTTCTAGGATTCATGTTTGATGTCACTCACTATTTTAACTTCAATAAATGCAAGTAGATGATAACATATACCGGTAAATCATCTCAGTCATTATAGACTGAGAGTTATATCTAACATCATGATATTGATATTGATTGCCAAAAGTTCTGCTGCCGATTCAGTTGGAGGGACATAGATGGATTTACATATATTTCTGTCTGACATTAAAATAAATCTGACCAGATAGATAAAATATCAACATACGTGCAATCGACCTTAACGCTCTGGCAGCGGGAAGTGCCCTGGACAACATTATTAAAGTCTACGTGACAAGACAGTCGAAAATATAAACGTGACCTTCCCAACGAATAAGACAACGGAAGTGGTAGAAAGGAACCTATGCCGCAGAAAACATTAATCGGTGAACTGTTTAACTTTAAGGGGAAAAAAATAACCATTATTATTTGAGCTACGTCTTTTTAATGAAGTACATAATGAAATAATTATCTGTAAATTTTTATGTAATTTTTTTTATAATCATTTTCTGTCATTTCTGTCGGTGGCTTAGTATTGCTAACTCTGGCGACCACCTGTTTGACGTAGGCCCACACACTAAACAAACAGCTAGTGGTTTCTCTCTCAGCCTACAATTCCACCCACCACTAAATTATTTCAAGTTGTCGTACGTGTACCCTTATCGGATTATATTCAAAATGGGATAGGGACGTTAAGGAAAGAATCTCTTTCGGAAAGAATTTTAATATTAGCAGAACAGTAAATTAAACCCACCCAATTCCGTTAGCTCCGCAGAGTCTGGAAATGAAAGTAGAAGAAGATTGTCAGATGTCACAACTTTTAATGTTTTTTTACGTATAAAGGAACTGTATGGTGCCACAATGGATAGATTAGAGTGGTCAGATGGTTCGTTAATGAGTGGAGAATCCCACATTGACCAGCAGAGAGGAGTTGGCATTTATGATGGACATGATAAAGTAATGAACTGAATCATCTTTTCGAATGATCAATTCAAGTAGCTTCCTCAAGAGGCTCAATGTCTATGCATTCACACTGTCATATAGTCACCCTGCTTGGCCTTGCCAATTCGTCATGTCATCTATTCACTCTTACAGGTTTTAAACTTTTTTAACAGTATACGTCTTGAGCTTGGACTTGATTGATAGAAACTGAATACAGGCCCTATTTGTTCCACTCATGATCAGTTGTCGAACAGTCAGTGACTGAGTTAGGCCATAGATAGACCAGGGTTCAATTTAGTCTAAAATCAATGAGTAGCAAATTTTGGCTAATGAATTCAAAATTTGAATAGCATTTGCTCAGATTTGAGGAGCAGTAAAACGTAGTCTAATCACAAAAATTTGCAATTCTGGGGCCTGTTTCACGAAATTTTAACTAAGATACAATCCAAATTTTAGTAATTTGATTGGATAATATTAGATTGATTTTAGGGCTTAGCCAATAAAAATTGGAGTATCTGCTAAAATCAGAATTTTATCTTTAGTTAAGATTTCGAGAAACAGGGCCCTGATTTTTAGGGGTGTAAGTCATAGTAAGTGGATACTTTTTCTGCCTAAGTCCGGCCTTCGTTGTATACCCCGCTCCGGCTTATGTGCGGATGAAGGTAAAAGAAATCCTGACATCTCAACAAAAAAAAAAAGAAATCCACAATGCCGGACACACTTATCGTTTAAAACAAAACTACATGTACTTTAAGTCACACCATTCCAATCGAAATATTTGTAGACGTGGCTTTGCTTGTTTATTTCTTTATTTAAAAACATCCCCCTCTCCGCCTTCAAAATATTAACCCAAGAATATGCCATCGTTTCACGCGTCTCGTGGGATGTTTACTTTTAGTTTCCAGTTAAGTTAACCAATCATACTATACTGTGTTGTTTTATTCTTTTTTTTAGTAACATATTTTATAAACACGTGTGATTAAAAAAGGGAGTCTGAATTGTCTGCTAGTTATCGGATATATTGAAATAAAAACTGGTTCAAATTAATCACGACCACAACTTGGAATATTAAACAAGTTAGTCCTGCATTTATAGATTGATTTTTTCGTAGGCCTATTTATACTCAACATTCATCCAAAATATAATGAATCGCACTTCAGAAGTTTGAAAGCAATTTTTGGCTAATGAATAAAATAATTATATCGCTTTTACTGCGATTTGGGTCGCTTTTACCGTGATTTGGGTTGCTTTTTGCAATGCGATACCGCTTAAATTGAACCCTGAGATAGACTATAACATATTTGAAGGCCATATATAATATTTATAATGATAAACATAATATGTTAGAGGTGTTGCCTGAGTAGAGCGAAGCTGATTATTGTCAAATATATGAAACCCTAATAATTAATTTTCTCAAGTGATACAAATTGAATTGGATGACAATTTCAGTTACACTCCCGTGTTACCGGAAAAGAGCTTTGCTTAAGCACGGGGCTTTGCGCGATGCTTTAGAGCTTTTCTCTATATTATCTATGGCTAGGCTAGTTCACTGGACTGTCAAGTGAAATGTTGTATGTTGGAAGCCAGGTTTAACTCCTTTTTTTTTCAACAACAAGAAATTATCATTTAAAGATTAAAGACATAGGTGAAGTCTAGTAGACTTTGTGAAATTTGTTAATTATTTTTTTCAGACATCATTTGATTTTGGAATGCTTTCTGTTACAAGCCATAGATTGATATGGAGAGACCACAGAAATCGAGTAAGATGAACCTCACTAAATCTTACTTTACTAAACCTTACTTTACTAAATATATTATGCTGATTTCAGTTACCAATGCAAATGTACTTTGCTACATTTGTTTATTTGCATTCATCCGCACTTAAATTTGTCAGAAAATGTGATACCCAATAACTGCTAACTCTGTTGTATGTCCTTTAGTCAGTCCATCTGTCATTCTAGAGGTAAAGTTTGCATCCAATTAGACTGAAACAAAACATTCAATATCAGGGATTTCCAGTATTTGCAACAAGCTGTCACTCCATGTTATCCATGCTCATCTTCCTGAGAT
Organism: Patella depressa; assembly: GCA_948474765.1. Classification (NCBI taxonomy): domain Eukaryota; kingdom Metazoa; phylum Mollusca; class Gastropoda; family Patellidae; genus Patella; species Patella depressa. The sequence goes on along the minus strand of OX419722.1, from coordinate 50,848,701 downwards.
GAAGAATCCTATTGATTTTCAGTGATTTATGACAATGTCTGGCCGAGGTTCCACCCTTGATTACTTGAAGAAATCTTTGTAAAAGTTGTCAGTTATTATACAGTTGACTTGTAATAGTAAGTGCACTCACAATTTTACACAAAAACAAACATATGGACAAGACATCATGTTAATTTTAAAAAATAATTTCAGAATTCAGTTATTGCCCTTCCTTTATCACTTGTGGTATATCTAGAAGAACAGGCATCTGGTTTTGCTAAAAGGTAGGTACATGTATTTTTGTGTTAATCATAGACAAATAATATACACAATCTTGACAAATTAACATATATGATTGTATAATGTGAGAATCATGAAGAAATCAACCTTCTGATGGGACAAAATTAACTTATGTAGCATTCACATCACTGCTGGCACAATATGTCCTGGTATCATGTTACACCTTCCTGTAATCCACATATTATACTTTACACTGAAAAACGTCTTATATCACATATGAGCTGAATATTCCAGTTCGATGGATAATGTATCATGACTATGATTATATAAGCTCCAACTCTACATGTAGGTCTCATACTGATAACTCTTATACATTGCTTGATGATAAAATGGCATGTTCTCTATTACTTTTTCCAGTGCTAAAATCATAGTTCACCTGAAACCAGCACCAACTAATAAACCTGCTGGACCATCTACATATAGTGCTCACAGTTATATTAGACTATCATTTAGAGAGTCGGGTGAGCGGGAGGTAAATAATGGCTTATAATTTCATTTATGCACATCCCAGTTTCAATTTTTGTTCACTTTGTTCTGAGACATTTTATTGACAATGGCGATCTTCAATAACCATCAAGATACTTAGTGAATTTTTCTCGTGCCAGATTAAATTTTCCATCTGACTTTCAATACAAAAATAAACATATAAAAGCTATACAAATTTGAAAATGAATTTATCGCATTATTATGGTTAACTAATATTTCAGATGTTGAGAAGCTTAAATGAAGCTCTACAAGCAAGAAAATGGGAACAACATATTCCAGTTAGTCAACCAAGCAGTCAGGTGTGTAATACTGTATCTATAATTCATTATTCATATTAAACTTTATTCAGACAAATTCCATGTAGAAAAAGTTTTAGTGAAAACTTTGTAATAATGATATATATACTGTTTTCTTTGTTTCTTTGCCTCTGGTTATGATCTACTAGGATATTATTTTATAATTTTGTTATTGTCCCAGGCCATTGAAGATTGAAGAAAGCAGGGAACTATTAAATGGGTCTGTCCGTCCATCACACTTTTTAGGACACAATAACTTTTAATTGAGGAAAAATGATGATGTTTATTAGGTGAATGTCTTGATTCAGTTCAATGATTAATATTTTCCACTAAAGCTAAACAGGGCTGAACAATTTCATTGGCTGATGATTTGGGATAAGATATCTTTGATTTTAACTGATGGAGAGTGATGAAACTTAGTGTATTGTTTCCTTACTAAGAATTTCAAAAGCATGACTGAGTTAGATTGAGAACATTTTCTGCTTAGACTAATAGTAAGTACAGGAGGACCGAACTACATGTACAACAAAAATCTACAAGATAAACCTGCGGACAAGACAGAAAATAGACATTGCACAAAATAAACAAATATCAGATCAAATGAATCGATCCAGGGGCCAGCCATAAGCAATCAGTTTGATATGTGTCATGTGTTTATTTTTGGGGTTATTGTGTCAGATATCAGCCTGACTGTTGATTTGTTTGTGTTTGTAGTTATCAGCAAGACATCGACCTGGTATTGTTGGTATAGAAAGATCAATACAACAGAAAAACACAAATACAAATAAAAAAATAACTGTAGCATTTGAAGATCTGAGTAAACTCATCGATCAGGTAAGGACTGTCTTGCAATGTCTTAAATTCATAGATAATCAATAATCCCCCATACTGAGAGGAGGGGAGGGGGTGATGTGGTGGTGCTATTTGGTCACTGGTCACCAGAATGGCCTGGTTTCCAATCCTGGTGTCTGCCCAGATGAACCTGTGGAATTTTTCAAGTCTAATTCTCACTTGTCAAGAGTGGTGCTTTGGAAGGACTCGACTCTTGACGAGATGTTCAAGCCCATTCCATTCTCTTTTATAATGCATATAGAGAGTTGATGGATGGTTAAAAGATTCTACATTGATCAGTGTTGGGTTAACTAAGTATTATGTTATTATTGGTTGATCCCTCCCACAAAATGGAGTGTTGATTGATTTAATTTGTTTGTCTTCTATTTTGTAGGCAAAAGAAATGGTATCATTAACTAGAACTATAGCCACAAAAATCAAAGAAAAACAAGGAGATATTACAGAAAATGAGGTAAAAACAAAACAAGTACAATGTCTAATTACAGGGGAAGTTACACCTGTATTTTACAGAATAAAACTCAATAATTGGAGTGAAAACCCCTTCCAAAATATTAATAGTAGGCTCCTGTGCATTTATCTGAAGGTCGAGGTAAATATAAACGTCCAGTTTTCATGTGGGGATGGCTGTCTTGATTAGTTAGGTTGAAGCAGAAAAGTGGGATGTTAAACCCCATTTTATTTCATTCTAAAACAGCTACAGGTACTTGATTGTCAATCTGGAAACAGCTACAGGTACTTGATTGTCAATCTGGAAATTTACAAATTGATTGAATTGCAATCGACCGACACAAAATGGATTTTGATCAAGTATCCACAAAATGTCCATGTTATATTTTTGTTTTGTAGACGAGAAAGTTTAAATCATATTTATTATCTATGGGTATACCACACCCTGTTACTAGGGAAACACATGGTACTGGTGATAAATATTATACAGAATTAGCTAAACAATTAGCTTCTGTTTTAACACAACCAGTAGAGGTAGGTCATTATTTATTTTCATGCTGGGATACGTTATCAGTCATCTTTAATACTATGTTTTGTCAATATTTATCAGTATTATCTAACTGGCTGTATTATTGAATAGCTGAGGAGTTTATTATCTCATGATCAAGAATTTAACCCGAAAGGTATCATCTTAGATCAGGGCTCACACTGGCTTTCAATTTTTTTCCGCCAAAATGGATGATAATTTTTATGTAAAGAAATGTTCATATATTTTTTCCGCCAACTTGAATATTTTATCCGCCAAAAATATGTGATAAAAAATTATACAACATCTAACAATTTTATTTCTCAGTTAGGCTTATTATAAAACAATTACCAATATATACAATATACAACAACTTTTAACAAATCAGTCTTTGCATAATACATTTAGCACAGTTTTGGTTTACTAAGATCGGATTTTACTTATGGTAACTTTATAGTCTCTTTTTGAACATCGCCGTATTGCACTATATATTCAATATTTACACGTCTAATCTCGTCCAAGGATTGCGTGTACAAGAGAACTATTGTTATTTTCAGGTACCGTAACGGTATCTGAATCTCTGATAGAATGATATGTACTTAATTATATTTGTAAGAAATGCTTACAATTATACCCGTTGTTCACTTTTAGACCATTTTAGCGACGGTATTATGATACAAATGGCGAACCGCTTTCTCGCTCAAATCGCCAGTATTCAAGTAGCCTAGTTCATGCGTTTTCGACCATGATGATACGATAATTTGAAATAATGATATCCAATAGGCATACTTGTATGTTTTACATGCCGTATATGATGTCACAGTAAACGGAATTGAACTATATTTACTTCTTTCCGATAGAATTGTCGGCCATTTCGGTTACATGTATTACCTTTCTTCGTTTTAAGACGAAACGAAACATCAAATAATCACCGCTTAATTTAATCATTAAGATTAAATAGTGACGCGAGATAGGTTTAATATACATCATTGGCAATTATCAATCAACTAATCATTAATCCGAGACAATTGATTAGTATTACTCGGCGACGCTATCCGGATTATCAGCCAGTTGATTAATTTATTATTGTGTTTAGCCACGTGATTGACACTCAATAATGGTTAAAACATTATGCATACGATTAGAATTTTAAGATTTTTTTCTGCCAGTTCTCAAAAAGAATCGCCAGTACCGTAAAACTTTATCGCAAAAATTATCGCAAAAATCAAATTTTAATCGCCACTTTCATTTTTTTATCGCAAATTGCGACTTTGGCGACCGACAGTGTGAGCCCTGTCTTAGATATATTTTTGTAAATAGTCATATGTGTGTGACCTGCTCCCACGAAACCAGACGCTTGTCGTACAACTTCATTTTGTATTATGGGCACAAAAGCATAAACTGTATGCCTTACTATTAATGAGCCGTACTCAACTCCAGATGATACGACAAATTTAAAAAGAATTGCATTTTTGGAAAGTTTAGCTGTGGACTATTCAAATATGGTGCCAGCTCTATTTTTATAAAAATGACCATCCGCCTGGTTTTGTGGGAGTAGCTAACATATGTATATATTATATTAAGTGTCGGAAGGTTGCAAGACACCTAAACCCATAAGACAAGCCTGCGGACAAGACACATGTACAACAAACATATACTAAATCTAATGAATATAAGTGTCCACTCTGTCCTGAACTGTACAGATACAAGCTACACTGAAAATGAAAACAAACTATATATAAATCGAGGAAAACTAAGCAATGAATACAAGAAAGATGCAATAGAAATGAGTAACTTTTCTTGATTACAAAACTGAATGATGAAATTCCTGGTTACTTGAAATAAATCTAGCCTACATTTCTGAATGGCTCAATAACTGTATACCCTTTTTCTCTTTCTTTTTGACATATGATTTTGTTTTGATATCCACTTCAATCTGATACATGATTACAGATTCGTAATAAACTTGGAATTATCCCCTTGTGAAAACAGACTGCTGGTTTAAAACAGGGTTGAGTTTGTAGTAAAGATTGAAGTGAGAAGTGTGATTATAATTGTTTGAATGTTTTATAATTGCCGATCTAGGAATGTGGTGGTATGATGACATTAACTGATGTATATTGTAGAGTTAACAGAGCTCGGGGAATGGAGGTAAAATATTCTATAATTATACAATACATGCTTCATATTCACAAAAAATTACCCATATCCAATTTTCCCCATTTCTAATCAACGCGTATCGACTAAATACTCGGAATCACATATTTCACATATAAAAATGTTATCGGAATGGTGTGTTTTGAGGAATACATGTAATAGAAAAAAATGTATCGGTCCATCCAAGGAGAAAATATACTGAAATTTAGATTTTAAGCAAAGTTATTGCCAAATCCTTTAAAGTGCCTGGCAATGTCTCATTTATTTTAATTGTTTATTTACACATGCTGTGAGTAATTTGAACTTGTTGTTTTTCATAAAATATTTTAAAATGTGCCACCATTTTATATTTCCAGTTATTATCACCAGAAGATTTATTACATGCCTGTGAATTAATGGAAGTTTTACATCTTCCTGTCAGGTAATCAAAGAAGAGCAGGTTACAATCTCTTATATTCTGTACCGTGTAAATTGGAGATGTTTAAATCTAGTATTTGTCACATTATTTATATTTAAAGTGATATTTGGAAATAATGTCACTAGCATAAGAACAGGTCGTACCAGAGTTGGGATTTCGCCCGTATATTCCGGACTTGTCCGAATTTTTTTTCCAAACGCACAATATTGTCCGACCGGGAATATGCCCAATCGGACATCAAGACATAGTGAATAATATTCAAAATTCCAAAATTAATATAGTGTACTGAGTAACTACCACTCAACCCCATAATCGTTGACAATAGGCAAGATTGATTAGGTAATTAAGTGATCAACGTATTTATCGTGTTATACCGTCAATAAACCTACCTAGATTAACTACTTAATCTGCCTTGATTGATTGACTTAATCCTTTGTCGGACAATTCATCAATCTAATCTTAAACAGAAGTCATTGCTTTCCCTTTGTCGGACTATTCATCAATCCAATAAGAGTGATTATAATTTTAATTCACCTGTTTACCTCGTGGTCTTCAATTGTCGGGCATTTTAATCGCATTGATTTGAGCCGACAGCATCTATCAACTAATCATAGATGTCACATATCGTAAGAGTATATTATTTTATAACACCTTAATTCATTTTGTCTACGATATCCTTTACGTCTTTTAAGAATCCATATATAAATTCTCATCCACAGTGGCACTTTCCCGTGATCTCGAGCGCCGCACGAATATTGCTTAACATGTTAGGCAGTGCTTACTATGAAGCTGTGTGCTGTAAGTCACGTACGCCATAGCGGCAATACGCTGAAGTCAGCTATGCCTTTTGTCATCACCACAAGTATTATTTCGAACGCTTTTCTTTCATTTGCTGCCGTGTTCTTATTTCTATTACGCACGGATTTGAATATTTTGTTGACATTTTATAAAGAAAAAACGATGTTCTGACATCACAAACTATTCTTATTTCGGAAGTTCGGCATTCATTTGCTGCCACGTAAATCTAAAGGAATATTACGGTTGTGAATTTTATGCCGAAGCAGGATCGACAAGCTTTCATTCAATGTATTACGAAAATGCTTAATTTTGTACGACATTTACTGACATAAATTTGAATGCCGTACGGGAATTAGGTGTGAAAAATAGCGAGGTTCACCAATTTTTATTACGTACGGGATTTGAATATTTTGTTGACATGTGATTTTTAATTGTGGTATGAATTGAATACCGTACGGGAATTAAATATGAAAAATAGCGAGGTTCACCTACTTTTGTTATGTACGTGATTTGAATATTTTGACATGTGACTTTTAATTGTGGTATGAATTCGTCTGCTTAAATAATTATAAGAGTTATGCCCCTTTATTTTCGGTAAAATGTCCGACACAAAAAATTTTGAAATCCCAACTCTGGGTCGTACTCAAGTGATTACAAATTGCTTACAAAAATATGTCCTGGAATGTGCTCTTCTAAATGAACAATAAATTACCTTTACAATATTTCAACCAAGTTGATGAGCCTGCATGATTTTAAAGAACCTTTGATGCTTTTCACAAAATGTTTATTCTGCAAGTGAGTTTTAAAATGTCTCTCTGTTTATTGACAGATTACGAACATTTGATAGTGGTGTGTTAGTTTTACAGTCACAAAGTCAAGATGAAGAAAAAGTCATTTCACATACGACACAATATGTAAGTTGTATTTAACCTGTTGTTTTGTCTCAGTGTAATATAGCCAGGTCTCAGTGTAATATAGCCAGGTTTCAGTGTAATATAGCCAGGTCTCAGTGTAATATAGGCTGGTCTCAGTGTAATATAGCCAGGTCTCAGTGTAATATAGCCAGGTCTCAGTGTAATATAGGCAGGTCTCAGTGTAATATTTAACCAATGTATATTAATTGTAGGTTGAAGACCATGGTTTTAGTACAGCGGAAGAATTAGCACAGTCTATTGGTGTATCTGTTTTATTAGCTAAAGAAAGGTAAAGTAGAGATTAGTCTGAAATATTACTTTAATCATTCGCTACCTCATCCATTTCAATAATGATAATTGCTTTTGATCCAGTCAACCAATTATCAACCACGTATCATAATGCTGTGTTTTTATCTGAATTGAAATGATAATTGCTGTCCCACAAAACCGTCTGCATTCAAAATAAGTAAAGTATCTACAATATTAGAGGGGTTTTTGTCACTATATAGGCTACAGAATTAAGGAAGATAGTTGAATTAATTTTCTTCCAATCAAAAGAAAATTTTGTTTGATGATATTGTTCGAATGATTCAAATTTTTTTCGACCTTATGGTTTTACTTGATCTACCCCGTCATTGGTGAGGTAGGAAATCTGGCTTTAGTTATCTATAGAAATATTTTTAGGCATTAGGAATGGAGATGCTGGTTCAAGGCATGAGATGGAAGCTAAAATCAATATGCTTAATAAAGAATAGCTGTTGTCTGTGAAACAAGCCATTAATTAGTCTATATACACCAGAATATGTAGTAAATGTTAAATTGGAATCCGGTTAGGCCTTACTTTTTATCCTTTTTAATCACTTAAATTTAAATTGTCATTTACTCCATGTTTTATTTCCAGACTCCTGTTAACGGAAAAAGTTGGTGGAATTTGTCGAGATGAAACAGTTGAAGCTCTTAAGTTTTTTCCAAATTTATTTTTAACGCAACCTGCATAAAGATATCTGTTTTTGTCGTAAAGTATAATTTATTGATGTTATTTCAATAATAAATAAAATAGACTAAGGATGTCATTTTCGGGGTGAATTTTGATACTTTACAAATATTTTAAAGAGACTTTGACACTTTTAATTTCTTTGATATAATCTGGTTGTATTGTTTCCTAATGAATTTCAAAATTGACATGCATTTTTATGCTGCAACATCATGTAGTGTTTGACTTCATTGCATCATAAGTCTTTGAAGTTACTATCTTACTGTATACATGTAGCATAAAGTTTAAAAAGCTGCGATACATTTTAAATCTCTCCTGCCTGATTATTAATTTATTTTATATTACCATTAATGATTTAACCCAATAAAATGTTGAATCAATAATATTGGCATACTGTATCTATAAATGAAACTCCTAAGGTAAATCTGTTTTAGTATTCTGTGTCTTTTAGAAAAAAATAACCGCTTATTCTTAAACATAAATTATGTAAGATTTAGATAAACAGCTAGCCATTCTTGCTATAATAGTTCGAAAATAGATAATGTAAAATGAATAATTTAAAAATTTCATTCAAATTACTCTATTGCGAGTGAAGACATTAGCCTTTGAAGGTTGACAAGACATGTGCAATAATTTCAAGCACCGTCCTGGTTGTTCAAAGCTAAGTCTCACTCCTCCGTTTTTAGTTTAAATAAAAATATGGCTGAAATGTTTTAATCTATTTTATATCGGAGATGCCTTCCAGAGTTGCCTTCGAGAGTTGATTATGGCCTGGACTAATCATTTAAAAAACATATCAACCCTAAAGAAAGTCCTGCAATAGGCAGATTTAGCTCTTGCATAATGTATGTTTAATGATGAAATTTTATTCTCCTATGGTATATTAGTATTTTCTTAATTGTACTCTTCCTACCGATAATAAAGCTGTTGCAGACAAAGTACACTCAAAACACTTAAAATTCACACAGCGTTATCAATAGCAGGGGTATTTGTGTATTATTCTTCTATTTGTCTGTTTTTGTCATTTCTATACAATAAAAGAAACAATTTATGTAATGGTCAATACAAGTCTTGATATATTTGTAGATATCATCCATGTCTGTCCAATCAAGTCACCACTCATAGTACCATTTTTCTTTCTTGAGCAAGTGAAGCATTTTGAATTTTTATCCATTTTTCAACCATAATCTAATCAGTGGAAAAACTGTAAACAATAGAAAAATTAGGGGGGGGGGGAGCCCAAGTTCAGATTTTGTTGTTGATATCGTTTGGTTGAAAGGGCTTCAATCTAATAATTCAATAAAGTTCTATGGTGCATCTATTGGTTGTAGATTTTTGTAGGTCAGGATTATTGTTTAATTATTTGGTAGTCAAGGTTTCAACAGACTGTTATTGACTTATCCCTCACATCACCCACAACACGTCAATGATAACAACTCTTCAAGCTCCTAGTGTAGTAAAGACAAGTAAAACAAAATTTTCAACTATAAACCCTAATCCAACCCCTAACCCTAATCTAAACCCAACTCCTAACTAAACCCTAATTCAACCCCTAACCCTAATCAAACCCCTAAGCCTAATCAAACCGATAACCCTAACGAAATTCCAAATGCATGATTTGTCAATAAAATAGCAAATTAGCAGCCCCCATCTACTCGAACACCTCGGGTTTTGTTTTTGACTCATCAGATAGAGCATATAAACTTATAATATGTACTTAAAGAGTTAATCCCAACCCTAAAGGTCACAATTTTTATTCGATTTTGATGAAACTGGAAATGCACTTTTATAATACCAAAGATCTTGGATCCTGTGGATATTCGCGCATATCAGATAGTAACATCTTGATTTATTACCCTTCTTTTTCTGAGCTTATTCTCTCTCCATCTCTTGCGAAGTGTAGGTATATCTTGCAAAGCAACTCTTGTTGCATATTTAAGTACATATTAAAAGTTTATATGCTCTATCTGATGAGTCAAAAACAAAACCCGAGGTGTTCGAGTAGGTGGGGGCTGCTAATTTGCTATTTTAATGACAAATCATGCATTTGGAATTTCGTTAGGGTTATCGGCTTCATTAGGGTTAGGGGTTGTTAAAGGGGAAGACCAACGATTTTCAACAAGGATTCCATAAATCTTAAATATATATTCAGAAAGAATTCCCTCTGTAATACAAGTAAAAAAGTTTTTGTAAAAGAGAAATTAATTTTTATTAAAACCGGAAGTGACATAGTTGGTTCAACACTCCCACTGGACTCTATAGAAAGCATACAGATTTGGCATAAGTTTACTGCTGTATTATGTTCACGCCTCATCCTTGGGCCAAACATCTTATGAAATGGACTGTTTGTTAGGATATTATAAACAGGAATTTATGGTGTTTTAACGTTGAGTACACAAAGCCGTCGCTAAATTCACTCACACTGAACAGTACGCTGTGGTCCAATTCACCCCGCATGGCTAAATATTTACATCACGTGGTTTGATTGACAGCTTACATGTGACATGTATGTCGTCTGCTTCAGTGTTTTTATGCGTGCTGAATCTGCTGACAGATTAACGGAATTGTGACACATGCATATTCAAATAAATATAATTTCCAAAGTTTGTCAACGTCTGGCACCAACGTATTGGAATATAAGATATCTCTTCTATGGGTCTACGGTAATGCCGTATAAACATTCGAGCCCACTCATTCTCAAGAGGAAATAGAAGAAAAAAAGGAAAAGCAGCTCATGTCAACATTATGTGCCATAATGCACTATAATATATGTCTCACATGCCCATAATTTTGGTCTGTTTATGTTGAAAAACGCTGTCATCAAGCACAAAAACATCGAAGCAGACGATATATATATGTCACTTGTAAGCTGACAATCAAACCACGTGATGTAAATATTTAGCCATGAGGGGTGAATTGGGCCACAGCGTACTGTTCAGTGTGAGTGAATTTGTGTACTGAACGTTAAAACACCATAAATTCGTGTTTATAATATCCTAACAAACAGTACATTTCATAAGATTTTTGGCCCAAGGATGAGGCGTGAACACAAAACAGCAGTAAACTTATGCCAAATCTGTATGCTTTCTATAGAGCCCAGTGAGCGTGTTGAACCAACTATGTCACTTCCGGTTTTAATAAAAATTAATTTCTCGTTTACAAAAACTTATTTACTTTTGTTACAGAGGGAATTCTTTCTGAATATTTATTTAAGATTTATGGAAACCTTGTTGAAAATCGTTGGTCTTCCCCTTTAATTGCTATTTTATTGATAAAACATGAATTTGGAATTTCGTTAGGGTTAGTGGGTATATTAGGGTTAGGGGTTGGGTTTTATTTTAGGGTTAGGGGTTGGATTAGGGTTTATAGTTGTTATTTAACAGACGTTCCTTTTGATGTGAGGAAATGGCCAATGAATATACTTTGAAAGGTACTTTATTTAACATAATTTGTTGTAGTTCACTTAAGAAATCACAAGGAAGCTAGAGGCAACTTTGGAGGTAATGTTTTTTGGTAAGTACTAGTTTGAGTAGTGCGTTTAGGTATGTTGGGTGGATTCTAATAGCTGTGGCTCTAAGGCTTTCATTTGTGGGGATGTTGGTATAGCGAGAGGTAACATCCATAGTAAAGAGAATGACATCGTTTCTCATCTTTGAATAAAGTGGGAAGTGTCTTAGATGTGGCTAGGATGAAGAGGGACGAAATTGCTTGATATGTTCGTCTATGAATTCTGAGGGAGTCCCTGCTAAAACATGGGTGCAAAGGCACCACACTTGCAGATAAAGAGGGCAACGCAATAATCATGGCGGATACCCTCCAAACAGCAATAGATAAGACCATTGGGGAGCTCAAAAAAGACTCCCCAACCACCACCTACTCGAGTTCTACAGTTTTGGCCCAGGGACTTCACCCTTCCAAAATACCAAGCTCAAGCCACATTCATCCAGAGCGCTCCGTTCCCTTCCCTTCACAACTGGAATTTTCCTACTGCCCCGCCCCAGTGGAAACCTGGAGAACCATCTTAACCAGCAGGAGCGACACTTGGAATTTAACCCGAGACCCCGCACCTGGACAAACTTTCCCAGTTAGATGCCATTGCAGAGGAACTCTTCCTCAGACCCTAGTTATTGGATAATGATCTCAACTCATCTTTCATTTTGGGTTAGGGTTTTGAATAAATCTTTCTCAACCTTTTTGCTACCTCTTTTCTCTTTTTACTACTTTATCTTTGGTGTCGCCTAGACCCTCCCCTCACCCTCCTATACACTCACCCCAGTATAAAATCCCAAACCCCGGTATTAGGATCCCTGTTAAACCAGAGATAAATCAGTCTGAAGTGTTCAATAAGAACGCAACTAGTCATTGCTAATAGGGATAACTGACCGAATCGCCCATCCTGGACCTTATCTACCCAGTCATATAACTGATTAATCATGTTTTGAAAAAGTACCAGAAACTTTTTCTTATTACTGTTGTAGAATTGCCCAGTCTACCTTATGTTTATAATAGACTGGGCCAGGTTTAATAGTGGACTGGTCCAATGCATGTACATTAAATAAGAGATAAAAGGCCAGTTTGATATTCACATGTTCTCTCTCAGTCTCACTTTTTGATATCCTATTGTGATTTGAATGGTTGGACAAGAATTGTTGTGGTGATTTAGAAGACAGGCATAAGACAGAAATCAGAAGTTGACTTAGATTGATCAGACTATCCGACCATTGGTTGATAAGTACCCTTTTATCTACACTCAGATATACTGAAGATATACTTAGTTGTACAGGAAAAAAACCCTTGACCCATCAAGCCTTACCAATACTTGGCCATCACCGGTGAGGTCAATAGATGGGCCTAAACCCAATCTAGAGGCAGATAGATACCTAATTTTACAATAAATGGCGCTGCGGCTTTTTGAACTTTAGCTTGTAGGGTTATTTGGGAGTTTATAAAATTCCAGGTTTCCTTATTTAGTGGAGATAGTTCACATATAAAAGTACCCATTGTAAATTGCAGTAATTAAAATCAGTAAATAGTAAAAGTTATTATTCTAGTCAGTTTATAGAATTGTGATTTGAATTGCAATGGGAGGAAAATAGTGTATTTATTGGTAATTAAATTGTTGTTGGTGCAGAAGCGAAATCGCGGGAAAATACTACCCGTCGCCTTGGTAACGCATGCTTATTGAATGCAGGTAGTGGGACTAGACATTATTCAGAGCTAGGGTTAGGGTTAGGGTTATTTATATATTTGACAATTTAATTAAACAGAAGTTAGTCAGTTATTAGGATAGTATTTTAGTTAATATTTCTATAGGACAGTGAAATTAAAGTTGATTTATTTTTACTGTTTCAATATTAATGCTTTGAAGTGAGATCACGTGGGTAGATTAATTATTACTGTTGTAGAATTGCCCAGTCTACCTTATGTTTATAATAGACTGGGCCAGGTTTAATAGTGGACTGGTCCAATGCATGTGCATTGAATAAGAGATAAAAGGCCAGTTTGATATTCACATGTTCTCTCTCATTATTCTATATCCTATTGTGATTAGAAAGGTTGGACAAGAATTGTTGTGGTGATTTAGAAGACAGGCATAAGACAGAAGTCAAAAGGTGGACTTAGATTGATCAGACCATTGGTTGATAAGTACCCTTTTATCTATACTCAGATTTCTATACTCAGATATACTGAGGATATACTTAGGGAAAATACCCCTTGACCCATCAAGCCTTACCAATACTTAGTCTCTGTCACCCAGAACCCCCTAGTCTTCAACGCACGGAGGGTCTGGGTCGGTTCTCAATTTTTGACGAAATTTACTGGATAATCTACCACATAAAAAACCAAACATTTGGTTACGCATGGGCAATGGAACCTTTTGGCTAAAGTATCCAATGAAAATATCGGTAGGTGCTATATCTTATGAAGCCGGGCCGATTTTGCTAGATTCTATAAAGCGTGGTTGAAATATATCCCACAATTCACTTCGCACATCTATATTTAGAAACAAAATAGAGACGAGGAATAAGCATTCATCGCGATGAAGAATTAAGAAGATTGTGAGAAGCCATACGTCTGATTCATGACGAGAGAAAATTTTAAAGAGTGTCATCGTTGACACGCGAGCTGTTTTAATAGATTCAGTACGTGGTAACTTAAAAGACTGGATAATCCAGACAATGACCTATTTTCCGTCAAATTTTGAGGACCCATCCAGACTAATATTCGTAGAATATTTGTATGGATGATAGAGACTAACCAATACTTGGCCATCACCGGTGAGGTCAATAGATGGGCCTAAACCCAATCTAGGGACAGAATAGTACCCAATTTTACTTTATTACTTAGGAATTTCCCGATAGGCAATTTAACCGGAAGTAAACAAACAAAATGGCCGACTATTGAGAAATTATTTTAGAACTTAGGACTTTTTGTTGAATAAAGGGAAGTGATTGACTTTTTGAAGATAATTTGAGATCTTATATCCCTAGTACAATAAAGCCCTATATAGTGAAGCTTTAGGGAAGTGGTATAGATAAGTTAGGAATAAATTAAATTGACTTTACCTAATTTTCACCATGGCATATGGGGGTAATCAGTCACAGTCACTGACAGTGGTCTAGAAAGATGGAACAAGATTATCGAGATGCATTCTTAACAGAGACTCAACATTTTATGGAGGATCAGCGATCATTGATTCCACCTCCTATGTACCCCAGTCAGGATGTTAGAATTAATGACCCTATCCCAAATATCGATAACAAAAAAGATAAGGGGAAATTGATGAAACGGGATGGGGGTCTTAGTCAGGATGCTAGGGTTAAGGATCCTATCCCACCCCTAAATGAACAGGAGGGGGAGGGGAGACATGTGAGAGAGGATGGGGGTACCCGAGTCAGGGAGAATTATTTTAATCCCTCCACTATACCACGTTCTCTATCTTTTAATGGAAAATCAAATGGAAGTTGGAATACTTTTAGGGATAAATTTGTCCGGTTTGCCTTGTCCCAACCTTGGGGGGCTAATAGCTTTCAATGTATGAATTACTTAATTTACTTATGTTATTGTTTATCTGATAAGGCAGCCGAGTATTTCACGAATATAACTCGGAGATATCCGCAAATGAATTTTCAAGTGACATTAGAAATGATGGAAAAACGTTTCGGAGGTCAGGATATACCCGAGGCAGCCCATGTGGAATTTCAAACGGCAACTCAGGGGGTTAATGAATCGATAAGTGACTGGAGTGACCGAGTTCAACAGTTAGCGTTGAGAGCTTATTCTGGTTTTTCTACGGAGAGTTTTATAGCTAGACAATCTGGTAGGTTTGTCGCTAATTTAAGATTAATCGACATGGAGGAAGCGGTTGAAAGGTTGCAGTGTTAAAATCTAACACTAGTTCATCTAGGGGTAGTGGTTATCCCGGGGGAGATAGGAATGTAGGATTTCCTAATTCTGCAGAGATAGTCTTTCCCTCAGACACTTAGACATGATGACTATGAATCGGGTGGGGTTAGGTCTCGACCGTCCAGATCTTCTATTCCTAGACGACTATATCAAGATCCACGATCCCCTTGTGTTAATAGAACTTATTATTACCCTGAGTTAAGATCGACAAGTCCTTCTCAAGTAGGATTTACGGATTTGCCCCCGACAGATATGCAAACGTCAATGGAATATAGTCCAGTATATCCCTATGTACGCAGAACTAGTCCTTCGCCTATGCGTAAGCAAGTTAAACCTCCCAGTTTAAGTGTTGGGCAAATTCCAGAAAAACCGAAAGAGGAATCGGAGATAGGTCAAGTTAAAATGGAAGTAAGCCAACTTAAAGATATGATAGCGACTTTAATTTTAACTTTGAATAGGAGAAGGTCATCCCCTTCGCCTAATAGGACAAATATTACATGTTTTGGATGTGGAGAGTTAGGCCATTATAAGAATGAATGCCCCCAGCAGCCTACTAAGTTACCGGCATCTACCTCCACAAAGAAACAGTTAAGGATTAAGGAAGAAAATGATACTTTAAACGTTCAAGGGACGAGGCAGTAGGCCTGCCCTCGTTCCCGGTTGAACAAGGCCCAAACTTGAAACAATCACTCTTACCTGAACCTGTAGAAGAATGTCCGGTTAACATTGCTCTTAGTTCCCAGGTTGGGGGGAGTGTTAGTGTTTCTGAGCCTGATGAGGAGATTTCTGTTGCTAGGTTACCCTCTGCTATTGCATATAGAGTCCCCATAACAATAGAAAATTTAGTTACTGAGTCATTAATTGACACTGGTTCGGATTGTACTATAATATCGCCTAAGGTTTATGATGAGCTTGAAATTAAACCACCCAAAATTAGGGATATTACAATACATGCTGCAGCTGAGAACATGACATTTCCTGGATTTCTAATTGGCCCCGAATAGGGTCTTTTACGTTCACGGATAATGTGTATGTAGCCCCAATAGCTGACACAGCTTTACTTGGTTTAAATTTTCTTAGAAAGTGGAAAGTTATTATTGATTTTTTATACGCCCACATTGAAATGTGGTCGTATATTGTCGTCTCCCCCGTCCGTCCGTCGGTCCGGCGTCCACAATTGCTTGTGGACGCTCTACAGGCTTAAAGTTAATATCCGATTGACTTTAAATTTATACACAGTGTTTAAGGTCATGAGACGAAGAAGCCTATTGTTTTTCAGCGATTTCCGATAATAACTACCAGAGTTATGGCCCTTGATCACTTAAAAAAATCTTGTGGACGCTCTAGAGGCCAAAGTTAATATCCGATTGACTTTAAATTTATACACAGCGTTTAAGGTCATAAGACAATGAAGCCTATTGATTTTCGGCGATTTCCGATAATTAGTGCCAGAGTTATGGCCCTTGATCTCTTTAAAAAATCTTGTGGGCGCTCTAAAGGTCAAAGTTAATATCCGATTGACTTTAAATTTATACACAGTGTTTAAGGTTATAAGACGAAGACGCCTATTGATTTTCAGCGATTTCCGATATTTAGTGCCAGAGTTATGGCTTTGATCACCTCAAAAAATCTTGTGGACGCTCTGGAGGCCAAAGTTAATATCCGATTGACTTTAGATTTATACACGGTGTTTAAGGTCATGAGACGAAGAAGCCTTTTGATTTTCAGCGATTTCAAATAATTACTGCCAGAGTTATCTCCCTTGATAACTTCAAAAATTCTTGTGACGCTATAGAGGCCAAAGTTACCATCCGATTGACTTCAGATTGATACATAGAGTTTAAGGTGTTGAAACGAACAAGTATTTTGATTTTCAATGAATTTAGATAACTGAACAGCTAAATCCATGATATTAAATGTTTCATGTATATACTAATTGTTAGCTTGGGGTAAAACTTTATAAAAAGCAATCAAATTCTAATGATTTTCTGATAATTACATAATGAGTTGTTACTCTTAATCAGTTTTTAGTGTATTACAAATGTTGCATTACCGAAAAAAGTAAAAATATGCGACAACCCTTGTTGACTGCCCGGACGATTTAGCTGCTGTGGGCGTATGTTTCGTTGCCTGGCAACCTATCTTTATATGAGTGTTTAAAGGACAATATTGGTGCCAGTCATTATCACATTTGTGATAGAACTGATTAAACACTTTCCAAATATAATATTAACACAGAGATCATCGCTACCATAGAGGAGTAATAAAGGATTCATGAATCGGAAGTGACGAACGCCAAAGGAAAACGCGAGTTATTCCTCTATATAACTAACTGATGTGACTAGTGATAACAGATACATGGGCGAATATCTGCTCACTAATAATTCCTCGAAGACCTAAAGTTGCTGTGTGACACTGTGAGAGAATATCTTACAATTCATAAAAAGAATTGACTGCCACTAGATAAGAGACATGCCCATAATTTTGGTCTGTTTATGTTGAAAAACGCTGTCATCAAGCACAAAAACATCGAAGCAGACGATATATATATGTCACTTGTAAGCTGACAATCAAACCACGTGATGTAAATATTTAGCCATGAGGGGTGAATTGGGCCACAGCGTACTGTTCAGTGTGAGTGAATTTGTGTACTGAACGTTAAAACACCATAAATTCGTGTTTATAATATCCTAACAAACAGTACATTTCATAAGATTTTTGGCCCAAGGATGAGGCGTGAACACAAAACAGCAGTAAACTTATGCCAAATCTGTATGCTTTCTATAGAGCCCAGTGAGCGTGTTGAACCAACTATGTCACTTCCGGTTTTAATAAAAATTAATTTCTCGTTTACAAAAACTTATTTACTTTTGTTACAGAGGGAATTCTTTCTGAATATTTATTTAAGATTTATGGAAACCTTGTTGAAAATCGTTGGTCTTCCCCTTTAATTGCTATTTTATTGATAAAACATGAATTTGGAATTTCGTTAGGGTTAGTGGGTATATTAGGGTTAGGGGTTGGGTTTTATTTTAGGGTTAGGGGTTGGATTAGGGTTTATAGTTGTTATTTAACAGACGTTCCTTTTGATGTGAGGAAATGGCCAATGAATATACTTTGAAAGGTACTTTATTTAACATAATTTGTTGTAGTTCACTTAAGAAATCACAAGGAAGCTAGAGGCAACTTTGGAGGTAATGTTTTTTGGTAAGTACTAGTTTGAGTAGTGCGTTTAGGTATGTTGGGTGGATTCTAATAGCTGTGGCTCTAAGGCTTTCATTTGTGGGGATGTTGGTATAGCGAGAGGTAACATCCATAGTAAAGAGAATGACATCGTTTCTCATCTTTGAATAAAGTGGGAAGTGTCTTAGATGTGGCTAGGATGAAGAGGGACGAAATTGCTTGATATGTTCGTCTATGAATTCTGAGGGAGTCCCTGCTAAAACATGGGTGCAAAGGCACCACACTTGCAGATAAAGAGGGCAACGCAATAATCATGGCGGATACCCTCCAAACAGCAATAGATAAGACCATTGGGGAGCTCAAAAAAGACTCCCCAACCACCACCTACTCGAGTTCTACAGTTTTGGCCCAGGGACTTCACCCTTCCAAAATACCAAGCTCAAGCCACATTCATCCAGAGCGCTCCGTTCCCTTCCCTTCACAACTGGAATTTTCCTACTGCCCCGCCCCAGTGGAAACCTGGAGAACCATCTTAACCAGCAGGAGCGACACTTGGAATAACCCGAGACCCCGCACCTGGACAAACTTTCCCAGTTAGATGCCATTGCAGAGGAACTCTTCCTCAGACCCTAGTTATTGGATAATGATCTCAACTCATCTTTCATTTTGGGTTAGGGTTTTGAATAAATCTTTCTCAACCTTTTTGCTACCTCTTTTCTCTTTTTACTACTTTATCTTTGGTGTCGCCTAGACCCTCCCCTCACCCTCCTATACACTCACCCCAGTATAAAATCCCAAACCCCGGTATTAGGATCCCTGTTAAACCAGAGATAAATCAGTCTGAAGTGTTCAATAAGAACGCAACTAGTCATTGCTAATAGGGATAACTGACCGAATCGCCCATCCTGGACCTTATCTACCCAGTCATATAACTGATTAATCATGTTTTGAAAAAGTACCAGAAACTTTTTCTTATTACTGTTGTAGAATTGCCCAGTCTACCTTATGTTTATAATAGACTGGGCCAGGTTTAATAGTGGACTGGTCCAATGCATGTGCATTAAATAAGAGATAAAAGGCCAGTTTGATATTCACATGTTCTCTCTCAGTCTCACTTTTTGATATCCTATTGTGATTTGAATGGTTGGACAAGAATTGTTGTGGTGATTTAGAAGACAGGCATAAGACAGAAATCAGAAGTTGACTTAGATTGATCAGACTATCCGACCATTGGTTGATAAGTACCCTTTTATCTACACTCAGATATACTGAAGATATACTTAGTTGTACAGGAAAAAAACCCTTGACCCATCAAGCCTTACCAATACTTGGCCATCACCGGTGAGGTCAATAGATGGGCCTAAACCCAATCTAGAGGCAGATAGATACCTAATTTTACAATAAATGGCGCTGCGGCTTTTTGAACTTTAGCTTGTAGGGTTATTTGGGAGTTTATAAAATTCCAGGTTTCCTTATTTAGTGGAGATAGTTCACATATAAAAGTACCCATTGTAAATTGCAGTAATTAAAATCAGTAAATAGTAAAAGTTATTATTCTAGTCAGTTTATAGAATTGTGATTTGAATTGCAATGGGAGGAAAATAGTGTATTTATTGGTAATTGAATTGTTGTTGGTGCAGAAGCGAAATCGCGGGAAAATACTACCCGTCGCCTTGGTAACGCATGCTTATTGAATGCAGGTAGTGGGACTAGACATTATTCAGAGCTAGGGTTAGGGTTAGGGTTATTTATATATTTGACAATTTAATTAAACAGAAGTTAGTCAGTTATTAGGATAGTATTTTAGTTAATATTTCTATAGGACAGTGAAATTAAAGTTGATTTATTTTTACTGTTTCAATATTAATGCTTTGAAGTGAGATCACGTGGGTAGATTAATTATTACTGTTGTAGAATTGCCCAGTCTACCTTATGTTTATAATAGACTGGGCCAGGTTTAATAGTGGACTGGTCCAATGCATGTGCATTGAATAAGAGATAAAAGGCCAGTTTGATATTCACATGTTCTCTCTCATTATTCTATATCCTATTGTGATTAGAAAGGTTGGACAAGAATTGTTGTGGTGATTTAGAAGACAGGCATAAGACAGAAGTCAAAAGGTGGACTTAGATTGATCAGACCATTGGTTGATAAGTACCCTTTTATCTATACTCAGATTTCTATACTCAGATATACTGAGGATATACTTAGGGAAAATACCCCTTGACCCATCAAGCCTTACCAATACTTAGTCTCTGTCACCCAGAACCCCCTAGTCTTCAACGCACGGAGGGTCTGGGTCGGTTCTCAATTTTTGACGAAATTTACTGGATAATCTACCACATAAAAAACCAAACATTTGGTTATGCATGGGCAATGGAACCTTTTGGCTAAAGTATCCAATGAAAATATCGGTAGGTGCTATATCTTATGAAGCCGGGCCGATTTTGCTAGATTCTATAAAGCGTGGTTGAAATATATCCCACAATTCACTTCGCACATCTATATTTAGAAACAAAATAGAGACGAGGAATAAGCATTCATCGCGATGAAGAATTAAGAAGATTGTGAGAAGCCATACGTCTGATTCATGACGAGAGAAAATTTTAAAGAGTGTCATCGTTGACACGCGAGCTGTTTTAATAGATTCAGTACGTGGTAACTTAAAAGACTGGATAATCCAGACAATGACCTATTTTCCGTCAAATTTTGAGGACCCATCCAGACTAATATTCGTAGAATATTTGTATGGATGATAGAGACTAACCAATACTTGGCCATCACCGGTGAGGTCAATAGATGGGCCTAAACCCAATCTAGGGACAGAATAGTACCCAATTTTACTTTATTACTTAGGAATTTCCCGATAGGCAATTTAACCGGAAGTAAACAAACAAAATGGCCGACTATTGAGAAATTATTTTAGAACTTAGGACTTTTTGTTGAATAAAGGGAAGTGATTGACTTTTTGAAGATAATTTGAGATCTTATATCCCTAGTACAATAAAGCCCTATATAGTGAAGCTTTAGGGAAGTGGTATAGATAAGTTAGGAATAAATTAAATTGACTTTACCTAATTTTCACCATGGCATATGGGGGTAATCAGTCACAGTCACTGACAGTGGTCTAGAAAGATGGAACAAGATTATCGAGATGCATTCTTAACAGAGACTCAACATTTTATGGAGGATCAGCGATCATTGATTCCACCTCCTATGTACCCCAGTCAGGATGTTAGAATTAATGACCCTATCCCAAATATCGATAACAAAAAAGATAAGGGGAAATTGATGAAACGGGATGGGGGTCTTAGTCAGGATGCTAGGGTTAAGGATCCTATCCCACCCCTAAATGAACAGGAGGGGGAGGGGAGACATGTGAGAGAGGATGGGGGTACCCGAGTCAGGGAGAATTATTTTAATCCCTCCACTATACCACGTTCTCTATCTTTTAATGGAAAATCAAATGGAAGTTGGAATACTTTTAGGGATAAATTTGTCCGGTTTGCCTTGTCCCAACCTTGGGGGGCTAATAGCTTTCAATGTATGAATTACTTAATTTACTTATGTTATTGTTTATCTGATAAGGCAGCCGAGTATTTCACGAATATAACTCGGAGATATCCGCAAATGAATTTTCAAGTGACATTAGAAATGATGGAAAAACGTTTCGGAGGTCAGGATATACCCGAGGCAGCCCATGTGGAATTTCAAACGGCAACTCAGGGGGTTAATGAATCGATAAGTGACTGGAGTGACCGAGTTCAACTGTTAGCGTTGAGAGCTTATTCTGGTTTTTCTACGGAGAGTTTTATAGCTAGACAATCTGGTAGGTTTGTCGCTAATTTAAGATTAATCGACATGGAGGAAGCGGTTGAAAGGTTGCAGTGTTAAAATCTAACACTAGTTCATCTAGGGGTAGTGGTTATCCCGGGGGAGATAGGAATGTAGGATTTCCTAATTCTGCAGAGATAGTCTTTCCCTCAGACACTTAGACATGATGACTATGAATCGGGTGGGGTTAGGTCTCGACCGTCCAGATCTTCTATTCCTAGACGACTATATCAAGATCCACGATCCCCTTGTGTTAATAGAACTTATTATTACCCTGAGTTAAGATCGACAAGTCCTTCTCAAGTAGGATTTACGGATTTGCCCCCGACAGATATGCAAACGTCAATGGAATATAGTCCAGTATATCCCTATGTACGCAGAACTAGTCCTTCGCCTATGCGTAAGCAAGTTAAACCTCCCAGTTTAAGTGTTGGGCAAATTCCAGTAAAACCGAAAGAGGAATCGGAGATAGGTCAAGTTAAAATGGAAGTAAGCCAACTTAAAGATATGATAGCGACTTTAATTTTAACTTTGAATAGGAGAAGGTCATCCCCTTCGCCTAATAGGACAAATATTACATGTTTTGGATGTGGAGAGTTAGGCCATTATAAGAATGAATGCCCCCAGCAGCCTACTAAGTTACCGGCATCTACCTCCACAAAGAAACAGTTAAGGATTAAGGAAGAAAATGATACTTTAAACGTTCAAGGGACGAGGCAGTAGGCCTGCCCTCGTTCCCGGTTGAACAAGGCCCAAACTTGAAACAATCACTCTTACCTGAACCTGTAGAAGAATGTCCGGTTAACATTGCTCTTAGTTCCCAGGTTGGGGGGAGTGTTAGTGTTTCTGAGCCTGATGAGGAAATTTCTGTTGCTAGGTTACCCTCTGCTATTGCATATAGAGTCCCCATAACAATAGAAAATTTAGTTACTGAGTCATTAATTGACACTGGTTCGGATTGTACTATAATATCGCCTAAGGTTTATGATGAGCTTGAAATTAAACCACCCAAAATTAGGGATATTACAATACATGCTGCAGCTGAGAACATGACATTTCCTGGATTTCTAATTGGCCCCGTTACTCTCCGAATAGGGTCTTTTACGTTCACGGATAATGTGTATGTAGCCCCAATAGCTGACACAGCTTTACTTGGTTTAAATTTTCTTAGAAAGTGGAAAGTTATTATTGATTTTTTATACGCCCACATTGAAATGTGGTCGTATATTGTCGTCTCCCCCGTCCGTCCGTCGGTCCGGCGTCCACAATTGCTTGTGGACGCTCTACAGGCTTAAAGTTAATATCCGATTGACTTTAAATTTATACACAGTGTTTAAGGTCATGAGACGAAGAAGCCTATTGTTTTTCAGCGATTTCCGATAATAACTACCAGAGTTATGGCCCTTGATCACTTAAAAAAATCTTGTGGACGCTCTAGAGGCCAAAGTTAATATCCGATTGACTTTAAATTTATACACAGCGTTTAAGGTCATAAGACAATGAAGCCTATTGATTTTCGGCGATTTCCGATATTTAGTGCCAGAGTTATGGCTTTGATCACCTCAAAAAATCTTGTGGACGCTCTGGAGGCCAAAGTTAATATCCGATTGACTTTAGATTTATACACGGTGTTTAAGGTCATGAGACGAAGAAGCCTTTTGATTTTCAGCGATTTCAAATAATTACTGCCAGAGTTATCTCCCTTGATAACTTCAAAAATTCTTGTGACGCTATAGAGGCCAAAGTTACCATCCGATTGACTTCAGATTGATACATAGAGTTTAAGGTGTTGAAACGAACAAGTATTTTGATTTTCAATGAATTTAGATAACTGAACAGCTAAATCCATGATATTAAATGTTTCATGTATATACTAATTGTTAGCTTGGGGTA
This sequence comes from Patella depressa, assembly GCA_948474765.1. NCBI lineage: Eukaryota > Metazoa > Mollusca > Gastropoda > Patellidae > Patella > Patella depressa. The sequence continues at coordinate 50,824,216 of OX419722.1, read as the reverse complement.
AAACTTTATAAAAAGCAATCAAATTCTAATGATTTTCTGATAATTACATAATGAGTTGTTACTCTTAATCAGTTTTTAGTGTATTACAAATGTTGCATTACCGAAAAAAGTAAAAATATGCGACAACCCTTGTTGACTGCCCGGACGATTTAGCTGCTGTGGGCGTATGTTTCGTTGCCTGGCAACCTATCTTTATATGAGTGTTTAAAGGACAATATTGGTGCCAGTCATTATCACATTTGTGATAGAACTGATTAAACACTTTCCAAATATAATATTAACACAGAGATCATCGCTACCATAGAGGAGTAATAAAGGATTCATGAATCGGAAGTGACGAACGCCAAAGGAAAACGCGAGTTATTCCTCTATATAACTAACTGATGTGACTAGTGATAACAGATACATGGGCGAATATCTGCTCACTAATAATTCCTCGAAGACCTAAAGTTGCTGTGTGACACTGTGAGAGAATATCTTACAATTCATAAAAAGAATTGACTGCCACTAGATAAGAGAACAGGAAAGAAAAACAGATTAAAAGTCTGTGCATTACCATGTTTTTATAAGGCAGGGGAGACCGGGGCACATTGAACCACCATGGATATATCCTTTACAAATAATACTATACAACCCAACACTATACAGAAGTGAGGTAACTTCTTAGACCCATTCTCCATCAATAAGCCACATGCTGTGAATTATTTTCTTAGGCAGTGGATTTTTTCAAAAAAGCGCTTAAAAGAGAAATATTTTCCATACATGTTAACTTCTTAGCCTAGGAAATTCTTGTACTTAAGTTCATATATGTCTAATCTATACAATCCAGATAAACCGGGGTTTGATCCATATAAGAGGGCATATTGATTTTATTTTTAAATTTTGATCATGAAATAAAGAGATCTTCTAATAAAAACATTTGATATGAAATGAGGACAAACATGTATGTGAACAAAGTGGTTCAATGTGCCCCGGTCTCCCCTATAGAAGGAATAAAAACAAGGGGCTGTACAGAGTATTTCTATTTTTCCCGTGTTCTCTTATCTTATGACACTTAATTACTTTATTGTATCGTCAGATAACCTCTTGCGGTCCCATATAACAACTTTTTGTCTTCGAAGGAATTATTAGTGAGCAGGAATTCGGCCGTTTATCTGTCATCACTCGTCACTTCAGTCATTCACATAGAGAGATAACTCGTGTTTTCCTTTGGCGTTCGTCACTTCCGATTCATGAATCCTTTATTACTCCTCTATGGTAGCGATGATCTCTGTGTTAATATTATATTTGGAAAGTGTTTAATCAGTTCTATCACATATGTGATAATGACTGGCACCAATATTGTCCTTTAATAGTAGGGGATGAGAGTATTCCCCTAGTAACAGGATTAAGGCCTACGTGTAATACTGATAGTACCCCATATACTGCCCAAGTTATGGTCCCTACTAAAACTATTATTGCTGCTAGGTCAGTTACTTGTCTACCTTGTAAAATGGATAGGACATTAAAAGATTATATGATAGAGCCTATAGAAAGTAAACAGTTGCTTATTGGTCGCACTCTTCATTCAAATACTGATTATCCCACGGTATGTTTGATTAATGCGTCTGATAAGGATATTGTTTTGAAGTCTAATGACATAATTGGACAAGCCTATGAGGTCGGAAAGGAATCAATACTTCCTATTCCCTTAGGAGATTCTTCCCCGGGTTCCCCCAACCCTAACCCTGTAGGTCCCTCCAATGTTGACAATGGGGTACTGAATGAAGATGGTAGTCCAAGGGTACCTGAACATTTAGTTGCCTTATATGAACGATCAATTAAGCATTTGTCAAGCGACCAAGCGAAGCAAATAGCGGAATTATTGATTGATTTTAGTGATGTTTTTGCTCAAACTGAATATGACTTAGGAAATTTTACTGCCATAGAACATGCTATTCACACGGGCGATGCCCGGCCCATTAAGGAACGCATGCGTAGGACACCTTTGTGTTTTGCCTCGGAAGAGGAAGCCCATTTAAAGAAAATGTTGAAAGCGGGTGTTATCGAACCTTCCACTTCTGATTGGGCGTCGGCCCCAGTATTAATACGCAAACCTGACGTGAATGTAAGATGGTGTATTGATTATGGAGCCCTTAATGCAGTTACGACTAAGAATGTATATCCTTTACCTATTATCGATGAATGTTTAGATACCCTCGCAGGGAATACTTGGTTTTCTAAATTAGATGCTAACTCTGCATATTGGCAGATTAAAGTTAAGCCGGAAGATCAAAAGAAAACAGCATTTCTAACTAAATTTGGCCTCTTCGAGTTCAAGCGTATGCCTTTTGGCCTTAGCAACAGCCCAAGTTCTTACTCTAGAGCTGCCAATTTGGTCCTGCAGGGCCTAAATTGGAATATATTGTTAGCATTCATCGATGATGTGTTAATTATGGGTCAAAAATTTGAAGATCACATATTCAATCTTGGAACGGTTTTGGCACGTTTCCGTCAGTATGGATTAAAAATGAAACCTAAGAAGTGTGAATTGTTTAGGCAGGAAGTAGAATTCCTAGGCCGTATTGTGAGCAAAAACGGTATAAAAATGAGTGATAAACACTTAGCCCCGGTGAGAGATTGGCAGATTCCAAAAAATACTAAAGAGGTAGAAAAATTCTTGGGATTTGCCAATTATCATCGGGTCTTTTTAAAAGGGTACGCAGAGAAGGTGCTGGCCTTGTACTCTATTACAGGTAAAAAAAACTTTTTATTGGGGGGAGGAGCAGCAAGAAGCTTTTGAAAATATAAAGACTGCTTTAATAACTACCCCAGTTTTAGCTCTACCTAATCAAACTGATCCGTTTGTCTTAGATACTGACGCGAGTAATTTAGCAGTGGCCGCAGAATTAAGTCGGGTCCAAGATGGACAAAAGAGAGTAATAGCCTACTCTAGTTTTTCTTTAACCCCGGAACAGCAGCGGTACTGTACCACACGGAAAGAATTACTTGCGGTTGTTCGATTTACCCGCCAATTTAGGCATTATATCTTGGGTCGTCCTTTTACGGTCAGGACTGACCATAGTAGTCTTACTTGGTTACTGAAGTTTAAACGTCCTAATGGTCAGTTAGCTAGGTGGATGGAAGAGCTTGCCCAATATGATATGACTGTAAAATATAGACCAGGTTCCAAACATGTAAATGCAGACGCCCTGTCTAGGATACCTGTGTCCGGCCCTTGTCCTGAATTTGCCTTGAATATACGTCCGAGTGATTTGCCCTGTGGAGGTTGTAAATATTGTGTAAGAGCCCATGAGAATTGGTATGAATATCAAACTAATGTCGAAGAAGCTGTCCCTTTAATCCCACCCAAGATTAATGGGAAACCCCCTATTGATATTGACCTCAATAGTTTTAAAGGGGAATGGCAAGACAAAATTAATGAAATCTTGGTACAACTGATTCTGATGGATTGTTAACAACTTGTGCTCTAATAGTGTCTCCTAAAGATACCCAGGGAAATCCCCAAGTGTTAACCTTGACCCAGAAATCAGAAATTATATTATCTAGATGACAATCAAATCTTGTATAGGAAAGATGTGGACGGTCATTCTCAACTAGTAGTGCCCAAACCTTTAGTCTCGGAACTGTTACGATTAAACCATGATGTACCGCTGGCGGGTCATCCAGGTAGAGATCGAACTAGACATAGAATCAGAACAAAATATTATTGGTATGGAATGACCCAAGAAATCAAGTTATACGTTGCATCATGTATGAAATGTAATCAAAGTAAAAAGGCAACTAGGATAGCTAGACATAATTTATTCAATTATCACGCAGGAGCCCCTATGGAAAGAGTTCATTTGGATTTCTTAGGTTCTTTACCCAAATCCAATCAGGGAAATGAATATATTTTGATGATGGTGGATCAATTCACCAAATGGGTCGAATGTATCCCTTTGCCCTCTCAGACTGCGGAAATAACAGCACAGGCTGCGGTTAATGAATTCTTTTCGAGATTTGGAATCCGTTCCATATCTTTACTGATCAGGGACGGAATTTCCAAAGTGACTTATTTATCTCCTTGTGTGATTTATTGAAAATACATCGAGCCCGCACCACCCCCTATCGCCCTTCGTCGAAATGGCAGGTTGAGCGATACAATAGGACGCTAATGGACGCTTTACGCTGTTATATGGGGGATACACAAGCAGATTGGGATATTTATTTACCTCAATTAGCCGGTGCTCTTCGTTCCTCGGTCAACCGGAGTACTGGGTATACACCCAATAGATTAATGTTGGGGAGAGAGATCAATATGCCCACTGACCTCATGTTTGGGTCTCCAGCGGAAGAACAAGAACCCCTGCCTGATTTATATTTTAAAAATCTTAAGGAAAATATAGTTAAGTCGCATGAAATTGCCCGTAAAACTTTGCAAACTAGTCAAAAGCGCATGAAAAAGGATTACGATGTGAAAATATGGAAAAAATCCTATGATATAGGGGATTGTGTATATATCTTGGATACTGCCTGTCTTAAGGGAAAGAACAAAAAATTAAGTCCTTATTGGAAAGGCCCAGGGGTGATTGATAAGGTCTTGACCCCTTATCTCTTAAGGGTGAAAACGCGTAATGCCCAGTCCATTATGCACCATGATCGAATAAAACCGTGTCGAGATAGGGAGATTCCCCCCTGGGTAGAGCATTATAGAAATAAAATCATGAGTGGGGATCATTCTACTCCAGTGAGTCCTACTCGCAAAATTTATTGTGTTTGTCGGAGACCATGGGGGCGAGGGTTCGGAATCCAGTGCGACCATTGTTTAGAGTGGTTCCACGGAAGGTGTTAATTTGACCCCTGAGGATGCGGAGTGTATAGAAATATATACCTGCCCCTTTTGTGATTCTTCTTAAAATTTTATTATCGATGTCAATAGTTTTAATTTAACAGTTTTTATCTTTATTTCTACCCATTGAGTGCACGTAAGACCTGGGTGGGGCACGGCATTCTTTGGGTTAAATGGATTTCTCCAGGGAGGGTCCCTTTTTATACGCCCACATTTTCATGTGGACGTATTATGTCGTCGCCCCTGTCCGTCCGGACGTCCGTCCGTCCGGACGTCCACAATTTGTTTGTGGACTCTCTACAGGTCACAATTCTTATCTGATTTTGACAAAACTTGAAATATAGGTTTATCCCCATAAGTTCTCGGTTCCTTTAGATATTGGCATGTATCGGATCGGAACTTCATGGATTATGGCCCCTGATTGTACGAAATATCATGTTTTTAGCTTGTGGACCCTATAGAGGTCACAATTTTGAACCGATTTTGATGAAACTTGACATGCATGTTTATAACTCAAAGATCTTGGTTCCTTTCGATATTTGCGCCTATTGGAACGTAATTTCCTGAATTATGGCCCCTGGATGTCCGAAAAATCACCCTTTTTAGCTTGTGGTCCCTCTGGAGGTCAAAATTATTATCCGATTTAAAAAACCGTTCGATTATATCACCGTTACATGGTAATGAAGTTTAGTTCAAATTTCGCGAAAATCGGACCAAAATTGACAAACAAAATGGCCTCCGTTTGTACGCGAATAGTGTGAAAATATGTTATATCAAGGTTGTGGACCCTATAGAGGTCACAATTTTGAACCGATTTTGATGAAACTTGACATGTATGTTTATAACCCAAAGATCTTGGTTCCTTTCGATATTTGCACCCATCGGATCGTAACTTCCTGAATTATGGCCCCTGATTGTCCGAAAAGTTGCCCTTTTTAGCTTGTGGTCCCTCTGGAGGTCAAAATTATTATCCGATTTAAAAAACCGTTTGATTATATCACCGTTACATGGTAATGAAGGCTCTGTTCGAATTTCGTGAAAATCAAACCAAAATTGACGGACAAAATGGCCGGCGTTTGTACGCGAATAGTGTGAAAATATGTTATATCAAGGTTGTGGACCCTATAGAGGTCACAATTTTGAACCGATTTTGATGAAACTTGACATGCATGTTTATAACCCGAAGATCTTGGTTCCTTTCGATATTTGCGCTCATTGATTCGTAACTTCTGAATTATGGCCCCTGATTGTACGAAAAATCACCCTTTTTAGCTTGTGATCCCACTGGAGGTCAAAATTATTATCCGATTTAAAAAAAACGTTTGATTATATCACCGTTACATGGTAATGAAGATTGAGGTAAAATTTTGAAAATCGGACCAAAATTGACGGACAAAATGGCCGCCGTTTGTACGCGATTAGTGTGAAAATACGATATATTAAGGTTGTGGACCCTATAGAGGTCACAATTTTAAACCGATTTTGATGAAACTTGACATGCATGTTTATAACCCAAAGATCTTGGTTCCTGTCGATATTTGCGCTCATTGATGCGTAACTTCCTGAATTATGGCCCCTGATTGTACGAAAAATCACCCTTTTTAGCTTGTGGTCCCACTGGAGGTCAAAATTATTATCCGATTTAAAAAAAAAACGTTTGATTATATCACCGTTACATGGTAATGAAGATTGAGGTAAAATTTTGTGAAAATCGGACCAAAATTGACGGACAAAATGGCCGCCGTTTGTACGCGATTAGTGTGAAAATACGTTATATTAAGGTTGTGGACCCTATAGAGGTCACAATTTTGAACCGATTTTGATGAAACTTGACATGCATGTTTATAACCCAAAGATCTTGGTTCCTTTCGATATTTGTGCATATCGGATTGTAACTTCCTGAATTATGGCCCCTGATTGTACGAAAAATGACCTTTTTATACGCCCACATTTTCATGTGGACGTATTATGTCGTCGCCCCTGATCTCGGTTCCTTTCGATATTGGCATGTATCGGATCAAAACTTCATGGATTATGGCCCCTGATTGTACGAAAAATCACGTTTTTAGCTTGTGGACCCTATAGAGGTCACAATTTTGAACCGATTTTGATGAAACTTGACATGCAATGTTTGTAACCCAAAGATCTTGGTTCCTTTTGATATTTGCGGCTATCGGAATGTAATTTCCTGAATTATGGCCCCTGATTGTCCGAAAAATCACCCTTTTTAGCTTGTGGTCCCTCTGGATTTAAAAATCGTTTGATTATATCACCGTTACACCCTAAGGAAGGTTGAGTTCGAATTTCGGGAAAATCGGACGAAAATTGCCATACAAAATGGCCGCCGTTTGTACGCGAATACTGTTAAAAAATGGTATATCAAGGTTGTGGACCCTGTGGAGGTCACAATTTTGATTCGATTTTGATGAAACTTGAAATTCATGGTTATATCCCAAAGATCTTGCTTCCTTTAGATATTTGCGCATATCGGATCGTAACTTCCTGAATTATGGCCCCTGATTATACGCAAAATCGCCTTTTTTTTAGCTTGGAGGTCACAATTATTATCCGATTTAAAAAAATGGTCACCGTTTGTACGCGAATAGTGTAAAAATATGGTATATCATGGTTGTGGACTCTCTACAGGTCACAATTCTTATCCGATTTTGATGAAAAGTCACATTTCTAGGTTGTGTACCGTCACACCATAATCATTGTCGGTTTCGAATTTCAATTATATCAGACTGGAACTGACCAACTAAATGGCTGCTCCCAATACAGTATGAAATACAGGACTTAATTAAAGATGTAGGAAAAATCACTTTTGGTATTGCTTGTTCTCTGTCCATCTCTCGAAAATGTGGGCGTATCCTGCCTGGCAGTGCCAGCCTATCTTTTTTAGCTTTTGGCCCCTCTGGGGTCAGAATTATTATCCCATTTAAAAAAAAACGTTTGATTATATCACCGTTACATCGTAATGAAGGTTGAGGTCGAATTTCGTGAAAATCGGACCAAAATTGACAGCTGTTCTTTTCAGGCCATCCATCCTTCATCACTAACAAGGGGAAACCACGCCAGAAAATCTAGATGAACTTTGTCACCCAATGCAGGGATCAAACACCTAACCTCAAGGCTACCGAGCCAGCATCTTACCCACTTAGCAACATGATCCCCAGTCAAATTTGAAGCCTACTGAAATGAACCTTTATAACCCAAAGATCTTAATTCATTTCGATATTTGCACATATGAAAAATCACTTTCGGTATTGCTTGTTCTCTATCCATCTCTCGAAAATGTGGGCGTATCCTGCCTGGCAGTGCCAGCCTATCTTTTATAAAGTTGGGGGATGTGTTGTAGAATTGCCCAGTCTACCTTATGTTTATAATAGACTGGGCCAGGTTTAATAGTGGACTGGTCCAATGCATGTGCATTAAATAAGAGATAAAAGGCCAGTTTGATATTCACATGTTCTCTCTCACTTTTTGATATCCTATTGTGATTTGAATGGTTGGACAAGAATTGTTGTGGTGATTTAGCTTGACCCATCAAGCCTTACCAATACTTGGCCATCACCGGTGAGGTCAATAGATGGGCCTAAACCCAATCTAGAGGCAGATAGATACCTAATTTTACAATATTACTTTGATTTTGCAGAAAATTGATGGTGTAACCGTAAAGAGAGAGAAATGGGGTTTAAAGTCCACTCGACACAAACTAGGTCATTTCGGGACTAACTTTATTTCAATAATAGGGGTCTTCAGTAGTGGGTTCTAACGTTCACTTGACACAAACTAGGTCATTTCAGAAATAACATACAGTGTAATTTTATTTCAAAATTTGCTTGCGCATAGGGATCTTTAGCAGTGGGAGGAAACCGGAGGACCCAGAGAAAACCCAGGCAACAAAAACCCATGAGGTTGAATAGACGACCCCTTAAGGGTGTTTGGTAATTCAAGTAAGATGAGACACAATACATGGTTCTGTTGACATGTCCATATATACATGACCCATTGGCAATCGGAACTTGAACAAGCGTAGGCAGAAACACTGATGTTACGGCAAAATTCTCCCCCTTATATTTCACAGCTAATAGAATATAAATTCTTAAGTTACTTTCAAAATGAAGAAATATTGTTGTGACGATGTTAAAACCATTTTTTATCACCCAATAACACATTTGACAGTAGATATCGCTTGTATGATAAATTACATAATCTACTGCGATATCTCCCTAGGAGATATCACTTTACATGAATTTGATTGGCCAATCAAAAGGAACTACTTTCTTTTATTTTAAAGAAACCACTTATTTTAATAAAAAGTGACCTTTTTTTTTGTTTAAAAGAAACTGTTTTAATTTAATTGACCTTGAAGGAAATACTGCTGTCAAAAAACTGATGTATCACTACGCTGTAGATTCAGTAAAAGTGAAATCTATACCAAACAATTATATTTATGTATTTGTGCATGTAAAAAAGGATTGGGTGATAAATAAAATCTCCAACTCATGTTTTTTTTATATCAAAAAATATCAACTCGTTGATAAAGTAAAAAAAACTCGGCAGAGCCTCGTTTTTTTCACTTTATCAACTTGTGTTGATATTTTTTGATATCAAAAAACACTTGTAGGAGATTCTCTATATGCTGCACTTAATGAGATTGATATCACTAAAATCAACACATTTCAACAATAAACTATCCATTTATTTTGTTAAAGTTAAAATTTGAGCAATAATGTACAAAATGCAAGCTCCCATATCCCTTAACATTTGTAACTAAAAACATAATTAATATATAAACCTCTTATATACATAAAATATGTCCACTTTTATTTACATATTTATATAAGTAAGTTCCCAATAAAACATGCGCATGGCTAGCAGTACCAATAATTGAGCTTATTTTCCTGCCATACAATTTGTGTGTGTTTAATAATAACAAACATAGAATAATACCAAGTGAATACATAGTGATAATAATAAGTTCTTTAATTAACAAAAGGCGACAATATTTATTTCCCATTTTTTGTTAAAATTCATCCATCAGACTGAAAGTAGGCAAAGGTATTTCTTTCAAGGGTTTTTGAGTTTTCATACATTTCAAGTAGTGTTATTTGCCAGTAAAACTTACAAGGTTTTATAAATACTATATGAAGATCTTAATGTCTCGAATTATCATTTGACCAATGTTGGTCTTAAATAGATCTGCTCTGTTCAGTATGATGAACTGAAAAAAAAACCATGGTCAAAACCTTGACTAAGATCTTTTCAATTCAAGCCAGAATATTTTGGTTTTGTTTTCTTAATTAAATAATCAATGTAAGTAGATTTTAACCTGGGTGAAGATGATCTAAAATTAGATATTGATCACAAAATGACGATCAGTAACTTTAAGGAAAAAATCAATACAGATAATAATAAATTAACATAAAAGTGTATCAGGTTTATTGGGTTTGGTGTATAAATAATAAAAGATAGGCTGGCACTGCCAGGCAGGATACGCCCACATTTTCGAGAGATGGATAGAGAACAAACAATACCGAAAGTGATTTTTCCTGTGTGCAAATATCGAAATGAATTAAGATCTTTGGGTTATAAAGGTTCATTTCAGTAGGCTTCAAATTCGACTGGGGATCATGTTGCTAAGTGGGTAAGATGCTGGCTCGGTAGCCTTGAGGTTAGGTGTTTGATCCCTGCATTGGGTGACAAAGTTCATCTAGATTTTCTGGCGTGATTTCCCCTTGTTAATGATGAAGGATGGATGGCCTGACAAGAACAGCTGTCAATTTTGGTCCGATTTTCACGAAATTCGACCTTAACCTTCATTACGATGTAACGGTGATATAATCAAACGGTTTTTTAAATCGGATAATAATTTTGACCTCCAGAGGGACCACAAGCTAAAAAGGGCAATTTTTCGGACAATCAGAGGCCATAATTCAGTAAGTTACGATCCGATGGGTGCAAATATCGAAAGGAACCAAGATCTTTGGATTATAAACATACATGTCAAGTTTCATCAAAATCGGTTCAAAATTGTGACCTCTATAGGGTCCACAACCTTGATATAAAATATTTTCACACTATTCGCGTACAAACAGCTGCCATTTTGTTTGTCAATTTTGGTCCGATTTTCACGGAATTCGACCTCAACCTTCATTACGATGTAACGGTGATATAATCAAACGTTTTTATACGCCCACATGCATGTTTGTAACCCAAAGATCTTGGTTCCTTTCGATATTTGCGGCTATCGGAATGTAATTTCCTGGATTATGGCCCCTGATTGTCCGAAAAATCACCCTTTTTAGCTTGTGGTCCCTCTGGAGGTCACAATTATTATTCGATTTAAAAAACCGTTTGATTATATCACCGTTACACCCTAAGGAAGGTTGAGTTCGAATTTCGGGAAAATCGGACGTAAATTGCCATACAAAATGGCCGCCGTTTGTACGCGAATACTGTTAAAAAATGGTATATCAAGGTTGTGGACCCTGTGGAGGTCACAATTTTGATGAAACTTGAAATTCATGGTTATAACCCAAAGATCTTGGTTCTTTTCGATATTTGCGCATATCGGATCGTAACTTCCTGAATTATGGCCCCTGGTTATACGCAAAATCCCCCTTTCTTTAGCTTGTGGTCCCTCTGGAGGTCACAATTATTATCCAATTTAAAAAAACGTTTGATTATATCACCGTTACACTGTAAGGAAGGTTGAGTTTCAATTTCGGGAAAATCGGACCAAAATTGACAAACAAAATGGCCGCCGTTTGTACGCGAATACTGTTAAAAAAATAGTATCTCATGGTTGTGGACCCTGTATAGCTCACAATTTTGATTAGGAAGGTTGAGTTCTAATTTCGTGAAAATCCTACAAAAATTGCCGGACGAAATGGTCGTTGTTTGTACGCGAATAGTATAAAAATATGGTATATCATGGTTGTGGACTCTCTACAGGTCACAATTCTTATCCGATTTTGATGAAAAGTCACATTTCTAGGTTGTGTACCGTCACACCATAATCATTGTCGGTTTCGAATTTCATGAATATCAGACTGGAACTGACCAACTAAATGGCTGCTCCCAATACAATATGAAATACAGGACTTAATGATGTATGAAAAATCACTTTCGGTATTGCTTGTTCTCTATCCATCTCTCGAAAATGTGGGCGTATCCTGCCTGGCAGTGCCAGCCTATCTTTTTTAAATCGGATAATAATTTTGACCTCCAGTGGGACCACAAGCTAAAAAGGGTGATTTTTTGTACAATCAGGGGCCATAATTCAGGAAGTAACGAATCAATGAGCGCAAATATCGAAAGGAACCAAGATCTTCGGGTTATAAACATGCATGTCAAGTTTCATCAAAATCGGTTCAAAATCGTGACCTCTATAGGGTCCACAACCTTGATATAATATATTTTCACACTATTCGCGTACACACGGCTGCCATTTTGTTTGTCAATTTTGGTCCGATTTTCACGAAATTTGAACTCAACCTTCCTTAGGGTGTAACGGTGATATAATCGAACGGTTTTTTAAATCGGATAATAATTTTGACGTCCAGAGGGACCACAAGCTAAAAAGGGCAATTTTTTGCACAATCAGGGACCATAATTCAGGAAGTTACGATCCGATGGGTGCAAATATCGAAAGGAACCAAGATCTTTGGGTTATAAACATACATGTCAAGTTTCATCAAAATCGGTTCAAAATTGTGACCTCTATAGGGTCTACAACCTTGTTATACCATATTTTCACACTATTTGCATACAAACCGCGGCCTTTTTTGTTTGTCAATTTTGGTCCGATTTTCACGAAATTTGATCTCAGCCTTCATTACCATGTAATGGTGATATAATCAAACGTTTTTCTAAATCGGATAATAATTTTTTCCTCCAGAGGGACCACAAGCTAAAAACATGATATTTCGTACAATCAGGGGCCATAATCCATGAAGTTCCGATCCGATACATGCCAATATCGAAAGGAACCGAGATCTTATGGGGATAAACCTATATTTCAAGTTTCGTCAAAATCAGATAAGAATTGTGACCTGTAGAGAGTCCACAAACAAATTGTGGACGGACGGACGTCCGAACGGACAGGGGCGACGACATAATACGTCCACATGAAAATGTGGGCGTATAATAAAACATATTTATGGCATCCATGAAAATAACTGTACATATTATAAATGATTACCAAGCTCATTTCAACATTAAAATCTGTAACAGCTGATTGTCAGTATTTCAACTCATAATAAACTCATTTATATAATAATTATATAGCCTACCATGAAATGAGAAATAAACAAAACTCGTAAAAATTGTATAAAATATTAATTTTAAGTTTTAACTAGAGTTATTAAAATATGAACTAATTAAGTGAAATATTAAGTTAATATGTGAACTAATTAAGTGAAACATTAATTTTAAGTTAATAATATATGAATCAATTAAGTAAAATATTTATTTTAAGTTAATAATATATGAATGGATTAAGTAATATAACAAATAATATATTTTTGGTCCTGTCATAATACTATGCATGGAATTCAAATTTCTCTCAATAAATATATACAGAGTATGTAATATATTAGTAGGGTACACGAATGCCATGTTTTCTACACAAAATCCTTGAAAAACAGGAAATTAACACCATAAGAATAAATAAAATGTAACCATAAAGGAAGTTAAAAGGTTGGGGAGGGGGTATTTAACAGCCAGGGTAGTAATTGGTAAAAGATGTCTAAAACGAGCACTTTCATCGAAAATGGGCCAAATTTCAGACGAGTGGCAGTGCTCCTGCAAACTCTCCCTTCGGATCTGCCACAAATGGTGAGACAAATTACATAATTCATGCAGTAAAACAATTCTACAAAATATACAAGCAAATATTGGAAGCACATTTTGGCCCTTCATGTAATCTAAATGAAACAAATAAATTGTTTAAAACAATGTGAACTTTATAAAAGGCACAATAATTAGACACAAAGTTTGGATGTGAATAACAAACAACTAATAAACTGAACAGAAATATTTAAATATCAAAATCATTGATATTCTTAAATCTAATCGCAAAAATAAGATAGATGAAGCATCTTATTCTAATACTAAGCGTCAAAACGATTTCAAAATGATGCTTAAAGAAAATGAAATAGAATGCTAACACTGGCAATCTTATGATGTAGTCCACAGAGGGATGAAATGAATGACTCTACATGTACACCACAACATCTAAATACTGGGCTGGATTTCTTACCATTCATTGTTGAAGATACTAGACCTTCCACGTATAAAATAATAACTATTATAATAAACAAACAGCTATACTTACATATGAAATAATAAGTATGTTATTGTTAGTAAAGTTATCACTAAGGCCAGAATATTTCAATAATTGGATATTGTTTTGAGAATCTATAATAAATATTCAATGAATATCATATAAGTTATAGCTTTATCTTTTGTACATGTTAAAATTGCCGTACATAAATTACATAAAAAAGAATTCAACTTTTTAATGCAGAATATTTAAAATATGGTTCATTATCAATTATATTACATGTACCCATAGGAATGTTAGTTCATTTTATTTTGAATAAATTAAACAAATTGGTGTTTGAATAAAATATATCATTCTGTCCAGCACTAACATCATGTCATGTTCTAAAATTATATAAGTTTTAGAGCACTATACAATATTAAGCCTACAGGTATTATTTATAGTAAACCCTTTCTGTATATCAACATGTCTACCGGACAATAGAACGGAAATAATTTCTAAACATTTAGAAACTGTTATTTAACATCTGTGCAGAATACGAAAGGTGGATTTCTAAACTATGCAGCCTATAAATTTACAATTCTACACTGAGATTTTAGCAGAAGACAATATCCTGACATCTGACTATACTACGTTTATGGAATTCTAATATACAGTTGAGATGAAGACATTTTAGACAATGAACTAGGAATACATGTAGTTGTGCTGGACTAACTGAGACAAGATACCCACTGGACGTCTGGATGTAGATAAATCTCATATAATTTATGACTAAATAACTTGATTCCTTCTAATAACATAAAAATTTAAGTATCAAGGCAAACATTGAAATAACTTGCATAAATTTAAAATTACACATCTAATTTTATGATTGTATGGAAACTAACAATTAGTCTTCAATAAAAACGACAAAGTATGGCATCTATGAACATTCGTAAGATGAAGAGTTTAACTTCAATTGCATAAGATAATTTGAATAAGACATTTTTGTGGATTTTCTTCAGATGCTCATTCTAAAACTTCTATACATCTGGCATCAAACAAAAAAAAATAAAAATTTAAAGGCCCCATTATTCTAATGGTACATCCCAATCTTTTCTTACTTGTTGTTCTTCTATTTTTTCAAACATCCAGACTTGAGTGTCTGATGATTTGTCACATGGGTTCATATATATTTCATGATTATCTTTATCACAATCTAAACATTGACCACTTACTGGATGATATAACTGGTGAGTATCCTGAAATATAAATATATAGTTTATAATGTTAGTCAGGAGACCCTATTCCTCCTCCAACATGCCATGGAGTCGTCCGATCAACAACGTCATAAATAACACCATTATTACATTCAAATAACAGACAATTTGGGCAAGGGAATTCCAGATATTTGGACAGTAAGTGCTCTTCTATGTATTCTACTAAAACCTTGTTGAATATTATTGTAACAGGTTCAAACACAAATCTTTCACCCAGAATAAATATTAAATTACCCAGTACTATACTTACCAAGTTATATCGGAATCGTTGATTACCTTGCATACCGTGACAATTATATAATATCACAGGTGCTTTAGGTACAGAACTAGATACATCAAAACAAACCGTTCTAGACTTCGGTCTCAGATCTTTGTGCCATGAAAATTCAAATTGCTGCAGAAATAAAAGAACAGAATAAGATTATATATCAAATACTAACATTAGAAATATATTTAATTCTAGAAAGTTAATACAAGAGGGATGAAATGTTTTCATGGGTTTTACCTGTTCTCCATTAGCCCCTCCACCATCTTTTACACATTTTTCTATTTCAAATCTTTCATTAGCTCCTTTAAATCTTGTGTCAATACACATATCACTGGCTTTATTACGTATCTGTAAATATAAAATAAATACACAGATCACTACCTTTATTACCATTATGCAATAACGAAATACACATACACTAGCTTCATTATCGTTTTTCAATTAAGAAATACACATTATATTAGCTTTATTATCAACGTTTAACTAAAAGATAGGTTGCCAGGCAACGAAAAATACGCCAGTCAACAAGGGTTGTCGCATATTTTTACTTTTTTCGGTAATGAAACATTTGTAATACACTAAAAACTGATTAAGAGTAACAACTCATTATGTAATTATCAGAAAATCATTAGAATTTGATTGCTTTTTATAAAGTTTTACCCCAAGCTAACAATTAGTATATACATGAAACATTTAATATCATGGATTTAGCTGTTCAGTTATCTAAATTCATTGAAAATCAAAATACTTGTTCGTTTCAACACCTTAAACTCTATGTATCAATCTGAAGTCAATCGGATGGTAACTTTGGCCTCTATAGCGTCACAAGAATTTTTGAAGTTATCAAGGGAGATAACTCTGGCAGTAATTATTTGAAATCGCTGAAAATCAAAAGGCTTCTTCGTCTCATGACCTTAAACACCGTGTATAAATTTAAAGTCAATCGGATATTAACTTTGGCCTGCAGAGCGTCCACAAGATTTTTTGAGGTGATCAAGGGCCATAACTCTGGCACTAAATATCGGAAATCGCTGAAAATCAATAGGCGTCTTCGTCTTATAACCTTAAACACTGTGTATAAATTTAAAGTCAATCGGATATTAACTTTGGCCTCTAGAGCGTCCACAAGATTTTTTGAAGTGATCAAGGGCCATAACTCTGGCACTAATTATCGGAAATCGCCGAAAAACAATAGGCTTCTTCGTCTCATGACCTTAAACACTGTGTATAAATTTAAAGTCAATCGAATATTAACTTTAGCCTGTGGACGCCGGACGGACGGACAGGGGCGACGACAATATACGACCACATTTCAATGTGGGCGTATAAAAATACACATATTTATTGTTTGATTATGAAATACACATACCAGCTTTACTACATATTTGTAATGATAAAATCCACATATTACTACTTTTATAGCTTATCTTGTGATTATAAATACTTTCTTTTATTATTATGTAGATATTTGACAAGATTTTATTATCATGTAGATATTTGACGAGATTTTATTATCATGTAGATATTTCACAAGATTTTATTACGTAATCTGTTAATTTCTTACCTCGCCTGAGGCCATTGGTGTAGGCTCTACTGGAGGGTAAAATTTAGGTAGATCAAAGGCCACTTCTTCCATAAACCATTTAAAAGGTTTACAATGTAATCTTTCTCGGATTGCCTTTTGTTCAGATATATCTCCAGCATCAACATTTCTATAATGAGGTCGTCTTTTATACAGATATTCAGCATATTCATCCATCCATACCTCAGCTACTCTTTTATAATTCTAAAATATTACAACAAACCGACATTCTATTTATGGTTACTTTGTCTGTAATCATTTTAATGTTTTTAAGCTATCAGCTATTTAAAGAATCAGTTCATAATTAACAACTAATACAACAAGATTCTAGAAATTTCACACATCAAATGAGGAAACTAAATTCATTGAGGTTATAGACATTGGTTACTATATGCATGTTACGGCAGTTTAACATCGATCTGATTAAAATTAATTCAGATATCGTCACGCAAAGTCGCAGATATAGACCTCCCGTAAAAACGACTTGGCCAATTATTGAAAACACTCTTAATCCCCTCAGACGCCAGTGACGTCACAGTGACCAAATGCATATTCGGGATGTTTATTCCTTAATTACCTATATACACCCGGCGTGTGTATTCGTTAACGCCTGGCTGATTCCTTAATCCCCCTAATTAAATAACAATTGACTATGGAATAATTTGTTTTGTAATTTAGAATTTGTTTTATACAGACAGTTGTTGTAGCCATATTCCCCCATGTGTTTTTTTTTTATCAGAATAAGCCGACCATAAGCCATCAATAATTGGCTTCTGATTGAAACAAGATTGGTGTGAAATTGTTATAGCCGGAGCTACGGACATCTTTTAAGCCGATAGAAATAATCAATTGTCAGCTTTTAAGAAACGAAATGGTTTCAAATAATAATCATATAAACTTCGATCATCAACATTTGTATTATTGATCATTTTATCATACACCGAGCGAAATGGAGGAATAATATTCAGAGTTATCATGTAGCAGTAGTTCTTTTAGCTCGGGCAGTGTATCGGATACAGATACGTCGCGAGAAATGATTAATATAGCGCCATATATGTTTGAGCCGTATTTAAGGCTGGGAATCGATATGAAATTTCAATATCGATTATCGGCAAGAATTTGTCAGCGATTATCGATAATAATCGATTATCATTTTTCTGGAAAAATCCGAACTTTACCGACCTGTTATTTTGTTGGTCGACAGGCTACCACCATTTTGTTGTATTTGTTCTTCAACGGTCATGTTTTAAAATAAAAATATTCCAAAACATTTTCACTGTTTATTTAAACACATTATATTTATCAATATTCTTATACAATCTCAATTGTAATAAAAAAAACAAACGAAAGTAAATTGGAGTTATTTATCTTCATTACTAGAGTCCATAAAGGTAGATAACTGTTACATTTATTTGACAAGTGTCTCCCGTACATCAACAGTAATTGCGCTTATATTTCGATAATTTTTGAGTCAGATTATTTGCACATATTGAGACCGATATCAAAGTATTATATTTAAATGTAAATTGAATCCAAAATCGCATTGAAAAGTCGTCTAAATTTTAGTCAATGGCTTCTGATTTTACGCTGAAGTCATTGTGGCGTAAAATGTTTTCTCTTCGAGGGATAATTGTTAAAATCGCATAGATAGACATTTATTAACCACAGGGCTAAATTACAATAATGGAAATAACCTTGTGCAGGTTTCTATTTCATCGGGTACGCTCGTGTACTCTGCTACCATTACAAATATACTTTATTTACTCCGAATAATTATCACATCACAAACACGCCTTGGGATGTACCGCATATTACCGAAATAGAGGTTTCCGGTCAAATTCAGCCAATCATGAGGTCGATTTATTAAACGGAAATAAAGGAGTTACCCCCCTTTGTAAAAGTTAAACTAGCATTGGCGTATGACCGTTTTCCGTGAGAAATTTCCTCCCGTGACACGCCTGGTTGACGTTGTCTATTCATTCATTTGTCTGCTTATGCCAGACTACGGCAAGTTCAGTCATGTAAAAGTGAAAGTCACTTAACGTCAGAAGGTAAATACTAAATATACCGATAATCGATATTTCAATTTCAATATCGATTATCGAATCGCTAAATAACTTCTACCGATTATCGATTATATCGATATTTATGCACAGCCTTAGCCGTATTTATCTGACTGTAGTAGTTCCGTAGAGGATGGCGATGTAGAGAATACGGGATCTAACAAAACTTTAGTTTGATTTTGGCCCACGCGAAAAATATCGCTAAATTTGATTCTGGGTGCTGGAAACATGATGCGTCAAGTAATTATATAACGTGAAAATATTCCATTTATTATTGTATATAATGGCAAGTAAATATTTTTGTTAACGTGAAAATATTCCTTATTTGTATTGTATATTAGGGCAAACTAGGTAGCACACTAATAAAAGTAATACATTTAGGTCGTTGAGGTTATCGATCCAACCATTATTCTATAAAATATGCAAATAAGATGGTTTGATTCATGCATGCATGCTGTCATCCAATAGTAACTGTAAATTTTCCCGTGGTTAGACGCCTCTGACCAATCCAAAAAATTGTTGTTTGATCACGTACACCCTTCAATCGAGGATTCGAGCTTCTCGTGCGATTTTCTATAATTAGTGTTGTTTTAATGGTTTTCAAATAAAAAGAATTTACATAAATAGAAATAAATATGACACTACCATTAAAGAAATGTGTAGAATTCGGATTCTAAGATATCGGTATAAAATGGAATATCAAACACGATGTTGCACCTGTACTTGACACTATTCTAATCACACGCAGAGGACAGCCGATCACGCCCCCCTCGAATTTCTTTCTCACATTCCACTATTTTACGCTAACTTTATTCGACTAATTTACGCTAACTTTATTACAAAAAAATCGTCAATACTAATCAAACAATCAACAATAATCATACAAACAATACGATTAACTTTAATACGAAAACATCGGTGATTTGATCTAAAATCAAATAACAAAATAGTCAACGAGTACTAATCAAACAATCAACAATAATCATACGATCACACAAACAATACGATTAATTCGCTCTTTCCGTAAGATTTCATCCTTGGGAAATTTATGAAATGCCGGTACATTATTCCCCTTTTCCTTGCTGGAATTTCCACAACTCTCAATAACACAACGATAATACGGCATCTTGAAATACACTCCGAAATAATATTCTAGTCACAAATATATAATCTATTACAACTCAAGACTAGAAAGGTCGGCTTTTGAAAATGCTTTGACTTACATAGTATAGTGATACGTAGCTTACGTGTAAAATTACGAGTTAATGATTACGCCAGTCAAATGTTAATTGGACCGACAAATACACACGTGTTAACTGGCGGTGTGTATACAGTGATATATCGACAGATAGTGATATATTGTATAGATAATGTGTATAGATTATGTGTAGTGCCTGTGACGTCACCAGCCAATCAACCAGATTAAGGTCGTAATTGAAAATCCGAAAACCGTTTTTGGCTGTCGCATGTTTAAACGTTAATATCTGAATTAATTTTAATCAGATTGGAGTGAACTTGCCGTAAAATGAATGTAGTAACCCTTGGCTATCAATATATGCAATTTAAAATTATTATTTTAAGTGGTCTTTAAAATTAGGACTTGTGTATACATGATGACTTAGCAACTTTACAGGCAGAGGACAGACACACAATTCAAGCTGATCAGAGCCAACATGGTCAAACACTAAACTCTATCCATCAATCTTGAATAATGGCTGCAACTACTGAACTGATTTAATTCATTTAAATTTAAACTTCAGCACAATTCAAGTGTAATCCAATTTCAGCAAAAGATAAAGATAGGTTGCCAGGCAACGAAACATACGCCCACAGCAGCTAAATCGTCCGGGCAGTCAACAAGGGTTGTCGCATATTTTTACTTTTTTCGCTAATGAAACATTTGTAATACACTAAAAACTGATTAAGAGTAACAACTCATTATGTAATTATCAGAAAATCATTAGAATTTGATTGCTTTTTAGAAAGTTTTACCCCACGCTAACAATTAGTATATACATGAAACATTTAATATCATGGATTTAGCTGTTCAGTTATCTAAATTCATTGAAAATCAAAATACTTGTTCGTTTCAACACCTTAAACTCTATGTATCAATCTGAAGTCAATCGGATGGTAAGTTTGGCCTCAATAGCATCACAAGAATTTTTGAAGTTATCAAGGGAGATAACTCTGGCAGTAATTATTTGAAATCGCTGAAAATCAATAGGCTTCTTCGTCTCATGACCTTAAACACTGTGTTTAAATCTAAAGTCAATCGGATATTAACTTTGGCCTCCAGAGCGTCCACAAGTTTTTTTGAGGTGATCAAGGGCCATAACTCTGGCACTAATTATCGGAAATCGCTGAAAATCAATAGGTGTCTTTGTCTTATGACCTTAAACACTGTGTATAAATTTGAAGTCAATCGGATATTAACTTTGGCCTCTAGAGCGTCCACAAGATTTTTTGAAGTGATCAAGGGCCATAACTCTGGCACTAATTATCAGAAATCGCTGAAAATCAATAGGCGTCTTCGTCTTATGACCTTAAACACTGTGTATAAATTTAAAGTCAATCGGATATTAACTTTGACCTTTAGACCGTCCACATGATTTTTTAAAGAGATCAAGGGCCATAACTCTGGCACTAATTATCGGAAATCTCCGAAAATCAATAGGCTTCTCCGTCTCATGACCTTAAACACTGTGTATAAATCTAAAGTCAATCGGATATTAACTTTGGCCTCTAGAGCGTCCACAAGATTTTTTGAGGTGATCAAGGGCCATTACTCTGGCACTAATTATCGGAAATCGCTGAAAATCAATAGGCGTCTTTGTCTTATGACCTTTAACACTGTGTATAAATTTGAAGTCAATCGGATATTAACTTTGGCCTCTAGAGCGTCCACAAGATTTTTTGAAGTGATCAAGGGCCATAACTCTGGCACTAATTATCAGAAATCGCTGAAAATCAATAGGCGTCTTCGTCTTATGACCTTAAACACTGTGTATAAATCTAAAGTCAATCGGATATTAACTTTGGCCTCTAGAGCGTCCACAAGATTTTTTTAGGTGATCAAGGGCCATAACTCTGGCACTAATTATCGGAAATCGCTGAAAATCAATAGGCGTCTTAGTCTTATGACCTTAAACGCTGTGTATAAATTCAAAGTCAATCGGATATTAACTTTGGCCTCTAGAGCGTCCACAAGATTTTTTGAAGTGATCAAGGGCCATAACTCTGGTAGTTATTATCGGAAATCGCTGAAAAACAATAGGCTTCTTCGTCTCATGACCTTAAACACTGTGTATAAATTTAAAGTCAATCAGATATTAACTTTAGCCTGTAGAGCGTCCACAAGCAATTGTGGACGCCGGACGGACGGACGGCCGGACGGACGGACGGATGGACGGACGGACGGGGGCGACTACAATATACGACCACATTTCAATGTGGGCGTATAAAAAGAAATTCAACACAATATTCATTTCATTAAACTTAGGATTAAATTATAGAATGTCATTATACTTACCCTTCCTATAAAATCTCCAACACCAGGATTTGGGAATGGAGCAAATTTTCTATAAACATGACCTATTCTAGAACAAGGTGCATCTACCATCATGCCACCACACTGCCAAATCTTGAAAGACAGTTCATACTGTTCTCCTCCCCAAATATCTAAACCTGGATCATAACCTCCTAGTTCCCAGAACCATTCTCTATCCATGGCAAATAATCCACCAGCCATTACTGGACTCCTTAAAACAGAAATATCAAAATCATTTAGAAAAGATAGGTTGCCAGGCAACGAAACATACGCCCACAGCAGCTAAATCGTCCGGGCAGTCAACAAGGGTTGTCGCATATTTTTACTTTTTTTTGGTAATGAAACATTTGTAATACACTAAAATCTGAGTAACAACTCATTATGTAATTATCAGAAAATCATGAGAATTTGTTTGCTTTTTATAAAGTTTTGCCCCACGCTAACAATTAGTATAGGAAACATTTAATATCATGGATTTAGCTGTTCAGTTATCAAAATTCATTGAAAATCAAAATACTTGTTCCTTTCAACACCTTAAACTATCAATCTGAAGTCAATCGGATGATAAGTTTGGCATCTACAGCGCAACAAGGTTTTTTGAAGTGATCAAGGGAGATAACTCTGGAAGTAATTATTCAAAATTGATGAAAATCAGTAGGATTCTTCCTCTCAGGACCTTAAACAGTGTGTGTAAATTTAAAGTCAATCCGATATTTGGCTTTTAGAGCGTCCACAAGATTTTTTGAAGTGATCAAGGGGGATAACTCTGGCACCAATTATCGAAAATCGCTGAAAATCAATAGGCTTCTTCGTCTTATGACCTTAAACACTGTGTATAAATTTAAAGTCAATCGGATATTAACTTTGGCTTTTAGAGCGTCCACAAGATTTTTTGAAATGATCAAGGGGGATAACTCTGGCACCAATTATCGAAAATCGCTGAAAATCAATAGGCTTCTTCGTCTTATGACCTTAAACACTGTGTATAAATTTAAAGTCAATCGGATATTAACTTTGGCTTTTAGAGCGTCCACAAGATTTTTTGAAGTGATCAAGGGCCATAACTCTGGTAGTTATTATTGGAAATCGCTGAAAATCAATAGGATTCTTTGTCTTATGACCTTAAACACTGTGTATAAATTTATGACCTTAAACACTGTGTATAAATTTAAAGCCAATCGGATATTAACTTTGGCCTCTAGAGCGTCCACAAGATTTTTTGAAGTCGTCAAGGGCCATAACTCTGGTAATTATTATCGGAAATCGCTGAAAAACAATAGGCTTCTTCGTCTCATGACCTTAAACACTGTGTATAAATTTAAAGTCAATCGGATATTAACTTTGGCTTTTAGAGCGTCCACAAGATTTTTTGAAGTGATCAAGGGCCATAACTCTAGCACTAATTATCGGAAATCGCTGAAAATCAATAGGATTCTTCGTCTTATGACCTTAAACACTGTGTATAAATTTATGACCTTAAACACTGTGTATAAATTTAAAGCCAATCGGATATTAACTTTGGCCTCTAGAGCGTCCACAAGATTTTTTGAAGTCGTCAAGGGCCATAACTCTGGTAGTTATTATTGGAAATCGCTGAAAAACAATAGGCTTCTTCGTCTCATGACCTTAAACACTGTGTATAAATTTAAAGTCAATCGGATATTAACTTTAGCCTCAATTGCTTGTGGACGACGGACGGACGGGGGTGACGACAATATACGACCACATTTCAATGTGGGCGTATAAAAAGGCAGATTCTTTAAAAAAAAAAAAAAAGGTTGTAGATTTTTTTAATCTAAATTTCAACCAAATATTATGTTTAGGTAAAAATTCATCTACTAAAATTTAAAGTTGTCAAGACGATTAACATATATAAACAGAAACTATGTTTCATGGTAGGATACCTCTACTTTGACAAATCTATTTGCCCCATCTTGTAAATTATGGGTATAAGATTTGTCAGAGCTTGTGATTCAATCCAATATGCTTGAGAGGAATGTTTCAAGAGTAGATTATATGTAACTCACTTGAAAGGATCAGCAGGATGTTTTTTATCTTCATCTAATAATGGCAGACGTTTATAGAAAAACTCCCAATCAAACGCCCCTCTGGCACCTTCATCTTGAGCTCTATAGGCAAATGTCTCATAATCTATGACATCTATAAACGGGCAGACTACAGTTTTCCTATCTTGTGCTATGGGATCTGAAAAGATATAAATTCATAGCCAAATAAAAATCAAGTCAATTTTTTTTTTTTTCATTAAGTTAGATTAAATATGCATTTTAAAAACATCATAACTCCTACTTTAAATTTAATGATCACGTTAATTGTGTTAATCAACTTTTACCAAAATCATGTATGCCTAAACAATTATCAACTACCAGTGTTTTTCTGGAAGAAGTTTGAAGAAAGTAATAATATTTATGTGTAAGTGGGGTGTATGAAACAGAAATTTTATTTCATCATAAATTGTTGTTGTACTAATGTCTGTAGAAGGTGGGTGTTATGACAAAATTGATAAAATACTGTTAATATAATCAGAGCTACAAGACATGTACTATTACTATACAGTGGACTCTGTCACATCCGATGTCTGATCACTCCGGATTTCTGTGACATCCGACATGATTTTCATGTCCCGATTTATTTCCTTATTACTTCAGCCAAAAAATTTCTGGTTAATCCGGACTCTGTATCTTCCGGATTACGACATCAATCATCCGTCCCGTCACATAATTTCCATTGAATCGTCACCGTATAATCCGGCCTTAAACCGGTAGGTGTCAAGTATTTGCCAATCAATTGTCCGTTAGTTAGATTAAAACTTGATGGGTGTGAAGCCACAAAAGATTAACAAGCAATCACCAATCAATTGTCGGTAAGATTAAAACTCGCTATCGTGTAGGTCTTTATTGATTACTATGACAATTTTATAATCTCTTTTAAGACAGTAATTGTGACAAATACTCAAGGATATCTACGAATTTTCCCCACAAATTCGATCGTACAAATATTCCTAGCACCTGCTAGAAACATTCGTTGCGCATGCCGATTAAACCCGAATAACATTAGTTTGTCCACGTTGAGCTGAATGCTTTCGCTGATGAGTATCAAGGTCATAAAACGTCCGCTCACTTCAGCCCATTGTTTGTTCACAAACTGATCCCGCAGTGAATATTCGCTTGTTCACCCTACGACAGCAAACTGATCCCGCAGTGAATATTCGCTTGGCCGCTACAATCACTGATAAGCATGACATTGACGAGGCTTAATGAGTACGGCATATTAACTTTTTTACTCCGACAAATTAAATTCTCAAACATTTTTTTGAGGTAAAAGAAAAATAAATAAAGACGTTTGAAGTATTTGTAGTTAAAAAATATTTCCTATTTAGTGTAAATGGGTTTTAAAATGAGTAAAATGCATCATTTTGCCCGAAGCAGTTAGGTGTTAAGTAAACATTGCACGAGCCGTTGAGCCAATGACTACGAGGCGTGCAAGTCAACGCACGTGTTTTAGACAGCCATCCGTTACAGGGATATTTCGTTAGTAATTCTCTGTGAAACAGGTTGCTACGACAGATCTCACTGAACCGTATGACGACGACCTTGACATAGAACGGAATATTATCAATGAACACGTGATAGCAAACACAAGCCCAACTGAAGACGAATGTACAGAAAAGTTTATCATTTTTAAATGGAATAACGTTCTGGTGATTCGAAGTAAAATTATAATAATACTTCCGGGTTTCGAAGTTACAATATTTCCGGTTTTGACAAAACTGGGTATTCCGGATCTCTGTGACATCCGACATATTGTAACGATCCCGTACGATGTCGGATTTGACAGAGTCCACTGTATTTTTTGAGATAATATGAATACAAACATTGATATGTGATTAATTTACCAGCATACATGGTCAAAATGTTAAGAATAAGTATAGTCATTTTACTTTAACTGCAGTAATGTTCCTCTTCGATAGACCTACTTAATAATGACCGCAAGTCAGTTTGAAATAAGATCTGTAGATTTATGTATGTCAACAAGCAGCTTCTAAGTCGAAGCGTGACATCTTTGATGAAGGGTGCCTTTTTATCACAAGATCATCATTTTTCCAGAGAACTTATATCATATCAATCCTTGTATCCTATACTGCATCAAAAACTATGGCACTCAACCAAGGTTTCCAATAAAAATATAATACTGTGCAAGTATATCTGACCAACAAGAACATTGTGTCGCAAATCTTACCTAATAAAGGTGGCAACCAGTTGATGTTAGCTTCACAATGAGAATCGAGAAAAATGACTACATCTCCTTTAGCAGCTCTAGCCCCTAACAGACGGGTTCGTATTAACCCTTCCCTCTTCTTAGCTCTAACAACTCGTACATTGGTATAATGTTCATTAACATAATCATCTAAAGGTTGTTTACAATGTTCTAAAAGAATTTTAGTTATACAACATGTGAATATATATACAATATATTTATGATTCAATTAATTTATGTGAACTAGTATTTTAAACAATAAACATGTTACACTTTCTAGCATGGCTACTCTCTTTAATAACTATTTCAAATTGAATATTCAACTAATTGTGTGAGCAGTATTACAGGTGAACATATCTTCAAGGCAAGTGTTACGGTATTCAAGTAGTCAGTTAGAGCAGTATGCCTCATCACTCATATCAACTCAAAAGAACCCAGGACAATTGGTAATCTACAAAGAGTAAGGAGAAATGCCACTGATCCGACAAAATACTCCTACCTTGCATACATAACCATAGAAATAAAACTACAATATTATGTATGTCTAAAAGTATTGTGTTGAAACTGGTCTCTATTCGTTACTGTTAATTACTGTTTTACCTTTAGAGCTAAAATCATCTACTAAAATAACTTCTTTTAAAAGATGTTTAGGAGATCTGTCTATGACACTCTGAGCTGTTCGTAATAAAGTTGACCAGTGTTCATTATGAAATGGAACAATAACACTAGCAGTTGGTAATTTATTTAAATACTTCTTTGTCTTACACCTAAAATAGAATTAATAGGATATCAAGTTTTATTAATTAATAAAGAAAACATCTTTATTTCCTTTAAAATTTAAAGATAGGCTGGCACTGCCAGGCAGGATACGCCCACATTTTCGAGAGATGGACAGAGAACAAGCTATACCGAAAGTGATTTTTCCTACATCTTTAAGTCCTGTATTTCATACTGTATTCGGAGCAGCCATTTAGTTGGTCAGTTCCAGTCTGATATTAATGAAATTCGAAACCGACAATGATTATGGTGTGACGGTACACAACCTAGAAATGTGACTTTTCATCAAAATCGGATGAGAATTGTGACCTGTAGAGAGTCCACAACCATGATATACCATATTTTTACACTATTCGCGTACAAACGTTGACCATTTCGTCCGATTTTCACGAAATTAGAACTCAACCTTCCTCATCAAAATCAAATTAAAATTGTGACCTATACAGGGTCCACAACCATGATATATCATTTTTTTAACAGTATTCGCGTACAAACGGCGACCATTTTGTCTGTCAATTTTGGTCCGATTTTCCCGAAATTCAAACTCAACCTTCCTTACAGTATAACGGTGATATAATCAAACGTTTTCTTAATTTGGATAATAATTGTGACCTCCAGAGGGACCACAAGCTAAAGAAAGGGGGATTTTGCGTATAACCAGGGGCCATAATTCAGGAAGTTACGATCCGATATGTGCAAATATCGAAAAGAACCAAGATCTTTGGGTTATAACCATGAATTTCAAGTTTCATCAAAATCGAATTAAAATTGTGACCTTTACAGGGTCCACAACCTTGATATACCATTTTTTAACAGCATTCGCGTACAAACGGCGGCCATTTTGTATGGCAATTTTGGTCTGATTTTCCCGAAATTCGATCTCAACCTTCCTTACGGTGTAACGGTAATATAATCAAACGTTTTTTTAAATCAGATAATAATTGTGACCTCCAAGCTAAAAAAAAGGCGATTTTGCGTATAATCAGGGGCCATAATTCAGGAAGTTACGATCCGATATGCGCAAATATCGAAAGGAAGCAAGATCTTTGGGTTATAACCATGAATTTCAAGTTTCATCAAAATCGAATCAAAATTGTGACCTCCACAGGGTCCACAACCTTGATAAACCCTTTTTTAACAGTATTCGCGTACCAAGATCTTTGGGTTACAAACATTCATGTCAAGTTTCATCAAAATCGGTTCAAAATTGTGACCTCTATAGGGTCCACAAGCTAAAAACGTGATTTTTCGTACAATCAGGGGCCATAATCCATGAAGTTTTGATCCGATACATGCCAATATCGAAAGCAGTCGAGATCTTTTGGGGATAAACCTATATTTCAAGTTTCGTCAAAATCGGACAAGAATTGTGACCTGTAGAGAGTCCACAAACAAATTGTGGACGGACGGACGGACAGACGCGACGACATAACACGTCCACATGAAAATGTGGGCGTATAAAAACTCAATAAACTCAGCACATAGCAGGATAAATATAGAGATTTGTACAATGTGATATTCATAAAATCCAGATCCATTGCATCAAATATTCAAACTATCACCGGTGTTTATGACGGTACCTGATATTTGTGTGACTGAGATTTAAAGAATTTGCATACAAAAGTACATCAAGACAATGTCAGATATGTGAATTCTTCAAGTGAAAAGTAGAACAAGAGTTTCATTTATGATACGTCTCTCTTTATAATTTATTCATCTACAATTTGAACTTGGACTTCATAAGCCTAATCTACTGGGCTGAACATCACCACTGGATTTCGAAAGTGGGGAGGCGGTGGCCAAATTTTCAAAAGTTATGTAAATTCAATGTTTGTGAGTAAATACGAGTGCATAATCATCAATTTAATTGATAAGTTGTTATTAGGTGTGTTTTTATATTTTTTCACGGAGGACTTAACAGTAGGTGTGATTATCAGTAGTTGATACAGGGAGTATAAAATTAGCCATTATATAGGAAACTGTAAGAAGAACTCTTACTGTGGATGACGAATATCTTTTAAAGCTCTTTGTAATGATATTTTATCACTAGTATAGGCATTAAAACCATTAACTTTATATAGATCTCCTTTCTTCTTTTCTTCTTCTGCTGATAAAATAACAGCACTACCTTGTTCTCCTGGTCCTATAAAACGACAACAAATATCAACAATTACTGATACAGATGCATCATGATTAATGAATAGATCAAAGACAATGTTAGAAACAGGTTGTTAAAGATTTAATCAAGAAAGTTTACAGGATGATAAGAAGGTGTTGAACAAGTCATTATCAACTTTGATGGATCTCTTGTCTTGAAGGTAAGTTAGGGGCCATAACCCAGGAAGATCTTTAACTAAGGCCTGATTTCCATGTACAAGTTTTCGAGTCGTTTCCGCTGGCGAAAAAGTCGGTCTTATGCAAATATTGTAAACTTTAGACTTGGAGTGTCCACAAAAACAAATGTGAATGGACACCGGTTGGACATCCTGACAAATATGGGCAAAATGCAAAATCATAATAGTGATCATATAAAATTGAGAGAAGTTCATTATCTGACATGACAGCTATTATATCACAAGACGATAGAAATATAGATTACCATTATCAAAGTGTTGAAGCTATAGGGCATTGATCAGGGTCATATAAAAGTTATACAATTATTGTAAACGACAGTTATAATAGGTCTTCTATTATGAAATAAAAGATTTTTTTAATTGGCCTTTTTTATTTTACATCAACAGCCCTCCATAATGTTCTGGAGTTATATTTTAGGTTCTGATATCAAAGAAAAATAGGTTGCCAGGCAACGAAACATACGCCCACACAGCAGCCAAATCGTCCGGGCAGTCAACAAGAGTTGTCGCATATTAAGGAATTATCAAAAAATCATTAGAATTTGTTTGGTTTTTATAATCAAACATTTTTTTTTAAATCAGATAATAATTGTGACCTCCAGAGGCACCACAAGCTAAAAAGGGTGATTTTTCGTACAATCAGGAGACATAATTCAGGAAGTAATGACCCGATGGGCGCAAATATCGAAAGGAACCAAGATCTTGGGGTTATAAACATACATGTCAAGTTTTATCAAAATTGGTTCAAAATTGTGACCTCTATAGGGTCCACAACCTTGATATAACATATTTTCACACTATTCGTGTACAAACGGCGGCCATTTTGTCCGTCAATTCTAGTCTGATTTTCACGTAATTCTTAGTCTCTCTTCATTACCATATAACGGTAATATGTCAAACGTTTTTTTAAATCGGATAATAATTTTGACCTCCAGAGGCACCAAAAGCTAACAAAAGCGATTTTTCAGACAATCCGGGGACATAATTCAGGAAGTTATGATCCAATGGGCGCAAATATCGAAAGGAACCAAGATCTTTGGGTTATAAACATACATGTCAAGTTTCATCAAAATCAGTTCAAAATTGTGACCTCTATAAGGTCCACAACCTTTATATAACATATTTTCACACTATTCGCGTACAAACGGCGGCCATTTTATCCGTCAAATTTGGTCCGATTTTCACGAAATTCGAACCCAACCTTCATAACCATGGAACGGTGATATAAACGGCGGCCATTTTGTCCGTCAATTTTGTTCCAATTTTCACAAAATTCATACTCAACCTTCATAACCATGGAATAGTGATATAATCAAACGTTTTTTTAAATCGGATAACAATTTTGACCTCCAGAGGGACCACAAGCTAAAAAGGGCGATTTTTCGGACAATCAGGGGCCATAATTCAGGAAGTTACGATTTAATTGGCGCAAATATCAAAAGGAACCAAGATCTTTGGGTTATAAACATGCATTTCAAGTTTCATCCAAATTGTGACCTCTACACTGTTCACAAGCTAAAAAACCTGATTTTTCATACATTCAGGGGCCATAACCCATGAAGTTACAGTCCGATACATGCCAATATCGAAAGGAACCGAGATCTTAGGGTGATAAACCTATATTTTAAGTTTCATTGAAATCGGATAAAAAATGTGACCTGTAGACTGTTCACAAACAATTGTGGACGGGTGGACGGACGAACAGGGGCGACGACAATATACGTCCACATGAAAATGTGGGCGTATAAAAATATCCAATCTACCCAAAGACCTCTAGGTTATCAACACCAGACATCTGTGATAGGATGTGCTACCTCCACATACACAACAAGTATGACATCACTACATGTATATGTACTGGCACTGAGCACGTCGTGTCATATCAAAAATCGAAGTCTCTAAATCAATATGCAATTGTCCAAGGAACAAGTTTTAGGTAGATCAAACTTGAATTTGCACAGCCATAGACTTTTTTCAAAGAGCACCGTCACTAAAGCGATGGACACATTAGTTGAATCATTCAGCCGACTGAGAATGAAAGCATTAGGCGCATTTTGACATTGATTGGTTAGGCTGAATCATTAGGCTAGTGTGTCCACCGCATAAATGGAAAGAACAAAAAGTTGAATAGTGATTGTGGGCCTGTGTGCCGAGTAAAAATCGCCCAAACCAAATAAGTAAGGGAAATAACATGGTTTAATGAGTAAGAGGAAATTGTACTATTCAAAACAAGCCAACAGTGAGGCTGATGTCCCCCGCCGAAATCCCAAAATAAATAGATGACACATATTATTTTTTTCAAACGTATCCAGCAATCAAACTGTACACGAAGTGTCATCCATAAGTGTTTTATAAAGAAAAATGCTAAAACCGACGAGAAAAATGAAAATGTACCCTAGTTAGGGGGACCCTAAAGGCAGACAAAAGGGCCCCCCCCCAACGCTTGACAAAAGTGCCCCTCTGGCCAAGGGAAAGGGCCCTCGTGTCCGAGTCAACCGTTTCTATACACTGTTACTGTCGAATATAAAAATCATCAATCAAAATGAACCTAAGTTATCTTGTCCCAAAGTATCAACCAATCAAATTGCTTATCTCTGCTACCCTAAGCGGAAAATGCTCATCTTCGAACTCCATCAAGGCATTGACCCAATAAGCATATACACCAAGTTTGAACATTTTAACTCAATTAGAAGGAGAGTTATTGTGTTCCAAAGTCTTGACCAATCAAATTGCGTATCGCTCTGCTTACCCTGAGCAAAAAATGCTCATTATTGAACTTAGTCAAGGTATTACTGTAATGAAACTATACACCAAGTTTCATCAATCTCACTTAATTAGAACTAAAGTTATCGTGTCCCAAAGCATCAACCAATCAAATTGCTTATCTCTGCTTACCCTAAGCGGAAAATGCTCATCTTCGAACTCCATCAAGGCATTGACCTAATAAGCATATACACCAAGTTTGAACATTTTAACTCAATTAGAAGGAGAGTTATTGTGTTCCAAAGTCTTGACCAATCAAATTGCGTATCGCTCTGCTTACCCTGAGCAGAAAATGCTCATTATTGAACTTAGTCAAGGTATTACTGTAATGAAACTATACACCAAGTTTCATCAATCTCACTTAATTAGAACTAAAGTTATTGTGTCCCAAAGCATCAACCAATCAAATTGCTTATCTCTGCTTACCCTAAGCGGAAAATGCTCATATTTGAACTCCATCAAGGCATTGACCTAATAAGCATATACACCAAGTTTGAACATTTTAACTCAATTAGAAGGAGAGTTATTGTGTTCCAAAGTCTCGACCAATCAAATTGCGTATCGCTCTGCTTACCCTGAGCAAAAAATGCTCATTATTGAACTTAGTCAAGGTATTACTGTAATGAAACTATACACCAAGTTTCATCAATCTCACTTAATTAGAACTAAAGTTATCGTGTCCCAAAGCATCAACCAATCAAATTGCTTATCTCTGCTTACCCTAAGCGGAAAATGCTCATCTTCGAACTCCATCAAGGCATTGACCTAATAAACACATACACCAAGTTTGAACATTCTAGCTCAATTAGGGAGAGAGTTATTGTGTCCCAAAAAGTGTGACGGACAGATGGACAGACAGACAGAAGGACAGACAGACGGACGAACCCATTTTAATAGTCCCCCAATATTCTTCGAAAGGCGAGGGACAAAAAGTAGGGGATATTTGATTTTGGGGGCATAATACTAAAATATGCAAATGACTACAAAAAAAGTCACTATAGAACCTAACAGAAAAAACATTTCCAGTTACATGTGACGCCCAAACGCACCAATAGCTACCGCATGGAATGCAGGTGATGCTTGGGATCATCATGGGGGTCGAACCCAAAATTTGCACGACTCTGGCTTTGAATGTTACAGTCATTGTGGCATTGAATTCCAGGGTGGAAACATCAGTTTAATTGTTTAAGTGACCAGAAAACAAATTTTGATATGCGCCGGCTTACCCAAAATGAAAGGTTACGTGCCCTTGGCATGCTACAGATCGGCACAACACATGCGGTTGTGGCGCGGACGATGAATGTTTCTCAGTCTGTCATAAGCAGGCTATGGTCCAGATACCGTGATACACAATCTGTACAGGACAGACCACGCTCAGGTCGACCAAGGGCGACAACTCAAGCCCAGGATCGATTTATCTGTACCTTGGCCTTGAGAAATTGTGTCATCACAGCAAATCAGATCAGCGCTCGTCTTCAAACAGACACTGGTGTGAGAGTGAGTGGCCAGACGATTCGGAATCGACTGCATAGGGGTCACCTTCGCGCCCGACGTCCTCGCGTGATCCCTTGTTTGAGAGAACATCACATTCAGACAAGACGTCGTTGGTGTAGGGATCGTCAACACTGGGATAATCGACGCTGGGGCAATGTGATGTTTTCAGATGAGTCAAGGTTCACTGTTGATTTTTTGGACAGACGTAGGAGGGTGTGGCGTTGTCGAAACGAGCGCTTCCAAGACGTTTACGTCATCAGACATGATCGATTTGGGGGTGGTTCTGTTATGGTGTGGGGAGGCATCACTGTTGCTGGAAGAACGGCTTTACATGTTGTTGCAGGGCGTGTTACAGGCCAGTACTACCGGGACAACATCTTGGCAGTCCATGTTGTGCCGTTCGCACGACGTCATGGCCGCTGTTTCATCTTCCAGGATGACAACGCAAGATGTCACAGGGCCAGGATCGTTACAGGTTACCTCCAACAACAGAACATCACGACATTACCTTGGCCAGAACTGAGTCCCGACCTCTCCCCCATCAAGCATGTCTGGGACACGCTTGGACAGAGGTTACGTCAACGTCAACAACGTCCTGCCAATGTCCAAGAACTTGCTGCTGCGTTGCAACAGGAATGGGACAATCTGGACCAAAATGACCGTAGACGTCTCATTAGGAGTATGCCACGTCGGATCAATGCTTGTTTGGCAAACAGAGGAGGATTTACCCGTTACTGACTTTGTTGTGATGCTGTGGTAACTTTGCTGTTTGACCCCGGGTATCATTTTACCCTTATAATGGTCAGTCTGTGCCTTACTTAGTCTAACGATCATTTGGAAGAAATCGATGAATGTGAACTTCATTTCATTTTGTCATTTGTTTCTTCGTCAGTTTCATTAGGTGACTTTAATAACACTTAAATCAAATATCCCCTACTTTTTTTGAATAGTATATGTATGCTTGAAAGTAAATCTATGTTGTATGGTTATTAGATACTGTGCCACGTTTTAATATAATATCTACCATAAAAACACCTGTCATTTATCAACAGATGTAAGTTATTAGGTTTTACCTGTTCTTTGTTCTTCTTTAGCTATAGCTTTATAATCATGCCAATCCACCAATTTAGTTTCACCACGGGCAATATCAGCACCTGGACCCTAAAATATTTACCAATTTACTCAGACATCTGATAAATTAATTAATGGATACATTTTTATAGAGTCAAAATAATTATGGCTTACTTTATAAACTAGATATATAATCTCTAAAGTATCTCCAACCAATCATAATATTTCCATCAACATCCGTTCGGGACTCAAAAAAATGGGACTTTGACTGATGTACCTGTTTATATATGCTACTCAAGCAAACATTTCCCCAAAATAGTCAAGCATGTGATACCGTCTGATAAATAACTTAACATCTATAAAGCCACAAAAAACAATACATTTTTTTACCAATTCAACTTTGGAAAACTTTCATATCAATGATTATTGAATGGAGCCAACTCTTTTATTTTTGTCCTTTAAGATCAGGGTTTGCCAACCATACACAATGCCTCAATTGTTTAAAACTGAACTCTGATTACAAAACTACAGAAATAATTAAATAAAAAAAATTACTGCCATACATAATTGCCATACTTGTTTTCAATTTGCAGAACAAGTATGGCGACTGTACGTGTACGAAAACAGAGGCAGGCCACGCCCACATAGAGAAAAAACCCTCAGTCGTTAGGTAATTGGTAGTTGAAATATTGCTAGCCGGATGTGGACAGTGTGGTTGACACAGTGTATACTGGATGTGGGCGTGGCCTGCCTCTGTTTGTATATGGAGGTGGCATATACAAGACAATTTGAAACAGATCAGATCATGATTTTCACCATTTGAAGATTTACAAGGTTCTTCAAACTGAAACAAGGGCCTTAATTCTGGAAGTAATTAACAAAAATTGTTGAAATTCAATAGTCGTCTTCATTTCACTAGAATGTCATTAGAATGTTCACCAGGTCCAACAAAGTGAAACATAGGCCATAACTCTCGTCTTATTGCCTAACTTTATTATTATCAGAGGGATGCAATGTGCCACATCTTTGTTTATTTTAAGGTGGGCAATAATATGTTAAAACAGACACCAAATTTGAGCTCATTTTCTGTACTTTTTTATGACAGCAGACCACAGATTACTGTCATCAAAGCCAACGTCATTTTTACGACATGTGAGGTTAGGTGACAAGTGAATAGTAGATGTTAATACATGTAAATCAACCAATTCAATATGGATTCTAAATAAAGTCATATAGGTTCTATCAATATTGAAATGGTGCTTTTCTTTCAAACATTTATTTACTTTGAATCATCCAAATAGAGATTACTACTTTTTATTTTACTTCAATAAATACATTCATAAATTACCAAGTGTAAGTTTAAACTCTATGCACCCAAAGAATGTTTTCATATCTAGTGATAAAGCTCAACATATTTGGTTGGTAACCATTTTTTACAGGCAGACATTTGTACCACGGAGTCAAGGATGGTTACTATTTCTTTTAGCTTTCTTATACTTGAATAATGCATATACTACAGGTATTGAAGAACTGCATTTTGATCAAAAACAAATACTTCATTGAATCTTAAATTAAAATAAATTACAAAACAAACTATTCCTTAGTCAATTATTTAATTTACTTAAGGGATTAAGGAATCAGTCAGACGTTTATTACACAACATGGCTGTATATAGATAATTAAGGAATAAACATTTGGTCACTAGTGTCAGACGCGATTATAAGGCTTTGAGTGTTTTCGATAATTGACAAAGTGTTTTTTACAAAGGTGGCCTGATATAGAGACTTTGAGTGAACTTGCCGTAAAGTGCATATAATAAACCCCTGGCTATATACAGAAAATTTTGTTTGGTCACTTGATGTTCTCTTTAATTCATTTTCTTAGAATGAATAATAACAATATTCAAATTGGCAAGATATTTTGATTTGATTTAAAAAATAAAACGTTTTCGTTTTGTGCAGGAAAATAACAGTCTTAGACAAAAGTTTAGATCCAGATGTACAAGCTAATGTTGACATGCAGTTGACACAACAAACCAAATTTAGTAAAAACAAGTCAGACTTGTACTTAATCTTCCAAAACAGAAATTGAATTAAATAGGCAGGCAAGTTTAATGATATGGGCAATGGCCGTTCCCCAATCCCTATTCAAATCTGAATAAAAACATTGTTTATAACAAAAAAATAAAATTGTCTTATGTGATGTCTGAACAAATCTGATCAACCCAAGAGATTTAATTTGACCCAAATATTATTATTAGTTATACAGGAATCCGGTTATACTTGATATCTACTATAATATATTGTACAGTATACCTGTATAGCTAGAAACTACAACATGGCTGGTGATTTATAGCTTGGTATTTAGTAAACAAACCATACAGTACTATATCAATCTTTAAAACAATAATCATCATCCGTAAATTATACCAGTATATAAACCAGTTATACCAATAGACAACAGATATTGAGGGGAAAAAACCTACATATATTACCAACATTATTACACAGTCAACATTTTAATTTCAAGACTTACTCAAATGTAGAATATATTTTCTTAAAGAGTTTGATTTCCAGATATTTTTTAATAGATACTTTCAGAAAATAATGCATTTATTTCTTTGTCAAGTAAAATTAATAAATTCAACTATTGTCACTGAAATTTATTATTTTAAAATTTTAAACTAAATATATGATTGTAATAAAAACTGTGAAATATGGTTTCAAGTTGGCCTACTTGATGTATTATAAATCAGTTAAAGAATGAAAACTGGCAGCGTATCAACATATTTTCTTTGTGTTTCAGTGTAACATGTAAAACAAGAAAGACTATAGGATTGACGTCACTCACACTCGGTATATCTTAGTACAGTTTTAGTTATCAGGACTCACTCCTCTACAAAACTGTTCATACTAGTAAAACAGAGAGAGAGAAATGGGGTTTGAATTTAGCGTCCACTCGACACAGACTAGGTCATTTCTGGACTAACATGGTTTTAATTTCATTTCAATAATTCGCTTTCGTATAGGGGTCTAGCAGTGGGAGGAAACCAGAGGACCTGGGGAAAAACCCATAAGGTTTGATAGACAATCCTACTCCTTGTCACGTACAACTGGGGATTCGAAACAACGCCAGTTGACTCAATGACAGACTTTATGATACAGCACGTATGCGCTAACCATTCGGCCATCCACACCCCCTTCCCGCCCCCTGCTCATACTAGTAAAGCTTTCTAATAAAATCACATCAATGTACGTATTTAATACAAGATTTTTGGGAGAAACTATAATAAGACAGAATGATTTAAATAGATGACTTTGTAACAATATTGCATGTGTGCTTCAATAAGTAAGTCTTTTAAAAACTTTAATATTAAGGTACATGTATACCATAAAACTGGTTTTGAAAAAGAGAAAGTTCAATTTTTTTTTAAAAGATAGGCTGGCACTGCCAGGCAGGATACGCCCACATTTTTGAGAGATGGATAGAGAACAAGCAATACCGAAAGTGATTTTTCCTACATGTACATCATTAAGTCCTGTATTTCATACTGTATTGGGAGCAGCCATTTTGTTGGTCAGTTCCAGTCTGATATTCATGAAATTCGAAGCCGACAATGATTATGGTGTGACGGTACACAACCTAGAAATGTTACTTTTCGTCAAAATCGGATAAGAATTGTGACCTGTAGAGAGTGCACAACCATGATATACCATATTTTTTACACTATTCGCGTACAAACGGTGACCATTTCGTGTGGCAATTTTGGTACGATTTTCACGAAATTCGAACTCAACCTTCCTTACGTATGTACGGTGCAACAATAATATAATCAGAGTTTTTTTATAAATCAGATAATAATTGTTCGAGAGATAGACAGAGAACAAGCAATACCGAAAGTGATTTTTCCTACAATCAAAGGCCATAATTTATTAAGTTATAATTTGATATGTGCAAATATCGAAAAGAATAAAGATCTTTAGGTTATAAACAAGCATTTCAGGTTTCATCAAAATCGAATTAAAAATTGTGACCTCTACAGGGTCCACAAATTTGATATACCATATTTTCACACTGTTCGCCATTTTTTCTGGCAATTATGGTCCGATTTTCTCGAAATTCGAACCCAACCTTCCGTAGGGTGTAACGGTGATAGAGTCAAACGTTTTTTTTAAATCGGATAATAATTGTGACCTCCAGAGGGACCATAGGTGATTTTTCGGACAATCAGGGGCCATAATTCAGGAAGTTACGATCCGATATGGGCAAATAACGAAAGGAACCAAGATCTTTGGGTTATAACCATGCATTTCAAGTTTCATCAAAATCAAATTAACATTGTGACCTCTACAGGGTCCACAACCATGATATACAATTTTTTAACAGTATTCGCGTACGAACGGCGGCCATTTTGTATGGCAATTTTGGTCTGATTTTCCCAAAATTCGAACTCAACCTTCCTTACGGTGTAAATGTTATATTATCAACCGTTTTATTAAATCGGATAATAATTGTGACCACCAGAGGGACCACAAGCTAAAATAAGGCGATTTTGCGTATAATCAGGGGCCATAATTCAGGAAGTTACAATCCGATATGCGCAAATATCGAAAGGAACCAAGATCTTTGGGTTATAACCATGAATTTCAATTTTCATCAAAATCGATTTAAAAATGTGACTTTTACAAGGTCCACAAACCATGATATACAATTTTTTAACAGTATTCGCGTACAAACGGCGGCCATTTTGTATGACAATTTTCGTCCGATTTTCCCGAAATTCGAACTCAACCTTCCTTAGGGTGTAACGGTGATATAATCAAACGTTTTTTTAAATCGGCTAATAATTGTGACCTCCAGAGGGACCACAAGCTAAAAAGGGTGATTTTTCGGACAATCAGGGGCCATAATTCAGGAAATTACATTCCGATAGGTGCAAATATCGAAAGGAACCAAGATCTTTGGGTTATAAACATACATGTCAAGTTTCATCAAAATTCGTTCAAAATTGTGACCTCTATAGGGTCCACAAGCTAAAAACGTGATTTTTCGTACAATCAGGGGCCATAATCCATGAAGTTTTCATCCGATACATGCCAATATCGAAAGGAACCGAGATCTTTTGGGGATAAACCTATATTTCAAGTTTCGTCAAAATCGGATAAGAATTGTGACCTGTAGAGAGTCCACAAACAAATTGTGGACGGACGGACGGACGGACGGACGTCCGGACAGGGGCGACGACAATATACGTCCACATAAAAATGTGGGCGTATAAAAAGTGCTATTCCCTATTAATGGCAGGATAATTTTATATAAATCAATAAGTTTATACAGCTGTGTATGACTAGTAAAACCAGCAGAGAATTTGGTAAGATATAATATTTCATTTATAACAAATCTTGTTGTCCACGCAGTCCATAAATGTTGTCATCATTTTACTGTTTTGTAATACAGGAACTGATCATGGGCAACAAATCATACACTTTGTATAAACAAAATATGTAGCAGAATTATCATAGCTGTGATATAAACTCGGTGTATAAAATTTCAAGACAATCAGATGATAACTTTTGTTAAAACATGGTCAAGGGCAAAAACAATGTAATTAATTATCATTAGGTGTTGAAACTCAACATACAAACATATTTAAAGGTGGGTATATAATAATAAATGATGAAAATTTATCAGCTGATCAAAGCTATATCAAACAGCTATGTGCAGTTCAGTAAGTGTAATTTAGCAATCAAGTACTTTTAGGTAAATTTCTTATTGAACATTGATAGTTTTATCAAATTTATGTTTTTTAATAATTTTGATTAATTCATGGCATGTACATGAATATTTCTCTGAAGTCAAAACCACCAAATAAAGTTTGTAAAATGTTAGTTGACAAAAACTTCTGTTATCGGTATATTTTAACCAAGTCTAAATTCCAAAATGTACATGTAAATACTTAAGCAATAGTCTGATGTTTATATATTTATATTATTTTAAGGAACTATTAATCAATGTTTAATTTAAATCTCTTATAGTTTGATTATTATCAAAAATTAGGATTCATTCAAGTTCATAATATTTTATCTCTAGGAAAAGGTTAAAAATGTAACATCTAGCTGTGTGAAATATATCCTCAAGTTATCAATATTTATTTTGGTCATATTTCTAATTGATTTCGTATAAAGGTAATTATATTTGTAGTAATTTTTTCTTGGTCTATTTTTGCTGTTGTTCGGAATTCCCAAATTATGTCCAGAAAGTTGTATTGTTTCCTGCCACTGCCATCTGAGCCTCCGAGACATGTATCTAAATGATGACCAAAACATGTTATAGTTTTAGGTCTCATTAGCATTGATTAACTTTTGGAACTGTGTCCACTGTTTATAGATTAAAGGTTAATTAAATGATTCAGCGTGGTTGAATAAAACTAGTAAAAGATTTGTCAATGACAATCTATTCCAGATTACTTGGAAATCACCAGTCCAACCAAATTTGGGGATTTATGCTCAAAATGGCAACAAATCTCACTAAATGGTGT
The DNA here is from genome assembly GCA_948474765.1 of Patella depressa. Lineage (NCBI taxonomy): Eukaryota > Metazoa > Mollusca > Gastropoda > Patellidae > Patella > Patella depressa. Next base: position 50,782,099 of record OX419722.1, on the reverse strand, counting down.
TGTTGGTGTATCCATAGACCATTCCCAGCGGTCATACATGCTGTAGGAAGGTGAATAACAAGCCATTTTACACCAATCCTGTCATCCACCGCTAGTAGACATTAATACTTCAATAAAACCTGGACAGAACCAACAACATTTTAATATATAAGATAGGCTGGCACTGCCAGGCAGGATACGCCCACATTTTCGAGAGATGAACAGAGAACAAGCAATAACGAAAGTGATTTTTCCTACATCTTTAAGTCCTGTATTTCATACTGTATTGGGAGCAGCCATTTAGTTGGTCAGTTCCAGTCTGATATTAATGAAATTCGAAACCGACAATGATTATGGTGTGACGGTACACAACCTAGAAATGTGACTTTTCATCAAAATCGGATAAGAATTGTGACCTGTAGAGAGTCCACAACCATGATATACCATATTTTTACACTATTCGCGTACAAACGGCGAACATTTCGTCCGGCAATTTTGGTACGATTTTCACGAAATTAGAACTCAACCATCCTCATCAAAATCGAATTAAAATTGTGACCTATACAGGATCCACAATCATGATATATCATTTTTTTAAACAGTATTCGCGTACAAACGGCGGCCATTTTGTCTGTCAATTTTGGTCCGTTTTTCCCGAAATTCAAACTCAACCTTCCTTACAGTGTAACGGTGATATAATCAAACGTTTTTTTAAATTGGATAATAATTGTGACCTCCAGAGGGACCACAAGCTAAAGAAAGGGGGATTTTGCGTATAACCAGGGGCCATTATTCAGGAAGTTACGATCCGATATGCGCAAATATCGAAAAGAACCAAGATCTTTGGGTTATAACCATGAATTTCAAGTTTCATCAAAATCGAATTAAAATTGTGACCTTTACAACGTCCACAACCTTAATATATCATTTTTTAACAGTATTCGCGTACAAACGGCGGCCATTTTGTGTGGCAATTTTGGTCTGATTTTCCCGAAATTCACACTCAACCTTCCTTAGGGTGTAACGGTAATATAATCAAAAGTTTTTTTTAAATCCGATAATAATTGTGACCTCCAAGCTAAAAAAAAAGGCAATTTTGCGTATAATCAGGGGCCATAATTCAGGAAGTTACGATCCGATATGCGCAAATATCGAAAGGAAGCAAGATCTTTGGGTTATAACCATGAATTTCAAGTTTCATCAAAATCGAATCAAAATTGTGACCTCCACAGGGTCCACAACCTTGATATACCATTTTTTAACAGTATTCGCGTACAAACGGCGGCCATTTTGTATGGCAATTTTCGTCCGATTTTCCCGAAATTCGAACTCAACCTTCCTTAGGGTGTAACGGTGATATAATCAAACGGTTTTTTAATCGAATAATAATTGTGACCTCCAAGCTAAAAAAAAGGCGATTTTGCGTATAATCAGAGGCCATAATTCAGGAAGTTACGATCCGATATGTGCAAATATCGAAAGGAAGCAAGATCTTTGGGTTATAACCATGAACTTGAAGTTTCATCAAAATCGAATCAAAATTGTGACCTCCACAGGGTCCACAACCTTGATATACCATTTTTTAACAGTATTCGCGTACAAACGGCGGCCATTTTGTATGGCAATTTTCGTCCGATTTTCCCGAAATTCGAACTGAACCTTCCTTAGGGTGTAACAGTGATATAATCAAACGGTTTTTTAAATCGAATAATAATTGTGACCTCCAGAGGGACCACAAGCTAAAAAGGGTGATTTTTCGGACAATCAGGGGCCATAATTCAGGAAATTACATTCCGATAGCCGCAAATATCGAAAGGAACCAAGATCTTTGGGTTACAAACATGCATGTCAAGTTTCATCAAAATCGGTTCAAAATTGTGACCTCTATAGGGTCCACAAGCTAAAAACGTGATTTTTCGTACAATCAGGGGCCATAATCCATGAAGTTTTGATCCGATACATGCCAATATCGAAAGGAACCGAGATCTTATGGGGATAAACCTATATTTCAAGTTTCGTCAAAATCGGATAAGAATTGTGACCTGCAGAGAGTCCACAAACAAATTGTGGACGGACGTCCGGACGGACAGGGGCGACGACATAATACGTCCACATGAAAATGTGGGCGTATAAAAATTGAACAACTTGTTTGTTTAATATCTTGTTACAACATTGTTGTATATTAATTGCCAGAATATCCATCCATACATGTATATACATATATATTTTTTTATTGATTTAGTAAAGAAAACACAGCTTTAACAGGCTGCCCACCAGCAGATGTGTGAAGGAAAGCAAAAACATGTCATAGTATATACGGTCCATGGTATAGCTAACAGTGAGGCTGATATCCCCCGTCAAAATCCCAAAATATTAATTAATCACACAATTATCGAGCAATCAAAATGATTATCAACCATATTCTAAGTTTCATCACTCTCTATCACATAGAATCAAAGTTATCTTGTCCAAAAGCATTGACCAATGCTGAGCTCTACTTAGCTTATATGTTAATCATTGAACTCAGTCAAAACATTCACCTAATGAACATCTACATCAAGTTTAAACATTCTATCTCACTTACAAGAAGAATTACGTTCCAAAGTCTTGACCACACAGGCGCGGATCCAGAGGGTGGGGTGGGGGGTCCAACCCCCCCCTCCCCTGCTCAGCTACATAAAAAAAAAATAATGCCTTGCATCAATGAAATTACATCACAAAGTGATCCTACATCAGTATAAAATGATTTCTCTGTTTAAAAAGCTCAATTTGTATGTTTGCCTATGTAATTTAGAGACGATGATGACAGATTTCCATAACAGAAACCTGGCAAACCCCCTCCTGCAAAAATTCCTGGATCCGCCCCTGCCACACTAGGTTAATCCTTAGCCGATTTACATATCAATTTGCATCCTTTTCACGTCACATTATCAAACATGGCATCGACCATGCACAGAGCAAAGATCTGTGGACCATGTCTTCAACCAATCAGATGTGTGGATCATCAGTTGTGATTAACTAACAAATTCTACAATCTGACGAATGTTTCTGAAATGTTTGCCTTGGCCGCGATTCATTCAGATGAATGACAGTAAGTTTCGACGCCAATTGATTCAACCGAACCATTCGACTAGTGTGTGCATTGCTTTGGAGCATACATAATCATTCAATCTGTTCAATCACACATATGTGAGCCTAAATACTGTGAATAAGTAAATCAGATGAAAAATTTGGTCTGAAGAGCGTCCACAAGAGGTTTCAAAGTGATAAAGGTCCATAGCTCCAGTAGTAATTATCGCAAATCGTTGTCTTATTACCTTATAAACACTGTGCATTTAAGTCAATCGGATGATAACATCCCAGAGATTCCTTTTTTCTTACCAAATTAAATATTAAAATCAACGCCTATTTGATCCTAAATGTTATGGGTATATCAATGGCAGAGTAGCTCATTCAGATTTTACATGTACAACTCCTAAGTAAGTCCAAAAATCAAACCATTGCAAAATCAACAAGTTTTATTCATTAGCATATGCATTAGACTGAGATGGTTTAATAAGCTAACTGTGAATGGCCCTGAACAGAGGCATATCATTCTTAACTATGCAAATGCACATTTGTAACATTGGATTTGGAAAGTTTTCTTTACATAATGCAGGTGCGATGAATCTTTTACTCCGAAAGTCCATTCTTAGCTGGGGGTTGCTTGGACGAATGGTCTAACATGCACTTTAGACCATAAGGACATTGAATCAAAATTAAGATTCCCCACATGACAAGGAGTAAGGCCACATGTACATATTCTGTTTGCTCAATATCGATCGAGAGACTAGAAATGGGCAGTAGCCATTAAGTTGTTAAAATCAACAGGTATAATCCCCTTCTCAATAGGCCTACAGTCTGTCCAGTTGTTTATTTGTTCTCAAACACACAGCTAGTGTGTTCTGCAGGCCATCATGTTCATCTAATTCATGTACTTACCGAATCACCACCAACTTGTACTTGGTTATTCACATCATTATGACTATCAACCACAACAAGCTTTTCTTTTACACCGGGTGGGGGTCTATTTCCAAATAGATAGCGTAACACCATGGGTCCTGCTGCCAAAAATATTGCAGCACCAAGTAAATATTTGATTAAAGTAACAGTATTCCTTCTCATGATGCTGTCCGGAGTATTATGATGTTTATGGGCAGTTCCTGCTGCACTGGCAATTAGAAATTTATCACAGTAAAATTAAAATATCAACTTCCTGCTTCTTTTGTTGATCTTAGGCCTTAGCCTATTCTTGGACTGACTAGCCTATATTGCTCCTGTCTTGCAGCTAAAGTATTAACTAATTTTGGGGAATATATATAAATCAATTTTGATATCTTTCCAGCTGATTAAAATATCCTTTGTATTATCGATCTATTGGTAATCTACCGGTACTATCTAATGATGTGTATACAGCACATTTTATTCCCCGTTCATATGAATAATATTAAATATGATCATAGAAAGCATATTAATATAAGGTCTGTGTGATAAATTATAAAAAAAAATCAGCTAAGTTCTAAGTTTTATCACTATTACCGTATGACTTATATAATCCCCGTGTGTAACAATAACGTTGATAGTTCCTATAAATGCTAAGTCTTCACAGAACCAAAGCACACGAACATCAACATGAACATGTTTTGACAGAAGTCACTGGTCGAATTCGCGGTGCATGCTCAATTTTGATGAATAACATTTATCCTACACTACTTTCCCGTATTTTCCAATAACCGCACATAATACAACTGACATGCAAGAGTTTGCCGTCGTGTTATAACCAGTGAGTTACAGGGACAAGTCATGGATTGATTAAGAGAGTTTTACACGTCAACATTTTCTTGAGCTTGTCTCTCACCGAGTCTTATCTGTGTGGGAGCAATCATTTATCTGAGGAGGGGTTATTATTAATGTCTCGGCTCAAAATGACTATTTATTTATCTTTTTATTGCCTCGGGCGCAGCCAAACCTAACGGCTTCATGTACATGATTAAGGCGGCATGAATCCGACTGTTTATGTATGGTGACCCCTCTTGTATTTTCTGCAGTCCAGTTACTTTATTACGAACACAATTGTATATAATAAAGAGAACAAAGGCCTCAAAGTTAGTCAAATCCAAAAGAGCCTTACCACCTATATCGTTTTTCACATAGAAATAACGAGGCACGACAACATTTTTGTTTTGTACTAGGTCCATCTATAATTCTGTGATTGACGATGGAGATGGCAAAGGAGATTACTGTTTTAATAATAGAATATGTGGTGTTATTCCGGTGTACAAATTCATGCCTTGACATGGCCCCTGTCATAGACATCGTGAGACGACATGAAATGGGGTTTAACGTTAGGCCCTACTTAACGTCCTACTTTTCTGCACCAAACCTAGGCTAATGGAAGACGGGCATACACCAAATAGTGTGCTATGAGGGAAATTTTGCCCGTGCAGCGGTGCTACAGACTACTCTTATATCGAATTCCAACTGCCATGAGATCTTTTACATGCATGCCAATGTGTTAAACAGGACCTCGGTTTTTCATCCCATCCAAACGACTAGACAAATGTCCTTGTCAGACACTCAGTTCTGCATCACTGACAAGAGGTAACCACGCCAGAAAAACATTGTGAGACACAAACCCTCTGGTACCGTACCGGTCATTTTGTTGTGTTTTTGAGAAGAGTTAAATAAAAATCTTTATTTAAGCCAGGGTAATTTAAATTGTAATTTTTACCATCAAAGTGTACATTTAGGAGAACCTAAAGCGAAATTTACACTCCTACTCATTGATTTTATCATGGGGCCTCCGGTATTTTTTGCCCACCCACAACTAGACACTGTCCCTTGTCAGAATTTTCATCATTCAAGGGAATAAACACTCAAACTTTCTCTGTTAACATCAGGATCACCTTGTTTAGCAAGCTGGCACCTTACTAAACTATCCTTGCTTTCTAAATACAGTTCATGTGTGGTCTAGCAGTCACCTATGTTTACCTATAAATTTTTTTACCAATTTTAATATTCCTGTGTGCAAGGGGGTATAGTACACAAATAATGAAGTAATGACAAAAGTGGCCGTAGTTTGGGGGTCTTTGGTCCGGGTTTTATACCTTACGGGCAAAAGTTAGGCAAGTCATTTCTGAAAATCAATGGAATATTATTTAAGAAATTAAATGGGGTTTAACGTCTTACTCCAACTGGGCTAATGAAGATGGGCATATGTCACTTATATCAAATTCCAACTGTCAGGAGATCTTTTACGTGCACACCTATGTGTCAGGCTCTTGCACCATAAATCAATGGATGCAGACTCTGTCCCTTTATATTCGGTAAAAATGTCTGACATGAAAAATTTTGAAATCCCATCACTGATGCAGCAGAGGCAGTAAAAATAGAAGTCTTCATTTTACTGGTATACTTTATTCAATGTAACCAAAATTTTGTGTCCACATGAAAACACTTATGAATGATATGATCCATTGGATGAAGTCTCACAAAGATTAGGGACTAAATTGTTACGGAATCTGATCGGTCAGTCCAGTACTATATTCGACTTCTATTGACATTCAGACCCACCATAAGTACATTCTACATGCTAACAAGATCTTTAACTTTAGCTAGTCCATGTAATTGAAAACACCAAAGATTAATTTAAAATATAATTTTATTTTTTGTAGTGAGTGAATCTTGAAGTATGTTCATGTTTATGAAAACTGCAATGTTATTCAATAAATTGTAACCAAATAACTGAAGATTTAATCTATAGCACTAGATTTTCAAATTTAATAAAGACAGTTTGTAACTAAAATCAAATTTTACTATCTGTATATACTACATATATACTGTATTGTACATACAAACTCAAGATTTCAGCAGATTTTACAGAAAACTACTAAACAGATAAAATAAACGGTAATTAACAAGCCAACAGTGAGGCGGATGTCCCCTGCCGAAATCTCAAAATAAATAGATGACACAGTAATTAATAGCACATTTTTTTTTCTTCAAAAGTATCAAGCAATCAAAGTTTCATCTTGTCCCGAAGCATCGACCAATGAAATTGCTTAGCTTTAGCTCGAAAAGCTAATCATTGGACACCCTACCTCAATCAAAAGCAGAGTTGCGTTCCGAAGTCTCTGCGCATCAAATTGCTTATCTTTCTGCTTACCCTGAGCAGAAAATGCTCATTATCAAACTTCGTAGACAGACAGGAGAACCCATTTTAATAGTCCCCTGCTTTCTTTGAAGGGCGGGGGGTCAAAAATAGCACAATTTCTTTGCCATCTGATATTAAAAATGATTATTATGTACACACTATTTTTTTCAAATGATATGATACAGATTCTTTATGTACAATTTTTAATTTATTTACATTTTGTACTGAGTTTGATCTTATTCATTAACACCTTTTCTTTATTTCTTCACTTTCTTTGATCTGTAGACAAGTTAAGAAAAGTAAACAAAACAAATTTATATTATTGCTTCTATAAAAAGAAAAAAGACTTTATATTTCATCCTTTATGTACCCAACTGTAAAACAACTGGTGGGTGTAAGGCTAATTTAAATTTAAAGGTGACATAAAATAAGTCAGATTTTAAAAGCATAAGTTGACAAAATGCATTTCAGAGCTGATAACTTTCCACCAAATGCACACAAAGTGGTCTTCATTTTATACAGAATTTAATAAGGATACACTTTATCTTTTTCCTTTTCTTTTTTCTTTGATTTGGACTCTTCTGCATCAAAAGAAGCAGTCTGAAAATAGAAAATAAAACCCAATGTAGAATGTAACTGAAAATGGGCCAATTGTGCAATATCTGTAAAACATAGATCAGTCTACTATGTATTACAAGTATATTCACTCATTGTAAATATACCAAATATTTCCCAGATTGATATACATCAGTCTACTCTTTATTACACATATATACTGACTATAAATGTAATTGCCCATTATCACAGGCCTCGTAATCGATCTCGCATCTTCTACCTATGCTAGACTAAGCCTTGTATCTAGCTCCCCAAGCAAGTTTCTCGGGAAACAATTGTCTGCAATATCTCTTAAGGTGGAAGCAGACATTAAACCTTAAGCAACCAATGATCGAATGATAACCAATGGGTAGACTAGGGTTTTGAAAACACAGGGCAAATAATCTAGTTGGCAATTAAAATTTATTAAAAATCTCCAGCATTTTTAAGCCAAACCAGTTTAACTATTTTGACCTGGTTGGTTAATGTTTACAGTTGATCTCAGAATAGCCACTGGTTACAGTTAATCTCAGAATAGCCACAGTCGGCAGAATTTAAAATTAGTTTAACTTAAAGGCCTGAAGTGAACAGCATATAAATTTTCCAACCAACATAATTTATATCCTCCACAGCTTGAAAATCTTATTTAGAATATGAGAAAAAAAGTCACATTAACTGACGCAAAGCAGAAGACGTCCTAATCATTTGCAAATACAGTATTATGATTATGTATACCTTTCTAGCAACAGTTCTTTTAGCAGCAGTTTCATAATCAAACCTATCTCTTGCTCTGTCGCTGCTCTCACTTCTTTTCCTAATCATGTCTGGTTCACCGTTCATTTTTGATCCTGAAATATGGATGAAAAACCTAATTAGTTATAAATTTAAAACTTAGAGTTGATCAGTTCTTGTAAGATCTTCCTAACTGCTATGAAAAGTCCTCTGCAGGATCCTCTGAGAATGATTCCCAAATTTTGAAAAGATAAATCGTAACTTACGAGAATGCCCCTCTTCACTTCGTCTTTTCTTTGCTTCTGTATCTCTATCTGGTGAAAGTTCCTATAAAACGTTCATACTTGTAGAATTTATTGCGGTAGAAGTACATGTACTACATATAAATACTGATACACAGGCTTAACATTAGGCATCGTAGCATCCTTCAACTGCACGGGGATCATTAATGTTAATATCTTTTAATCAAGACCCTTGATATCATACCCTTCTTAGTGAGCATCAATATTATATTATCAAATATTAACAGTAAATTTTCTTATTATCCAGCCATTAATCATTGAATAGAAATACTGTTTACCCTTTTTCTTTCTTTTTTTTCTCTTTCTCTCTCTGTTGATGGACTCTGGAAAAATATTTTTAAAAATATGGTAAACCGGAATGAAAAAAGAAGAAAAGTGTCCATTTTTTTCTTGAAATTCTTGAAAGGACATTGTTTTTCTCTTCTCTACAAGTAAACCTGCTACACATACATGGAATGTAGTAATCGTGTCCACAGTCACAAAGAATAAAATGATGGAAATTTGGGATTGTGCATCTGCTGTTTAATGTTCCAGAATCTTACTCAAGTTTTGTGATACCCTTGTTTTAAGGGTGATTTTATTTTTTTCTAAATGACCATGCAAGTTGTGAAACATACAATAAATATCAGTTGCCAATATTACCAAGACAAATTGTATATTGCTTTTATAAGTATAATCTACCCTGCTCTGTTTTATATAGTTATGTAAATGTTGGGAATCCTACATCTATATTCAAGCCTAGAGCTGTATTATTATTTATATTAAAGTCTACAACTGTATTATCATCTACATTAAAGGCCTACAGTTGATTATCATCTATATTATCAGCTGTATTATCATCTATATTAAAGGCCTACAGCTGTATTATCGTCCATGTTAAAGCCTACAGCTGTATTATCGTCCATATTAAAGTTGTATTATCATTTATATTAAAGCCTACAGTTGTATTATAATTTATATAGAAGTCTGAGCTGTATTATCATCTGTATTAAAGTCAGTCTAGAGCTGTATTATTAATTACTGGATGTTAGTTTATTGTCTATATTAATGAGGGACAGTGAGCAAACCAATATCTTAGACACTGTGGTTAGGTAGTAACAACTATCTATATATTTTGTTGGTAGGTGGGTCTATGTAAAGAAAGAGACATTCTGACCCTAAAGGGTAATTTTTAATGGAATATATTTTACAATGATAAGAGTCATTAATAGTAGTTGCCTACTCAATTTGTTTTAACAAGCCATAACTTTAAAGCAACTGTAATTAATAGTAGTTGCCTACTCATTTTGTTTTAACAAGCCAGAACTGATGACCATTTGTGGGATTTTGAATCCCTTTCAACCCCAATATTGTGAAAGTTGCGTCTGTAAAATGGGTTAAATCTATAGACTATATCAACACGCCAGTACTATCTACAAATGGTTGCAAAATTCTTTTAACACACCTGTTTTTAACAAACAATGAGAAATTATCTTTTATAGTTTCTTAAGTTTCCCAAAGTCTTAATTTATTTTAAAAAATTTGTTTCAAAAGGATGAGGTGGCCATGGACATTTATGTTTCTTAAATCTGTGCAGTGTTTTGCAAAATCCCAAAGGTCTTTTTTTAATTAGATATTAAATAACAAATTTGAATATTTTTGCTTGAATTAACCAGTTAAAAATTAAACTAGCCAAAAAATGCAAATAAATAGTGATAATATCAAATCATAAAAATATTGCACCAATTAGATTTTGCCTTTTTACTATGTAGCAATATTTATTGCAATATTTCATTGTCAAATGTATTTTTTTATATCAAGAATATCAATACTCGTTGATAAATGAAATGGGGTTTAACCTCCTACTGTACTACTCCAATTTTTCTAATTAGGACGGGTATACGCCATATACGGTGTGCTATGAGGGAAATTTTTACTCATATTTCAAATTCCAACTGCCAAGGGATCTTTTACTTGCATATCAATGTATACAAAGGACCTTGATTTTTGGCCCACCCGGACAACTTCACAGCTGTCCTCGTCGGGCCTTCGTTCTGCTCTTTCATGGATATATTTTACAATCGTTGCCTGATTGAGCTCGAGTGTCATTTAACACCTAAATCATGATCATGGAGAGTTCTATTTTCTTGAGCATATTATTGCTGGAAATTATTCCCCATAATTTCCATATTTTATTTTATATCATTGACAAATGGTCTGAAGCTAAGTCTCTCAACTTGTCAAAACAGGGGAGAACGAAATAACGCATAAATTCAATCCGGATCAGGTGATAATTTTTGTTGTTAGAAGTCGAGAACTAATGAACGCAAATTGTTAAATTTGTCAAACTACACTGAATCTTACCCTTTTATATTTAATCTTGTCTGGAACACCGTCCTGAAAAACATCACACATATATTCTCCTGCTAATCTTTCATTTAAATAAATATATTGATGTATATCTATAATGTGTATCTAATATGTTTGTGATTTGGGAAAGTTTTTGAGAATCTACTAGAAAGTTGATTCAACCTATTTGCTTTTTAAACGTATCTGTAGTACAAGGACATTAAAAGGACGATGTTGGTGTCATTCGTTATTACTTATGTGATAAAACTGGTCAAACACATTTCAAATATAATTTTAACACAGGTAATGCACAGACTTTTTCTATTCATCATGTTTATTTTACATACCGATAGGCCATTGGCCAATCACGCTATTTTATTTAGATTTCGTCTAATAGTTTGGATGCAGCTATGGCACCAGGCAGGGTAAGGTTACTCTTCTAGACGTCCTATTACCACTGTTTGTCGTGTATTTTGTACACGGTGAACAGTCCATTTGCTGATTACACTATTTTGCCTCGACTGTTTTTTAGGACTTCGAATTTTGACTAATGGTTTGGATTGTTCGTACTTGGTTTTGTTTTATCTCTTATCTAATGACAGTTAATTCTTTTTAAGAATTGACAGATATCCTCTCACAGTCTTCTATGACTGAAAATTGACTTGGTATCCGCTACAGTTCGTTACTTCGGTCCATTTCTTACAAGGATAACTCATGTTTTCCATTTATTGTGTTACTTCCTGTTTTTTTCAAATCTCTGTTACACATCTCTGTGTAAAAATTATATTTAGAATACCTTTAACCAGTTCTATCGCATATGTAATAATGACTGACACCAACTTTGTCTTTCAAAGGCTTGATGCATCATTTAGCACTAAAGGGAATCCCTTACAAATATTGTATAAGTTTAATCTCTAATAGTAGTCATAGTCATAGGAATATCAGTCTAATAAAGTCATGACATTATCTAGTGTTAGTTAAAGGTTAAATAATCCATCTGTGTACATATTTAATGTGTTAAGTCATCAGAAATGCAAGTGCACATCATGTGGGGGGGGGGGGGGGAGCTTTTCCCTTTAACCGTGTCCTCATAAACACAACTGATTACATTTTGTTAAGAAAGTTTTCTTTTTATTTGTTAATTTAAATAAAATGAAATAGGGTTTAACGTCCTACTGTTCTGCTCCTAAACTGGCCATACAGTGTGCTAGGAGGGAAATTTTGCCTGGGCTGCGGCACTACAGCCTATTTTTGTGTCGAATTCCAACTGTCAAGGGATCTTTTACGTGCACGCCAATGTGTGCACGGAACCTCGGTTTTTCTTCCCATCCAAATGACCAGACAGTTGTCGTTGTCAGGCCCTCCATCCTGCGTCACTTGCAAGGGGAAACCACGACAGAAAATATGTGACAATGGTGTGCATATGTTTAAAAGCTACGATTAAATTATGATCAGCATATTTAAAACATTGTTTTATGCGATTAATCAGTCTTTGTAATCAACTTCTGTGAACTCGACCAAGATGAGATTTTAATCCTATATTGCTTTATATATACATTTATACTGGATTTTGACTTATATTAAAGAGGTTCTAATTATGAGCTCAACATACATTAATAATTTACATGTTTTCAAAGCTGTTCTCCTAGTGTTCATGTTTCAATGTTTCTGTATTCAAATGGAATAATTGTAATCATTTGTTTTTGAAATGATCATATGATGAATGTTATATTTGCAGTGTTTTAAACAATGGTTGCATAACTCTTTACACATGACATTTTTCGCTTTCATGTTATTTTTTTTATGTGTATAAGAAATATGTTTCTATATCATAAAACTGACATTTGTTCAAGATATGTCATTTTATATGAATTATTTGTTATTTATACCTGAAATATAAATATATATATACATGCACATATATTAAAGAAGCAGTATAACTTTGACAATATTCTCATTAATCAGTAGATACAGGCTGTTGTTATACGTGTTCTATTACAGTATCTATGACAACAATCTCTATACAATATTTCGTGAATAATAGAAAATGAAATGTCTCGATCCATTCTTCTAATCAGAATTTTTTGACTAGAATTACTAATTGGTTTTGTGTACCATATGTTACAAATTAATGAAAGTATTACTGCATCTTTAAATGTGAAAAAATACATTTACTACATAAAATCTATGCACAAATATGTAAAACTATTTCAATGGTTAAAATACAAGAATAGTTTGTAAGGGCTCACACGATATAGGCGGTTTCTAGTTATTTTTAGGAAGTTTGACTGCAACAGATGTCAAGTGAGTTTTTATTTTAAACAATGAAGCGTTAATTCAATAACAGCATTTTCTGATAACCAAAAAACAGACTAAGTATTCATGTGAGCCCTTTGATGTTAAAATGATACTCTCTTTCTGTTGTTATATCAGGACAAAATAATTGTTTATTAGAAAGTAACTAAACCTGTAAAATTGTGGAATTATTTAAAAGACGTTAATATATTTCTGCGTAATATAAGAGATTAACTTGAAGAAATAAAGAGTACCACTTTAACAAGATTAATAAAATAATGTCAGAAATATGTTTATTAAACAGAATGGTTATAACAAATATCTTGAATCATTTGATGATAACAGTCTTGTTTAAACCAAACTAGTAATAAACATTGGTGATAATTGAAGCTGTATTCTTTTAATTCTTACTGTTTCAATCTGTACAAACATATCAAAGTGGGAAACTTAATTAAATTGGGCAATCTAAATCATGTTTATTATACCAGTGTAAAAAGAATATGAGTTATTATCAAACCAAACAAAGTATTATAGATATGTTGGCTGGGATATATTTAGACAGATAGTGGTGTGAAATGGCCACAACTTACACTTGATATTTTGTAAACTAATGTATTTTTTTTTATTGGGATGGCCTATAATGCACCAAAATTTACTGGCTAATGAAGGGTTGAAATCAAAACAGACAAGAATATAGCTTAATCATAGATACATGTAGCCACATACATAAAAAATATTCAATGAAAATATTTGGCACAGATTGACAGAATGTTATTTTAATTTTATTATCTTTGGGGGGTGGGTTAAGATTACTATGTCCCTGGCATTTCACACATTACATGTAATTGAAATGAGTTGCCTACTTTGAGGATGCACTTTTGTGATCACTTGTCTTTGCAGATCACATTGCTTGAAAAGACCAGATTGCTTATGTACAAGTAGTAAGTTTGGGATGTGTAGAATCTGGTCAAATATTTTCAATGCATATTATTAAATAGCAAAATAAAGTTTCAGTGTCGTTTGTATGTGGAATCTGAAAATTTCATGCAACTAGATCTGGTGTGAAAAATGTTGTTATATTGATACAAACCCAACTTATTGATTGGCTGAGGTATTTTCACATTCTGGTAGCTTTAATAGAGGATGTTAGGAAGATAAACTGATACTGAAGATAAGACAACATATTTTCCCGTAGTTGTCATCGGCCACCAACATCCAGTTTCCCAATCAAATTTGGTAACACATTTAGAGAAACTCAAACATTTCACAACCAACGCCACTCCGGCAAATTTTAAAGTAAAATTCACCTCTTAAATTTGAAAACCGCTCCTTATTAATTGGTTTCACAAACACAATAAATTTGATGTCATTTTTACAATATTTGCGATGAAAACACTTTGTTCCAAATATCACATCCATCAATCGTAAGACAGGACATTTGAATACAGTCAGTGTTTGTCCTTGAATTATTTCCTTGAAAAATAGCGCAATCACAAATACAGCATCAACACAATTTCTCATAAAAAAGAATGATTTTGTTGATCTCTCACAATGTCCAAATACCAATACAACGATCTCCCTAACTATAACCTTTTCAAAATACTCGACCAACACATGATAAAAAAAACTCAATAGATTTATTTGATAAAATTATCATACTTCAATATTTTATAAAGAAGACTGGGATTTCTGTCAAAATAAATGCAGATTAAAAAAAGTCTGTCAACTAAAGAACAAGTTTTCATTTCAAATATGCATAACCTTATTCTTTGTAATATCTATATATATATATATATAAATGACTGGTAAAGACATCTCATGTCCTACTAGCACAGGCAGTGATTAAATTAATTCTGGATAACAAAACACACTTAATAAATCATAAAACTTAAAACAGAATTGAATACCAATCTGGGATTCCATTGAGGATTTTATCACATAATAATTAATACTGGTCCAAATAATTGACAACAACAAAATAAACTTCTTCATCACGGTTAGATGTAAAATGGAATGTTTTTAAATCTAATAGTTGAACACTGTAATTGGCAACAATCAAAATAAGACTTGATAATCATATATACTGCTATGGGATCTTCTGTATGATGACAACGTTGGAATTCTCTTCTTCTGTGGGACTGATCTCAACATGGTTAATAGAAAGTAAGTCTGGATCTCTGATAATTATATTTATCTTCGGCTACTGCAGGAAATCTACATTTACTCCAGGTTTCAAAACTTCAGTAGTCTGACTCCGGAAATTAGGTGAATAATAACTTGATTCTCTGATCCTGCCATCTTCATTAGCCCAGTCAATGCAGAGAAGTAGAACATTAAACCCCAATTTCATTTCTTGGATTCTTGCACTTTGGTAAAACTAGAACAGCATGTATGATATTACCAGGAACTATCATGTAAATAAAACTGGAGCTTTGGTACAACAGCAGGGATGATATTTTTGAAATATGTTGGTACCTTGGTAGACCAACATACTGTCGAAACATTGTGCAACTGGACATTTTGCTTTGGTAGAGCTTTACTGGGACATCATGTCATACCTAACTGGAACTATAGTGGGACTGGAGCTATGCTATAACCTGGAGACGGCAAAATCAGGTAAAGTAATGCTTCATACATTTCCATTTCTTCAGAAAGCAATTTTGGTTCTCTTTAAGAATTCAAATAAGCCTCTGGTTTGGAAACTGCTACATAAGAAGGAGAATACATGCAACAAGTTTCATGCTGACATTAAGCACTCTTTTTAGTTAAAATGCCAACAGATAAAACTTAGGACATTCATGGCTTATCTTTCTGAATCTGAATCAATCAACAAGGCTTTTGTTTCTGAATGCTTTAAAACATATTATTTTATGTGCTACTTCAAATGATGCTTGTATTATATGAATTATATAAAGTCTCTTATATATGGTTAAATTTAAAGTGGTAGCAATGCATGTGAAAAATACGAGCCATTAGAGATGAGATCATCTTCTGGCAATGGGGCTGGTTCTTGGTCGGTTTATTTCATGGAAAAGCCAAGACGAACTTTTGCTGGATCAAATTTCAATATTCAAATTTCTAGTAGACAAACAGATGGAAAGTCTTTAAACACTATCTAGTTGGAAAACCACAAGGATTCTTCACACATCCAAATTAACACAAGATGATCAAAGGCTCTCTTCTTGAAAACCTAATCAACCCCATTAACAAGTTCAAACATTGCACCATTTGCAGAAAAAACATTGTGAAAATGACCCACAACCAACACTGATTAGGATGATGGTATCGGCTGCTGTTAGGAAACTTGATCAAAAGCTTCTGAATCAGGCCGAACAAATTTGATAGCCTTCCAGAAGAAATGATCTTAACCACATAAATTACAACAAAATGCTTCATAGACACACAAACACAACACCAGTATCTTCTTCCATATATACCATTCATTTCGTCGTTCAGTTACCATGGGTATTACTGTTGTTGAATTTCTACCATTACCGGCACTGTATTATTGGATTTAATCTCCAAATCAATACTAACCTTAGAACCAGATTTATCCAGATCCACTTTTCTTCTCTTCACGTCTGCAGAAAATAAAAAGGAATACATTTCAATAGGCAACAATGTTTTTTGGACGATAATGAAATGGGCTCCGTATCTAAGTGTATTATTGATTTATCTCTACAACACAACACTTTGTTCATTTTTAGACTAGAAATTGATAACTGTCTTTTCAATAGCTACAATGATTTCTAACTGGGTATGCAGGTGCCCTTGTTTTGTTTTTTTTGTCCCTTCTAATCATATGTTGCACACTGTCATCGTCAGCCCTGACAAGTAAGAACTAATGTTGATAAATCCTAAAGGTTCTCACCCAGAGGCCATTACTACAACCCAGCATTCATCTATTTGAGATACTTCATGTTTAGATAAACAGCAGAACATTCTTGCTATAATAGTTTCAATGTCCAAGTAATAGTTTATATAACTATTGAAGCCTAAATAAAGACCTACAGTAGGCACTTTTATGATAAATAAGAAGTCTGCTTGATAATAAATAAGCAGCTACCTTAGTATTTTGTGGCTTGATGCAAAAGAATCATCAACGTAAAAATTTTTAAATACTCTTTATTTCGTTAATGAAAGTCCTTTTATCTCTAAAACTGTGAGCACAAAATCTCAGATCAGCTTTTATTTATTTACCTCTTTCCTCAACATGTCTAGGTGAAGCACTTCTACGATGAGATCCATGACTACCATTAGACTGAACACTGGATGATCTTTCTTCCACAACCTTCTCCCGTTCTCTACTAACACTTCTACGTTTTCGTTCTTCCCGTCTTTCTTCTCTCCTCTCTTCCTTCTCGCGTCTCTTCTCCTCCTTTAACTTAGCCTTCTCTTCTCTCCTCATCTCTTTCTTTTTTGCCTCTTCCTTTAATATTTTATCCTCTTTGCTCTTACTCTCTTTGTTAACATCTGACTTGTCTTTAGGCGAGCGATCTCTAGATTTGGCACTGAATTATAATAATACAAATCAATAACAGGAAATCTGTGAACCATGGTGGGTTTTTAAACGTACTTATCCCTTTTCAGGGGTGAAACCGGCAAGGCTGACAAGTTAGGGGTTCTAGGCTTTCATATTATATGAAAAACTATGGTCTAACTGTGTACACATTCATATCGAAGAACTCAACAGATCCCGGCACCCCTGTTTTGCACATACAACCATGGCAATGAAACCATGACCCATTGTAATATCTCTTCAGTCAATATAAATATAGTAGATTAAACATGAGGAATTTATTCAAGAGAATCTGTAATATTTACCCTGATTCAACTAATCCATCTGATGATGTTTTTGTTTCTCTTTCATCCTTGGTTTTCTTTTCCCGTTTCTCCACTGGTTTATCAGGTTTAGTTTTCTTATCATTTGATTTGTCTACCTTTTCTCTAACTTCCTTATTTTCTTTTCCCTTTTCACCTGCAAATATTTATGACATCTCACATGACTACAGTTAATATCTTACCCCTGCAACACCCACTATCTATCCTAAAAAGGATAATATATTAAATTATATCTGAATATATTTCTAACAGAAATATTTAATAATCCTAATATTGATGTTTATACATACCCTCTACATCGGATGGCTTTGATGAATTCTTCACACCATTTTTAACATCAGATTTCGAAACACCATTGCTTGATATCTTTGATTTTGGCTGTAGTTAAATCATTTCAATTCGTGTAGTATTATATCAATAAAGTATATTCGAAGTTGCATAAAGCAGTTTAAGCATAAATTACATATCTTTTAGAGATAATATTATAAATCATACTAGGTCTACTTACTGCCTCCTTATCTTTGATATGAAATTCATGTTCTGGTATCCATGTAGACTTCTTATTCTTCAATTGACCAGCATATCTAAACAATATCATATAAACTTATAACATGATCTACTGTAGCTAAACAACAGAAATATCTAGACTTAAATCATTACATGATTGTCATAATTTAAAATGCTAAAAGGTTTAAAATGTTATCTCTAGTAAATGTTATATTTGTGAAGTAGACTGCTGTAAGTTAATTGCATGCAATTGGTACCATTTTACCAAGAAACAGATTGTTCAATACATATGCTATTACCAGACATCTTGTTTGGTAAGGTAGATGATAAGATAAGATAAGAATAACATACCCCAGGGCTAGAGCATATAAATCTGGTCGCTTTTCTTTTTCTTCTTTACCAAGTCTATCAACACGTCTCTCTAGAGCTTGACAGAACTGTAAAATTCTAGGGTAGTGGGGTAAAATCTACAAAATAAATACATTTGGAAAATTAAACAAGACAAAATAATCAAAGCATTCTGAAGTACATGTTTGTATTATAAGTCTAAATATTATATAATATTTCTATAAAACAATAATAATAATAATACTTACTCTTGTGAGGACAATGAGGGAGTTTCTAATTTGTATATAATTTCCAGATTCCAGGCTAGAAACCATTGACTGAAAGAGAAAATAATCTATATACACAGAAGAACAAAAGGAACCAAAGGAAGAAGAACATTTTGCTCAAAGTAAAATAGCAATGTCAATGATGTTCATGATTAAGTTTTTGTTACGTAAAGATATTATTTATTGGTTTTCTTACCTTAGTTATTCGGAAATGCCACTTGTGACAAACGTGTCTGTAGTTCTCAAAATCTAACTGATCAGCTTTATTACTACTGTCTGTACCCTTTCTAAAAACTGTTACAAAACCTGGATATGTGGCACATTCCTGTATAATAACAACACATTATATGGTACATTATAGGATCTCAAACTGAATTTGATAATAAAATGTCAATTAATATCAATTTGTTGATTTAAGTATAATTCTCACCTTTTCGTACGATGTTTTATCACTATGCCATTTCATAACGGTATCTAAAGTTGTACACAGAAATCTGCCATAACGATGTGCTTCATTTTCTGTACAACTTGTTACACAATACGTAATATCACAAAATATCTACAAATACATGAAATAATAAATCTTATCAACCTACATATTACATGGCATGCCATATTCAAGATATTACATAGTGAAATGCTAGTACTATATGACCACATTCAAAATGTTCGGCACATAAATGAACGGATAACTGTAATTATATAGACGTAATTTATAAAAGTGGAAGAGGCGTGTTTCCAAGTTTCATGTCTCTCCTGATCATCAACAGACGATCATGAGCAGAACATATGGTATGTCGAATGTGGTCAAACAGAAGTCTTAACATGGACATAATTCTGCCAAATTATTTCATAATTCCATGTCAACAAAATTTTGTTTTGCTTTTTTACCATAAAGTTTAGAAGAAATAACAAATAAATATTTTAAGTACGTACCCTATCATAACAGATAAGAGTTGAAAAGTTGGGTGTTTTCAGCTGATGTAAAACATGTATAAACTTGGAACAATAAACAGCATCACTGGCAGTAAATATACAGCGAGGAAACACACATAACTGGAGAAAATGGGTTACAGCTTCATTCTTTGTTACACCTGTTAATCAACACAATCAAAGATTATTGTAAAATGTTCATCTAAAAAAATCACACTAACAAAGTGCATTGCTTTCTAAATATATAGGTAATGAACACATTCTAGAGGATGGAAAATATTTACTGTTAAAAAAAACTTGACTGTAAAAATTGCTTTGTTTTTTACAAAACAAAAAATTGAGAGAATTTATGTGATGTGTTTAGGCGATCCCATGCCACGGTTGTGATCTGATTTAAGTACATATCAAAAAAAAATTCATAATCAACTATTTATAATAGTGCAGCAATTTTGTTATGTCTTAGTAAAATGAAAGTAAAATCTGATATAGACATTGTGAATAAATTAATAAGAATAATGAAGAATAAGGAAACTGACGTGATAGGAACCACTGATCCTTTGATTTCTTTAATCTTGCTAAAACTCTTGATGTATGATCATTCTGACGTTTCTCCTCTTCTTTTAATTTCTCTATTAAATTCTGACATCTTTCTTTTTCTTTCTTCTTCTTACTATGAGGCTAGAAATAGATATCAAACATCAGCCATTTATTGATTTGATTTTAAATGGATGACTGCTTGAATCCAAGGTGTATTCAAGCCATCCGAGGGTCTACAGAGTTGATTTTGAGCTTGTCATGTAAATAAAGGTCTAATTTAAAATTCCGATAACATCTGAAGCCTAAATAATGACTTGCAATAGGCAGAGTTAGCTCTTACATAATGTATGTCTAAACACTGAACTTTAATCAAATCATTGTCTTGAAATCTTCAAATGAATGAATATAGGTTTTTCTTACCACGTCTCTGTTATCTTCAATGGCAGCTATCTGACTATTGAGGGCGGCAGTTTGTTTTTCATAGGCTTGTTTAGGAGTAAACAGATCATACATGGAAAGTGACCAGAAAGTTGCATAGAATTTTGCACTAAAAATAAATAAATTAGATTTGTGAAAATGATTCTTATTATACATGAATATATTTTACTAGGTCAGATGTTTAACAACCATATCCATTAAACATAACAGGAATAGAATCAAGTATTTCCAGAACGTCTGTAGTGGTAATTTTTATGTTTTAATATGTATGTATATGAGTGGGGCAAATTATAAAGCACTTAAGCTTTATGAAAAGAGTTGTATATAGATCTATAATAATAAAATTCCTACAGCTGACTTCCAGTATTAAATCAATATTTTACACACTTTCCTGCACAAATTAGGCTAGGAAAATCAACAATCAGCTTGAGAATTGTATGGTTCTATTTACCTTAGATCATCCCATATTTTCTGTTCATAGATCTGTCTAACAGTATTTACAGCAGGCTTCATAACTTCTTCTGCTGCTTCTATATATCTCTGGGTCTGAAATAATCAAATACTTTAACAAACCTGAGAATAGATTAACATGTGGAAATAAACCTTAAAATAGTTATAATTTTTCTTCTAGACCCATGGCAGGATTTAAATTGTGATCACTGAAGCACAAGATCAAGGGCCATAACCCTAACACGAAAATTGTTAAAAAAATCAATAGGCTTCTTTGTCTCATGACGTGGAAAAATGTATTTCTATTACCTTGTTCTGACTAGCTGTCTTATTCGATTTATCTATCTTCCTGAGTTCTTCATAGCGAACCTATAAAATTACAAAATACACATAATGTAATGTATTTTTTTGTAGATATAGAGAAGACGTAAAATGTAATAACTTCTGATAATTGTGTATTAATAAGATGAAGTAACTTTTACACAGCTTAAATGTTTCTATTTTAGATGTAATCATTAGTGTCAATATCATCTTTTATACTGATTAAGTATAACTTTAACTGATCAGATCAGATGTGTTTACATAGGTATAATAACTAAAACTGAAAGTTTATCTAGAGGTTTGATAAAATGTTTATCTAATAACTTACGCTGATTAAATGAGTATATTGAGGTCTGGTAAGGAAAAAGGCAGCATCTGGTGGTACGTGATATTCAGAAACTAAAACATCAATGGAAGGTAATCGCTTCACAAATTCTTCTGTACTCAACTGCATTGATAGAAATGTACCAAACTGACAGAGTGTATCTTGACACTGAAATAAAACACATCATTTAGACAGCTTCTTTTTTATAAGCAATATTTTTATTCAGATTTGTATCTGAATAGGGATTGGGGAACAGGCATAGAATATATTAAACCTCTCTCCCTATAGATAGCTCGGCTTAACATATACTGAAAAAGTTTGACTGAAAGTGCTTGCGAGATATAAAACTCCATGTCTTTGGTATGAAATTGTGATATAATTTTTTGTGTTTGAGAAAATTGATCTGTGGTGAGTTTACTGTGTCTGATCAAAGGGAGAGAAGGGACTAATTAGTACTTTTAATTGGGTACCCACTTTAAGAGCAAAATACAATAATCAAAATGTGGGATGTTCTATACATGATCTGACAAACCTCCACAAGTAATGTGGTACTGGTATGTAGAATTTGCCACTACAGGAAAATAAATTGTTTAGAAGTAGTAATATGGAACAATGATTACCTGATCATATAATTTTCCAACTAGTTTCAGATGTCTATTTTGATCTTCATGATAAATAACACTGTCTCTTTGCTGAGCCATTAGAATACATAATGATAACGCTAAATCATGTTCTAATAAAGTATCTTTTAATCTTGTCGACGATTTCTTCGTATTTCTCACTTGAGAAAAATAACCACCCTGAAAAAAAATATTGTATTATGGTGGTCAATAAAAAGTGGCTGCACTTTCAAGCAAAGGTGATGACAATTTATGTCCACATTAAATGAAGGCTTAAAAAAAAAATCAACTAAAATCATTGTCAACAAATCCTATCAACGTTTATGATCCAGAGGATAAACAATCTTTACATTTAAAAAAGTACAAAACTCTTGTCACAAGGTGATGACAATCTATGTACACATTAAATGAAGGCTTATAAAAAATCAATTCTTTTGTTTCACAATTTTCAAGAGATTAAAATATTATAAATGTGGAACAAGATAAAATAAAATGGTAGAGAAACATAGAATCGTACCTCTTGACGGAGTAATTCTCCACCAGACATAGCTTCTAATTGATCATTGGTTACTTCTTCAGATACTTCTATACCAGCCATCTTTGTTACAATTTCTCGTAATAACAACAAATCAAAACTTAAAGAGAAATAAAATGTACCAACAATTAATGAACTCCTAAATCCTAAAAATAGCTTCAGCCCCACCAAGCCATGAAAATACACAATCTTATTATATCAATTATCCTCTTCAACGTTAAATTGAAAATACTGTTTCAGTTTCTGATCTTGTCCCCTTCAATCAGCTTCTCACTATCACGCTTCAATCTGCGATTTTAAATTCAGTTCATAGGAAAAAGATAGAAAGTAACTAAAACAAGTCACAGCTTTGTCAAGACAGAATAACCAATATTAAAACTGACCTTTTTCCAGCTTTCAGTTGATTAGCTACATACTGCATCATGCCGGAGAGATCAACAGTATATTTACGACATATCATTCCTGCAAAATTGGCAAGACCTAAAATAAAACACAGCCAAAATAAGTATATAAGCAATCTTCCACTCATTGCACCTTCCTCTCAAATATTATTCAGATTATTAGGTTTTGGCAATCTGATCTTAGCATTAGTGTCTATAACATTTTTACTATCAATTTATATAGATAAATATCATTCCAGTAATACAGACTTGTATATATAAAAACTTTTACTTTACAAAATACAAACAGACTATAATCAATCTATTCACTTACTTTGAAGCCATAATGATATGTTAGTATCATCAGTTTTTAATCTTTCTTTTTCAGGGTTGGCTACGGCTTCTATAATACAATCTTTTTACAAGTTAAAGAAAAACAAAACAATATAATAACAACACAATAATTTGTTAGCCCAAAACTACTAAAAATAATTCAAAACAACATCTCAAAACCCACAAAAAGTTCATTAATACGACTCTAAAAGGATACAGCTAAGAATATCATATGAAAGGGATGTAAGAAATTTTAAACAGTCAACCACAGGTCCAATAAAATTATCATATCTTTGTATTTGTGATAAAACCTGAAATAATAAAAAAAAAACAGCTTGCTAAATGATACACTTATTCACAACCAATCTTTCCTTAAAAACAATAGGACATTAATTTTATCTCACTTTTTACATTGCATTGCATGTTTCATATTGGAGAAAATTATTTCTGAACTTTGCACTTTTCTAACTGTTGCAGAATAGGTTTATGGTTGATAAATATGTTTAGAAATACTTCATCAAAATATGTACTTACAAATTCAAACATAATGGCAGGATTACTATGACAAAGTTTTCCTAACTGTCGACCAGACTGCTTAACATTCTCTTTAGCTAATCGTCTAAAAGGAAATAGCAAAGATTTTATTTAGAGGCATTGAGAATATAAAAGACATGAAGAAGAAAACTAAGTAATAATACAATTGAATGTGGTTCCACAAGATTAGGGTAAGTGTTCAGGGGCAATAAAAGTAATTAGTGGAAATCATTGAAATTGACTGGCCTTCTTCATCTCAAAACCACTTTGCAAAAATTCATCGACCAATAACTTTTTAGAGATGCAAAATAAATTTTCAGCATCTAGAGTATGAACAAGTGATTATGGGTTATGAAGCGACAGATAGGGGTGATAACAATATGTTGGTATACAATAAGGTGAAGATTGTGGTGAAATGTACTAACTTCATGATATATTTAGCTCTTTCTAGACAGTCAGCTCTAGCTCGTACTAAACAGGCTTGTTGTGAATAGATTTCATTCTTCCATCGACCATATAACCTATATCTGAAACAATCAGTATATAAATATACAATTTTAGTTTTTACCCTGTTATTGATCGCTTTTCTTTATAAGAGTGAAATACCTATTTAATTCTTCATAATTGTGTGATAGTATATCAATAGGACTGAAATAACATGACTTACCTGATTTCATATGGATATAATTTAAGGAAACCCCACAATTCTTCTGATATACAACAGTTACAGGGTAATAAAGAAAGACTGGGAAATATCACACTATCTAATATATTCAAAAAACCAAAATAAGCCACTTCATCATCTGGTCCGACTCCACCATCACTTCTCTGTAAATATAAACAATATCAACTTTACTCGGGTATTATCTCAGTTGATTTACTATATAACATTTTTAAAATCAGAATGCATAGGTGGAAAAATTTAAAACCTATGATAAAGGATTGTACTTCAAATGTACAATCAGTCCTATTGTTAACGTAATATATAATAACAAGAGAGGCAACCTAGTTAAACATAGTATTCCTGTTTATTTTATCTATTAAGATTATAAAATTGAATCATATTGTTAAGCTGATCAGTTATATAATATTTTCTTCAACTCACCATATTCATAAATGTTTTACCAAGTCGAACAAGTTTCATAAATAGAACAGGATCTAAAGAGGCATGTGGTCCTAAATAATACAACATAGGAAAGGCTACATGGTGTAAACGTCTAAATGTCTTGACTGGTTCTATACATAATTTATCTATAACTACTTTCTTCTTACACAACTGTGGAGGTAAGGTTGTATTTCTGAAACAAATAATAAATATATTTTCAAATCTATGTTAAGGTAGTACACTAATACTAGAATTCCACACACTTCAACATTCGAATGAAGAAACCAAGATGGAGTGTCAAATCAAGATAGAATTACTCTTTATTATGTGACTTGTGACCACAAAATGAGTTGGAAGTTGCAATTCATGATAATACATGAACAAAAATGTTGAAATATTTAGTTTGCTTGTCAATGCTTTACTTTTATCTTTTGTGTTATATCATATTATAAAGATATATTTTTAGTCTATTTTATATTTTTGTTCATATCGTAAAAGACTTGCAAGACATTTAGCTCTAACTAGTCAAATGGTTATCTTTAAGAAAAATTGGTTTCGTTTTCGACTTACTTTCTATATAAAGGCTCTATAACTTTATGTATTAATAAACACAAAGCTCTGGCTATAGGTGGATGAGAACCAGGAAAAAATTCAGGTAATTTATCTAGAATTGATTTAGCATTATCCCATGCACCAATTTCCAATAAAGCTTCACAAATTCCAAGTTTCTGATTATTTATACGCTGAAAAAAAAAAATCCCAAACAAACCACATATATTGAAATGATATGATTAAATAACATTTTTTATACAACATTAGACAATCCATAATAATGGTTCTTTGAAAAGACATTCAAACTTTCAACTTATCAAAACAGCACAGATCATCTGTCATACCTTTTCTTCTTCAAAACAAGTAAACCAACGGTCACATAGACCCAAAATAAGAGTCGTCTGTCATTTGTTGGCGGAGAAATTCAAATTTATTATGAAATAAATGCCTTGAGGAAATAAGATAATAAAATTACCATATCAACTTTAGTTAAATCTTCTTTATCTTTTTCATCTTCCTTTTTATCAGATAGTATGACCAAGTTTAATTTCTTAGCGTAACTCCTCGCCTCACTCAGCTCAGTTTTATGGAAGTCAGATATAGCACCATCCTCGGGTAATAACTAAAATAAGATAAACAGTTAATAAAGACACTTTCTCTAGTTACATGGGCAGATTACAGGCATTAGAACAGAAAGAAGACACAATTTTGATATTTATAATCATTACACATAGACATGGTTTTCTTTACGAGACAAAGGAATGGAATGGAATAGATTTTCATGTCTATTCACACCAACATATTGTAAAGGTTATTTCTAAGGTTCGTTGAAATTTGAGGTGGAAAAGATACACTTCAACACTGGTGGACCTCGATTTTCCGTTCCTTTCAAACGACTTTGTATAATTTCCATGTCAACCCTTCAGGTAACACCTCCGGGACTTGAAAACAGCCTGAAGGATCTTCTTGGCCTATGGCAGTATTCGAAACTAGGACAGTTTATAAACAAATTAAAATAGTTTAATAGACTTACGTGTGGATACAAATCATTTAAATTCAACAGTTCATGTTTTAATAACAAGGCAGTTACTTTATACAAGGAAGATGGTGTTTCTATACCCTGAGTAGGCTACAACAAACAAAAATACATGTTAATATTTCTTTAAATAATAAAGTTTCTATGACAACAGACAAACGTGATCTGGTCAAAAAGATCTGTATCTTATATGGTGAAACACTACTTGCACCCTCCTTTATAAACTTTATATCAAATTGTTTTTTTTCCTGAATTCTTGTTTCAATTTTAAAACATACCTCATAAAAATGAAATCTGAACCCCATCACCTGACACAGTGTGGATTTGTCCGTCATGTAGGCTCGTAATAGTGGAATGTAGAAGGACTCAGATTCTAAGTTACACTCAAACGCCTCTAACATAATATCTAATACCCTGTTAGGGTCTAGATCAAAACAACCTGTAAATAATATATAGGTTATCCATTCAGGTAAATCAAATAAATACTGCCTTCACTGCCTTAAAATAACAGTAAATCATAAAGATGAATCAGAAGATTTAAACGTTATGAGTAATTGAACAGTCGAAGTTAGTTTGACAGAGACAGTAATCCTGCTAAAAATCAGTGTTAATCTGAATTTCGTTTAAGACAAGTCAAATAATCCGAGCAACTTAAAAATAAAACATACAAGGTTTTTATGATATATCTGTAACAGAATATTCCTAGAAGTTTGAAAATCGTTGGGCACTAAATCTGAGAAAGATTGTTTCGTGACAGGGAATTTGAATCAGGGTTTTGACAGGAAATTTGTAAAAAAAAAAATCTCAAAAACCCAAGGCCTGGAAGAGCTTTTCCATGAATTGTGGATGTTCGGACAGGTGTGACAACAATAAAAGTGTATGTTTTTCGTTTCGGAATTGATGAAAACTTACCAATAAGTGATTTAATATTTTCTAATACTTGAACAGGAGTAACTTTTTCCGTTATTTCCTGGTTCAGCTCCGATACTAATTTTGAATAACCTTCACTTTCTTCTCGTAATAAATTAAATTTCTGTTGCTTGTAGCTGAAATTAACAAGCATATCAAATTACAACAGAACATGATTTATTCTTTATCATCAACAGTCACTATGCTGTAATTACATACAGAACAGATTTTAGTCTTTAACAACAAAGTCACTCTATTGGATAAAACTTATCTGGCTGTTTAACAAGGTTCTTTCCAGTTATAAATTGAGAGCCATCAGTTCGGTTATTTCAGGAATTGGTGATTGGCTGCCAGAGATCTTTAGTCTTGTGTATCTATACTAATTCTGGGTTCGGTCAAAGTTTGTGTATAGCGAGGAGCATGGTCACCTGCAAACATTGTGGGTTTTGTCCATGTGACCCATTTATTGATCAGATCTTATCACCGCCCCTGCGCTTGATCAATATATCTCATTCAGCAGCTTAAATATTTCTCACTATATTCTTATTGGACATTTTGGCAACAGATATATTTTTTAGAACAGAAAAGAGTTCCAAAATCAATGAATTAATGCAAACCAATTTAATATATATTACTTACTATAAGCGGGTCTTTGTTTTTACATATTTTTGTTGAAACAGTTGTTTCGATTGGATGATGCCTACTATCTCTAATGTTTCTTGATCAAATCTTTCTTTCATTACAGGTTCAGTTATAATTGACTAAAATATAGAGAAACTAAAAGTAGACGGCTTGTAGGGGAGCTACATGTATAACGATCTCTAGAGATATAAGTATTACTGGTACTGTATTCTATAGCATTATTGTTTAATTATAAAGTATGCACTCTGAGTTAACTGGTTTTACGCTAACCAATGGAACAGCCTGTAACAACTATACTAACCATACATCATGTATTGATGGTTATAGCTAGATATAACAGTGTTAACCCTGCAGTCTATCACTACTTGCACTAACAACCTTTAACTTATATCATATCAACAATTTCTTTTTATTTTATGTATTACGAACTTATTAATCACTCTTAATTTACGAAATAACTTTAAGAGAACCTATCTTTAATAGAGACTCAAACATTTATCAACTTTTAATATCAGCCACACAGAAATTTATAGCCACTGTTAAAAATGATGAAGATAACTTACGCTGCAGGCAGCCAAAAGTGAATTTAAGCGATCACGTTGATGTTTGTCATCATAGCAACTGCATTCCACATCTGTAAGAATTGGGTCATGAACCCCATTATAAAATAATAACCCCAAAGAATAATTAAACATTTTTAAGTTAAAGAGTTAACCACTTTTGTAGATTAACATTAATTATGGTCAGAAATTATCATGTTGGGCATCTCGACTATACTGTTAAAAGGGGCAAAAGTAAAGAATATAAAAAAAAGTAAGCTTACATAAATTATAAAAACTAATAAATATAAAAGGCTTTTACATGAATGAGGAAATATAAATGGTTTTAACAAATGGACTATATGACTGACATTTTACAATTTTGATTCAAATGCACTGTGATCCCCAATATGTACATTTCTTTTAAAATTTAATTTCACAGAGCAAATAACTTTTTATCAAAAACAGGATGTACATTCATTCCGATTATATTTTCATACTAATTAAAAGAAAAAGAAATAAAAGGATCGTTGGCCTTGAAATATAGTAGTGTATTCAATTTTAAATCTGTTTTCCACCATAGATGTATAGAACCAACAATGGTTTTCACCTTGATTTATGGTAAAGAATTATGGTAAGGTAGGTTGAAATCAATCATCATGATAATATTCACATGGTATCATCCATAATCCACAACATTCAATCATCTTCCTCATCAATGATGTTTCAAATTCCATCATTAACAATCCATACACAATCCAATTTAGAATGAATGCCATTTGGACTATTAACCAATCTTATATTTAATAAACTGACAAAATGTTTTGGTTTTTTTTCATAACCAGTCCCTGGAAATCCTGCATGAATGAACGCAGGAAGTTATTAACAACTGTCCTAATCCAATATTTTGCTTTAAGACAAGACCAATTAATCACAATGGAAAATTAAAAAATGTCCTACATCACAATTTGCTAGCTAACACTCACATTTTTGTAATGTCAAGGATAAATTTATGCCAAACATTTACGGTATAGTAGACAATTTAGAAATTTAACTTTTTTCCTTTAAAATCGGAAACCACAAAGCCGCATCTCCATGACAATGACGTCAACAGAACCTGCAACCACAAGACACTTAAATTTAAACAAATGTCACATATTTATATCAAATAAAACAGCTTCAACCATTACCAATTGTAGCTAGAGTGTCAGCCAATAGTGAACCGATTCCCTTCATTTGGTCCTGAAAATAAAATAAAAGTAGTCTTAAGATCTATAGTACTACCGTATCTCATTTTTAAACAAAACAAATCTGGGGAGATCAAATTTAGAACTTTTTGAAAATCCCATATCAGGGTTTTAAAAAAATAATAAATAAAAATGCCCATTTTCGAATTAACTTTGAAAATTTCACTAGTGAGATAGAAAAATAAATTGATATTACCAATTATTTTACACAAAAGAGACAAATTAATTGAAAAAGAATATTACTCCAGGGATAAATTTTACAATACAGTAAAAAAAATGAAGGAAATTAAACAGTGTATTTTACTTACGTTGATTTCCCCAATGGTAGAAATACATTGGTCTTGCTTGAGCTGTCCTTTCAACACACTCCAACATAATTCATACAATGCCCTCTGTACAGTTTTGGTATCTTGTCCATAGAAACTTTCTTCACCAAGAGATTTGCATGCTTTTATACTGCCAATGAAAGATATTTACAATGTGTAAGTAAATCAAAATGTTGACAACCACTTTCAATTAATAAGAATCAAAGCCATTGTGTTACAAAAATATTGAAAAGTATTCATCTTTGTTTTGCTACAGTATAAAATGATAATCGCTAAACTCAGTTCAGATATTCATGTAATGGACATTTACACAAGTATGAACATTTTACATCAATAAAAAGTAGCATTATTGTTTTCCAGAACGTTGAACAGTAACAGACAGAGGGACAGTAAATGTAGTTTAGCCTATGCAATAGGCCTACTCATGATTTTCACCATGAACCTCTACACCAGAGAGAGGGAGAGAGAGAGGTTTAACTGTCCAATTTAATAATTTGCTTGAGCGTAAGCAGGAAACGAGAGAAAGCCCACCAGGTTGTACTGGCGACCTTACTCCTTGTCACGTACATCCAGGGAAACAAATCCAAGATTGTGACACTGAGTAAAGAAGTAGATTCTGACAAAAAAAAAAAATGTTTTAGCCATCAATCAAGGAAATCAATAATTCAAGGATAAGATGAATTCTTTCTTTATAATCGAAATGGGGTGTAATTACTCACTTCTTTATGATATAAGTCTCAGGACTTTTTGACTGAATCCCTAATGCCCAGAGCAAACAAAGGAGAGCTTTTTACCAGCTCACTGACCAAATGCTTCATGATAAATTTGTCATAGTGTAAGAAATTGAATAAAGATAAGATCATTAAAATTTTGTTCAGTTTAGTTTAGACTATAAGCAATCTGGGACCAATGGGCGGTGCTGCTACCACACACTCTTTTACTAAGTTCAAACTACCAATGGATCTTTTACGTGCACCTTAACATTTAGACAGGACCTTGGTTTTCCGTCCCATCTGAACGACTAGACAGCTGTCCTTGTCAGGCCCTCTGCCCTGCACCACTATCAAGAGGAGACCACACCAGAAAATCTAGATGAACTTTCTCCGCCAATGCAGGGATTGAACATGCAAGCAAGCGTCTTGCCCACTTAGGCACCGTGGCCACAACGTCAATAACCCAAACTAGTGACAGTGTAGGCTGCATGGCAATTGGGTTCTTTAGGCATATAGGATTTGTCTCTGCTTGTAGGAGGAAATATCATGAAGTACTATGGGCGATCATGTTTGAACCAATTATATTTTCTATTACTTTCACACCGAAACAACAAGTGGATAACAGTTTGTACCTGCATCCACACGGTACTTCCTACTTTTATTAGGGTTAGCTGGGTCAGTCAGGTATTTAAGACTAAAACCTACAGCACAAAAACGGGAGTCACATCAAACATGAGTGCCGCATTACGTAGTTCTAGTTCAGGCTTTTCTGAAAGAATTGTTTCTACAGTACTGGGGCCTATTTCACGAAATTTTAACTAAGATAAGTACTAATAGTACTAATATCAAACTTGTTTTTCTAAATTTACTTGTCTTGCTTGGTCTTGAGCCAGACTAAAAAAAATCGAACCCGAGTCAGAGTGTAAAATGCTAATTTTCAGGAGTTCAACAGGGAAGGATATGAAAAAAATTGGGTTTTCCGATAAGGCTAGACATGGTAGGTTTTCAAGCACACAAATTATTTGAATCATAAAACACTTACAAGTCTGCTTTTCCAGACTTATCCCATGTCTTGCATGCATCGGCGGACAAAAACACCGTCGCCATTTTTCTCAATTGGGCATGTGACGTCACGATAAGGATAAAATAATCTCAAAACGTCAGCTATTCAAAATAATTATGATTATAATTTCGAAAATAAATATAAAAACAGTGAAAAGTAATCATTTAAAACCATAAAGTTTCTCTAAGTGAAAAGAAAAAACGTTGTAAAGCATTCGACAACTTTTAAATACATTTATTTAGAGAGTATATTAAAGATGGCAGCCCCCATGACAAAAACAAAATTGTCCAAGTCAGAAAAGAAAATCAACAAAAAACTCAATCGTTCTATGCAACTGATATTTAAACAGGATAGAAT
This sequence comes from Patella depressa, assembly GCA_948474765.1. Lineage (NCBI taxonomy): Eukaryota > Metazoa > Mollusca > Gastropoda > Patellidae > Patella > Patella depressa. The sequence continues at coordinate 50,748,819 of OX419722.1, read as the reverse complement.
AGAAACCAGAACCGTTGCCTCAAATGTGCGTTTGCTATGGTGAACGAGTCGTTTGACTCAATTCAGAAAAATGTCAATTTACACCGACAAATAATGACAATTTAACCAAAATTGTTTTTGCACATTCCTACAATTCGAATATGAGATGCAAATGCAATGCCATAGCCCATTGTCAATGATAATAATTACTGTATTTGGAAAGAGCCAGAATTATGCCTTTTTTACACATCGTAAAATTTCTCAACAACACTGAAAATATATATACACTGAGTGCATTGGAAAATACAAATTTTATATAAAATTATTGTCAACCAATTAAAACAAAACTTGTTAAAATTCAACGTAGCACAATGTGAAGACACTGAGATGGGCACAAAATGAAACAGGTCATTTAATTACACATGTGCAGCAAAACAGTACTTTGTAGGGAGGCATCTATCAAAATATAGCAGTCAAACTATATATTTCCCATCAAATTTTCTGAAGAAGGGATAAAAATATTTATGCATTGCATTCACAGTAGATTTCATAATAAAAAAATACCAATATTTGAAACTAAAAAGATTAATTTACAGTTCAATTAGAAAGCCAGATTTCTTAAATTAATACCAAACTTTATTTTTATTTTTTTCATTAAATACCAATTATCATTTTTTTCATTGAAGGTTTTGTGTGTTTATAATGGTGGATTAGATGTAGGGGTTTGTCAAGAATCAGTTTATAAATTATTTAAAGAATATGGAGAAATTAATGAGATTATCATGATTCCACAGAAGGCATATTGTTTTGTCTGCTACCAGAATGAGAAAGATTCTGAAAAAGCATGTGATGCTTTAACTGGTCACAATATGACTGCAGATGGACAAGAAGATTGTAAATTAAATATATTTTATGTTAGTCAAGGTTAGTCTCTCACAATTTTAAAACAAGGAGATGGTGGGGGGAGTATTATAGTTCATTTGGTGCAAGACAAATGCTTGCAATGCTGCAAATGAAATGAAAATTAATTGTAGTGGGATTTAACATGAATAAATAACTAATGAAACTAATATGCCAAATATATCAGTTAATTTTGATTTGATATTCATTTAGTTGAATTAAATGATATTTGATTTAAAAACTTTACAAAATTAATATCATAAATATAGGATATGTTCACAAGCTTGATCAGGTTGTAAAAAAATGTCACCTTAACATTAACTTGGCATGCCCCAATAGAAGTGAACCTTACAGTACTGTTTTGACAAATGAATTACTAGTTGATATATTTTTGATAGAATATATCTTAAAACAACAATTTTGGCTTTTAATAATTAGAGGTGATATGATTAAAATAGCATTATGCAAGAGCAAAATCTGCTTATTACAGGTCTTTCTTTAGGCCTGAAATGTTACATTTATCTAAATAATCAATTAGACATTAAATAACTTATCCAGACCATAATAAACTCTTGACGTCAAGGCTAGCCTTCGATGTTGGTGGATTAAATTCCTATATGACGCTTAACGGCAATTGATAATTAAATCAATCAAGTGGATAATCGAGACTATGCTGTTTATATTAATGATTTTAGTAATGATGACCGAGTCTATGTGAATATTTCACTCACTCTGTTCTTGGCTAATAGTGGATCAATTTGACTGAAATTTTCAGCAAATTACCTTTACACTATTTAGTTTTTAACTATTATAGTGAGAACTGCCATCTCTTTATCTTATCTCCCATAATGTATCTTAAAGTTGAATTCTTGATATTTACTTCAGTTCCTCCAAGTATCGGACCGACATCAACCATACCTTCAGGTTTAATTCTGTTAAAAGATTTTTTAAGTGAAGAAAAAGAAGATGAATTGTTAAAATATGTCGAATGGGACGAAGGAACAGAAAAAGGTAAACTATAATATTACAATATTAACTGTGTTGTCTTTCTGTATTGAAGATTGCCTGCAGATAGAGAAAGAAAAGTACTATTTGTTGCACCCCTCCCACCACCCTGAATATAAAGATAGATACATATTGAACATTGTAGGTGTAATGTGTACTATTATTCTTATTTAAATCCATCTTCATCTTGTCTCAACAACACTTTTAAAAATGGTATGCAAGAAATTTTGAAAAATTGAAAATATGTATTGTTTATTTCTTTATAATTAATCGCTCTTTCATTTCAGATTTCAAACTTAGAAAAGTAAAACATTATGGATATGAATTTAATTATGCTGTGAATAGTGTGGATCCTATTAAACCACTAGCACAGGGAATTCCTGACATATGTCATGGTTTTCTACATAAAGCTAAAGACCTGTCAGTTGTAAATTACATACCTGATCAGTTAACAATCAGTCAATATCAACCTGGTCAAGGTAGGAAACAGACTGTTGGTTGTAAATTTTTATATTTATTGCTGTATTTTCTACAAGAATGATAGGACAGAAGATTAATATGTTTTTAAAAACTGTTCATTTATAATAGGTCTCCTGGTGATTAAAAACTGTTCATTTATTATAGGTATCCTGTCTCATGCTGATACTGTTGGTGCCTATGAAGATGGAATAATGTTATTAAGTCTTGGATCACAGGTAACAAAGATAAGAATCTTTATCTTCAGGTGGGTTTGATGGCCAAATGTTTAGCACGTACGTGCTGTATTATAAGGTCTGCCATCAAATGTTTAGCACGTATGTGCTGTATCGTAAGGTCTGTCATTGAGTCAACTGGCCTGGTTTTAATTCCCTGGTTGTACGTGACAAGGAGTACGGTCACCTGTCCAACCTCGTTGGTTTTCTCTGAGTCCCCCCATTGCTAAAGACCCATACGTGCAAGTGAATTATTGAAATAAAAGTCAGCCATATGTTATTCCTGGAATGTCCTATTTATGAAGAGGTGATCTAATTAACACACGTGTTTTAGATCATAAGGTCTGTCATTGAGTCAAGGATTCGGATCACATCCCCTACCTCATCAGTTTTCTCCTGGCTCCCCGGCTGCCTCCCACTGCTAAAGGCACCTATGAGCAAAAAAATTACTGAAAATTTTTTTACCGTGGTGTATTTATTTTAAAAAGAAAGTGTAATTTTGACATTTTTATTTTATTTTATGTTTCAATTACATTTCGTCCAGTAAATATTTAATTTCATAAAATAAATCTGTAGATGTTTTTAAACCGGTTTTTATGTAATTTCATCAAGTAATCTGGAATTCCATTTCATTTTAGGTTTTAATGGAATTTCGCCATCCTAAAGGTGAACATCTATCCCTTTTGTTACCCCCAAGGAGTTTATTGGTCATGACAGGCGAATCTAGATATATCTGGTCACATGGTATTACGCCACGTAAAACTGATATTATTCCTTCAGAAGATGGACAATTTACACCAACAAAACGTGGAATACACACTTCTTTTACATTTAGAAAATTGGCTATCAATAAAGGTATGTAATTGAGGGTCCTGTGTATGTTTTAAGATGGGGGTGCTGGATATAACTTTTCGGAATTGAATTCATTCAAACCCTTGAAAGAAGTAAATGGAAAATGTTGGGTTACAAGGCATATAGCAACTGAATATAGTATATATCAAACCTAAAATGTGTAAGTCACGATTCTGCACACACCACGAAGGATTTTGGGACTGTGACACAATTCAATATCATGACACTTTATATCAACTCTGACAATTGAGAATCCCCTGCATTAGGTAACGTATCACAAGATTATCTTGACGTTTCCAAATTTCAATAGAAATATGAAAATAAATACAACGATTTTCTTTGCCTGTAGTAAACTATATAATGTTTGTTATAAAATTTTTTTCAGGGTCAGTGGAAAACAGTGCATCCTCGGATCATGATGGGTTTGTACTTTAAGTTTTCATTATTTGGGGGCATACATAGAATTATTTTCTTTAATGAAATTGTTACCCCCTATTAAACATACATTATGCACAAGCTAAATCTGCCTATTGCAGCATATTCTATTTACATTATCGATTTATTTAACTATTAAAGCGAGAACTGTCAGCTCTTCATGTAATCTCCCATAATGTCCCTGTTAAGGACTGGTATGTTATGAATGTGAGAAATAAAATTAATAATATTTAACCTGTTTTCAACACTTCACATTTAAGGCTTTTTTTGATTTATAAATAAGCAATGACTTCATCATTACTGGAGTATACATGTATATTATTGTAAAATATTTTGTAGAAAAGAAGCAATTTGTTTACCTAATACTGAAGAAGAAGCAAGAACTTTAGAACAACAACATGTACATCAAGTAAGTAACTTTACAGATCACAATGTTTGAAGCTGTTCCAGATGTATTTTGCGAAACAGATAATTATATTTAAAAGGGTGTGAATAACCAAGTCTATTTACATGCTGACGTTATAAGGATAAATGATTGTCACAATTATTAGGTCATTTGTACATTTGAATGCTAAAATTCCTCAACTGGGCGTGCAGAGTGCATATACTTTATTCAACCCATATTCTGTGAAATCTGGGAGTATACCTTTGAACTGCAAAAGAGACAATGTTTCCTCAATAATTGTTGCATATTTATATTCAACATACTGTAGCTTTTGTTACTGGTAAAATTTGTGCTCTTTTTCTTCTTTTTTTATGACGTAAGTTTTTCTCTGTATTGTGGTATTTGTGAACTTGTTTCCTCATGGTAATATCTTAAAGAGAGTATAAACACTAATTTTAAAACTCTGGAATTTTAGGTTTATGAAGAAATAGCAGATCATTTCAGTAGCACACGTCACTCTCCATGGCCTCAAATAGTAGATTTTTTAAAAGAACAGCCTCCAGGATCCATCATGGCTGATATTGGGTGTGGAAATGGGAAATATCTTGGTATAAATAAAATGATATATTCAGTAAGTATATTAATCAGAATAGTAGCCATGATCTTATATTGATTTATATAAGACCTATTTTACCAAATTTGGTCAATATTGTTGTAAAATAAAAGATGGTCCCTGATGTGAAAATCTAACTATTTTTTTTTTATCACCTCTGTTTACTTTAAATTCTCATGTTTTTAATTTTGTTTTAACTTTGTTTCTGTTTGATAGATAGGATCAGATAGAAGTTTTGGTCTTGTTAAAATCTGCCAAGAGCGATGTTTTGAAGCTCTGGTATCCGATGTGTTGTCTATACCATTACGATGTAATATATGTGATGTGTGTATATGTATAGCAGTTATACATCATTTATCAACTAAGGTATTTCACACCTTCTCTATATTGTCTTTAAAAGGGTTAGACCAGATATATTTTAATGATTAGAATAGATTAATTATGTGTGAAAGACTCTTAGAAACCATCATATTATCTAAAGCTGAAGATAAGTTTTTCGAAGAAATATAAACTTTCAGTTTTCATTTGTAATTGCCAAGTGTGATTCCACACTCTTCCTAGGTGCCTAGATTACCATCTATATAGACATGCTAAAGTTATAGTCGAGTAGTTACAATTCAATGTTAGTTTGTTCACTTTTGAAACTTATAAACTCTGTACAGAGTTGTTATAGCTAGCATAGAATCTGGTGTTGATGATCTGTGAAAGGCCAGAGAAGTATCTGCCTTGTTTGATGGAACAGATTCAGTGTAATTATTATCTGGTTTACGGATTTGCAAAATTTTGAAAAATCACTCTGTGAAAATACAAACAACATATATCTTAGATGGATCCGAAGCCCAGAAAAGAGTTGATCTAATTTTCACTCCCATTGTTTATATTTATAGGAACGACGTTTTGGAGCTGTGCAAGAGTTGCTGAGAATTTTACGACCTGGCGGAAAAGTTTTAATATATGTTTGGGCTTTAGAACAGGAGAGACACAAAGTGAAATCTAAATATTTGAAACAACAAAAATATTTGGAACAACAAAAAAATGGGAATTCTGTGAATAGTGATAAAGAATCACCTCAAAATGTAATTTTAGAAAATGTGTCTGCAACTGATAAATCATCAACAGTAGAATCAAACCCTACATCACAAACATTGCAAGAATGTGGTCAACTTAGTCTGGAAGACGGACATCAAAATTATGAAACAGGCAATAAAAATATAAATATTCATGTCAATAGGACAGAATTTAAAGACCAAGACATGTTTGTTCCCTGGCAACTTAGAAATAATCATGGAAATAATGACAAAAAACCAAAGGATTGTAATATAGAAGTAGCCCCGACATATCATAGATTTTATCATGTTTTCAAGCAAGGAGAGTTAGAAGAATTATGTACCTTGGCTGGTAATTGTGATATTGTAAAAAGTTATTATGATCAGGGCAACTGGTGTGTCATACTACAAAAAACATCATGAGACTTATAAATAAAAAATAAATGTTTCTTTGGGTTGTATTCCTGATTGTTTTCAAATTTAAGTGAAGTCTGTATCTCTACAGGCCTGAGACTGTACCAGGCAGTGGACGTCTTCAGCTAATCCCCGGATCCATTCACTTAATTTGAATTGTTCGTTCGTTTGTGATTTCTGCCTATTGTGTCCTGTCCAGTTCTATCAGGAAATTTTTTGTCTGGCTAGGTTTATTGCTTGATGCTTTATAAATGAAGATACCTTTCCGTGTACAAACTGTGTGATTTAATGATATATTTGGACTAAAACATATTCAAACTAATTAATGTTTCAAAATTTTGCTTCAAAACATTCTATTCGCAAGGAAATATCCCAAGCTATAAAATATCTATTAAAACAAGTCATGTTTGTGTCACATGACTTGGCTGTCATAGTACCTGGCATAGGGTGTGAAGCCATGGGGAGAGTTCATTGCATATAAAAGACGATGTTGTCTTTAATTGTCCTTTTATCATAAGGAGGGTTAGTGACAATGTAACTGTGACACACTCTTATGTTTGTCCTGTGCATGATCCATGGGTTTTTTTCAAGGAAGTCGGTATTTTTCGGGACAGATTGGGCGTTTCTACTTTCCATACTTTCATTGGAAATAACCACTTGATCAATACTTTTGTGGGAAAGTATCTATAATTAATATGTGCCATTTGATTATTTAGGGATTTCGACAGGGGATGCAAAACAGTAGGACGTTAAAACCCCATTCCATTTCATTTTTATACGCCCACATAGAAATGTGGACGTATATTGCCGTCGCCCCCGTCCGTCCGTCTGTCCGTCGGTCCGTCCGTCCGTCCGTCCGTCCATCGTCCACAATTTCTTGTGAACGCACTAGAGGCCAGGGTTAATATCCGATTGACTTTAAATTTATACACAGTGTTTAAGGTCATGAGACGAAGAAGCCTATTGATTTTCAGCAATATCCGATAATTACTGCCAGAGTTATGACCCTTGATCACTTTGAAAAATCTTGTGAACGCTCTAGAGGCTAAAGTTAATATCCGATTGACCTTAAATTTATACACAGTGTTTAAGGTCATGAGACGAAGAAGTCTATTGATTTTCAGCAATATCCGATAATTACTGCCAGAGTTATGACCCTTGATCACTTTGAAAAATCTTGTGAACGCTCTAGAGGCTAAAGTTAATATCCGATTGACCTTAAATTTATACACAGTGTTTAAGGTCATGAGACGAAGAAGCCTATTGATTTTCAGCGATATCCGATAATTACTGCCAGAGTTATGACCCTTGATCACTTTGAAAAATCTTGTCAAAGCTCTAGAGGCTAAAGTTAATATTGGATTGACTTTAAATTTATACACAGTGTTCAGGGTCATGATACGAAGAAGCCTATTGATTTTCAGCAATATCCGATAATTACTGCCAGTGTTATGACCCTTGATCACTTTGAAAAATCTTGTGAATGCTCGAGAGGCTAAAGTTAATATCCGATTGACTTTAAATTTATACACAGTGTTTAAGGTCATAAGACGAAGAAGCCTATTGATTTTCACGGATTTCCGATAATTAGTGCCAGAGTTATGGCCCTTGATCACTTCAAATAATCTTGTGGATGCTCTAGAGGACAAAGATGATGTCCGATTGACTTCAAATTTATACACAGTGTTTAAGGTTATGAGACGAAGAAGCCTATTGATTTTCAGCGATTTCTGATAATTAGTGCCAGAGTTGTGTCCCTTGATCACTTCAAAAAATCTTGTGGATGCTCTAGAGGCCAAAGTTAATATCTGATTGACTTTAAATTTATACACAGTGTTTAAGGTCATGAGACGAAGAAACCTACTGATTTTCAGCGATATCCGATAATTACTGCCAGAGTTATGACCCTTGATCACTTTGAAAAATCTTGTGAAAGCTCTAGAGGCTAAAGTTAATATTGGATTGACTTTAAATTTATACACAGTGTTCAGGGTCATGATACGAAGAAGCCTATTGATTTTCAGCAATATCCGATAATTACTGCCAGTGTTATGACCCTTGATCACTTTGAAAAATCTTGTGAATGCTCGAGAGGCTAAAGTTAATATCCGATTGACTTTAAATTTATACACAGTGTTTAAGGTCATAAGACGAAGAAGCCTATTGATTTTCACGGATTTCCGATAATTAGTGCCAGAGTTATGGCCCTTGATCACTTCAAATAATCTTGTGGATGCTCTAGAGGACAAAGATGATGTCCGATTGACTTCAAATTTATACACAGTGTTTAAGGTTATGAGACGAAGAAGCCTATTGATTTTCAGCGATTTCTGATAATTAGTGCCAGAGTTGTGTCCCTTGATCACTTCAAAAAATCTTGTGGATGCTCTAGAGGCCAAAGTTAATATCTGATTGACTTTAAATTTATACACAGTGTTTAAGGTCATGAGACGAAGAAACCTATTGATTTTCAGCGATCTCTGAAAATTATTGCCAGAGTTATGGCCCTTGATCACATCAAAAAATCCTGTGGATGCTCTAGAGGCCAAAGTTAATATCCGATTGAAGGTCATGAGACGAAGAAGTCTACTGATTTTCAGCGATTTCAAAAAATTACTTCCAGAGTTATCTCCCTTGATCACTTCAAAAAACCTTGTGACGCTATAGATGACAAACTTATCATCTGATTGACTTCAGATTGATACACAGAGTTTAAGGTGTTGAAACGAACAAGTATTTTGATTTTCAATGAATTTTGATAACTGAACAGCTAAATCCATGATGTTAAATATTTCCTATACTAATTGTTAGCGTGGGGCAAAACTTTATAAAAAGCAAACAAATTCTAATCATTTTCAGATAATTACATAATGAGTTGTTACTCTTAATCAGATTTTAGTGTATTACAAATGTTTCACTCCCAAAAAAAGTAAAAATATGCGACAACCCTTGTTGACTGCCCGGACGATTTAGCTGCTGTGGGCGTATGTTTCGTTGCCTGGCAACCTATCTTGACAGGGGACATCAGCCTTACTGCTGGCTTGTTTACTCTACTCATGGATGTATTCCAAATCAAGACATTTATAATAATATAAGTTGTGTTTTACGGATCAGTTCTCTTGTCAGTGGTGCAGGACAAAAGGCCTGACAAGGACAGATATCTAGTCGTTTGGATAGGACAAAAAAATGGAGGCCACATTATGTACACATGAACATAAAGGATCCCTTGGCAGTTGGAATTTGATGTAACAGTAGGTGGTAGTATAGCTGTTCGGGTAAAATTTCTCTCACAGCAGACTTTATGCCCGTTTTCATTCACCCAGTGGGATGTTCAACCCCATTTCATTTGTGATCAGTTATCTCCCTTAGCACATCATTTTCAAAATATAGTGCCATTTGGGAATATTACTAGATTCGCTTTAAGTTCCAATAGCATATTTTTAAGTTATATTTTTAAAATGTATTAAAATAAAGCCCTAAAATAGATTGAACCTATAAACAGTCCTACCTTGTTAAAGAATAATCCTATTAATCCTATAATTCACTATTGCCAGTTGAGAAATTGGCAAAAATACCATTTTCAACTTCCAATTCAAACATTTGAAGATGGCCGTCCATGGAGAGGAATGGGAAAACAAGGGAGGTAATTGTGTTACTATTTCCTCAATCAGCCTGTGTCAGCCTTATTAATGCCCAAACAATTTTGCCCATGATCGTATAATAGTTAGTTGACAACCTTTTGAGCAAAAGACATAGAAATAATTATGTTTTGACTTTCTTAGAAAATATGAAATTGGAACTTTAACAGGGGTATCTTCAGTTGTCTGTGTGACATTTATCAAAAACTAACCAGTTTTATTCATTAAAATATTTCTGTGATTGCCCGACCAACATCTTAAATCCATGTGTTGTGTGTTTTTTGCTTTGAAAAGCTACAGGTTTGTCTTTTGGATTTATATTTGGTTGTTGATTCCCTAGCCATGAGGTCTAAGGGTTCGATGCTATTGTTGACTGATAAAGCTCCTTGGAATTTAGCAGCCTGGTTTCGACATGGCGGGACAGGACAAAGCCTGACAAGGAATGCCATCTAGCCATTTGGGTGGGACAAAAAACTGAAGTCCCATGTATATGTTGGCATTAACGTAAAAGAACCTTTGGCAGATGGAATTTGAATAGTATCTTTTCATAATAACTAAGAAGAGCATTTCAAATGTTTCAACATAGCCACTGTTATATGTATATTTACCAATTATTACTGCACCAATCACCTGCCTTTAGAGAGTTCTACATGCAAAATGTCAAGATTAATTTATTTCTATTTATTTAATACTCTAGTCTGAATATCTAACCCCATATAGGACATGAATGTACACTATTGCATCAGATGCTTAGGTTTGATAAATATAATTCATAAAATTTACAATTTTACAATAGTATCAATTAACAATAAAGACTAAAATAAATACATGTTCCTTCTGATCAATTCATTATTCGAGCATAACTTTTTATTAACCATAGATTTCAATGGTATATAAAATGAATTATACATTCATAATAAAAGGTTAAAAATTATATTATTATAACCTAATTAAAAAAAAACAAATCATAATGTCTATTGTTGAATTAATGTAGTACTTCTATTCATGTAGTGCTTCTCTTCTATACAAATCAGTATATCTTTCAATGTGTGTAAAATGCAACATTTGTCGTAGTTTGAAAATTATGCAAGGTATGACTTGGGTGATGCACACAAACATCTAGCAATTAAGGGGTCTACAATACAATATGTAAACAACAAGGTTTCTTAAAGCCCCAATAACACTCTTGTTGTAACTGAAAAATATATCCCAATCTTCATTCTGGTCAACAAATCGTATTATTTTAGAATATTCCAATTAAATGATGATATAAATTTCATCTTAACACACCTATTTTGAAAAATTGGAAAAGTTCAACCAATTGATTTGAAAAGTCTAACGTAAACCTTTTCGAATGTGACTTCGATTTTAAAATATTTTCGAACCCTGTGGACAAGTAAAATAGGTTGTAATGGATAATTTACACAACAGGTAGGACACTTAAACACCTAGTACTTAGAATAAGGGTATTATTTATTTTCTGGAGCTACCAAGCCAGCAAGAATGTTATTGTCCCTTTAAAGGACCAATCTCGATAATATTTTGGAGAATAAAACGGCTACTTTGTGATCAAGGAACTAACTCAATATATGTGATATGTTTTCAAACAACTGAAACAGGTCATTCTTAGTCTGGAAATGGAGACCGGCGTCGCAAGCTGCATCATGCGGTGTCTGGAGAACACCAGACTTTCATTTATTAAAAATAATGTGTAGGTGAAATTTACTTTTCGTTATCAAATACAGCACATAATTAAGTCATTCACTAGGGTAAACAGTTGTACTGTTCAGGTCCAAACGAATCAATATTTTGAGCTGAAATTTTGAGACAGGGTAAATACACCATTCTTCTATATTTTGGCGTTTAAATTTCATACATACTTGGATATAGATTTTAGACACTCTGATATTAACAATTTTTAAATATCTGGATTAGATTGGTTTTGTTCATATTGTTTGGTTGGTTCAGGATTAAAATTTGCAGGATAATACTGAGGTTGATGCTGTGGTTGAAGAGTTTCTAGGGTATGAAGGGTACCAGCGTGACTTATGAAATGTTGATTATATGTTCCTGGAGTAATCTGCTGAGAAAACATGGCAACAGGATCAAAGGGGGGATTCATAAAATTGTTGACAGTTACAGGATTCTGTGGCGTTATTAATGGTAATGGAAGTAAATAGTTAGTGTCTGGTTGAAAAGCCTGTTTCTGACTAGAAATTCCTTCCTCAGTAACAGGACTGTCATCCATAGCTGCTCCACCCTTCTTTTCATCATATTCTGTCTCTGCTTGATTTTCATTATCATTAACATATTTTTCATTTTGCTCAAATTCTAGTAACATTTCTCCATCTCCTGTCTCTTTCTCCACATTTTTATTCAGTACATCAATAAAATATTGAGCTCTTTTGACATGAGACACTGTGTCTTCTCGCCATTTCTTTGGTTCCTTCTTATGGATGAGTATCATGTGACGTCGGAGTACTGACGCATCAGTAAAGTTCCTATTACACAAACCACAAACAAAAGGTTTTTCTCCCAAATGAATTCTCTCATGTCTCTTTAATGCCTGTTTCTGACTGAATCCTCTGCCACAAGAAGAGCAAACATAATCTTTTTTCTCCTTGTGAATACGAGCATGTATGGCTAAAGCCGACGTTTGTCTAAAACTTTTATCACATAAGTCACATTTAAATCTACGAATATTATCATGCATAAATTTGTGTTCTTTGAGAGACTTTTCATAGGCAAAGGTTTTATCACAGAGTTCACATTTGTAGGGTCGTATACCTAAATGAACATTTGCATGCTGTAAGTAAGAATGTTTTTGGGAGAAACTTTTCCCACATGTTGGACAAAGATATGTTCTTTTCATTCCAAGATGATCTGATTTAATATGATATGCCAAGACATATTTAGTACTAAAAGATTTGTCACACAGATCACATTGGAACTCAGGTTTTTCATACCCATCGTCATGAGTTTTACGGTGCTCGGCCAACGTTCTTATGCCCTTGTACAGTTTGCCACATATATCACAACAGTTTTGAGGTTTTTCATGGGATTTTTTGTGCCTCGTCAGATCTTTACCAAAACCAAATATTTTACCACATTTATCACATGCAAAGTCTTTAGTTCTATGAAGACGTCGCTTGTGCTCTCTCAAACCTGATTTCTTTTTTGCGGAATAAGGACATTCTGGACATGGATAGTCCACAGAATCATCATCACTTAGTCGCCGGTGTTGTGTATTAGTTTTTCTTGATCTTTTATTCACTTGGGACGGGACTCTGATGTTAGAATCTGTTTCACTCTCCTCAGTTTTAACAACTTTTTTTGAAAACTTAACTAACGGTTCTTCTATTTTGGACTTAATTGGATCCAATTTTTCTTTTCTATCTTTTAAGCTTCTTGTTTGAACTGTCTTTTTCAGTGCTACTTTCTTAAGAGATACTCTTTTTCTTTGGGGTCTTAGTGCCTTTTTAGTTGCTGAAGACTTTCGATGGTGCGTTTTCTTCATTTTAACATCGGGGGGACCATAATCAGCGTCAGACAGGTTTCTTTCTTCAGCAATTTCCTCCTCATCATCATCCTCATCAGCTATTTCTAATGGTAACTGTCCATCTTCATCTTTTTGAATAACTTGATCCTTCTTGATTTTTGTCAGTGTGATTTTTGGAACTTTTTCAGCAATAGCAGACTTGCTGTTCTTATCATATTTTGTTTTTGAGGTTGGGTGTTTATTAGAAAAGCTATAGGCATTCTTCAAGGCTTTTCCAATTCGTTTCAATGGTGTTTGCCTATATTGGTTCTCTAATATATCCTCTTTTTCCAACCCATCAAACATAACAATTGGCTTTGGTACTGCTTCATTACCCCCATTATTTTGTGGAGAGATATCATGCTTTTGGACATAATTCTTTGATTCCCTGATGTCATCTTCAGCTTCATTAATCTCTAGATTTCGCAGATCTCCACTGTCAAATGTCGTGAGAAAGTTCTGGAGAAAAGATCGGGCACGATTAACAGAAATCCAGGGTCCCTTAACGGTAAAAGTTCTATCTTTCGTATCGTTGCAGTGAGAAATCAACTCTGCACCTGCCTTTTCACTCACACTTTTCAGATACTGTTGAACACATTCTTGATTAGGAAATTCAAAACGACTGATATAATCTTTCGAAATTTCTGCATAAGCAGATATAAACACCTCTATCTCATCGTCGTCAGTCATGTTGAAAGGACAGTATTGTTTACACAAAATCCATAACAAGTTTTAACATTAAAATATTCTTTGGCAGGTGCCCTTTACCAAAATAGTTTTTTTTTTCTAGAAAGTCATTAAAGGGAGATAAACCGTATCTTCAATAAATTTATTTAAAGGGACACTTCAACGGTTTTTATTTTGTATGTTCAGCTAATAAGATATTACACACAAACATACAGGCAGTCAACGAAACATATGCACAAAGCAGCTAAGTCATCTGACAGTCAACAAAGATTATCACATATTTTTACTTTTGTTGGTAATGAAACAATTACTGAAATCTGATTAAGAGTAACAACTCAGAAATCTCTTGAATTTGTTTGTCTTCTAGTTCTTCCCCTTGCCACTATTTTATATCCGATTTTCAAAACCCTTGAAATATATCACCATTCCACCATAATGAAGGTTGACTTCACATTTCGGAAAAATCTAAATGAAACCACACGACAAAATGGTATAAAATAATTGTATAAAAGTATGTATTACGAAGGTTGTGGACCCTCCAAAGGTCTCAATTTTAATCTGATTTTGATGAACCTTAATATATATCTTTATATCCCAGTGATTTTTGATATTTGCACATTTCAGAACATAGCTTTCTGGATTATGGCCCCTGATTGTACAAAAAATTGCTTAGGTTTTTAGTTTGTTCTCTATCTATCTCTCATAAAATGTGGGCATATTTTGCCTGGCAGCCGCTGGTTAATAATTGTGTTAGGGTATATTTATCAGGGGCGGATCCAGGGATTTTTCCAGAGAGGGTTGGTTTGCCAGGTTTCTGTCACAGAAATCTGCCATCATCGTCTCTAAATTACATAGGCATACATACAAATTGAGCTTTTTAAACAGAGAAATCATTTTTATACTGATGTAGGATCACTTTGTGATGTAATTTCATTGATGCTAGGCAGCTGAGCAGGGTTGGGGTCTGGACCCGCCCCTGTTTATATTTTAATCAATACAACTTTGTGGTTAAGATATAAATTTTAATACTTTATGTAGACTTACATATATATTAGCAGCCATAAACTGATATATCAATATCTTATGACAATTCATAACTGTGCATATTGGAATATTGTATAGTAAAATTTACAATTTATTTGAAACTAAATAAAATCTTCAGAAAAAAAATACATAAAAATATGGTTAAAATTTTTTCCTAAATCTGACACAGCAATGATTTACTAATTGTTTTAATTAAGTTTCGGATAACATTATCATCAACGAAACCTAATAGCCTAGGTTGTTATCATTGGAGTTAATTAAGGTTTTCTTTCAAATAAGTATTGATACTGATACCATAAATTCAGCAGTTTGCTGCTATATCAGGAGGAATAAATAATAAGAGTCAAAAATATATCCTGAATAGGTAATGAACTGTTGTTCAATTATCACCTAAATATAAGATCTAAGAAATAAATAGAATCTCATGTAAGTATGTAAGTATATTAAGATCTAAAGGAACATTATTCAACAGCTAAACTTGTGACCTTTATCTGGCTTCAAACACTATATGACAAGCCCATAATCAACTCTCAGCACAGTCAGATGGCTTTGATATAGAGTGGATTAGATAAGACCTGGCCAGTATGCATTAAACCATAATATGGCTGGAGACTGACAATCAAAGGTTGGCAATCAAGACTTTGTTTATTAAAATGACAATGGTACTTAACAATCGATTTTTTAAAATGTGTGCATAGTTACTACACGCCGGCAGCCAATTATGGCTATTTCTTGTCAAAACAGCAAAAATATCTTTGCTCAAAATAAAGTAATTTGACTGAAATCTACAATATATTCATTTTTCCTCAGCTTTTTCTCAAAATTTTGTTTAATCCTCTTAAAGATTTAAGGGGATCTACACACCCAATAAAATAGATCTCCAATATATTTCATTCCAATTATACACACGTACATCTTTGGCTCTTATTTTAGGTATACAAAATTTCTATGCCCAGATCTCAAATTTCCTTAAAAATAAAAGGCCCAATATAAATGATAAATAAACCAGTTGGGATTCATATACATAATACATGGCTACATCTGGCCCTGCTTATTTAAAACATGTTATGGTCACATCAAAGGTGTTCAAATAACTTTAGCAAAAAGAAACTGCAGAGATATACAAATATACTTTCTTTAGATATTTTGAGAGTGAGAGAAATGGGGTTTAACATTCACTTGACACAAACTAGGTCATTTCGGGATTAATATATGGTTAAATTTTAAATAATTCGCTTGCGCTTAGGGGTGTTTAGCAACGAGAGGATGAACATGGGACCATACTCCTTGTCACTTACAAAAGCAGAGAATCGAAAACATGTTAACCATTAGACCGCCCATCCCTAATTCATTAGTAGGTTCAGACTTTAAAATAAAAATGAATACAAAACAAACCATTTAAAAACAAGTTAGTTAATCTTAACATTATAAAATAGGTTAAAGGAAACAGTGCACATAGACATACAGGTCGATTAAAATAAAATATTGATTTCGGGTGATCAAACTCTATCCTATTAAACTTTTGTTTCAAATGATTCTGCAGAAGTCAATGTAATTAACATGTAAACTTTGCCTCAATATTATATGTCAGATGTCAACACTTGATTCATCTTGATCTATATTTTCAACAGATCATCCTGCGATACAAATCCACATATTATAAACCCAAATCAATGAGGTCAAGCAACCCAGCCATAACGAAATAATAAGTTAGTAAATCTGACTACATTTTTAAAGAGAGATCTAATAATCTTATAATAATAATACATAACTAAACATTAACATCATATTTATTTTTCAATCACACGCACAAGTTTTAAATTAATGTTCATTGCTGTTGTGGTTGTTGCTGCTGTTGTGGACTTCCCTGAGGATGCATACCATAACCAGATGATGGTGGGTATTCATTTAAATTCATACCAAACTGACTTGCTAGTTGACTGTAGTAGGCATAAATTGATGGCCATTGTGCTTGTGAAGTGGAGGGATGGTTAGGATCAGAAGGTACCTCATGATGACGTATATCTGGTGCATAGTTAACGCTATTACACCGCATCTGATTATCGACATCTTGGATGGGAAGATATTGAGGTGTGGCAGATCTGTGAAGATGGGGATAATCTCTTGGATCAAGTGAACCAATATCAATCTGCGGTTGATTCTCTGGCTGGTGATGAGTGGTTGTGGGAATATGGTGAGGATGGTGGTGGTTTTGAATATTTTGATCTCGTCCATGGAGTGGAATAGACCAAACAGTAGGACTTGAGGTGGGTACAGCTGCTTGTTGATCTTCCACCATGTTGTTTTGTCTGTCGTCTGCTATCATACCATGTGAAGACTGCATACTGTTAACACTGTTGGTATTTCTGTCAGAATAATCAATGACCTGAGGTAATGTGGTTGAAGGTAAGGGAGGTAACAATAAATTATTAGAATGACAGGATTCCAGCTGTATATGATGATGATTATTGTCTGCTTGCATGTGACCTGATAAACTGTCTCCATTCCCTAATGCATCTAAATCATCTTTCACAGAATATGAATGTTCAACGATTTGTGTATGGAAGGAAGGTAAAGCTTCAATGACTTCATCTTCACTTTGCTCACAAACTTCTTGCTTTGCTTCATCAATCTTTTCTACTCTAAACTTTGTAGGACCAATTTTACAAATAATATCTTCACGCCAAGAATTTGAATCCTTGTTAATTTTGTGAACCAGAATAAGGTGACGTCTGATTATGGAGGAATCAGTGAAAGTTCGTCGACATATTTTACAAACAAAGGGTTTAAATCCTTTGTGAACACGTTCATGTCTTTGCAAGGCCTGTTTTTGTGTAAAGCCTCTCCCACAGTCTTCACATACAAATTTCTTATCCACTGCATGAATCCTCATGTGCATTTTGAGGCTTGAGCGTTGACAAAAATGTTTATTGCAAATTGAACATGTAAACTTTCTACTTTCTGTATGTGTGTATTTGTGATCACGAAGAGCCGATTCGTAATTAAAGCCTTTCCCACAAATATCACAAATGTGTGGTTTTAATCCTATATGAGCGTTTGAGTGCTCTTGAAGAGAATGTTTAGTTGTAAAGCTTTTACCACATCGAGAGCAGAGAAAACTTTTCTTCTCGCCCAAATGCTCAGATTTAATATGACACTTGAGTATATAGCCATTACAAAACTTTTTAGAGCACTGAGAACAATCAAAGACAGGTTTGGTGTAGCCAGCATCATGAGTTTTTCTATGGTCCTCCATCGATTTTTTCACTTTATACATTTTGCCACATATATCACAGCAATGTTGAGGTTCTACATGAGAAGTTCTATGACGCATCATATATCTTTTATTGGGAAAAACCTTATTGCACACGTCACACTTTGTAGGAAAAGCTCTGTGTGTCCTATGTTTATGATCGTTTAACATGTTTCCATTCACAGCAATAAAATCACAATCAGAACAGGGATATTTTTTTTCTGTATCACTTTTTCTGGGTCGCCCTCTCCCCCGTTTTCGTGTAAATGTGACAGGAACATCATCATCGTCATCATCTTCACCATTATCAATAATATCTTTTTCTGTAATATCTGCATCATTAACATCATCCGTTTCATCTGCTCCATTATCATCCTCATTATCATCTTTATTTTCTACAACTTCCAGTTCTTCTTTGCCCGAGTTTTTATTGCTTTTACTTAAATCTGTTTGTAATAACGATCTCACAATAAAAGGTCTACGGACAAAATTTGATTTATATTTTGTATATTTGTAAATTTTTTGTTTTACTAAATTTGTAGTAGAATTTATTGATGATGTCAGACTCAGATTTTTCTTTGGTCTCCCTCTTTTTCTCCTCTGAACACCTTGATTACTGGCATCATTTGAGCCATTGTCATTAGAAGAGATCTTTGGGCCAGTTTGCTCTAGTTTTTTAGGTTTAATGCTGCCTGTATTTTGTAAAGGTAGTCTAGATCTACCCTGTCTTTTTTTAGTTATTTTCACAGTTTCTGATTCTGAACCGTTTTTATCACTCTTTTTATGTTTGCCATTGCAAAGCCGTGGTCGTCTCGTATATCGAGAATGCAATGGTTCTATTTCTTTTGTACAGTCAATAATGGTATTTAGATTTTGAGGTATTGAGTCATTCGTTTTCTCTGGGATAGAATTATTGTTTGTTTTATTGCCTTCATTGTTTTCATTCCCACTTTTATTTTGCTTAATTTTGTCCTTTTCATTACTTGGATTTGGGAGACATTCTCCTTCGAAGACATCAGAATGATTTAAAACTGTTATTTCATTTTTAGTTGAAGTTATTCTAGCACCATATATTCCAAGCGTCGTAGCTAGAAGGCTGTAGGCCTTTTCCATAGACACCCAAAGGCCTTGAAGTTTATATTGTTGTTCTGAGTACAGAAGTACAACTCCTGCATCTTCACTGACCTTCTCTATCATTGAAGAAAAATCAAAGTCATTTGGAAACTTTTTTGGCAAATCGCCCGCAACTTCAGCAGTCACTTGGCCAAAAATTGTTGTCATATTTGACATCTAGAAACTAAAATAACGGTAAAATTCTGCCTTTGTGTTCCATTATCACCATAAATGAACTTAGGATCATTTGTATCTTTTTTTAAAGAAGAGCGTTAATATATTATCTCCCTTGACAAATAGAGGTCAAAGGGATACCAGTCATGTCGTCCACAAGCAAAGCCGTTCACAGTGGAGTCGTCCACAACTATTGGTGATGTCGTCCACAACTAAGAATAAGACTCGTACACAACTAAGAATAAGAATCGTACTTAATTTAATCGTATGGAAGAAATAGCTAGTTCTCGTTGACTATTTTGTTATTTGATTTCAGATCGAATCATCGATGATTAATTATAAAGTTAATCGTATTGTTTGTATGGTCGTATGATCATTGTTTTTTTTGTTCACCGATGTTTTTTTTTAAATGAATGAATTTTGATTGTTTGATTATGTTTTTGAAATAAAGTTAATCGAATTGTTTTTATAATCGTATGATCATTGTTTTGTTGGTTACCGATGTATTTGTTTATGAAGTATACTTATCTTGTTTGTTAATTGGCGTTATGATTTTAGCAGATTTTACCATGATGGGGCAGGAAGCCTACTATGGGCGGCCTGCCCCTGCTTAAAAAGCATTTTTCCCCACGTGTGGGGTATTCCTCCCATTTTGTAGTTTTTCGTATTTTTCTCATAACTTCAAACCCCTTCTCTCTCTCTCTCTCTTATGGGGATAAACCTATATTTCAAGTTTCATCAAAATTGGATAAGAATTGTTACCTGTAGAGAGGCCTAAAACAAAATCACTTTTTGTTTCGCTTGTACTCTATCCATCTCTTGCAAAATGTGGGCGTATCCTGCCTGGCAGCCGCTGGTTTTTCAGGGGCGGCAGATTTTTTAGGAGGGGCAAAAAATTCAAAAGAATTTTTATTTGACCACATTCAAAATCCTTTAAAGGTAACATCTCATTTCCTCCGATAATCATGTCTGTATATAAAAAGTTTGGAAGGAATTATTGTTTTACCTCAATTAAAATTGCTAAAACGTTATGAAATATAGGATTATGAAAAAATAAATCATGTTTCTAAAATGTATAATAATTCTTTCGTCCAATTTATCATGAAATATAAAAATAAATATTCATCAATTTCTTATGCGTCTCGCAAACTCCACAGATATGGAAAGGTAACATTCCTTTTCCCGCACAAATCATTTTGGCATATCAAAGGTTATTTGGCCGCATTCAAAATCCCATTAAAAGTTTAGACAGGCGAAAATTTAGAATTTTAACCTGGATTAAGTTATGCAAGACAACATACAACTGTAGAAACATGTGAAATTGATTCTAGTTCAGGTGGAATGAATAATTCACAGCTGAAATTTTAGAGATGTTTAGGCCTAATGCTTTGAATGCACAGGAATCCAGTCATAAACAAAGATTATTATCTGTAAAAATTAATTGATTTCAGAATCTTAGTTAAACATACAATATTCAATTGTAGATCTTTCTTTAGGCCTGAAATGTTATCTAAATTATTAATTAGACATTTACTTATCCAGACCATAATCAAGCCTGTGGGGGATCATGTGGCTAATTGGGTAAGACGCTGGCTCGCTAAGCTGGAGGTCAGGTGTTCGATCCCTGCATTGGTCGAGAAAGTTCATCAAGATTTTCCGGCGTGGTTTCCCCTTGTCATTGATGCAGGATGAAGGGCCTGAGAAGGCAAAATTTTCCCTCATAGCACACCCCCTGGACTAATAAAGACAGGCATAGCCATGCAGTAAGACACTGGCTCGCTAGCCTGGAGGTCGGGTGTTCGATCCCTGCAGTGGCCGAGAAAGTTCATCCAGACTTTTCGGCATGGTTTCTCCTTGTCAGTGATGCAGGACGAAGGGCCCAACAAGGACAGTCTATTCCTTCGGATGGAATGCAAAATTGAGGTCCCATGTACACATTGGCGTGCACGTAAAAGATCCCTTGGCAGTTGGAATTCCTAATAAGAGAAGGCAGCAGCACCCGGGCAAAATTTCCCTCAGCACACTGTGTGGCGTAGTCCCAACAGAAGGACATAAAACCCCCATTTCATTTCTGCTAGCCTGTGATGATCGAGGCTGGGCCGAAATTCAAATCGGTAAAATCTCTGTTCAGAGTAGATCAATTTTACTGAAATTTTCAGCAAATTCCCTTTATATTATCTAGTTTTTAACTATTATAGTGAGAACTGCCATCCCTTTTTCTAATCTCCCATAATGTATCTTTAAGGAGCAACTTGTTTACATCAAAATTACAGATTCTGTAAAAACAATTTGGTAAAATATTTTATTTGTAAACAATTTTTAATTACATCAATAAGTATATAATTAGTTAAGCAAAAATATATCAAGTTGCCTACATTAAACAATATTTCAAAGTATTATGTCGCTATAGATAAAAAAAAATGAAATGGGGTTGCACACAAATATCCACGACCCCGCCCCCACCCAACAAATTTGTTTGTCGAAAGTTTCGAAAAAGGCCCCATTCAAATTACCATAAACGGGTAAAGTTCCAAGTTTGGGAAAATGGGAAATTTAAATTTTGGACCTACAGCACGACGGACCCACAGGCAAAATCCCCCACCTCCACAACATCAGGTTGGCATGTCGAAAATTTCGAAATAATTATGACCCCATTCAAATTCCCATAACGGTTATGTTCCAAGTTTAGGAAAATGGAAAATTTAGAATTTTGTTCTGCAACACGAAATATGGGCATATAAAAATAAAAATGGAATTATTGTTTAATATAGGCGTATAAAAAAATTAAATAATGTACAATATTTATGGAAATATGAATCTGAATCAAATCATCTTATCTGTAAGTATGATTATGAATTTTTCGAATTTTGATCCGATTCTGACAATAATATAAACATATGAATATTTAAATCAGTACTCGGTATCTCTTATCTATACGTAATATATGATTAAGAAATAATATAATCATTTCAACTGATGAATTATCACTTGGTCCACATTAAACAATATTTGAAATTATGTTGGTGTTGGGAGCAAAAACATTATAAATATCTCCTCCTCCCCACCCACGCATTTATTTGTCGAAAGTTTCGAAAAAGGCCCCAATCA
The DNA here is from genome assembly GCA_948474765.1 of Patella depressa. Classification (NCBI taxonomy): domain Eukaryota; kingdom Metazoa; phylum Mollusca; class Gastropoda; family Patellidae; genus Patella; species Patella depressa. The sequence goes on along the minus strand of OX419722.1, from coordinate 50,725,943 downwards.
AATTACCATAAACGGGTATGTTCCAAGTTTAGGGAAAAGGGAAAATTTAAATTTTTGACCTACAGCACGACGGACCCACAGACAAAATCCCCTACCCCACATAACATCACGTTGGTATGTCGAAAATTTCTAAATATTTTTGCCCCATTCAAATTACCATAATGAAGTTTAGGAAAAAGAAAAATTTAGAATTTTGTTCTGCAATATGGAATATGGGCATATAAAAAAATTTATTGTTTAATATAGGGCGTATGATAAAAATAAATAATGTACAATAATTAATTTGTCCAATACATTTTAATATTATATTATGGACATTTATCATAATAAAAACATGAGGTCCAGCTGATTGATAATTGGTGTCATCAATGCGGAAAAAAACCCGTGGGGAAAAGAAACCGCTTGCTTCATGTGGAAAAGCGAAGTTCTCGCCGTAAAAACCACATAGCTAGACCAGTAGATTATTTACATACATGTTAAAAACTATTCATGCGATTATTTAAATACAATTAAAATTTCAAGTCATTTCAATGCTGCAAATCATAGTCTGCAGCCTGATAAAGTTTTTCTTGTTGTGGATAACTCTTCCCAAGTAAAGTTACCTGGTGATTGTCTGTTGGGTGATTTTATAAGGCAAGTACATGTTTCTGACAGACGTCCAGAGCGGTTGTGAACTAGACTGCACATGTACTAATCTTTCTCCCCCATGTTTGTTTCAGTGGTCACCCTGGATAGCTACGGACGGCGCTACAGCTACATGTAGTTGGATGCAGAGCAGTGAAAGCAGTGGTACAGATTGTTGGATGCAGGAATGGCAGTGGCAGAAGAGGATTTTAGAAAGCAAGTACATGTTTCTGACAGACATATTAAAATAATAGTCAAAAGTGTATTAATTTTCCTAGCACAAATTTGTACAATTAAACAGGACGATTTTATCTGTTTTGTAGCCAGCATGAACCACCTTGCGCTTGGTGGGTGTATAATTGTTATATCAAAATATATTAAGGTACATGTTCTAGAATAATTATTTTGCAAAGATGATGCGTGGTTGTTCGCCACAGGGAATTCGGTAAAAAAATCTAAAAATACACTTTTAAATAAGTTCAATCTAGTCCTCAATTTAGATATAAAAATAGTTTTAATTGACGTTACACAAGTGGGGTAGCTTATTTTGTTAGAAATTCCCATGCCACTTTTTTTCTGGAGTTCACATAGACTACTTCTTGTGTGTTATGTTTGTAATTAACTGTTGTGACTTAATTTAAAACATTAACAACCAATACATGCTTTTTCTGGCGTGGTTTCCCCTTGTCAGTGATGCAGGACGAAGGATATGACAAGGACAGCTCTGTCTAGTTGTTCCGATGGGACGAAAAACCGAGGTCCGCCGTACACATTGGCATGCACATAAAAGATCCCTTGGCAAGTTGGAATTCGCAATTAGAGATCCCAAGTACACATTGGCGTGCACGTAAAAGATCCCTCGGCAGTTGAAATTTGGAATTAGGGTTAGTTGTAGTGTCGGTGCCTTGGCAAAATTTTCCTCATGGTACACTGTATGGCATACGCCCGTCTTCATTAGCCCAGTTTAGGAGCAGGACATTAGGACCCTTTTCATTTGGTTTTGTTTCCATACATGCTTGTTGATTAAACCATTCCTTTGTGCGGGCATTACTGCAAATTAAAGTCTTTGGCTGTTGAAACGTAACTTTGGCAAAATAATGCTTGGTGGTATAAATACAAAATATAAAACTGTTTTACATTTTACAGGACCACAGATGAAGGCGTCAAATGATTCATTTCATGATGATCGCAATGGGTATAGAAGACAGACATGGTAATTCACTCTTTTTGAATTGCTTTGTTTGTGGTCTCTGAGTACGATGTCTTGTCCGTATATTTGTTTGTGTGGTGCAGTCCCCCTGCAATGGGTTAGTGTGTGCACGTTGTATCATAAGGTCTGTCATTGAGTCAGCTGGCGTGGTTTCTATTCCCTTGTTGTATGTGACAAGGAGCAAGGTCGTATGTCTAACCTCATGGGTTTTTTCCGGGTCCACCGGTTTCCTCCCACTGGACTAGTGTGCCGCGTTTCGATATGACCGTAAATTTGAACAATAAATAAATTTATAATATTAAAATGAGCCATACTGGATATATTTTAGTGACTTGCACTTGCCCTGAATAAATGTCTGAAACTTTGTAATACTATGACAAAGAAATAAATGTTTGTTAATCATATTTCAATTATTAGCCTTTGTCATAAATGATGTTCACGCTTTTTTCTTAAAATGTTTTGTGGATTTTTGTATGCTGCCTCTTATGGGGTGTTTAGATACAATAAAATCTATCTATGTATTTGGCGATAATTCCACACTGTCCCCACATGCCGGAAAAACAATGTCTAAACCTTGTGAAGGTTAAAAGCAATGGGCCTTAGATTTTAGCTGCCCTAACATTATATCACAACGCAAATCCAGTCCTCCTTTTTGAAACATTAAAAAATAGTGGCGGGAAATCATTGATTTTAAACTAAGACAAAGGAATGTAAAAGGATTTATAAAATTACAATACATACCGGTACCCTATAAAATAGGAGTTTATAATACTACGTATCATTTCCAGGCGTTTTACCATATAAAATACAGGACTGAAATTAATATTATGAATGGATTAGAACTAAATATAACATTCTCAAAATCCACAAATATACTTATGGAATTACTTATAGAAATATACTATAACGTCCACTCGACACAAGCTCGATCATCTTGAGACTAACGTATGGTAGGCCTACAATTTTATCTCATTAGTCCTAATTAACTCTGTTGTGTGTGGGTCTTTGGGTCTTTAGCAGCAGTAGAAACCGGAAACCTACGCTGTTTGGCAGGCGACCATAATTAGTGTGTCGTCCATTTTTAGCAGTTCGATAACAACTATTGATAGTATCTCTAATGAACATACCAGTCTATATTTGAATAAAATTTTAAAAAATAAAATGAGAGTTACTAACCTGTTTGAGACGAATGACTTGTCCTATTTGGCCACAGTGAAGAGATGCTTCCACTCGGCCGTCCAATTTGAAAGTGAAGGACTGTTGGTAGTTTCTGTCTTTGTTTAAATCTGAAAACTATTCACCGCAACCAGTTGACTTGGCTTGTGTTACTGTATGGAACGACAAAAACACATACAATCATTCAATTGACACAGGAACTAGGAGTAATGAATTGATTTTATGCTAGTTTGACATTCCATAATCCAGAACCACAATTCAGATCACCAGGAAACAAACACGATGTAAGCCAGGACTGTGCAATAATACATCTGACGGGTATTTGACTGATTACTAAACAAGGTATTATAAATGTGAACCTTGATTTTATTTTGTTAAATATATCATACAACTCCTAAAGAATAAATTAAATCTATTATTGACCATCTTTCATTGATCAGTGAAAATCATTTGGCTCTTATGCAATGGTATTACAAAAAAAAACAAAAAATTTGTTTTCAGAAATCTCAAAATATTGGGGAAAAAAGTGAATAGGACTAACTCAAGATCACCAAAGCTTGGAATCGTCCCCTGAACGTCTCAGACTTTAGATGACAAATAAAGGTCCAGCAATTTACAGTTGTTGTTCTTGAAAAGTATTTTGTTGAGTATTTTGTTATGCGGCTATAGGTCTGTAGCATATTCTAACATTAACAGTAAAACATTTTTGTATGTCCATTCACTTGCGTTATCCCCGATACAAACAAATTATTGAAATATGAATATGTCAGTAGAAAATTACCTTGGTTCTGTTGAGTAGAATTACCACCTCTCCAGGCGCACAAACAGAAATTTTGAAAAGTAGGTGCAATCTGAATCTGCAATCTATTAATTTTACCTAACCGGAAAAGAAAAACGCTAGACGCCTTATACATTTAAAAGAATCGAATACCAACTGCGTGGCTAAGACGCTGGCTTACTAGCCAGGAGGTCGGGCGTTCGATCCCTGTATTGGCCGAGAAAGTTCATCCAGATTTTCCAGTGAGCATGGTTTCCCTTGTCAGTGATGCAGGACGGAGAGCCTGACAAGGAGAGATGTTCGGATGGGACGAAAAACCGAGGCCTCGTGTACACATTGGCGTACATGTAAAAGACCTCTTGGCAATTGGAATTCCGTATAAGAGTAGATTGTAGCGTCACGGCCTGGGCAAAATTTCACTCTTAGCACACTGCATGGCGTATGTGTAACCGGGTCTAGTACAACCAAAAGACAAGGCTATTTAAATCTTTATTAAAAAGTCCTTTAAAAATATACATACATAGAATTAATATCAATGACATTTTAATTCATAATATATATAATATACTTTAAAATACAAACATTACACTGAGATAGGGGCGCCTACTCAACCTCGTGGGTTTCTTCCGGGCACTCCGGTTTCCTCCCACTGCTAAAGACCCCTACGCGCAAGCGAATTATTGAAATAAAATTAACCATATGTTAGTCCCGAAATGACCTAGTTTGTGTTGAGTGGACGTTAAACCCCATTTCTCTCTCTCTCTCTCTAAGCTGGCCACATCCTTAGCCCCTCCAAAAAATTTCGTAGCCCCAGCAAATTTAATGAGCTGGCTACGGGACCTTTCTCTTGACTTTACATTTTTTGTCCCTTTCAATATTCGCACATTTCAGACCTTAACTTCTTGTATTATGGCCCCTGATTTTTTGCGTATTCTCTATCCATCTCTTGCAAATTGTGGGCGTATCCTGTCTGGTAGCCGTTGGTGAGAAAATTCGATGAATTAAAGACTATAAGCCATGTGACGCTAACCTGTCCTCTGCTGCCATTGATCATGCATGCCGTTATCAATCACTCTAGATAGGCTGACCGGTATTCCATCATTAAAAACGAAACTGAAAGCAAAACCTTTATTTTCGTTTTAGTTTCGTTTGATTAGTTTCATGTACATCTGATTATTATTACATCAGTAAAACTAAAACATCAGTTTCTGGGTTATATCAAAGTGACCTAGGGGTGATAGAAGGGGCACTTCGCTAATGGGGGGTGGGGCACCCATGAAAACATATTTTTAGGCTACTCTGGTGATATGTAAGAGTTGATTTTGTATTTTATATGGTCGATTTTTTTTCGGTGGTGGTGGGGGGGGCAGATTTTTTTCGGACCACATTCAAAGTCCCATAAAGCTTGTATGTCCCAAGTTTGGATAATAGAAAATTTAGAATTTTAACCTGGATTAAGTTCCGCAAGACAACATACAACCTGTAGAAACACTTTGTGAAAAATAATATCAAAAAATATATTAAACTCTCTGATATTAGGTTATTTGAAAGTTTTTAGAATTTTGACTTAATTCTCTTTTATATGACATATTAGGATCCCCAAGAAAATAGACAACAATATACATATGTGAATATTTATTTCCATAAAAACATTAATTATTCTGACAATTTTCAAAAATACAATATATCACTTTACAAAATCATGCATATAACAAATTTATTAATGACCATTAGCGATACACTGAAATTAAAATTGCTTACACCACACAAGAATAGTTATAAAATATGGGTGTATGAAAAAATAAATCATGTTTCTACAATGTATCATAAAACATTTGTCTAATTTATCATAAAATGTTTTGATTATTCAAAAATAAATATTCATCAAAATTTCATGTGCGTCTCGCAAACACCATAGATGGATGAAATGGGATGTTCCCTTTCCATATCTATGGTGTTTGTGAGACATAAGAAATTTTGATGAATATGCTGGTATGTCGAAAGTTTCAAAATAACCATTATTTGGCTGCATAAAGTTAGTATGCCCCAAATTAGAAAGTGGAAAATTTAGAATTTTAGCCTGGATAAAGTTATACAAGACAACATACAACTGTAGAAACATGTGAAAATTTATATCACGAAGGGCGCAGGGGAGGGGGCAGATATGGAAATTGGGTCTAGTTCAGCAAATTTCCTTTACATTAGGTAGTTTTTAACTATTATAGTGAGAACTGCCAACTCTTTATCTAATTTCCCATAATGTATATTTAAGGAGTAGCTTGCTAGAGCAAAATCACATCTATAAGTATATAATTGATTTAGAAAAAATATATCAGTTGGCCCACATTAAACAATATTATGTCGCTACTGACAGTACTAATAAGAAAATATTAAATGAGGTTGGACACAAAAATCCTTGACCCCGCCCCAACCCAACAAGTTTGTTTGTCGAAAGTTTTGAAATGAATTGACCCCATTCAAATTACCATAAATGGGTATGTTCTAAATTTAGGGAAAAGGGACAATTTAAATTTTTGACCTATAGCAAGACGGACCAACGGACAAAATCCCCTACCTCCATGACCCATAATCATTATGTTATGTCGAAAATTTCAAAATAATTTTGACCCCATTCAAATTCCCATAACGGTTTACATACCAAGTTTAGGAAAATAGAAAATTTAGAATTTTGTTCTGTAACATGAAATATGGGCGTATAAAATAAATCAAATTATTTTTTAATATAGGCCTATAAAAAAACTAATGTAATATGTATCTAAATCAAATTCTCTTATCTGTAAGTATGATTAAGAAATAATATAATCTCAACTGAAGAATTATTTGAATTTTGATCCAGTTACCTAAATACAACTGACAATAATATAAACGTGAATATTTATGTCAATCTTTGTAGCTTTTTTTTGACAATCTCAGTGACTGTTTTTTTATCATATTATAGTATATATTTATTTGAAACAAAGATGTAGATATTTCGGTCAGTATTAAGAGGCAGCTACCTAACTTTAATTCACATCTAAGAAGGGGGAGGTAGGGTTTTTCCCGAAAAGGGAGCTTACATTATAAAACACGTAATCATGAACATTAAACTATAACACATACTTATGGAAGAACAATTACTGATTTATTTAGGCGACGTTTCGAAGAGTATTCTCTCAACGTTTTCAAGCAAGTGCAATAACAAATGTGTATGGCAATTATATATAGACAAGCAATAACAACAATTCTGAAACCATGCATGACAACAACAATATCAAAGGCATATAACAACATGATCAAAGGCAAGGTGCATATAAAGGATTAGTGAGGCCACTGATAATTGGCATTAATTAACATTAAAGGGATATTAATAAGTAATAGTAGGGATAAATTGTTCAACTTGAACAACCAATCATGATAAATCCGAAACCATACATGAACTGGGTTACATCAAAGGGATAGTGGCCGATTGATAATGAGTAATAATAACAGCATAAACAACAAACAAAAACGGAAACCATACATGAGAACATCGGAGAACTAGTAACTCCAGATAAATTAAATGGGGATAAATATTTGGACCATAATTAAGTTTTAATTATATAGTTAAGAAAATTGAACACACACAAAACAAGACAACCCGCACACCCCTTCTTTATAGTCACACCCTCTTCCATCTGATTGACACCAACACAGTTTGCACAGGTAAAATAAAAGAAACAGTTGACCAGTTACTAAATGATAATTATGTACATGACCAGGATTAAATAGGGTATAACTATTGAATTATGAGTATTTAGAAAGTCAGGCCTCAGTCCTATTCACAGGCTCCTAAATAATTATAGTCCTACACACATCATCTCATTAAACACACACATTCCATTAAATTTAGTTCTGCAATTAGGTAGAGAGTATTTACACAAATAATTCACACACTCGCGAATAAAATAAACTACGCACTATGGAGAATATAGGCAAGAACACATCAGTTAAGAATTAATTCATCATATGCTCTTGGGAGGAATATTCCTGTGTCGCGATTAAGGTTCGGTTTGGATCTCCTGATGTGTATAGCTTCCATGATCTTCCGCGTCTTTTCATTGTGTTGATTTTGTGCTAGGGTCTTAAACGATTTGATTTTGTGGCCTGGATTGGACTGAAGGTGTTGGGCAACTGCTGACTCTGCTGTGGAGGACCTTGACTTATGTTGGGCGATTCTTTTAGGTAAGGGCTGTCGAGTTTCTCCAATGTATAAACTGTCACACGTGCAAACAACTTCATACACACATCCTTTAGGTGGCATTGGAATGGTGGGCTGGAGTTTCCCATTGGCCTTAAGGTGGTCTTTGAGTGTGCGCCCCGTAGAAAAGATGACTTGGATACCTGTGGTTGTGAGTAGCCTTCTGATGTGGTACGATAGCTTCCCTTGAAAGGGGATAGTTATTCGTATGGGGGGTTTATCTGGCTTGGACTGTTCAATGGAGGTTTTCTTTTTAGTTTCATTTATGGTGTTCCTTACTAACTGCGGCGGATAGTCATTCAGATTGGTAAGTGTGCTTTCTATGTGGTTGAGTTCACTGGGGAGGGATTTGTCATCACATATATTGAAGGCTCGACGGGCTAGAGTGGAAATGGTTGACTTTTTGACACTATGTGGGTGGTTCGAATGATAGTTGATGTACTGGTCGGTATGGGTTGGTTTTCTATACACACTAGTGGTGAGCCCTGTTTCTGTTTTGGTAACTAAGACGTCTAAAAACGGTAAGCACTGGTTATTTTCTTTTTCAATGGTAAACTTAATTCTGTTATTCTGATTATTTAGATGCCGTAGAAGGGTGTCTGGATCATCACTTTTGTCAAGAATAACGAAAGTATCATCAACCTTTCGGAACCAAGCTATCGGCTGGATGGGTGATCTTGACAAGGCCATTTCTTCAAAATTTGTCAAATAAATCTCTGTTAGCACTGGGGATAGGGGGCTTCCCATTGGTAGACCATGTATCTGTTCATAGAAATCATCCCCCCATGTGAAGTATGTGGACTCTATGCACGCTTTGGTTAGTTCTATGATGTCATCGATTGTAAGACTGGTTTCTAATTGAGTTTCAAGGTCGTTTAATCTCTGACGGAGTGCTGTTAGGGCATCTTCGCGGGGAATATTGGTAAATAAATCAATGACATCATACGATAAGATCTGTACATTGTGGGACTGGTTTTGTAATTTGTTGCAAAAGTCTTTAGAATCTTTAATGAAGGAGTCGGCTTCTTTACCTAATGGCGAGAGGAGTTTTGATAAGTGTTGTGAGGTGTTATAAAAGGCTGAGTCACGAGAACAAACTAATAATCTGGCTTTGATCGGGTTTTTATGTGTCTTGATGGTTGCCCTGGCATAAGGTGGTCTAGGGTGGGATGGTTTAAGCTTATAGAAAAGCGAAGTAGTGGTCTGATTTTCCAGAAATTCAAACTCAACCTTCCTTACGGTGTAACAGTAATATAATCAAACGTTTTTTTAAATCGGATAATAATTGTGACCTCCAGAGGGACCACAAGCTAAAAAAAAATCGATTTTGCGTATAATCAGAGGCCATAATTCAGGAAGTTACGATCCGATATGCGCAAATATCGAAAGGAACCAAGATCTTTGGGTTATAACCATGAATTTCAAGTTTCATCAAAATCAATTAAAATTGTGACCTCCACAGGGTCCACAACCTTGATATACCATTTTTTAACAGTAATCGCGTACAAACGGTGGCCATTTTTTATGTCAATTTTGGTCCGATTTTCCCGAAATTCGAACTCATCCTTCCTTAGGGTGTAACGGTGATACAATTAAACGGTTTTTTAAATCGGATAATAATTGTGACCTCCAGAGGGACCACAAGCTAAAGATAGGTTGGCACTGCCAGGCAGGATACGCCCACATTTTCGAGAGATGGACAGAGAACAAGCAATACCGAAAGTGATTTTTCCTACATCTTTAAGTTCTGTATTTCATACTGTATTGGGAGCAGCCATTTAGTTGGTCAGTTCCAGTCTGATATTAATGAAATTCGAAACCGACAATGATTATGGTGTGACGGTACACAACCTAGAAATGTGACTTTTCATCAAAATCGGAGAAGAATTGTGACCTGTAGAGAGTCCACAACCATGATATACCATATTTTTACACTATTCGCGTACAAACGGCGACCATTTCATCCGGCAATTTTGGTACGATTTTCACGAAATTAGAACTCAACCATCCTCATCAAAATCGAATTAAAATTGTGACCTATACAGGATCCACAATATCATTTTTTTAACAGTATTCGCGTACAAACGGCGGCCATTTTGTCTGTCAATTTTGGTCCGATTTTCCCGAAATTCATACTCAACCTTCCTTACAGTGTAACGGTGATATAATCAAACGTTTTTTTAAATTGGATAATAATTGTGACCTCCAGAGGGACCACCATCTAAAGAAAGGGGGATTTTGCGTATAACCAGGGGCCATTATTCAGGAAGTTACGATCCGATATGCGCAAATATGGAAAAGAACCAAGATCTTTGGGTTATAACCATGAATTTCAAGTTTCATCAAAATCGAATTAAAATTGTGACCTTTACAACGTCCACAACCTTGATATACCATTTTTTAACAGTATTCGCGTACAAACGGCGGCCATTTTGTGTGGCAATTTTGGTCTGATTTTCCCGAAATTCGAACTCGACCTTCCTTACGGTGTAACGGTAATATAATCAAACATTTTTTTTAAATCGGATAATAATTGTGACCTCCAAGCTAAAAAAAAGGCAATTTTGCGTATAATCAGGGGCCATAATTCAGGAAGTTACGATCCGATATGCGCAAATATCGAAAGGAAGCAAGATCTTTGGGTTATAACCATGAATTTCAAGTTTCATCAAAATCGAATCAAAATTGTGACCTCCACAGGGTCCACAACCTTGATATACCATTTTTTAACAGTATTCGCGTACAAACGGCGGCCATTTTGTATGGCAATTTTCGTCCGATTTTCCCGAAATTCGAACTCAACCTTCCTTAGGGTGTAACGGTGATATAATCAAACGTTTTTTTAAATCGAATAATAATTGTGACCTCCAAGCTAAAAAAAAGGCGATTTTGCGTATAATCAGGGGCCATAATTCAGGAAGTTACGATCCGATATGCGCAAATATCGAAAGGAAGCAAGATCTTTGGGTTATAACCATGAATTTGAAGTTTCATCAAAATCGAATCAAAATTGTGACCTCCACAGGGTCCACAACCTTGATATACCATTTTTTAACAGTATTCGCGTACAAACGGCGGCCATTTTGTATGGCAATTTTCGTCCGATTTTCCCAAAATTCGAACTCAACCTTTGTTAGGGTGTAACGGTGATATAATCAAACGGTTTTTTAAATCGAATAATAATTGTGACCTCCAGAAGGACCACAAGCTAAAAAGGGTGATTTTTCGGACAATCAGGGGCCATAATTCAGGAAATTACATTCCGATAGCCGCAAATATCGAAAGGAACCAAGATCTTTGGGTTACAAACATGCATGTCAAATTTCATCAAAATCGGTTCAAAATTGTGACCTCTATAGGGTCCACAAGCTAAAAACGTGATTTTTCGTACAATCAGGGGCCATAATCCATGAAGTTTTGATCCGATACATGCCAATATCGAAAGCAGCCGAGATCTTATGGGGATAAACCTATATTTCAAGTTTCGTCAAAATCGGATAAGAATTGTGACCTGTAGAGAGTCCACAAACAAATTGTGGACGGACGGACAGGGGCGACGACATAATACGTCCACATGAAAATGTGGGCGTATAAAAAGGGTGATTTTTTGGACAATCAGGGGCCATAATTCAGGAAATTACATTCCGATAGCCGCAAATATCGAAAGGAACCAAGATCTTTGGGTTACAAACATGCATGTCAAATTTCATCAAAATCGGTTCAAAATTGTGACCTCTATAGGGTCCACAAGCTAAAAACGTGATTTTTCGTACAATCAGGGGCCATAATCCATGAAGTTTTGATCCGATACATGCCAATATCGAAAGCAGCCGAGATCTTTTGGAGATAAACCTATATTTCAAGTTTCGTCAAAATCGGATAAGAATTGTGACCTGTAGAGAGTCCACAAACAAATTGTGGACGGACGGATAGACGTCCGGACAGACAGGGGCGACTACATAATACGTCCACATGAAAATGTGGGCGTATAAAAAAGTTGATTTTGCGTATAATCAGGGACCATAATTCAGGAAGTTACGATCCGATATGCGCAAATATCGAAAGGAACCAAGATCTTTGGGTTATAACCATGAATTTCAAGTTTCATCAAAATCGAATTATAATTGTGACCTCCACAGGGTCCACAACCTTGATGTACCATTTTTTAACAGTATTCTCGTACAAAAGGCGGCCATTTTGTATGGCAATTTTGGTCCGATTTTCCCGAAATTGAATCCAACCTTCCTTAGGGTGTAACGGTGATATAATCAAACGGTTTTTTAAATCGGATAATAATTGTGACCTCCAGAGGGACCACAAGCTAAAAAGGGTGATTTTTCGGACAATCAGGGACCATAATTCAGGAAGTTACGATCCAATGGGCGCATATATCGAAAGGAACCAAGATCTTTGGGTTATAAACATGCATGTCAAGTTTCATCAAAATCTGTTCAAAATTGTGACCTCTATAGGGTCCACAACCTTGATATAACATATTTTCACACTAATCGCGTACAAACGGCGGCCATTTTGTCTGTCAATTTTGGTCCGGTTTTTTAAATCGGATAATAATTTTGACCTCCAGTGGGACCACAAGTTCAAAAGGGTGATTTTTCGTACAAACAGGGGCCATAACTCAGGAAGTTACAAATCAATGAGCGCAAATATCGAAAGGAACCAAGATCTTCGGGTTATAAACATACATGTCAAGTTTCATCAAAATCGGGTCAAAATTGTGACCTATATAGGGTCCACAACCTTGATATAACATATTTTCACACTATTCGCGTACAAACGGCGGCCATTTTGTCTGTCAATTTTGGTTCGATTTTAACGAAATTTGAAATCAGCCTTCATTACCATGTAACGGTGATATAATCAAACGGTTTTTTAAATCGGATAATAATTTTGACCACCAGAGGGACCACAAGCTAAACAGGGCAATTTTTCGGACAATCAGGGGCCATAACTCAGGAAGTTACAATCCGATGGGTGCAAATATCGACAGGAACCAAGAGCTTTGGGTTATAAACATGCATGTCAAGTTTCATCAAAATCGGTTCAAAATTGTGACCTCTATAGGGTCCACAAACTAAAAACGTGATTTTTCGTACAATCAGGGGCCATAATCCATGAAGTTTTGATCCGATACATGCCAATATCGAAAGCAGCCGAGACCTTTTGGGGATAAACCTTTATTTCAAGTTTCGTCAAAATCAGATAAGAATTGTGACCTGTCGAGAGTCCACAAACAAATTGTGGACAGACGGACGTTCGGACGGACAGGGGAGACGACAATATACATCCACATAAAAATGTGGGCGTATAAAAAAGAAACGAAATATAGATCTATATTTTAATTAGATTGTGAAATCTCTAAACATATTCCAAAAGACCACTAATCTTGTTACAGACGATATGTAATTGCAAAATTATTCTTTTACCATTAACAATTAAAAGATGAAATCGGAGGTACAGAACAACAATGTAATTTTTAAAACTCATAATATAGATTATTGAAGATGGTCCTGCGCTGCTTTACGATCTGGAATTAGACGGCTATTATCATGGGAATCACCAGCTCATGAAAGCAACAGTAACAAGTGCATCAGAGATATATATGCTAAGAAAAAAATCTTTTTTTAATTTATTTATTGTAAAAGGGAGCATATATCAGAAGCCATTAAACAAAAATTTATCAATAATAATTGTTACACAAACCTAAAGAATAAAAATTGTTCATAATATCTGGCCTGGACGTGAAAAACTCCAGTAGTTTTCCACATTCAAACATTATCTGGTTGCCTTCCATATTCTTCCCGAAACAAAACCAGATGTACACCTACATCCGATAAGTCGGTAATCTGAAGATAAAAAGAGTTTATTTAATCATCGATTTCCCACAGGTGTAGGACGGGGCAATATATGATTTAAAGATATTTTTTTAAATTTCAATAGATAAGAGACTCCTACATTAAGACCAATACCTACTGCAACATATCATGTATAAAGGCCGATACGTATATAACTTTGTAACTATATTTAAACAGCAAGCGCTGTTAAAACAACTTGCAAGAGACCCATACATTTTAAGTGAAATTCACACCCTGTCATAGTCCTTACACCCCACGTCAAATCTGATGAAAAATCGTTCAAAACATTTAGCCTCCCACGATCATTCATATATTACAAGAAATTGGAAATTGCTGCTCAGTCAACAGAAAGTCCACGGAAATGAAATGAATTGGGGTTTAATGTCCTACTGTTCAATTTGGACTGGGCTAATGAAGACGGGCATATGCCATACATATTGAATTCCAACAGTCAAGCGATCTCTTACGCGTACGCCAATGTATACACAAGCCCTCGGTTTTTGCTCCCCTTCGAACGACTAGACAACTGTCTTTGTCAGGTCTTCCAATACTGACATGGGGAAACCACGCCGGAAAATAAAGACCAACAGCGAAGGAATAAAATGCTGAAATTTGCCAAATGCTAGGTGATTTTCATACAACCAGGGGTGACAACATAAAAATGTGGGCATATAAAAAACAAACTTACCAGGAGAAAAAAACTTCTTTAAGGTCTACTTTGGGTCAACAACAGTGAGACGCTGTTTGGCTCTATCTCAAAGATTCTCTGTAGTTTCGTTTTTCTACATCCCCCAACAGCTTCCACTGCGCTTCCCAGTCATTAATGTTGGGCAAGTTATCTGCAAAACAAACATTAAAATGAAACAATCTAAATGTACAAATTCCAATGATAATGGGCGAAGAGGCCAATATGTTCCATCCCCATGTTTCTGGCTGTATACAAGCAACTTTCATAGCATTAAAAATAGTCAGAAAGGCCTGCACAATCAAAAATATGTATCCGGCATTATAACCATATTCCTCACAGTGTTTTGTTTGATTAGATCTAATCCCACTCAAACACTGCTTTATGAAAGCAAAATTCTGTTCCAAATTATGACTGGTCAATAGTCCTATTAACAACCAATACCTTACTGTGTAACAATACCATTCAATTTTAAACAGAGCTCCAAATATGTTGACATGAATATTGCAGAAAAACTAATTGCTTGACACACGAGGCTATCCCCAAATTGCTACAATATAAACAATACTGCTTGGAGACGAACAATGGAGAAGGGTTTTACATAGCCTAAGCCTGTTCCCCAATCCCAATCAGACATCCTGAATAAAATATTGTTCATACACCGCCTCCCCCCCCCTCCCCAAAAAAAAAACCAACAAAAAACTTTTGGGAAAGACCCCAATTAAAGAGAGAGATGTCTGGGGACAGTGCTTCAGGAATTTGGTCTGTAACTGCCTATATCGTGCTTTGGATTTCTTTTTATAAAAAAATACAAATCACTAAGAATTTATATCGTAGGCATAAGCGTTCATAAGTTTGACCTTTAATGTAGCTGCACGATTTACGATTGTAAAGGTCTGAATTCCGACAGGTTTCAAAACAACAATCCCTGATAATATCAGCCAATACCGTGTCACTCTGACCACATTAAATGTTGACGTATAAAAACAGAGAGGTTTAAATTGTAAATTTCTAACATGCTTATTAAGGTTATTCATAAAAGGCCAAGATTGTCACCTTTGTTTTTGTGTACATACATGGAGTGGGATGGTTTGTTTGGGATATTTTCTCCTCCTGACCTTTTTTGGCAATTGCCAATCCTGTTCTGAAAAATATAAGAAACATATATTGACATTATTTCTAATCAAATTATCACTTGCAACGAATCTCTTATCCATTCTCTGACAACTCCAATAGCCTATTGTGTTGCCAGTTAACGAAAGTGTGTCCATCAGCTCCTTGAAGAGAGAAAAGGCACATCGCGCGCGCATGTCAGGGAAATGATAACTTCACCCCAGGATGACAAATCACAGTGTTAATGTTAATTTTGCAAGTTTAACAAGGACAAACTGTTTAATTCGAAATATCAATAATCCTTAGTAAAAGTAATAGATTTTCAGCACATTTAAAGAACTTACCATACCAATAGAGTTTAGAGGGGAAGACCTGTTCAGAGTGTTGCCTCACGATGTAGGTTACGATGGGCCTTGGCCCTGTACGTCATGCCCTTGTCATACCACTCTTTCAATATATCTAAAATAAAAAAAACATTAAGACAATACATTAATGACAGTGTCAGAAAACATTGTCGGAGATAGGGAAATGTAAATGACATTAACTTATATAGGCCTGCAGACCATAATCAACTCTCGATGTCACCGCTAGCCTGCTTTACTGAGAATCCGATTTGCTTTTCAATTTTCCCTCATGATTTAATCAGGAATTGGATAATCGAGACTATGTTTTTTTTTATCCTACCGCCAGTAGTACAGGTACCGTCTTAAGTAGTGATGATTGAGGCTAGTCCGAAAATATAATCGCCAAATTCAAAGTTGATCAATTTGATTGAAATTTTTAGCAAATTCCCTTTTATTATATCTAGTTTTTAACTATATTATAGAACTGTCAGCTCTTTATCAAATATTGTATCTTTAATAATATAATATATATAGGTTTCTTTCAAACGAGTCCCTATAAAATTAAATAATTCAGGAGTTATATAATAAAACAAAACCCTAACCGACAATCATGTGTCATAACCTTATAGTTATTTAAATATGCAACCCTTTTTGAAAATTCAGCCATCCCGAATGAGTTTTATAAAGAAGCTCGGGCCTACTTACTCTGAGGGGCCTAACCCTTTTTTTTCTAGTTCAAGGCCAGCTTTAAATTATCGAGGTACAAGTGCGCACTCATTACTATCCTAAGATCGTGTAATCAGCACGGCAGTGTTGTCGATTTGATGCAAACTCGGCAGGGCAATGACTTACGCATTCAGAATCTGGTAATCCCGGCCAGTCTAAGACTAAGGGTCTATCCATCCGTTATTGCCCTGCATCGTGGTAAAGGGCTGCGCTAAATCTGGGAATAAAATCAAGACTAGTTGAGTTAGACAAAGTTTGGATAGACTTTAGTTTAAAATTAAAAAGACTAAAGTGAAAAGGGTTTTATTTCAGTAACACACTGACACACCTCTACTTCCTGTGATCGTAGAGACTTGAAATTATTAGGGAATGTTCAGGTCCCAGAGTAAAAATAACCAGACTGGCAACTTATTCATTTGCATACGGAGGAGGTCGCGCATTGCATCTTGGGTTTCATCTGTAATGTCACTAAAGATTGCGGCTAAAGAAGACGTTTCGCAATTGAAAATGTAAACATCCGAGTGGTGGTTACTGTACCCAGAGTAGGTCCTACACAGGGTGTTTTACTTTTAGGGACTATTGTGGGATTAAAATTCTTTAGATTTCCTGAAGAAAATAAGCTCAGTCTATGTCACGTCGTCTGCTATGCGTACGATACGAGTCATCGTCTAGTGCTAGGCTTAGCACAGAGTTTTACTATTACACTATGTGGGCCTAGAGCTATTAATATATAATAAATACTGAGCCATAATAACATAGATTATAATAACAGCAACATAATATATCATCAAAAATGTTATTTTGTAACAGTACATATGTTGTCATATACTATTCAAAAAAAGTAGGGGATATTTGATTTTGGGGACATAATACTAAAATATGCAAATGACTACGAAAAAAGTCACTATAGAACCTAACAGAAGAAACATTTCCAGTTACATGTGACGCCCAAACGCGCCAATAGCTACCGCATGGAATGCAGGTGATGCTTGGGATCATCATGGGGGTCCAACCCAAGATTTGCACGACTCTGACTTTGAATGTTACAGTCATTGTGGCATTGAATTCCAGGGTGGAAACATCAGTTTAATTGTTTTAGTGACCAGAAAACAAATTTTGATATGCATCGGCTTACCCAAAATGAAAGGTTACGTGCCCTTGGCATGCTACAGATCGGCACAACACAGGCGGTTGTGGCGCGGACGATGAATGTTTCTCAGTCTGTCATAAGCAGGCTATGGTCCAGATATCGTGATACACAATCTGTACAGGACAGATCAAGCCCAGGATCGATTGGCCTAGAGAAATCATGTCATCACAGCAAATCAGATCAGCGCTCGTCTTCAAACAGACACTGGTGTGAGAGTGAGTGGCCAGACGATTCGGAATCGACTGCATAGGGGTCACCTTCGCACCCGACGTCCTCGCGTGATCCCTTGTTTGAGAGATCATCACATTCAGGCAAGACGTCATTGGTGTAGGGAACGTCAACACTGGGATAATCGATGCTGGAGCAATGTGATGTTTTCAGATGAGTCAAGGTTCACTGTTGATTTTTTGGACAGACGTAGGAGGGTGTGGCGTCATCGAAACGAGCGCTTCTAAGATGTTAACGTCATCAGACATGATCGATTTGGGGGTGGTTCTGTAATGGTGTGGGGAGGCATCATTGTTGCTGGAAGAACGGCTTTACATGTTGTTGCAGGGCGTGTTACAGGCCAGTACTACTGGGACAACATCTTGGCAGTCCATGTTGTGCCGTTCGCACGACGTCATGGCCGCCGTTTCATCTTCCCGGATGACAACGCAAGATGTCACAGGGCCAGGATCGTTACAGGTTACCTCCAACAACAGAACATCACCACATTACCTTGGCCAGCACTGAGTCCCGACCTCTCACACATCGAGCATGTCTGGGACATGCTTGGACAGAGGTTACGTCAACGTCAACAACGTCCTGCCAATGTCCAAGAACTTGCTGCTGCGTTGCAACAGGAATGGGACAATCTGGACCAAAATGACCTTAGACGTCTCATTAGGAGTATGCCACGTCGGATCAATGCTTGTTTGGCAAACAGAGGAGGATTTACCCGTTACTGACTTTGTTGTGATGCTGTGGTAACTTTGCTATTTGACACCGGGTATCATTTTATCCTTATAATGGTCAGTCTGTGCCTTAGTCTAACGATCATTTGGAATAAATCGATTAATGTGAACTTCATTTCATTTTGTCATTTGTTTCTTCATCAGTTTCATTAGGTGACTTTAATAACACTTAAAAATCAAATATCCCCTACTTTTTTTGAATAGTATATTTGATTCAATGATTGGTTAATTTGCATTTATTGAATATTATGATAGGCCGAAGGGGGGGGGGGGTGTCTATCAGAGGTAAAGTAGGCAACTTGAACTAATCTAGTGTCAGTACTGAGTACTGTAGGCCTAGAAGTAGATCTATACTCAGATCTATACTCCTAGTCTTATGATAATCTACCCGGAGAAAACCCACGAGGTTGGACAGGCGACACTTCCCATTGTCACGTACAACCGGGGAATCGAAACCATGCCACTTGACTCAATGACATGTCAAAGATCCAATTAATAAACGTATTATAGGCCTTTTTTTTAGTAGTTTCGCGTTTTGGGACTAACATGGTTCAGTTTTATTTCAATAATTCACTTATGCGTAGGCCTATGTATTGGTCTTTTTTGGCAGTGAGAGGAAACTGGAGTACCCGGAGAAAACCCACGAGGTTGGACAGGCGACACTTCCCATTGTCACGTACAACCGGGGAATCGAAAACCATGCCACTTGACTCAATGACATGTCAAAGATCCAATTAATAAACGTATTATAGGCCTTTTTTTTTAGTAGTTTCGCGTAGCCTATGCAGGACAAGAAGTTGTTGCGCATCGATGTAACCAAACCCATTCTTTATTGCTTAATTGCTATCTAGTATTTTCTTAATTTTAGAATTACAAGTCTAGTTGTGCCTTTTTTAAAGGATCAAATTTTAAATAAGAAGCTTTACCCATTAAGTCTGCACAATCTGCAAATGTTCTTTTTTACATTTCATAATATAATAGGCCTGTGTTGTAATTGAAAGAAATTGAAAAAGAATCGTGTGCGAGGGAACTAACTATATTTTCTGAGGAATTGGATTCTGGCGAAATGATATTAGGAACAAGCCTAATTTTTTCAAAGATTGTGTATCGAAATGTGCTATTCTATATAAACCTACAATTACTTGTGGTAAACAAAGTGTTAAGTTTATGGTATCTGTAATATACCTTTCCAAAGTTCTTACCAAAAGTACTATTTAGCTCAATTACCAGCAATAAGCTTTTAATAAAACAGTAAGCCTAATACTGTTATGCTATTCAAAAACACATTTTCCCTTTAACCATCTGACCACCTATAAATTCCATAATAGAACACAGTATAAATTAAATTTTCTACTTCTAAATAATTCCATTATAGTACCCAGTGTAAATGAAATTTTCTATTTCTAAATAACGACTCGACGAGAATATCACAAAAATAAAAGTAACTCTCTGAACACAGATCAGACCTAATGTCATGGATATCTAGAGCATACTTTGACAGATTGATAATGATTTAATACATTCTTGTGCAGTGGTGTAAAATGGACATTTTCCTAGTATTAGGGGGCCTATAAAGGCCGTCAAAACATTACATGACAGCCAGGAGCAATATGCAAAATATTCATTCTAGAGTTGTTTTTGGTTTATACTTGATTGTAAAAAGAGAAACCAATCAGCTCAATGTTTATTGAAAAATGCAATACTATTTAAAAATATTTGAAATTGAATTTTGATATCTTAAATTATTTTTTTTTTAATTTTTAAAAAATGAAAGCCTACATTAATTAATAGAAAGATAGGTTGCCAGGCAACGAAACATCCGCCCACAGCAGCTAAATCGTCCGGGCAGTCAACAAGAGTTGCCGCATATTTTTACTTTTTTCGGTAATGAAACATTTATAATACACTAAAAGCTGATCAAGAGTAACAACTCATTATGTAATTATCAGAAAATCATTAGCATTTGTTTGCTTTTTATAAAGTTTTGCCCCACACTAACAATTAGTATAGGAAACATTTAATATGATGGATTTAGCTGTTCAGTTATCAAAACACCTTACTGGTAGATGCTACCATATTTCTACAGATCAAAACCTTAATTGTAATACACAAAATATAGTATATTTATTAACCTGCAATTACTGCAAATTACAGTATGTTGGGGAAACAAGTAAATCATGTAAAACTAGATTTAATAATCATAGATCTGCAGGAAATTCTGAAAATACACAGAAATTATTATATCAACATTTTAAACAAAATCCCTGTAAAGAACTTGGATATAGTATACAAATAATTGAAAAACTTCCCGGTTCTGGACACCTCACTAATGGCAAAATTGATCCTGCTGTTACACAAAAAAGAACTCGCGCAGAAGAAAATTGGATTATCAAACTACAAACCATTTTCCCTTATGGCCTTAATGATAGATTTAAAAATAACGATTACAACAACCGTAATGAAAACGCTTTAATCACCAGAAATTGTTACAAAAAACTTGACCATAATTTTCAAAATAAAAAACGTTCTATAAAAAAATCGAAATTTCAAAAAGATCCGGAAAGTATTCTTAACGATTTGTATTCTGTATGCCAATGCCATACTCCAGACAAATTGTCTTGTGCATCTTGTGTACTTAATCTTGCCCAACAAATTGTACATACTTTGAAAAAATCAACAGCTAAGAAACTTGGTGTCCTCATACAGAATATTATATATTCTAATCAACTTAATGAAAGCTTTCTTCCTCAATATTACGATGTTATTACCGATTTGATAAATAGTAAATTTTCACCTAAACATTCAGCACAACCTCGTAAAGTACATAAGAAAAAACCTGAGGTATTATGCAAAATACTTTTTACAGATAAACATATACAAGACATAGGATTGAATAGAATCTTTCGAGATAGATCAGTAATAAAATCCATACCAGATACTATCCCAAAAATTTCACCTACAATCATATACAAATTCTTACCTCCAATTCGTAATAAAATTTTCAACTACCATGAAACTATTGCAAACCTTAACGTTCAAGAATTTATTGACAGTTACGATAACACCACTTGTCAATGCAATAACTCTCCTTTTAAAGATAAGTTTCATGACCATATATTGACAGGAAACTTCGATATTGTTGAAGACAAAAATCTTAGAAAACTATTTCGCTTTGAGCCACAATTTCGAGAACAACCAAGTAAAACTAACTTCAAAAAATTACATAATAATCTAAAATCACAAATCCGGAAATGCATTGTAGCTTGGTCTGATAAATTTCGTGCACCGTTAGAATCTTTTGGAGAATGGAGAAACACTGTTTTTGACCTCTTGTCAAAGAGAATCAAATATATAAAACTTAACCCAAGACACCCACCACCCGAAGTCCTAAAAAACGCATCTGCAGCTGAATGTCTTGCTGCTCTTCAAGAGAGATTTGTTCTAACACCTGTTGATAAGGCTAGTAATAACATTGCCTTTATCTGTAAAAAGTACTATATTAAAAATATCCTTACCGAGGTCGGACTTTGGCCTAACACCAATAATGATACTTATAAATGTATTACGGAATTATCTAAAATAGATATTTTGCATAACCAATATTCGTTTAACAGGAGTAATGATATCAGAGACAATGTGAAAATAGATGCACTACCTTATATTTATTCTATACCGAAATTTCATAAAAATCCAGTAAAATTCAGATATATAATTTCCTCCAGCATCTGCCAGACAAAACCTCTAGCAGTGACTATAACAAAAGGACTTAAATTATGTCAGGCCCAACATGCCATTTGGTGCAAAACACTTCGAAATTATACTGAAATTAACAGTTTTTTCATAATTGATAAAAATAAACCTATAGTAGACACTTTAGATAAAATTAACAAAAAAGGCAATGCTAAATCAATAGAAACTTTCGATTTTTCCACTTTATATACTATGCTACAACATACAGATCTTAAAAATAATTTGGATTGGTTCGTTGATAAAGCCTTTAATGGAGCTTTCGGAAAGGGCAGAAACTTGATGGCCATCTACTCACAAGATGCAAGATGGATAATAAAACGGCGCAATTCTAATACTGTAGTTTTCGATAAAGAAAAATTTCAAAATATCATACATTTTCTCATTGACAATGCCATATTTGAGGTTGGGGATCAGATAATACAACAAACTATTGGTTTACCAATGGGAACTGACCCCGCCCCATTTATGGCAAATGCACATTTATACAAATATGAATTCGACTTTCAAGACCACAAAAGAAAAATAGGTTGCCAGGCAACGAAACATACGCCCACACAGCAGCCAAATCGTCCGGGCAGTCAACAAGAATTGTCGCATATTAAGGAATTATCAAAAAATCATTAGAATTTGTTTGGTTTTTATAATCAAACGTTTTTTTTTAAATCATATAATAATTATGACCTCCAGAGGCACCACAAGCTAAAAAGGGTGATTTTTCGTACAATCAGGGGACATAATTCAGGAAGTAATGACCCGATGGGCGCAAATATCGAAAGGAACAAAGATCTTTGGGTTTAAAACATACCTCTCAAGTTTCATCAAAATCGACTCAAAATTGTGACCTCTATAGGGTCCACAACCTTGATATAACATATTTTCACACTATTCGTGTACAAACGGCGGCCATTTTGTCCGTCAATTCTAGTCCGGTTTTCATGTAATTCAAACTCTCTCTTCTTTACCATGTAACGGTGATATTGTCAAACGTTTTTTTAAATCGGATAATAATTTTGACCTCCAGAGGGACCAAAAGCGAACAAAAGCGATTTTTCGGACAATCCGGGGACATAATTCAGGAAGTTATGATCCAATGGGCGCAAATATCGAAAGGAACCAAGATCTTTGGGTTATAAACATACATGTCAAGTTTCATCAAAATCAGTTCAAAATTGTGACCTCTATAAGGTCCACAACCTTTATATAACATATTTTCACAATATTCGTGTACAAACGGCGGCCATTTTGTCCGTCAATTTTGGTCAGATTTTCACAAAATTCATACTCAACCTTCATAACCATGGAACGGTGATATAATCAAACGTTTTTTTTAAATCGGATAACAATTTTGACCTCCAGAGGGACCACAAGCTAAAAAGGGCAATTTTTCGGACAATCAGGGGCCATAATTCAGGAAGTTACGATCCGATTGGCGCAAATATCGACAGGAATCAAGATCTTTGGGTTATAAACATGCATTCCAAGTTTCATTCAAATCGGTTCAAAATTGTGTCCTCTACACTGTTCACAACGTTGATATAACATATTTTCACACTATTCGCGTACAAATGGCGGCCATTTTGTCCATCAATTTTGGTCCGATTTTCACGAAATTCAAACTCGACCTTCATAACCATGGAACAATGATATAATCAAACGTTTTTTTAAATCGGATAACAATTTTGACCTCCATAGGGACCACAAGCTAAAAAGGGCAATTTTTCGGACAATCAGGGGCCATAATTCAGGAAGTTACGATCCGATTGGCGCAAATATCGAAAGGAACCAAGATCTTTGGATTATAAACATGCATTTCAAGTTTCATCCAAATCGGTTCAAAATTGTGACCTCTACACTGTTCACAACCTTGATTTAACATATTTTCACACTATTCGCGTACAAATGGCGGCCATTTTGTCCGTCAATTTTGGTCCGATTTTCACGAAATTCGAACTCGACCTTCATAACCATGGAACGGTGATATAATCAAACGGTTTTTTAAATCGGATAACAATTTTGACCTCCAGAGGCACCACAAGCTAAAAAGGGCGATTTTTCGGACAATCAGGGGCCATAATTCAGCAAGTTACGATCCGATTGGCGCAAATATCGAAAGGAATCAAGATCTTTGGGTTATAAACATGCATTTCAAGTTTCATTCAAATCGGTTCAAAATTGTGTCCTCTACACTGTTCACAACCTTGATATAACATATTTTCACACTATTCGCGTACAAATGGCGGCCATTTTGTCCGTCAATTTTGGTCCGATTTTCACGAAATTCAAACTCGACCTTCATAACCATGGAACAATGATATAATCAAACGTTTTTTTAAATCGGATAACAATTTTGACCTCCATAGGGACCACAAGCTAAAAAGGGCAATTTTTCGGACAATCAGGGGCCATAATTCAGGAAGTTACGATCCGATTGGCGCAAATATCGAAAGGAACCAAGATCTTTGGGTTATAAACATGCATTTTAAGTTTCATCCAAATCGGTTAAAAATTGTGTCCTCTACACTGTTCACAACCTTGATTTATCATATTTTCACACTATTCGCGTACAAATGGCGACCTTCATAACCATGGAACGGTGATATCATCAAACGGTTTTTTAAATCGGATAACAATTTTGACCTCCAGAGGGACCACGAGCTAAAAAGGGCAATTTTTCGGACAATCAGGGGCCATAATTCAGGAAGTTACGATCCGATTGCCGCAAATATCGAAAGGAACCAAGATCTTTGGGTTATAAACACACATGTCAAGTTTCATCCAAATCGGTTCAAAATTGTGACCTCTACGCTGTTCACAAGCTAAAAGATAGGCTGGCACTGCCAGGCAGGATACGCTCACATTTTCGAAAGATGGACAGAGAACTAGCAATACCGAAAGTGATTTTTCCTACATCATTAAGTCCTGTATTTCATACTGTATTGGGAGCAGCCATTTAGTTGGTCAGTTCCAGTCTGATATTAATGAAATTCGAAACCGACAATGATTATGGTGTGACGGTACACAACCTAGAAATGTGACTTTTCATCAAAATCGGATAAGAATTGTGACCTGTAGAGAGTCCACAACCATGATAAAAATCGGATAAAAATTGTGACCTGTAGAGAGTCCACAACCATGATATACCATATTTTTACACTATTCGCGTACAAACGGCGACCATTTCGTCCGGCAATTTTGGTACGATTTTCACGAAATTAGAACTCAACCATCCTCATCAAAATCGAATTAAAATTGTGACCTATACAGGCTCCACAATCATGATATATCATTTTTTTAACAGTATTCGCGTACAAACGGCGGCCATTTTGTCTGTCAATTTTGGTCCGATTTTCCCGAAATTCAAACTCAACCTTCCTTACAGTGCAATGGTGATATAATCAAACGTTTTTTTAAATTGGATAATAATTGTGACCTCCAGAGGGACCACAAGCTAAAGAAAGGGGGATTTTGCGTATAACCAGGGGCCATAATTCAGGAAGTTACGATCCGATATGCGCAAATATCGAAAAGAACCAAGATCTTTGGGTTATAACCATGAATTTCAAGTTTCATCAAAATCGAATTAAAATTGTGACCTTTACAGCGTCCACAACCTTGATATACCATTTTTTAACAGTATTCGCGTACAAACGGCGGCCATTTTGTGTGGCAATTTTGGTCTGATTTTCCCGAAATTCGAACTCAACCTTCCTTACGGTGTAACAGTAATATAATCAAACGTTTTTTTAAATCGGATAATAATTGTGACCTCCAAGCTAAAAAAAAGGCAATTTTGCGTATAATCAGGGGCCATAATTCAGGAAGTTACGATCCGATATGCGCAAATATCAAAAGGAAGCAAGATCTTTGGGTTATAACCATGAATTTCAAGTTTCATCAAAATCGAATCAAAATTGTGACCTCCACAGGGTCCACAACCTTGATATACCATTTTTTAACAGTATTCGCATACAAACGGCGGCCATTTTGTATGGCAATTTTCGTCCGATTTTCCCAAAATTCGAACTCAACCTTCCTTAGGGTGTAACGGTGATATAATCAAACGTTTTTTTAAATCGAATAATAATTGTGACCTCCAAGCTAAAAAAAAGGCGATTTTGCGTATAATCAGGGGCCTTAATTCAGGAAGTTACGTTCCGATATGCGCAAATATCGAAAGGAAGCAAGATCTTTGGGTTATAACCATGAATTTGAAGTTTCATCAAAATCGAATCAAAATTGTGACCTCCACAGGGTCCACAATCTTGATATACCATTTTTTAACAGTATTCGCGTACAAACGGCGGCCATTTTGTATGGCAATTTTCGTCCGATTTTCCCGAAATTCAAACTCAACCTTCCTTAGGGTGTAACGGTGATATAATCAAACAGTTTTTTAAATCGAATAATAATTGTGACCTCCAGAGGGACCACAAGCTAAAAAGGGTGATTTTTCGGACAATCAGGGGCCATAATTCAGGAAATTACATTCCGATAGCCGCAAATATCGAAAGGAACCAAGATCTTTGGGTTACAAACATGCATGTCAAGTTTCATCAAAATCGGTTCAAAATTGTGACCTCTATAGGGTCCACAAGCTAAAAACGTGATTTTTCGTACAATCAGGGGCCATAATCCATGAAGTTTTGATCCGATACATGCCAATATTGAAAGGAACCGAGATCTTATGGGGATAAACCTATATTTCAAGTTTCGTCAAAATTGGATAAGAATTGTGACCTGTAGAGAGTCCACAAACAAATTGTGGACGGACGGACGTCCGGACGGACGGACGGACGGACGGACGGACGGACGGACGGACGGACGGACAGGGGCGACGACATAATACGTCCACATGAAAATGTGGGCGTATAAAAACGTGATTTTTCGTACAATCAGGGGCCATAACCCATGAAGTTACAGTCCGATACATGCCAATATCGAAAGGAACCGAGATCTTATGGTGATAAACCTATATTTTAAGTTTAATTGAAATCGGATAAAAATTGTGACCTGTAGACTGTTCACAAAAAAATGTGGACGGACGGACGGACGGAGGGACGGACAGGGGCGACGACAATATACGTCCACATAAAAATGTGGGCGTATAAAAACAGATTACAAGGTAGCTAAAAGTCTAAATTATACCTTCCGTTACATTGATGACATAACACCAATCAATGATAATGGTAATTTCAATAAATATAAAGATGAAATATATCCTCCTGAACTTATATTAAACAAAGAAAATTCGGGCACTATTAATGCATCTGTTCTTGACCTGGACATCAATATAATTTACGATAAATTTAATGTCGGTATATTCGATAAAACAGACAAATTTGGTTTTGAAGTAGTGAAATACCCGTCAGCTTACAGTAACATCCCAGATACTACACTATATAATGTTTTCTATTCACAGGCATGACGATTTTTAAAAATATGCAACAAGAAGGAACTGTTTCTCTCACGAATAAAAACTCTTAATTTTAAGTGCACGGCCAAAGGTGGATCACAATTACGCATTTTTAAGGAAATTTCTAAACTTCCATTTCTTCAACATAATAGATTTGACATTTCTTATAAATATATTACTGACTACATATTGGATAATGATTCAATATAATTTTTTATCTTCTATAAATGTCTAGTCCTGTTTGGATTATCGCCCTTATTATTATGCCTTTGTGAATACACTTATAATCTACGATTTCTTCAGCATTCCTGTTTTGCGTTTCTTACGTGGGTTATTATATGATATTTATGCTATGGTTTGTACAATTACATAGTCTCAAAAACTTATAGTTTTTTAGTTTTTAACGTTATTTCATCTGGATTATCGCCCTTTTTTTATTGGGAAATTGCACCTTCTAAGCGACGACGTCATAACAGCTATAACGACAGATTCACGTCACCCCATTCAGTTAGCAGACGACGGTCTCCCTAGACGGTCTTACATTCCTTTGCTTCCATGTATTCAGTTTTGTTTCTGTGACGGTTGTAATGTGTGTCCTAATGCATTCAATATACTTCAATCCTTTTCTTTATTGATTTAATGCATCTAACGGTGTGGTTACTTGTATATCGGAATTTATACAACAATATGCTTGCATTCGTAATTCTTGCAACATATGACAGATCATGACTCATGCTGACATTATATAAAATTGTTTCCTTGGGTTTTACTCCCAACTTGTTTTTCAAATACGAGTTAAATCTGTGTCACCACAGGCCCGGGACTGTACAGTGCAGTGGACGCTTACGGCTAGCCCCCAGATCCATTCACTCTTTTTGATTTGTTTTTGTTTGTGGTCTCTTAGTATGATGTCTTATCTGTATATTTGTGTTTGTGTAGAATTGTGTGTGGTGCAGTCCTCCTGCACTTACTATTAAACTCTGTGTATCAATCTGAAGTCAATCGTATATTAAGTTTTGCCTCTAGAGCATCCACCTGATTTTTTGAAGTGATCAAGGACTACAACTCTGGCACTAATTATCAGAAATCGCTGAAAATCAATAGGTTTCTTCGTCTCATGACCTTAAAAACTGTGTATAAATTTGTAGTCAATTGGATATTAACTTTGGCCTCTTGAGTATCCACAAGATTTTTTGAAGTGATCAAGGGCCATAACCCTGGCACTAATTATTGGGAATCGCTGAAAATCAATAGGCTTTTTCGTCTCATGACCTTAAACACTGTGTATAAATTTGAAGTCAATCGGATATTAACTTTGGCCTCTAGAGCGTCCACAAGATTTTTTGAAGTGATCAAGGGCCATAACTCTGACAGCAATTATCAGAAATCGGTGAAAAACAATAGGCTTCTTCGTCTCATGACCTTAAACACTGTGTATAAATTTAAAGTCAATCAGATATCAACTTTAGCCTCTAGAGCGTCAACAAGCAATTGTGGACGCCGGCCGGACGGACGGACGGACGGACGGGGGCGACGACAATATTAAAATGTGGTCGTATAACAAAATCATAAAATAACACAGTGAGTCAATATTGGAGATAAAGGAATCTTATCTTGGAAAACAACCAAAGGCTCAAATCTGTTTATTGGAAAATGTTATAGGGCTATTTGAAATTCAATTTTAATATTCGTACATTATTATCTTATATTTTAATGAAAGCTTACTTTATTAAGTTATAAGCTCTAGAAAGACAAAGGTATTTTTCTTAGGGAGAAAAAATAAATCATGTTCACATGTTGATTAAAATGGGCCTTATCCAAAAAGGGCATGGCACTTTGATGTATTTCATCGGGCCATTTTAAGGTTTATGGAAATTTCATTTCAAATCTAGTATATGGTGGATTAGTATTAAAGTTAATAAAAAAAATTAAAATCGGCAATAATATATTCGTAAACCACCTCAATTGCCGTCTTTCACTTACTTCAATTCACTCTGGGCCGTACCACGCTACGCTCCGTTTATGCATGTTTTAAAGATAGGCTGGCACTGCCAGGCAGGATACGCCCACATTTTCGAGAGATGTACAGAGAACAAGCAATACTGAAAGTAATTTTTCCTACATCTTTAAGTCCTGTATTTCATACTGTATTGGGAGCAGCCATTTAGTTGGTCAGTTCCAGTCTAATATTAATGAAATTCGAAACCGACAATGATTATCGTGTGACGGTACACAACCTAGAAATGTGACTTTTCATCAAAATTGGATAAGAATTGTGACCTGTAGAGAGTCCACAACCAAGATATACCATATTTTTACACTATTCGCGTACAAATGGCAACCGTTTCGTCCGGCAATTTTGGTACGATTTTCACGAAATTAGAACTCAACCTTCCTCATCAAAATCAAAAATTGTGACCAATACAGGGTCCACAACCATGATATA
This sequence comes from Patella depressa, assembly GCA_948474765.1. NCBI lineage: Eukaryota > Metazoa > Mollusca > Gastropoda > Patellidae > Patella > Patella depressa. Next base: position 50,695,462 of record OX419722.1, on the reverse strand, counting down.
TCATTTTTTTAACAGTATTCGCATACAAACGGCGGCCATTTTGTCTGTCAATTTTGGTCCGATTTTCCCGAAATTCAAACTCAACCTCCCTTACAGTATAACGGTGATATAATCAAACGTTTTTTTAAATTGGATAATAATTGTGACCTCCAGAGGGACCACAAGCTAAAGAAAGGGGGATTTTGCGTATAACCAGGGGCCATAATTCAGGAAGTTACGATCCGATATGCGCAAATATCGAAAAGAACCAAGATCTTTGGGTTATAACCATGAATTTCAAGTTTCATCAAAATTGAATTAAAATTGTGAGCTTTACAGGGTCCACAACCTTGATATACCATTTTTTAACAGTATTCGTGTACAAACGGCGGCCATTTTGTATGGCAATTTTGGTCTGATTTTCCCGAAATTCGAACTCAACCTTCCTTACGGTGTAACGGTAATACAATCAAACGTTTTTATAAATCGAATAATAATTGTGACCTCCAAGCTAAAAAAAAAGGCGATTTTGCGTATAATCAGGGGCCATAATTCAGGAAGTTACGATCCGATATGCGCAAATATCGAAAAGAAGCAAGATCTTTGGGTTATAACCATGAATTCCAAGTTTCATGAAAATCGAATCAAAATTGTGACCTCCACAGGGTCCACAACCTTGATATACCATTTTATAACAGTATTCGCGTACAAACGGCAGCCATTTTGTATGGCAATTTTGGTCTGATTTTCCCGAAATTCGAACTCAACCTTCCTTAGGGTGTAACGGTGATATAATCAAACGGTTTTTTAAATCGAATAATAATTGTGACCTCCAAGCTAAAGATAGGCTGGCACTGCCAGGCAGGATACGCCCACATTTTCGAGAGATGGACAGAGAACAAGCAATACCGAAAGTGATTTTTCATACATCTTTAAGTCCTGTATTTCATACTGTATTGGGAGCAGCCATTTAGTTGGTCAGTTCCAGTCTGATATTAATGAAATTCGAAATCGACAATGATTATGGTGTGACGGTACACAACCTAGAAATGTGACTTTTCATCAAAATTGGATAAGAATTGTGACCTGTAGAGAGACCACAACCATGATATACCATATTTTTACACTATTCGCGTACAAACGGCGACCATTTCGTCCGTCAATTTTGGTACGATTTTCACGAAATTAGAACTCAACCTTCCTCATCAAAATTGAATTAAAATTGTGACCTATACAGGGTCCACAACCATGATATATCATTTTTTTAACAGTATTCGCGTACAAACGGCGGCCATTTTGTCTGTCAATTTTGGTCCGATTTTCTCGAAATTCAAACTCAACCTTCCTTACAGTGTAACGGTGATATAATCAAACGTTTTTTTAAATTGGATAATAATTGTGATTTGGGGATTTTGCGTATAACCAGGGGCCATAATTCAGGAAGTTACGATCCGATATGCGCAAATATCGAAAAGAACCAAGATCTTTGGGTTATAACCATGAATTTCAAGTTTAATCAAAATCGAATTAAAATTGTGACCTTTACAGGGTCCACAACCATGATATACCATTTTTTAACAGTATTCGTGTACAAACGGCGGCCATTTTGTATGGCAATTTTGGTCTGATTTTCCCGAAATTCGAACTCATCCTCCCTTACGGTGTAACGGTAATATAATCAAACAATTTTTTAAATCGGATAATAATTGTGACCTCCAAGCTAAAAAAAAAGGCGATATTGCGTATAATCAGGGGCCATAATTCAGGAAGTTACGATCCGATATGCGCAAATATCGAAAGGAAGCAAGATCTTTGGGTTATAACCATGAATTTCAAGTTTCATCAAAATCGAATCAAAATTGTGACCTCCACAGGGTCCACAACCTTGATATACCATTTTTTAACAGTATTCGCGTACAAACGGTGGCCATTTTGTATGGCAATTTTCGTCCGATTTTCCCGAAATTCGAACTGAACCTTTCTTAGGGTGTAACGGTGATATAATCAAACGTTTTTTTAAATCGAATAATAATTGTGACCTCCAAGCTAAAAAAAAAGGCGATTTTGCGTATAATCAGGGGCCATAATTCTGGAAGTTACGATCCGATATGCGCAAATATCGAAAGGATCCAAGATCTTTGGATTATAACCATGAATTTTAAGTTTCATCAAAATCGAATCAAAATTGTGACCTCCACAGGGTCCACAACCTTGATATACCATTTTTTAACAGTATTCGCGTACAAACGGCGGCCATTTTGTATGGCAATTTTCCTCCGATTTTCCCGAAATTCGAACTGAACCTTCCTTAGGGTGTAACGGTGATATAATCAAACGTTTTTTTAAATCGAATAATAATTGTGACCTCCAAGCTAAAAGATAGGCTGGCACTGCCAGGCATGATACGCCCACATTTTCGAGAGATGGACAGAGAACAAGCAATACCGAAAGTGATTTTTCCTACATCTTTTAAGTCCTGTATTTCATACTGTATTGGGAGCAGCCATTTAGTTGGTCAGTTCCAGTCTGATATTAATAAAATTCGAAACCGACAATGATTATTGTGTGACGGTACACAACCTAGAAATGTGACTTTTCATCAAAATCGGATAAGAATTGTGACCTGTCCACAACCATGATATACCATATTTTTACACTATTCGCGTACAAACATGACCATTTCGTCCGGCAATTTTGGTACGATTTTCACGAAATTAGAACTCAACCTTCCTCATCAAAATCGAATTAAAATTGTGACCTATACAGGGTCCACAACCATGATATATCATTTTTTTAACAGTATTCGCGTACAAACGGCGGCCATTTTGTCTGTCAATTTTGGTCCGATTTTCCCGAAATTCAAACTCAACCTTCCTTACAGTGTAACGGTGATATAATCAAACGTTTTTTTAAATTGGATAATAATTGTGACCTCCAGAGGGACCACAAGCTAAAGAAAGGGGGATTTTGTGTATAACCAGGGGCCATAATTCAGGAAGTTACGATCCGATATGCGCAAATATCGAAAAGAACCAAGATCTTTGGGTTATAACCATGAATTTCAAGTTTCATCAAAATCGAATTAAAATTGTGACCTTTACAGGGTCCACAACCTTGATATACCATTTTTTAACAGTATTCGCGTACAAACGGCGGCCATTTTGTATGGCAATTTTGGTCTGATTTTCCCGAAATTCGAACTCAACCTTCCTTACGGTGTAACGGTAATATAATCAAACGTTTTTTTAAATCGGATAATAATTGTGACCTCCAAGCTAAAAAAGATAGGCTGGCACTGCCAGGCAGGATACGTCCACATTTTTGAGAGATGGATAATCATTTTTAAATCGGATAATAATTGTGACCACCAGAGGGACCACAAGCTAAAATAAGGCGATTTTGCGTATAATCAGGGGCCATAATTCAGGAAGTTACGATCCGATATGCGCAATTATCGAAAGGAACCAAGATCTTTGGGTTATAACCATGAATTTCAAGTTTCATCAAAATCGAATCAAAATTGTGACCTCCACAGGGTCCACAACCGTGATATACCATTTTTAACAATATTCGTGTACAAACGGCGGCCATTTTGTATGGCAATTTTCGTCCGATTTTCCCGAAATTCGAACTCAACCTTCCTTAGGGTGTAACGGTGATATAATCAAACGTTTTTTTAAATCAAATAATAATTGTGACCTCCAAGCTAAAAAAAAGGCGATTTTGCGTATAATCAGGGGCCATAATTCAGGAAGTTACGATCCGATATGCGCAAATATCGAAAGGAAGCAAGATCTTTGGGTTATAACCATGAATTTGAAGTTTCATCAAAATCGAATCAAAATTGTGACCTCCACAGGGTTCACAACCTTGATATACCATTTTTTAACAGTATTCGCGTACAAACGGCGGCCATTTTGTATGGCAATTTTCGTCCGATTTTCCCGAAATTTGAACTCAACCTTCCTTAGGGTATAACGGTGATATAATCAAACGGTTTTTTAAATCGAATAATAATTGTGACCTCCAGAGGGACCACAAGCTAAAAAGGGTGATTTTTCGGACAATCAGGGGCCATAATTCAGGAAATTACATTCCGAAAGCCGCAAATATCGAAAGGAACCAAGATCTGTGGGTTACAAACATGCATGTCAAGTTTCATCAAAATCGGTTCAAAATTGTGACCTCTATAGGGTCCACAAGCTAAAAACGTGATTTTTCGTACAATCAGGGGCCATAATCCATGAAGTTTTGATCCGATACATGCCAATATCGAAAGGAACCGAGATCTTATGGGGATAAACCTATATTTCAAGTTTCGTCAAAATCGGATAAGAATTGTGACCTGTAGAGAGTCCACAAACAAATTGTGGACGGACGGACGTCCGGACGGACGTCCGGACGGACGGACGGACGGACGTCCGGACGGACAGGGGCGACGACATAATACGTCCACATGAAAATGTGGGCGTATAAAAAGGCGATTTTGCGTATAATCTTTGGCCATAATTCAGGAAGTTACGATCCGATATGCGCAAATATCGAAAGGAAGCAAGATCTTTGGGTTATAAACATGAATTTCAAGTTTCATCAAAATCGAATCAAAATTGTGACCTCCACAGGGTCCACAACCTTGATATACCATTTTTTAACAGTATTCGCGTACAAACGGCGGCCATTTTGTATGGCAATTTTGGTCTGATTTTCCCGAAATTCGAACTCAACCTTCCTTACGGTGTAACGGTAATATAATCAAACGTTTTTTTAAATCGGATAATATTTGTGACCTCCAAGCTAAAAAAAAGGCGATTTTGCGTATAATCAGGGGCCATAATTCAGGAAGTTACGATCCGATATGCGCAAATATCGAAAGGAAGCAAGATCTTTGGGTTATAACCATGAATTTCAAGTTTCATCAAAATCGAATTAAAATTGTGACCTCCACAGGGTCCACAACCTTGATATACCATTTTTTAACAGTATTCGCGTACAAACGGCGGCCATTTTGTATGGCAATTTTCGTCCGATTTTCCCGAAATTCGAACTCCGCCTTTCTTAGGGTGTAACGGTGATATAATCAAACGTTTTTTTAAATCGAATAATAATTGTGACCTCTAAGCTAAAAAAAAGGCGATTTTGCGTATAATCAGGGGCCATAATTCAGGAAGTTACGATCCGATATGCGCAAATATCGAAAGGAAGCAAGATCTTTGGGTTATAACCATGAATTTCAAGTTTCATCAAAATCGAATCAAAATTGTGACCTCCACAGGGTCCACAACCTTGATATACCATTTTTTAACAGTATTCGCGTACAAACGGCGGCCATTTTGTATGGCAATTTTCGTCCGATTTTCCCGAAATTCGAACTCAACCTCCCTTAGGGTGTAACGGTGATATAGTCAAACGGTTTTTTAAACCGAATAATAATTGTGACCTCCAGAGGGACCACAAGCTAAAAAGGGTGATTTTTCGGACAATCAGGGGCCATAATTCAGGAAATTACATTCCGATAGCCGCAAATATCAAAAGGAACCAAGATCTTTGGGTTACAAACATGCATGTCAAGTTTCATCAAAATCGATTCAAAATTGTGACCTCTATAGGGTCCACAAGCTAAAAACGTGATTTTTCGTACAATCAGGGGCCATAATCCATGAAGTTTTGATCCGATACATGCCAATATCGAAAGCAGCCGAGATCTTTTGGGAATAAACCTATATTTCAAGTTTCGTCAAAATCGGATAAGAATTGTGACCTGTAGAGAGTCCACAAACAAATTGTAGACGGACGGACGGACGTCTGGACGGACAGGGGCGACGACATAATACGTCCACATGAAAATGTGGGCGTATAAAAAAAGGTGATTTTGCGTATAATTAGGGGCCATAATTCAGGAAGTTACCATCCGATATGCGCAAATATCGAAAGGAAGCAAGATCTTTGGGTTATAACCATGAATTTCAAGTTTCATCAAAATCGAATCAAAATTGTGACCTCCACAGGGTCCACAACCTTGATATACCATTTTTTAACAGTATTCGCATACAAACGGCTGCCATTTTGTATGGCAATTTTCGTCCGATTTTCCCGAAATTCGAACTGAACCTTCCTTAGGGTGTAACGGTGATATAATCAAACGTTTTTTTAAATCGAATAATAATTGTGACCTCCAAGCTAAAAAAAAGGCGATTTTGCGTATAATCAGGGGCCATAATTCATGAAGTTACGATCCGATATGCGCAAATATCGAAAGGATCCAAGATCTTTGGGTTATAACCATGAATTTGAAGTTTCATCAAAATCGAATCAAAATTATGACCTCCACAGGGTCCACAACCTTGATATACCATTTTTTAACAGTATTCGCGTACAAACGGCGGCCATTTTGTATGGCAATTTTCGTCCGATTTTCCCGAAATTCGAACTGAACCTTCCTTAGGGTGTAACGGTGATATAATCAAACGTTTTTTTAAATCGAATAATAATTGTGACCTCCAAGCTAAAAAAAAGGTGATTTTGCGTATAATCATGGGCCATAATTCAGGAAGTTACGATCCGATATGCGCAAATATCGAAAGGAAGCAAGATCTTTGGGTTATAACCATGAATTTCAAGTTTCATCAAAATCGAATCAAAATTATGACCTCCACAGGGTCCACAACCTTGATATACCATTTTTTAACAGTATTCGCATACAAACGGCGGCCATTTTGTATGGCAATTTTCGTCCGATTTTCCCGAAATTCGAACTGAACCTTCCTTAGGGTGTAACGGTGATATAATCAAACGGTTTTTTAAATCGAATAATAATTGTGACCTCCAGAGGGACCACAAGCTAAAAAGGGTGATTTTTCGGACAATCAGGGGCCATAATTCAGGAAATTACATTCCGATAGCCGCAAATATCGAAAGGAACCAAGATCTATGGGTTACAAACATGCATGTCAAGTTTCATCAAAATCGGTTCAAAATTGTGACCTCTATAGGGTCCACAAGCTAAAAATGTGATTTTTCGTACAATCAGGGGCCATAATCCATGAAGTTTTGATCCGATACATGCCAATATCGAAAGCAGCCGAGATCTTTTGGGGATAAACCTATATTACAAGTTTCGTCAAAATCGGATAAGAATTGTGACCTGTAGAGAGTCCACAAACAAATTGTGGACGGACAGGGGTGACGACATAATACGTCCACATGAAAATGTGGGCGTATAAAAAAAGGCGAATTTGCGTATAATCAGGGGCCATAATTCAGGAAGTTACGATCCGATATGCGCAAATATCGAAAGGAAGCAAGATCTTTGGGTTATAACCATGAATTTCAAGTTTCATCAAAATCGAATCAAAATTGTGACCTCCACAGGGTCCACAACCTTGATATACCATTTTTTAACAGTATTCGCATACAAACGGCGGCCATTTTGTATGGCAATTTTCGTCCGATTTTCCCGAAATTCGAACTGAACCTTCCTTAGGGTGTAACGGTGATATAATCAAACGGTTTTTTAAATCGAATAATAATTGTGACCTCCAGAGGGACCACAAGCTAAAAAGGGTGATTTTTCGGACAATCAGGGGCCATAATTCAGGAAATTACATTCCGATAGCCGCAAATATCAAAAGGAACCAAGATCTTTGGGTTACAAACATGCATGTCAAGTTTCATCAAAATCGGTTCAAAATTGTGACCTCTATAGGGTCCACAAGCTAAAAATGTGATTTTTCGTACAATCAGGGGCCATAATCCATGAAGTTTTGATCCGATACATGCCAATATCGAAAGCAGCCGAGATCTTTTGGGGATAAATCTATATTACAAGTTTCGTCAAAATCGGATAAGAATTGTGACCTGTAGAGAGTCCACAAACAAATTGTGGACGGACAGACGGACGGACGGACAGGGGTGACGACATAATACGTCCACATGAAAATGTGGGCGTATAAAAAAAGGCGAATTTGCGTATAATCAGGGGACATAATTCAGGAAGTTACGATCCGATATGCGCAAATATCGAAAGGAAGCAAGATCTTTGGGTTATAACCATGAATTTCAAGTTTCATCAAAATCGAATCAAAATTGTGACCTCCACAGGGTCCACAACCTTGATATACCATTTTTTAACAGTATTCGCGTACAAACGACGGCCATTTTATATGACAATTTTCGTCCGATTTTCCCGAAATTCGAACTCAACCTTCCTTAGGGTGTAACGGGGATATAATCAAACGGTTTTTAAATCGAATAATAATTGTGACCTCCAGAGGGACCACAAGCTAAAGAGGGTGATTTTTCGGACAATCAGGGGCCATAATTCAGGAAATTACATTCCGATATGCGCAAATATCGAAAGGAACCAAGATCTTTGGGTTACAAACATGCATGTCAAGTTTCATCAAAATCGGTTCAAAATTGTGACCTCTATAGGGTCCACAAGCTAAAAACGTGATTTTTCGTACAATCAGGGGCCATAATCCATGAAGTTTTGATCCGATACATGCCAATATCGAAAGCAGCCGAGATCTTTTGGGGATAAACAAATTGTGGACGGACGGACAGGGGCGACGACATAATACGTCCACATGAAAATGTGGGCGTATAAAAATATTAATCTTGTTTTGTAACTTCCCGAAACACACACACACACCTAACATATGATTGTATGTGATAATTCTCAGTAGTTTTGTTACCGAAAATACTATAAAACTACGAAATTAAAGTGATTTCGTTCATCGATATAGATATCGTAACGTTGAGCGAACTGTCAGTGGTGTTTATTACAGACGATTCCCAAGATGCATTGCGCGTCAGAGTGTTTCTATAGGGAGTAATGCGAGTTGCCACTCTGGTTATTCTTACTCTGTGTTCAGGGAGACTCCATTACCTCATACCAAATTTCAGGGTTAGGGTCTATGGTTAGGGTACAACCCTGGTAGAGGTATGTTACTGAAATAATGCCAAAAAAGTAAGCTAGGCATGTGAACAGTTTACGACTGTAGCTAGCTAGATCATTCGGGATGTAGTCATAACGGCCCTATGTCATAACGGCCAAAAACAGGTTTGGTCAAAACGGCCCTACTTTAGTCATAATGACCAAAAAGTTTGGTCATAACGGCCATAAAAATTTGGTCATAACGGCCAAACATTTTAATTTAATGAAAAACAATATTTTTTGTTTATTAAAGATTTAACATCCAATATATTCTATATAATGTCATGGACAGGTTGATTTGATTAAATCATTTACACTTAATAGGTTAAAAATTGGTAAAAATATACAATACATATGTCCATTAATATCAAAAGTCTCTTTAAAAGTTGTTTATACACAAAATACAAAGTCCTTGTATAATGAAAAATCAATTTATTTAATTAAAGCAGACTTATAAAATCGCTGTCGTGAGAAGAGAGGGGGTCATCTTCTCCCTTTGTCATAATAAAAACATGTTAAAACAGGAGGTCCAGCTGACTGATGTTATATTAACATTAAATTCAGGAATTTGGGTCCTGCTTTGGACCTAATTTTGTACCTAACTTTGTTTCCTGTATGGATATTATATCTGTTTTGAATTTGCTAACAAGGTTGTCCAATTCTGTCATACGTGGTCTGAGCAAATATTACTTACATTTGATAACAATTACAATTGACTTTTAATCATTTGACAAAATAAACAGTCAATCAAAGGAAAGAGATGAGTACTAATTAATCAACTGATTGGATAATCCCCAATTAGGTAATTCACTTCACACCTTCTGATTTGATTAGGTAATATGAGATAAACATTAATCATTTATTTTTATACGCCAACATTTTCATGTGGACGTATTATGTCGTCGCCCCTGTCCGTCCGGACGTCCGTCCACAATTTGTTTGTGGACTCTCTACAGGTCACAATTCTTATCCGATTTTGACGAAACTTGAAATATAGGTTTATCCCCATAAGATCTCGGTTCCTTTCGATATTGGCATGTATCGGATCAAACCTTCATGGATTATGGCCCCTGATTGTACGAAAAATCACGTTTTTAGCTTGTGGACCCTATAGAGGTCACAATTTTGAACCGATTTTGATGAAACTTGACATGCATGTTTGTAACCCAAAGATCTTGGTTCCTTTCGATATTTGCCGCTATCGGAAAGTAATTTCCTGAATTATGGCCCCTGATTGTCCGAAAAATCACCCTTTTTAGCTTGTGGTCCCTCTGGAGGTCACAATTATTATCCGATTTAAAAAAACGTTTGATTATATCACCGTTACACCCTAAGGAAGGTTGAGTTCGAATTTCGGGAAAATCGGACCAAAATTGCCATACAAAATGGCCGCCGTTTGTACGCGAATACTGTTAAAAAATGGTATATCAAGGTTGTGGACCCTGTGGAGGTCACAATTTTAATTCGATTTTGATGAAACTTGAAATTCATGGTTATAACCCAAAGATCTTGGTTCCTTTCGATATTTGCGCATATCGGATGGTAACTTCCTGAATTATGGCCCCTGATTATACGAAAAATCACCCTTTTTAGCTTGTGGTCCCTCTGGAGGTCACAATTATTATCCGATTTAAAAAAACGTTTGATTATATCACCGTTACACCCTAAGGAAGGTTGAGTTCGAATTTCGGGAAAATCGGACCAAAATTGCCATACAAAATGGCCGCCGTTTGTACGCGAATACTGTTAAAAAATGGTATATCAAGGTTGTGGACCCTGTGGAGGTCACAATTTTAATTCGATTTTGATGAAACTTGAAATTCATGGTTATAACCCAAAGATCTTGGTTCCTTTCGATATTTGCGCATATCGGATGGTAACTTCCTGAATTATGGCCCCTGATTATACGAAAAATCACCCTTTTTAGCTTGTGGTCCCTCTGGAGGTCACAATTATTATCCGATTTAAAAAAACGTTTGATTATATCACCGTTACACCCTAAGGAAGGTTCAGTTCGAATTTCGGGAAAATCGGACCAAAATTGCCATACAAAATGGCCGCCGTTTGTACTCGAATACTGTTAAAAAATGGTATATCAAGGTTGTGGACCCTGTAAAGGTCACAATTTTAATTCGATTTTGATGAAACTTGAAATTCATGGTTATAACCCAAAGATCTTTAACAGTTTTTTAACAGTATTCGCGTACAAACGGCGGCCATTTTGTATGTCAATTTTCGTCCGATTTTCCCGAAATTCGAACTCGACCTTCCTTAGGGTGTAACGGTGATATAATCAAACGTTTTTTTAAATCGAATAATAATTGTGACCTCCAGAGGGACCACAAGCTAAAAAGGGTGATTTTTCGGACAATCAGGGGCCATAATTCAGGAAATTACATTCCGATACCCGCAAATATCGAAAGGAACCAAGATCTTTGGGTTACAAACATGCATGTCAAGTTTCATCACAATCGGTTCAAAATTGTGACCTCTATAGGGTCCACAAGCTAAAAACGTGATTTTTCGAACAATCAGGGGCCATAATCCATGAAGTTTTGATCCGATACATGCCAATATCGAAAGCAGCCGAGATCTTTTGGGGATAAACCTATATTTCAAGTTTCGTCAAAATCGGATAAGAATTGTGACCTGTAGAGAGTCCACAAACAAATTGTGGACAGATGTCCGGACGGACGTCCGGACGGACAGGGGCGACGACATAATACGTCCAAATGAAAATGTGGGCGTATAAAAATGATATATCATGGTTGTGGACCCTGTATAGGTCACAATTTTAATTCGATTTTGATGAGGAAGGTTGAGTTCTAATTTCGTGAAAATCGTACCAAAATTGCCGGACGAAATGGTCGCCGTTTGTATGCGAATAGTGTAAAAATATGGTATATCATGGTTGTGAACTCTCTATAGGTCACAATTCTTATCCGATATTGATGAAAAGTCACATTTCTAGGTTGTGTACCGTCACACCATAATCATTGTCGGCTTCGAATTTCATGAATATCAGACTGGAACTGACCAACTAAATGGCTGCTCCCAATACAGTATGAAATACAGGACTTAATGATGTAGGAAAAATCACTTTCGGTATTGCTTGTTCTCTATCCATCTCTCGAAAATGTGGGCGTATCCTGCCTGGCAGTGCCAGCCTATCTTTTTATCAAATAAAGGTAAAAGACATGGCCCTCCTGGGACCTTTTTTTGTGTTTTTTACAATGTTCAAGTATAAATCAACCTGTCCATAATATCATATTCATTGTATTGGACGTTAAATCTGTAATAAGCAGCAATACCAACAATCATCTTCAGTCCATTGCATTTGACTTTGTTTGGGTGGATAACCGACTTATTTTGTGTGTTAACCGATTATAATATCATATCTAATGTATTGGACGTCAAATCTTTAATAAACAACAACAGCCAATCAATTCGGGTAATATTTGAAGAAGCAGCCAATAAAATTTAGAAGACGATCAGCGAATTTACTTATGCAACTCATATCTGTTCTGATGTTTGAGTGGAAATTTTGGAGGTATTTGATAAAAAAAATACAACAGAAAGTCAAGATGGAATTTTCAATTCGTGGTACACAGTACAAAGAAGGTAGTATATGTGTGTGTCGATGCTGCTTCGGATATGTACCAGAATTCATGGTCAAGTAGTGCAAAGGCGATATCTTGACTGATTATTATATTTTGTATGTTTCATACAAGTGTAATATCTATGTTCTATTAGGCAATATTTTCGTGAATAAATATCATTTCCTGCATGTAAAAAATGTTTTGTTTTTTGGGGGCCGTTATGACCAAATTCCTTGGCCGTTATGACCAAATTTTTTGGCCGTTATGGTTTAGGGCCGTTATGTCTATAACCCGATCATTCGCGAGCTCCTAGTTAAGTCTATTTCATATATATTCTATTGTAGAATCTTGTACTTAACCTGTGAAAAGTATTTAGAATCTTACCTCTGATTGTTGTTTCGTCGACAAGATCGTAAATGTGAATGCTAATTTAATAGGGCCTGGTTGTAGAATCTAAATTTAGCAGTCTCTAATATTGGCCCAAAATGGTGGATCGCACCTAAAACTACCAGCCTACGTCATTAGACGTAAACATGAAATCTGATTGGTTAATGTGTATGCGCAAATATCGACAGGAACCAAGCTCTTTGGAATATAGACATGTATTTCAAGTTTCATCAAAATTGTGGCCTCTAGATATACCATATATTTACACTATTTGCGTATGAGGGGAGGTCATTCTGGCAACTTTGGTCCGATTTTCAAGAAATAAAACCTCCGCCATAATTAGGTTGTAACGGTGATATAGTCAAACGGTTTTTAAATTGAATAATAATTGTGAGGGACCAAAACCTAAAACATGTTTTTTCGTACAATCAGGGGCCATAATCGCTGAAGTTAAGATCTGACATGGAAACAATATACATCCACAGGAAAATGTGGGCATATAAAAACAAAAACCTATATAAAATGGTTCTAATATTCGTAGCTTGATAGTACTAAATAATTAGAAGATAGGTTGCCAGGCAACGATACATACGCCCACAGCAGCTAAATCGTCCGGGCAGTCAACAAGGGTTGTCGCATATTTTTACTTTTTTCGGTAATGAAACATTTGTAAATTGTAATACACTAAAAACTGATTAAGAGTAACAACTCATTATGTAATTATCAGAAAATCATTAGAATTTGATTGCTTTTTATAAAGTTTTACCCCAAGCTAACAATTAGTATATACATGAAACATTTAATATCATGGATTTAGCTGTTCAGTTATCTAAATTCATTGAAAATCAAAATACTTGTTCGTTTCAACACCTTAAACTCTATGTATCAATCTGAAGTCAATTGGATGGTAACTTTGGCCTCTATAGCGTCACAAGAATTTTTGAAGTTATCAAGGGAGATAACTCTGGCAGTAATTATTTGAAATCGCTGAAAATCAATAGGCTTCTTCGTCTCATGACCTTAAACACTGTGTATAAATCTAAAGTCAATCGGATATTAACTTTGGCCTCCAGAGCGTCCACAAGATTTTTTGAGGTGATCAAGGGCCATAACTCTGGCACTAACTATCGGAAATCGCTGAAAATCAATAGGCGTCTTCGTCTTATAACCTTAAACACTGTGTATAAATTTAAAGTCAATCGGATATTAACTGTGGCCTCTAGAGCGTCCACAAGATTTTTTGAAGTGATCAAGGGCCATAACTCTGGCACTAATTATCGGAAATCGCTGAAAATCAATAGGCTTCTTCGTCTTATGACCTTAAACACTGTGTATAAATTTAAAGTCAATCGGATATTAACTTTGACCTTTAGAGCGTCCACAAGATTTCTTAAAGAGATCAAGGGCCATAACTCTGGCACTAATTATCGGAAATCGCCGAAAATCAATAGGCTTCATTGTCTTATGACCTTAAACGCTGTGTATAAATTTAAAGTCAATCGGATATTAACTTTGGCCTCTAGAGCGTCCACAAGATTTTTTGAAGTGATCAAGGGCCATAACTCTGGTAGTTATTATCGGAAATCGCTGAAAAACAATAGGCTTCTTCGTTTCATGACCTTAAACACTGTGTATAAATTTGAAGTCAATCGGATATTAACTTTAGCCTGTAGAGCGTCCACAAGCAATTGTGGACGCCGGACCGACGGACGGACGGGGGCGACGACAATATACGACCACATTTCAATGTGGGCGTATAAAAATGTATCATTCAAAGAAAACTAAGAGTCAGTATCCTAGCTATTCCTAACCATAAAATATATATGTTTAAAGTTCCAATTTCATATTTTCTAAGAAGGTCAAAACATAATTATTTCTATGTCTTTTGCTCAAAAGGTTGTCAACTCACTATTATACGATCATGGGCAAAATTCTTTGGGCATTAGAAAGGTTGACACAGATTGATTGAGGAAATAGTTACTCAATTACCTCCCTTGTTTTCCCATTCCTCTCCATGGACGGCCATCTTCAAACGTTTGAATTTGAAGTTGAAAATGATATTTTTGCCAATTTCTCAACTGGCAATAGTGAATTATAGGATTAATAGGATTATTCTTTAACAAGGTAGGATAGTTTATAGGTTCAATCTATTTTAGGGCTTTATTTTAATACATTTTAAAAATATAACTTAAAAAAATGCTATTGGAGCTTTAACTAAAATGCCAGGAAATTATTGACTAAAATTTCTAAGACACGTAGCTATATAAAATCATTCCACGCCTACTATATGGCACTCGATATTCCACCACTCTGCAGGCTTATAGGCCTAAGTTTATGTCATCAGTAGGTCTATCATATTCATGGTTACCTAGATTATTGCCCATTTATTACCCTATTGTTCATAAGAGTTTGCTCCCAACAATGACCTTAAATGCCTGGAAATTGACTTGCATTTACTAAATTTTATGTGCTTCCATTATACAAGGCTGTTTTACAGCGAAAAAGAAAGCTTTCAAAACATGTAAACGTATCTGTATTGTGTTTGTATGAAAAGTCTGTGGTAAAGGGACATAGCGATTTGAGAAATTCATGTATCCTGTACTTGTTCCGGGCGCTGCCGCTGTATTTTGGGGGCAAAAATGATACAGCCCACCAAGCTTCCAAGGGAGAACGTAACTACAAATAGTCAATCAATGAAGAAATAAATGTTATTTGTTCTCACTAAATAGTTAGTAAACAGTATCAATACTGACAAAAACAATAAAAGTTATAAATATGCAGTAATATGAAAAATAAACTCGAAGGTAATCACGTTACTTTAAATGGAATTTAACGGGTCGCAAGGACGTCACGTGATGTAAACACCCATTTCAAGTCACGTGACTTCTTAACTGAATCATGACTGAATCGGTCTATTGACGTCATAACGTCATAACGTCAATGTGACGTCATGTGGCAGCTGACAGGAAGTGGGTTGTGATGATACCGCCAAGTATCGGCATGTACTGCGTCCTGGTATTATCGAGTGACCACCAAATGTCAGACATGAAAAATTTTGAAATCCCATCACTGCTTTCCAATCTCACTCATTGAAGATTTTAGTAAATGAGTTATCTCCCTTTAAGTATCAGACCACTGTTAGTTCAATGGCACTAACAATACTCTATAAATACTAAACGGCTTAATCTTAAAAATTAATACCCCCCTATTCCATAGCAAACCCCAACAGGATATAAACATATGTTTTAAGTTTCATCAAAACCAGATAAAAATTGTGACTTCTAGAGTGTCCACAACCTTGGAATAATATACTTTTACACTATTTGCATAAAAGGAACGGACATTTTGTCCAGCTGTTTCGGACAAATTTTTACGAAATTCAGACTCCACATCCACTGATGTGTAACAGTGATATATTTAAATATTTTTTTAGATTAAATACAAATTGTTACTTCTTGCACATCCACAAGTTAAAATGTGATTTTTTGAACAATCAAGGGCCATAATCCAGAAAGTTTGGTTCGGATATGTGCGATTATAGAAAAAAACAAAGATCTTTGTAATATAAACATAAATTTAAAGTTTCATCAAAACTGGATCATATTTGTGGCCTCTAGAGTGTCAATGAAGTTATGGTCAGTGTCATGCCAATATCAAAAAAAAACAAGATCTTTGGGAGATAGGGGAGATAGACCTATATTTCAAGCTTTGTCAAAATTGGATAAAAAGTGTAACCTGTAGAGTGTCCACAAACAAATTGTGAACGGACAGACAGGAGCGATGGCATAATATGTCCACATGAAAATGTAGGTGTATAAAAACACTGGGTTACCCTAAAAACACCCATTGGGCAAGCACTGGGCAATAATGTCAGAGTATCACTAACTGTCAACCCGACTGTTGTCTGCTAGCTTATTGTGTGCTAGCTTGACTGAAGGAGCGGTTGTTATTTCTTGATCAAATGGTTAGGCGACTTCAGGAACATTGAGGGTATCATCATACAAAAGACTCTACAATTAAACGTCGGAAATAGTAGTCGACAGAAAATAATTAAGGATTTACTTGGGCCTCAATATGTATGATAAATGAACAGTAAATAAAACATGCATTATGCAAGAGCTAAATCTGCCTATTACAAGTCTTTCTTTAGGCCTGAAATTTTATCTAAATTATTAATTGGACATTGACTAACTTATCCAGACCATAATCAACTCTCGATGTCAACGCTAGTCGTTGATACTGACTGGATTAAATTAGAATCCTATATACTGCTTAAAGCTCATTGATAATTAAATCAAAAAATAGGTTGCCAGGCAACGAAACATACGCCCACACAGCAGCCAAATCGTCCGGGCAGTTAACAAGAGTTGTCGCATATTAAGGAATTATCAGAAAATCATTAGAATTTGTTCGGTTTTTATAATCACACGTTTTTTTTTAAATCAGATAATAATAGTGACCTCCAGAGGGACCAAAAGCCAACAAAAGCGATTTTTCGGACAATCCGGGGACATAATTCAGGAAGTAATGACCCGATGGGCGCAAATATCGAAAGGAACCAAGATCTTTGGGTTATAAACATACATGTCAAGTTTCATCATAATCGATTCAAAATTGTGACCTCTATAGGGTCCACAACCTTGATATAACATATTTTCACACTATTCGTGTACAAACGGTGGCCATTTTGTCCGTCAATTCTAGTCTGATTTTCACGTAATTCAAACTCTGTCTTCATTACCATGTAACGGTGATATAGTCAAACGTTTTTTTAAATCGGATAACAATTTTGACCTCCAGAGGGGCCACAAGCTAAAAAGGGCGATTTTTTGGACAATCAGGGGCCCTAATTCAGGAAGTTACCATCCGATGGGCGCAAATATCGAAAGGAACCAAGATCTTTGGGTTATAAACATACATGTCAAGTTTCATCAAAATTGGTTCAAAATTGTGACCTCTATAAGGTCCACAACCTTGATATAACATATTTTCACACTATTCGCGTACAAACGGCGGCAATTTTGTCCGTTAATTTTGGTCCGAATTACACGTAATTCAAACTCTCTCTTCATTACCATGTAACGGTGATATAGTCAAACGGTTTTTTAAATCGGATAACAATTTTGAACTCCAGAGGGACCACAAGCTAAAAAGGGCAATTGTGACCTCTACACTGTTCACAAGCTAAAAAACGTGATTTTTCGTACAATCAGGGGCCATAATCCATTATGTTACAGTCCGATACATGCCAATATCGAAAGGAACCAAGATCTTAGGGTGATAAACCTATATTTTAAGTTTCATTGAAATCAGATAAAGATAGGCTGGCACTGCCAGGCAGGATACACCCACATTTTCGAGAGATGGATAGAGAACAAGCAATACCGAAAATGATTTTTCCTACATCATTAATTTTGGTGCGATTTTCACAAAATTAGAACTCAATCTTCCTCATCAAAATCGAATTAAAATTGTGACCTATACAGGGTCCACAACCATGATATACCATTTTTTTTAACAGTATTTGCGTACAAACGGAAGCCATTTTGTCTGTCAATTTTGGTCCGATTTTCCCGAAATTCAAACTCAACCTTCCTTACGGTGTAACGGTGATATAATCAAACGTTTTTTTAAATCGGATAATAATTGTGACCTCCAGAGGGACCACAAGCTAAAGAAAGGGGGATTTTGCGTATAACCAGGGGTCATAATTCAGGAAGTTACGATCCGATATGCGCAAATATCGAAAAGAACCAAGATCTTTGGGTTATAACCATGAATTTTAAGTTTCATCAAAATCAAATTAAAATTGTGACCTTTACAGGGTCCACAACCTTGATATACCATTTTTTAACAGTAATCGCGTACAAACGGCGTCCATTTTGTATGGCAATTTTGGTCCGATTTTCCCGAAATTTGAACTCAACCTTCCTTACGGTGTAACGGTAATATAATCAAACGTTTTTTCAAATCGGATAATAATTGTGACCTCCAGAGGGACCACAAGCTAAAAAAAAAGGCGATTTTGGTTTAATCAGGGGCCATAATTCAGGAAGTTACAATCCGATATGCGCAAATATCGAAAGGAACCAAGATCTTTGGGTTATAACCATGAATTTCAAGTTTCATCAAAATCGAATAAAAATTGTGACCTCCACAGGGTCCACAACCTTGATATACCATTTTTTAACAGTATTCGCGTACAAACGGTGGCCATTTTGTAGGGTTGTGACGATAACCGGTATGTAGATATACCGCGATATAAAAATTTGACGGTATTTGTATCGTCAAATTATTGAAATATCGGTATACCGTGATACAACAAATGATGATGAAAATCACAACGATATCGGCAGCAAAGAAATAATAATTAAATCGCATGTAGTAATAAATTTACCAATGTCAGTATGGTCAATTATATCGGCGTTATATACCTGCATAATCAAAAATAAATATCAGCTGAGTGATGATGTCAGCCACGCGGTCTAGATAATTTAGCCAGTCGTAAATTGAACACCACAGTCTAACAACATTACGGACTGGATATTCTTGTACAATTTAAGTCGTAAAACAAAGTAGTGCCCGGTCCGTGCTTTAAACCTCATTAGCGAGTTCAATTATAGTAATAGTTTAATGTTAATCTCAATATCTGCAAAGATTCGGACTCAAAAATTATCGAAATGTAAGCGAAATTAACGTTTGTTTACATGAGACGCCCGCAGGAAAATACCGCTCTGACGTCACGCAACTGGGAATTTTTTATTGCTACGGCTCACTTCGTTGGATTTCCGTACCGTAGTTTCCGGTGGATAGATAGATAACATTTTTGTGATTATTATGGTTCGCGATACCACGAGATCTGACAATTACAGCTGAAGAAAGTGAGATTTATCTGTTTTGATGACTGAAATTTACTAAATTTCGACTAAATATAGCCTACGTTTTTTGTGGTATCATCAAGATCATAAATATTTGACATATTATCATTCAAATTATTACGATTTTAATAACTCTAAGCTGACAATAACGTGCGGCTTTTAGTTTTAAAATTGGTACTAGCGATTCTGAAGGGAAAATACCCATTATGACGTCACTCATCTGTTAAAATCATTCTGTTATTAGATTTATAATATTAATAATGTTATCTTAAATTAAAAGGTTGAAAACTATTATTTAATGGGGTTTTTTTATTTCTTAATTTGGTAATGATATTGTATCGCGATACAAACTTGTATCGCGATATTTTCCCTTCTGTATCGTGATACAAACCAACTCTGTATCGTCACAACCCTACCATTTTGTATGGCAATTTTGGTCCGATTTTCCCGAAATTCGAACTCTACCTTCCTTAGGGTGTAACGGTGATATAATCAAACGGTTTTTTAAATCGGATAATAATTGTGACCTCCAGAGGGACCACAAGCTAAAAAGGGTGATTTTTCGGACAATCAGGGGCCATAATTCAGGAAATTAGATTCTGATAGCCGCAAATATCGAAAGGAACCAAGATCTTTGGGTTACAAACATGCATGTCAAGTTTCATCATAATCGGTTCAAAATTGTGACCTCTATAGGGTCCACAAGCTAAAAACGTGATTTTTCGTACAATCAGGGGCCATAATCCATGAAGTTTTGATCCGATACATGCCAATATCGAAAGCAGCTGAGATCTTTTGGGGATAAACCTATTTTTCAAGTTTCGTCAAAATCGGATAAGAATTGTGACCTGTAGAGAGTCCACAAACAAATTGTGGACGGACAGGGGCGACGACATAATACGTCCACATGAAAATGTGGGCGTATTAAAATTGTGACCTGTAGACTGTTCACAAACAATTGTGGACGGACGGACGGACGAACAGGGGCGACGACAATATACGTCCTTATGAAAATGTGGGCGTATAAAAATGGATTATCAATAGGGGTGACTATTGTTGGTAATTATCGCTATTGCGATAGTACTGCTATTGGGTAAACAGCTATTGCAACACTATTACTACTGGGGATCAAATATTGCGATACTATTGGACTATTGGATAGTTTGATCTGTTTATTAGTTTAGGTTTAAAACACATTTATAACATTTGATCAAACTAAAAATTTTGAAACACTACAAAGTTCCAGGTAATGTTAGATAATATCATACAAGTAGACTCCGCATAATATAACGGATGCGGACACAACAGTTTCGTCCTGATTTTTGTAATAAAAATTTCTTGTTTTCAATGTCTTTTTTATAACGGACACACTATAACGGACAATGGTCCCTAATTGACAAATCAATGTAAGAGTTCATTTTTATAATGGACTCTCGAATTAACAGAACAAAATAATGATATTACTGATTTTATTATCGATGACTGAAATACTTTTCCCAGAAAATAACCATACTGATTTTTAGCGTTATCACAATTACAAAATTCTTGAATTGGGTAATTGCCTTGCCAAAAATCGTATCGGTTGGGCTGTGTAAGACATTCCCGCATTCTGACTTACCTCTTCTGCTTTAACTGCTAATTAAAAATTGAGTACTGGCAATAGATTACAATTCACTAGTTGAACATCTCCCGTAACCCAGTACGTAATATTTTAACACGTATATCGGTAATCATATCGACAAAAAACCCCACAGAAGCGACACAAGACGGTACAGATAAAAACAAAAAACACCATGTGTCTTCTAAAGGGCGGCAAAATGGTGTGTGGGGGGGGGGGGGGGCGAGTAGAAGAGGGTCTTAGATGGCATCTTGGGTACACGGTAACGTCGTATTCTGATTGTGAATTAAATAATAAAGTGCATTGGTTTTTTTCTTTATAATATTTAAAATTGTATATTATTAATATTACATTGGTAGTTTAGTAACTAAAAGCATAGCCAATTTTCCTGTCACATGGCGGCACGCTTTCAGCATGTCTGTTATTGGCGTACGTGACCATTTTCAGCTTTTTCGCGCCAAAATCAACCATTTTACACATTTCTTAGTAAACCATGCCTATTATGGTAGACGAAGATTTCCACGTGACATTCAGATCGTGTAACGCTATTTTAGTGATAACAAAGCCCTTTGCTAAAAATTCAAAGTAATTATTCAACAAATACGAGTGAATTTACGCCATTTTACTTTCGCTATTACGAACTATCGAAACTATTGATAGTTTGCTTGACTATCGCAATTTTTATCGATAGTTTTTTTTTATTATCGATACATACTATCGACAGTCAAACTATCGCGATGCATCAATTGTTCGATGTATCGTTACACCCCTAATTATCAAGACTATGCTGCTTTTTATCGTACTGACTTTAGTAATGATGATCAAGGTTTATGCAGGAATTTCAATCGCTTAAATCTCGGCACATAGTGGATCAATTTGACTGAAATTTTCAGAAAATTACCTTTACCGTATCTAGTTTTTAATTATCATAGTGAAAACTGCCAACCATAATGGGTCTTAAAGAAAAATACATTCTGAAAACTAGACCCTCACTCAAAGAAATGATCTGACAGACATGGCATCTAACAACGGTTTATTTATAGCTTATGTTATCTCCTGACAAATTCAAAGTTTTGAGAGAGATTAAAGCAAATTTTTGATAGATAAATTAGTTTGAATATGTTTTTAGTCCAAATATGCCATCAAATCACACAGTTTGGATGCAGAAAGTATGTTCAAGATAAACTTGACACACAGCTGAAACAAATATCTGAGTATTGACTTGAAACATTTGGATCAAACAACCGCAAGAAATCGCTGTGGGCAGCTAGCTCTAAAACTATATAAACAATTAAACAGGCTAACCTGAAATACAGTTTTGAAAGGTGCACCTGTTCCAGCATATCTCTGACGTAAAACCCTCTTCTGAAAAATCAAATCGGTATGTTTAAACCTGATTTATATTCTGAAATTTAAAACAACAAATCAAGTATAAAATGAAAAGAAATGGGGTTTAACTTCCTACTTTTCTGTTCCTAAACTGGGCTAATGAAGACAGCCATACAACATACAGTTTGCTATGAGGGAAATTTGCCAGGGCAACGGCGCTACGGCCTGCTCTTATATCGAATTCCAACTGCCACGGGATCTTTTATGTGCATGCCAGCTTTGTACACGGGACTTCAGTTTTTTGTCCCATCCAAACGACTAGACAACTGTCCTGTACACGAAGTGTCATCCAAAAGAGTTTTATAAAGAAAAATGCTAAAACCGACGAGAAAAATGAAAATGTACCCTAGTTAGGGGGACCCAAAAGGCAGACAAAAGGGCCCCCACGCTTGACAAAAGGGCCCCTCTGGCCAAGGGAAAGGGCCCTCGTGTCCAAGTCAATCGTTTCTATACACTGTTACTGTCGAATCCATCAATCAAGATGAACCTAAGTTATCTTGTCCCAAAGTATCAAGCAATCAAATTGCTTATCTCTGCTTAACCTAAGCGGAAAATGCTCATCTTTGAACTCCATCAAGGCATTGACCTAATAAGCATATACACCAAGTTTGAACATTTTAACTCAATTAGGAGAGTTATTGTGTTCCAAAGTCTCGGCCAATCAAATTGCATATCGCTCTGCTTACCCTAAGCAGAAAATGCTCATTATCGAACTTAGTCAAGGTATTACTGTAATGAAACTATACACCAAGTTTCATCAATCTAACTTAATTAGAACTAAAGTTATCGTGTCCCAAAGCATCAACCAATCAAATTGCTTATCTCTGCTTACGCTTGACAAAAGGGCCCTCGTGTCCAAGTCAATCGTTTCTATACACTGTTACTGTCAAATCCATCAATCAAGATGAACCTAAGTTATCTTGTCCCAAAGTATCAAGCAATCAAATTGCTTATCTCTGCTTAACCTAGGCGGAAAATGCTCATCTTCGAACTCCATCAAGGCATTGACCTAATAAGCATATACACCAAGTTTGAACATTTTAACTCAATTAGAAGGAGAGTTATTGTGTTCCAAAGTCTCAACCAATCAAATTGCTTATCTCTGCTTAACCTAGGTGGAAAATGCTCATCTTCGAACTCCATCAAGGCATTGACCTAATAAACACATACACCAAGTTTGAACATTTTAACTCAATTAGAAGGAGAGTTATTGTGTTCCAAAGTCTCGACCAATCAAATTGCGTATCGCTCTGCTTATCCTTAGCAGAAAATGCTCATTATCGAACTTAGTCAAGGTATTACTGTAATGAAACTATACACCAAGTTTCATCACTCTCACTTAATTAGAACTAAAGTTATCGTGTCTAAAATCATCAACCAATCAAACTGCTTACCCTGAGCAAAAAATGCTCATTATCGATCTTAGTCAAGGTATTACTGTAATGAAACTATACACCAAGTTTCATCACTCTCACTTAATTAGAACTAAAGTTATCGTGTCCCAAAGCATCAACCAATAAAATTGCTTATCTCTGCTTACCCTAAGCGGAAAATGCTCATCTTTGAACTCCATCAAGGCTTTGACCCAATAAGCATATACACCAAGTTCAAACATTTTAACTCAATGAGAAGGAGAGTTATTGTGTTCCAAAGTCTCGACCAATCAAATTGCTTATCGCTCTGCTTACCCTGAGCAGAAAATACTCATTATCGAACTTAGTCAAGGTATTTAATGTAATCAAACTATACACCAAGTTTCATCACTCTCACTTAATTAGAACTAAAGTTATCATGTCCCAAAGCATCAACCAATCAAATTGCTTATCTCTGCTTACCCTAAGCGGAAAATGCTCATCTTCGAACTCCATCAAGGCATTGACCTAATAAGCATATACACCAAGTTTGAACATTTTAACTCAATTAGAAGGAGAGTTATTGTGTTCCAAAGTCTCAACCAATCAAATTGCGTATCCCTCTGCTCATTATCGAACTTAGCGGAAAATGCTCAACTTCGAACTCCATCAAGGCATTGACCTAATAAACACATACACCAAGTTTGAACATTCTAGCTCAATTAGGAAGAGAGTTATTGTGTCCCAAAAAGTGTGACGGACAGACGGACAGACAGACGAACCCATTTTAATAGTCGCCCAACTTTCTTCGAAAGGCATGGGACAATAAACCAAGGCTCGATTTTCAGTTTCCGTAAGTGGCGTCCATATAACTGTTTAACGAAGATATAGTGGGAATTGTTTAATCCGTTCAATATCTTAGTGATGTGATGACCTACAGGGTTTATTACGGTTTGTCATGTATAGCCAAAGTCGCAATTTGCGATAAAAATAGTGTCAATTAACATTTCATTTTGGCGACAATTCTGGTGATAACATTTTGCAGTACTGGCAATTCTCTTTGAGAACAGGCAGAAAAAAATCTTAAAATGCTAATTGTATTTATCCTGGATTAACCATTTTATTGAGTGTAAATCACATGGCGGGATACTATAAATTAATCAATAGCTGATAATCCTGATCGCGTTAATGAGTAATAGGATGTTTATCTCTGCTTATCCTAAGCAGAAAATGCTCATCTTCAAGCTCCGTCAAGTATTCACATAATAAACACCTACATCAAGTTTGAAAATTCTAGCTCAATTAGAAGCACAGTTATTGTGTCCCAAAATGTGTGATAGACAGACGGACTGACCCATTTTAATAGTCCCCTGCTTTCTTCGTAAGGCAGGGGACAAAAATCTATTGGCTATCAATGTACATGTATGTCAGATTAATTAGTAATTGTGTCATAGATAGCTAATTTCATAGAGAAATATGGTTGAAATCGGGGCTGGGTACTTCCTGAATGCTCTTATGAAGGATCATGATTGGATTTAGTGAACGAACAAAAAATATAAAAAAAACTCCAGAACTAAATTTCAAATGGAATCACAGTAGCCTTCTGTAGACTATGTGATGTAATAATATGACTATTCGAAGCTAGACCCAAGTTCTTCAAATTATGTATTTCAAGTTTCATCAAAATCGAATTAAAATTAAAATTAAAGGTGTGCATTCATTTCCTCAAGCCTCTCATTTCTTAAAACAAACCGAAATAAATATTTTTGTTTGCTTTGCGATGCTATATTGGCCAGGGAAGTTGTAAATATCATTGTGAGTCTGTAAAAGTTGTAAGGTGTGGCTTGGAAGGGAGGATTATGGTTGGTCAAGCATCTATCGGATTTCATTCCAAGGAGGGTGGGATCATAAACATGTTGTCTTGTTATGTAATTAGATTATTTTAAACTATTTGGCCTGTGTTGTTGCAGTCAACTGGAAGATATATCAGAAATAATCAGCCTTGTTGGTTTCAACAATTTAGAAATTTCAGAATGTTGACTTTTGTCAACAGATATTGACACAGCAGCTAAATAGTCTGGGCAGTCAACAAGAGTTGTTGCATATTTTTACTTTTTTCGGTAATGAAACATTTATAATACATTAAAATCTGATTAAGAGTAACAACTCATTATGTAATTATCAGGAAATAATTAGAATTTGTTTGATTTTTATAAAGTTTTACCCCACGCTAACAATTAGTATACGAAACATTTAATATCATGTATTTAGCTGTTCAGTTATCAAAATTCATTGAAAATCAAAATACTTGTTCGTTTCAACACCTTAGACACTGTGTATAAATTTAAAGTCAATCGGATATTAACTTTGGCCTCTTGAGCGTCCACAGGATTTTTTGAAGTGATCTAGGGTCATAACTCTGGCACTAATTATCGGAAATCGCTGACAATCAATAGGATTCTTCGTCTCATGGCCTTTAAAGTCAATGGGATATTAACTTTGGCCTCTAGAGCGTCCACAAGATTTTTTGAAGTGATCAAGGGCCATAACTCTGGTAGTTATTATCGGAAATCGCTGAAAAACAATAGGCTTCTTCGTCTCATGACCTTAAACACTGTGTATGAATTTAAAGTCATTCAGATATTAACTTTAGCCTCTAGAGCGTCCACAAGCAATTGTGGAAGCCGGACAGACGGACGGGGTGACGACAATATACGAACACATTTCAATGTGGGAGTATAAAAAAGGGTACCAATTTTTTGTCCAAAAAAAAAAATCTAAATGACCAATACACATTTTTATATATATTATCGTCGCCCCTGTCCGTCCGGATGGAAACTTCGTGGATTATGGCCCCTGATTGTACAAAAAAACACGTTTTCAGCAATTTTCAACCGATTTTGATGAAACTTGACATGTATGTTAATAACCCAAAGATATTGGTTCCTTTCGATATTTATGCCCATCGGATCGTAACTTCCTGAATTATGGCCCCTGATTGTGCGAAAAATCGCCCTTTTTTAGCTTGTGGTTCCTCTGGAAGTCAAAATTATTATCCGATTTAAAAAACTGTTTGATTATATCACCGTTACATGGTAATGAAGGTTGAGTACAAATTTCGTGAAAAAGGGACCAAAATTGACGACAAAATAGCCGCCATTTGTGGTCATGTAAAATACCTGGAAATGTTGCTAGACATCAGGTACACAAACCGATTATGACATTCCATCTACAATCTACAGCTGATCCTGGAAATATATCTGATACAAATATTCTTCTTCCTTCTTATGATGACATGGGCTCTGGCAGCAGGAGAGAATTGAGGTCTAAACCTAAAAAAACACAAGATGATGTAAGTAACAACATGGATACGTTGGAGGGAAATAGAATAATCAACACTGAAAAAATGGTTGACATGTTGAAATCAGTCATCAAGCTTCACTTCCAATTAGAGGAAGAAGCTTGCTTAATGCCCAATTTTGAAGTCACAACCAAGGAGAAATGGGAAGCAGGGTGGAAATATTCTATGCGATGCCCCATATGCAAAGTCATCTTTCTTGTTTACAATTTGTATGTGGAGGTAGATACAGGCAAACAGGGAGGGAACGCTGCTGCTATTAATTAAACACTACAGTCTGGCTTGTTGGATATGCCTATTGGAAACACCAAGGTCAGGCTTATGTTGGCTTAGATATTCCGCCACCATCTCAGACCAGTATGCACAGATTATCAAAGGCAGTTTGTGAAAAAACAGTTGAATTAGATGCTCGGTGCATGAAAGAAAAAGTTGACGAAGTTAAAGCCATCAATGCAAAAGGGGGAGCTATCAGATGTGAGCAATCCAATTCTTCAACTGGTAAATCAAAATCTAGTGCAGTGAACACAATAAATGATAATCTATGGGCTTTCTTAATTCGCCAAATACGATCAGGACATTTGGAACGAAGAATGCCATATCTGTCATTGGCCGCTCGCAGAAATTTCACTGAAAAAAAATCAATTTTTTTCGGTATAAAATGCAAATTTTTCTGCCATTTTGAAACATGTGCTTTCAAAAACTGTGAGATATCAAATATTAAACAAACAAAAACAAAAAAATTGTCCGACACTGCTGCATTCCATAATAGTTGGTTTCATGAAAATACAAGTGTAAACAAACCGAAAATTTAATCCAAGTGTCTGAAATTTTAATTTACACTTAATGCATAAGAAATATATAGAGAATCTCCTACAAGTGTTTTTTGATATCAAAAATATATCAACACAAGTTGTTAAAGTGAAAAAAACGAGGCTCTGCCAAGTTTTTTTTTTTCTTTATCAACGAATGTTGATATTTTTTGATATCAAAAAAGACAAGTTGGAGATTTTATTTATCACCCAATCTTTTCTTACATGCACAAATAAATAAATATAATTCTTTGGAATTGATACGATCAGTTTTTTGACAGCAGTTTAGCTATTGCAAAGTCCTTTATATTGACTCAGTATTTCCTTCAAGGTCATGTACAATGTCAACTGTACCTGGTCTGAAATTTTCAAATAAAAATCTACAAAACTTTGATCACAGCAAAAAATGTAAAATTTGTTCAATTCACTACAACAGACAGGCCACACAGTACACCAATTATTGTCCCATTGACTTCAATGTTATTTCAGGCCCAGGTCACAAGCTATAACTCTTTCCACAATATTCGTTGAGCTAAATTCCTTCACAAGGCACAAAGAACAACACCTGGCAGTCATCTCCTCAGAAGCATGTATGAGGTTCACCATGAAAATCTCATATCAATAAAAGTTAAAGTAGACTGGGGTCAATTCTTTACTTCCGGTTCAATGTGAGCCGTCTTTCAAGACCCATGTTATTCTTCCGCACAAATATCCTCTTTTTCCACTCAAACTGGCAAAATATTCAAAATTCAAAACCTTCCCAACAATTCCACACCTAAAAAAAACCCACCAAAACGCCTGAAAAAGGAAAAAAAATTAGGGAAAATTAGACTTTTTTTTTAGCACAGAACTACATTCGTTAACTTGGAATTTTTTGGTGATCTGTGTCCTATAGGAATGAATTTGGTTCTGTTTATGAAGCAACTTTTGTTCCCCAACCTGGACCATATCACCTACACCCTGTCCAAAAAACATGGCAACATTTTATGCATTTTTAGACAGATAATAGATTACTTCCTTATGTGTACATATTTCCACTATTTATGCCATTTAAAAAGTCAGTAGATTTTCAAATCTACAATTTTCATTCCTTTATAATTTAAGTTGGCTGTTTATCAAAATAATTATGCTTAGTAAAATGATTTTAACAACTGATTTCAAAATCGAGCTTGATGAATATAAAAATGTGTAGGCCTATTGGTCTTTCAGAATTTTTTTTTTCTGAATTGTTGAAACCAACAAGCTGATTATTTCTGATATATCTTCCAGTTGATCGCAACAACACAGGCCAAATAGTTTAAAATAATCTAATTACATAACAAGACAACATGTTTCTGATCCCATCCCCCTTATGATTATCCCAGCCCTTTCAGAAGGACGATCTACAATTTTATTTCGTTTGTTTCTGGAGATTAACATCCGAATTCCACCGGGGAGGATATCGTAGACAATTTTTTTTATGTTGAAATCTTTAGCGGCTACAAGGAGGCCAACCAGTTGCCAATACAGATGAAAATGAAATGAAATGCCATGGGGTTTATTAACGTTCTACTGTTCTGCTCCTAAACTGGGCTAATGAAGACGAGTATACGCCTTACAGTGTGCTATGAGGAAAATTTTGCCCGGGCAGCGGCGCTACGGTTTACTCTTATATATATCGAATTCCAACAGCCAAGGGATTTTTTACGTGCACGCCAATACGGGATCTCTGTTTTTCGTCCCGTCCTGCCCCATTGACATGGGGAAACCACGCCGGAAAATCGGGATCAACTTTCTCGGCCAATGCAGAGATCGAACTCACGACCCCCAGTCTAGCGAGCCAGCGTCTTGCCAATTCAGATGAAAATGGTCTCAGAAGGAAAGTTAAAACGACAGACATACACACCAAACAACTTTTGAAGAAATGTGGCCAATAAAGAGGGGCATTAAAAATTGTTGTGATAAATTGTTTAATAAATTGTTCATGTAATAAGGATGACTATTTGTAACCAAGATTCACAACATATTTATTTGATTTAATAGTAAATAAATAACAACATATTTATTACTTGTATTCATTTTTTATTGGTCAAAGCTAAAAATTTGTCTGATCATTCAAAACGAACGAGCTAAAACATTCCATATTGATAACAGGTCAAAAACACTTATGTACTGAGACGGTTGCCCACGGCGAACCTCACAAGATCTCAAAGCTAGGCTCTAAATGGCTAAATATTAACCAAATGATGCTAAAATTAAAGGCGGGAAATCGTTATAATCACTGTCTGTCATTTGCTATTCGTGGTTTCGAATCACGGGTTGTAGGCTACGTGACAAAGAGTAGGGTCGCCTGTCTAACCTCGTGGCTTTTTTCAGGATTATGTTAGTCCGGAAATGACCTAGTTTGTGTCGAGTGGACGTTAAACCCCATTTCTCTCTTTTCTCTGATGTGCTATTCTGGGAGAAGCTCCAACGAAAGGGTTTCCCAGGGCCTTAACGCGCTTACTGGACTTCTAATGCGCTTACTTCTAACACGCTTACTTCTTGATTCTTTATAAGTCAGAATGAATGTCTTATCAATGTTACGTTTATTTTAAGAGTGTAATCAAATACCATCGCTTCTAACCGAAATTCTGAAAAATTCCACCAAGAAAAAGACGTCCTCCCGTAATGAATGCTACTGCGCTCTGACCAGGT
This sequence comes from Patella depressa, assembly GCA_948474765.1. Taxonomy (NCBI): domain Eukaryota; kingdom Metazoa; phylum Mollusca; class Gastropoda; family Patellidae; genus Patella; species Patella depressa. The sequence continues at coordinate 50,664,482 of OX419722.1, read as the reverse complement.
GGGCGCTAGATATTCTACCTTACACAACACCCAAAAAGGGGGAGGAGCTATCATTAGCTATTAAGGTGGAAATATTAATGTATTTGTAGGTGGGAATTAAGAACCATAACGCACGCCTTGACATGACAGGTGAAGGTCACCCATGAGGTCACCCAATCTGGATCCCAGAGATAAGTCTCAGTTCTCACTCAGCATGTCGCTCGACAGATTCCGAAATCTAGATGTAGGCCTGGAACCGGAATCTGTTGAGGATTGCCGAGTGAGATAAGTCTAACCTTCGTTTTTCTCTGGTAAAACTTGCCGGCCATTAATCAAGGTCAGATTGGTTCCTAATCGCCGCCCTGTGGCTTAATTCTGATTGGCTGGATTTGTTTGTAAGAATTACTGCCGATTTCTCGACAATTAGGCATCGGTTTGTTGCATGAATTGCGTATTAATGATCCTTCGAATCAAAAGTTCACTAGAAAACCTTTGGGTTTGAGCATTTACCGGAAACTATTTTTAGCGCGAGATGTGAGTGATACGAAAGTAAATCATATGAAATCATGTCATTTCAACTTCAGCTGGATCGTAACTTGTGCAGCGACCGGCGGAAGGATATATCATGTAACATTCAAAAGAGAGAGAGAGAGAGAGAGAGAGAAATGGGGTTTAACGTCCACTCAAGTAAAAAAAAACCCGTTGGGAAAAAAATCTGCTTACTTTATGTGGAAAAGCGAAGTTCTCGCCGTAAAAACCACATAGCTGGACCCATAGATTATTTACATACATATTAAAAAATATTCGTGCGATTATTTAGATTTCAAGTCATTTCAATGTTTCAATTCAAAGTCTGCAGTCCGTTTAAAGTTTTTCTCGTTGTGGAAGACTCTTTCCAAGTTAAGTTACCTGAAAAGAGAAAGAAGAGCCAGCAGCAACACCAAACAGAACAACTTAACCATTTATAAAGTTATATGTAGAATCAAACTTTTAAACAAATTATATAGAAATGTGGTTTAACTTTAACGTCCTACTGTTCTGCTCCGAGAAATTATACAGATTTATATGCACTATCAATATCAATAAATGGTTGGGTTATGTTACCCAAATACTGACAATAAAAGCATGTGAATATTTATATCGAACTTTGTAGGCTTTTCTGAAAATCTCTATATCATATTACGTACTTATTTGAAACAGGATAATGAAATAGGAATATAAATGAAAACCTCTAATCTTTAAGTATATATAATTGATTAAGAAATAATATAATTTAATTCAACTGATGAATTATCAGTTGGCCCACATTAAACAATATTTTGAAATATGTGGGTATAGGTAAAAAAAAATAATAAAAGGTTGCGTGAAAAAAAAAAAAAATCTTGACCCCACCACCTCACCCTTATATTATTTGTTATGTCGAAAATTTCGAAAAGATGGCCCCATTCAAATTACCATAAACTAGTATGTTCCAAGTTTAGGAAAAAGGGAAAATTTGTATTTTGGACCTGTAGCATGATGGACAGACAGACATAATACATCTTCCCTCCCCCATATCACGTCATGTTTGTATGTCGAAAATTTCCAAACAATTTTGACCCCATTCAAATTCCCATGACGGTTTACATTCCAAGTTTAGGAAAATGTAAAAATTTAGAATTTTGTTCTGTAAAATGAAATATGGGCATATGAAAATATCTAATTATTGTTTAATATAGGCCTATAAAAAGAACTAAATAATGTATAATAATTAGGGAAATACAAATCATAATCTCTTATCTATAAGTAAATAAATGATTAAGAAATAATATAGACTATTCAACAGCTGGATTATTTGAATTTTGAAAGTATTATTTTCCCCCAACACACTGACACATGTGAATATTTTTGTCAATCTTTGTCGGCTTTTCTGGCATTTTGAAAGTATTATTTACCCCAACACACTGACAATAATATAAACATGTGAATATTTTTGTCAATCTTTGTGGGCTTTTGTGGCAATGTCTACAGACTGGTATCATCATATTATAGTATAAAGCAAACAAGCATATACCGGTAATAAGAGAGAGAAATGGGGTTTAATGTACACTTGATACTAGCTAGGTCATTTCGGGACTAACATGTGGTTTAATTTTATTTCAATAATTCGCTTTTGCGTAGGAGTCTTTAGCAGTTGGAGGACCCAGAGAAAACCCACGAGGTTGGACAGGTGACTCTACTCCTTGTCACATACAACCAGGGATTTGAAACCAGGCCAGTTGACTCAATGATAGGCTTTATGATACAGTGCGCACATGCTAACCATTCGACCACCCAACCCCCCAGCAAATATTGAAAAACACGAACAATTAACTGTGTAGACATGACACCAGTTTTACAACTTCATTAGAAAAATACTATTTTGGCAGTAACAAGATTATAAGCATATAAATTGATGACCGTTGGCGATATAACAATAGTTAAATCCAAATTACAAACGAACCCATCAAAAAGTTACTGTAAAGAAACAGGTTTTGGACACACCTTTACATAGGGAAGTGATTTGATAGACTTTTAGTGAGGATATTGGTTTAAACTACATGATGGAAGAACCCCAAATGTTATGTTCTAGAGAAATGAAGCAGACTGCCTATATATCGTCAGCTAATGTGTGAGTTTTGATGAATCTTCTTATCTGTAGCAGAAGCCTATAGCCTAATATGGACTGCCAACTACCAGTCATCAGAGATAACTGGGTGGCCAACCACAAGTCATCAAAGATAACTGGTCTCGTGGAGGACCAAAGCGTGAGTTTTAATGAATCTTCTTCTGATCTGTACCAGAAGCCCATAGCCTAATATGGACTGCCATACCAGTCACCAGAGATAACTGGGTGGCCAACCACAAGTCATCCAGGATAACTGGTCTCGTAGAGGACCAATGCGCAAGTTTTAATGAATCTTCTTCTGATCTGTACCAGAAGCCCATAGCCTAATATGGAATGGCAACTACCAGTAATCAGAGATAACTGGGTGGCCAACCACAAGTCATCAAAGATAACTGGTCTCGTCGAAGAACCAAAGCGTAAGTTTTAATGAATCTTCTTCTGATCTGTACCAGAAGCCCATAGCCTAATATGGACTGCCAACTACCAGTCACCAGAGATAACTGGGTGGCCAACCACAAGTCATCAAAGATAACTGGTCTCGTCGAGGACCAATGAATGAGGTGTGCACATCAGAAATCTGTTGTTTGGCTAGTAGCCAGAAGACAACAATGTTGTATATGAAATTATGAAAGAGATAAACATCTTCAGTCTGTTGTTTCGACTGGGTTTAGGAAGTAAATCTATCTAGCCTAGACATAACAAGTAGACTCAATCCCTCAAGTAGCTTTACACCTCAATCCCCACTAAAAGTCAATGTTTCCAAGGACTCCTATATTAAAATGTGTTTCAAACTTGTCAACAGAATGCCATTTACTGTGCATATTAGACGGACCAATGAAGAATTTAGGAATTATATCCGGTGCAAACAATATATACATACAGAAACCTGTTATTGCCAATTTAGAATTTCCCAGTTCAAGCTGAATATCTCATAGCTATGGAAGACAATTAGGGTCAGTCATATTCTGACTATCTTGTAATTACAAGATAAGGACAGAGAGATACGGTGTTTAACATCCACTTGACACAAACTATTTCAATAATTTGCTTGCGCGTAGGGGTCTTTATCAGTGGGAGGATTCCGGTGGACCCGGAAAAAACCCATGAGGTTAGACATACAACAAGGGAATAGAAACCACGCCAGCTGACTCAATGACAGACTTTAAGATACAACGTGCATGAGCTAACCTAATGCAGTCCTTAAATGCTATAATAAATAAATTACCATACTTTCTATGCCTGTTGTGACCATCATGAAATAAATCTTTTGATGCCTTCATCTGTGGTCCTGTAAAATGTAAAACAGTTTTATATTTTGTATTTATACCACCAAGCCTTATTTTGCCAAAGTTACGTTTCAACAGCCAAAGACTTTAATTTGCAGTACCGCCCGGACAAAGGAATGGTTTAATCAACAAGCATGTATGGAAACAAAACGAAATGAAATGGGCTAATGAAGACGAGCATACACCATACAGTGTGCTAAGAGGAAAATTTTGCCCAGGCAGTGGCACTACGCCCTACTCTAATTCCGAATTCCAACTGCCAATGGACCCTTTATTGTGCACGCCAATGTGTACAATGGACCTCAGTTTTTCGTCCCATCAGAACTAGAAAGTTGTCCTTGTCAGGCTCTAAATCCTACATCACTGATAAGGGGAAAACCACGCCAGAAAAAGCATGTATGGGTTGTTAATGTTTTAAATTAAGTCACAACAGTGAATTACACACATAACACACAAGAAGTAGTCTATGTGAGCTCCAGGAAAGAAGTGGCATGGGAATTTCTAACAAAATAAGCTACCCCTCTCGTGTAACGTCAATTAAAACTATTTTTATATCTAAATGGTGGACTAGATTGAACTTATTTAAAAGTGTCATATTTAGATCCATTTTACCAAATTCCCTGTGGCAAACATCCACTTCGTCATTTATTTCCTATAAAAATAATACTTCTAGAACATGTATCTAAATATATCTTTATATAGAACAATTATACACACGCCAAGAGCAAGGTAGCTACATAACAGATAACATCGTCCTGTTTAAATATCCAAATTTGCGCTACAAAAATACACTTTTGGCTATTACTTTAATAAAGACATCGAGAAAGAAAGAGAGAGGGAGTCCACAACCGCATTGAAGTATGTCTGTCAGAAACATGTACTTGCCTGCTAAAATCCTCATCTGCCATTCCTACATCCAACAATCTGTTCCACTGCATTCACCATTCTATCCATCAATCTGTAGCACCATATCTATCCAGGCAGGACCCTGAAACATGCATGCAGGAGAAAGATTAGTACATGTGCAGTCTACTCCACAAACGGTCTGAATGTCTGTCAAAAACATGTACTTGCCATATAAAATCACCCACCACCTTTTCGGTGGTGGGTGGGGGATGGTGGGTGAGTGGATGGCGCACTGTATCGAATTCCCATTTGTAGGCCCCTACGTGACAAGGTGTAGGATCGCCTGTCCAACCTCGTGGGTTTTCTACGGGTCATCTGGTTTCCCCTACTGCTAAAGACCTGTATATACGTTATGTGCAAGCATATTATTGTAATAATATTAAAAAACCATGCTTGTCCCGATATGACCTAGTTTGTGTTGAGTGGACAAGTGGATGTTAAACCCCATTTCTCTCTCTCTCTTTCTCTTTTTTTCGGGTTTGCAAAGCCTTCCACATTCTAGTTAAAGGGACGATAACATTCTTGCTGGCTTTGTAGCTCCAGAAAATAAATAATACCCTTATTCTAAGTACTAGATGTTTAAATGTCCTACCTGTTGTGTAAATTATACATTACAACCTATTTTATTTGTCCAGAGGGTTCGAAAAATTTTTGAATTCAAATCACATTTGAAAAGGTTTACGTTAGACTTTTCAAATCAATTGGTTGAATTTTTCCAATTTTTTAAATTAGGTGTGTTAAGATTAATTGGAATATTCTAAAATAATACGATTTGTTGACCAGAATGAAGATTGGGACATATTTTTCAGTTACAACAAGAGTGTTATTGGGGCTTTAAGACATATTATCAGGGATGAAAAATACATAAAAATTGATACCTGCAATTGATACATCTATAGGGTGGGAGAGAGAAATGTTTCATGTCCACTCGGCAAAAACTAGGTCATTTCGGTACTAACACATGGTTCAATATATTTAGTTTTTTTGTCCCCCGCCTTTCAAATGGGTCCATCTGTCCGTCACACTTTTGGGGACACAATAACTCTTTTTTCTAATTGAGTTGAAATATTCAAACTTGGTGTAGGTGTTTATTGGGTCAATACCTTGATGGAGTCGAAGGTGAGCATTTTCTGTCCAGGGTAATTTGATTGGTTGATGATATAACTTTGGTTCTAATTAAGTCAGAGTGATGAAACTTGGTGTATAGTTTCATTACACCAGTACCTTGACTAAGTTCGACAATGAGCATTTTCTGCTCAGGATAAGCAGAGCGATAAGCAATTAAATTGGCCGAGACTTTATTAGGTCGATGCTTTGATGGAGTTCGACGATGAGCATTGTCTGCTAACGGTAAGCAAAGATAAGCAGTCTGATTGGTTGATGCTTTGGGGCACAATAACTTTGGTAATAATGAAGTGAGAGCACCGAATCTCCAAATATACATTCATTATGTCATTACCTTGACTAAGTGTGATGGTGAGAATTTTCTGCTTAGGCTTAGGAGCGATAAGCAATTTGACTGATCACTTTGGAACATAACAACTTTTAATTGAGGTGGAATGTTTGAACTTGATGTAGATGTTCATCTGGTGAATGTCTTGACTGAGTCAATGATTAACATTTTTCCGGGTCCTCTGGGTTCCTCCCACTGCTAAAGACCCCTACACACAAGCGAATTATTGAAATAAAATTGCAACCATATGTTAGTCCCAAAATGACCTAGTTTGTGTCGAGTGGACGCTAAACCCCATTTCTCTCTCTCGACGTTACATTTTTTGTCCGATTTAAATGAAACTTAAAATATCTTTATATCCGAGAGATTTCAGTCCCATTCAATATTCATGCATTTCAGACCTTTTAAGGTTCTTAGATTATGGCCCCTGATTTTTCGCGTATTCTCTATCCATCTCTTGCAAATGGTGGGCGTATCCTGTCTGGCAGCCCTTGGTGAGAAAATGCGGTGAATTAAAGACTATAAGCCATGTGACCGGGCCTTAGCGCCACCAACTCGTCCTCTGCCATTGATCATGCATGCGGTTATCAATTGCTCTAGAGATAGGCCGACTGATATCCCATCATTAAAAACGAAACTTAAACCATTATTTTTGTCTTTGTTTCGTTTGATTAAAATTTCCTGTACATCTGATTATTATTACATCAGTGAAACTAAAACATCAGTTTCCGGGTTATATCAAAGTGACCTAGGGGTGATAGAAGGGGCACTTCGCTATGGGGGGGGGGGGCAGATTTTTTCGGACCGCATTCAAAGTCCCATAAAGCTTGTATGTCCCAAGTTTAGGTAATAGAAAATTTAGAATTTTAACCTGGATTAAGTTTCGCAAGACAACATACAACCTGTAGAAACACTTTGTGAAAAATAATATCAAAAAATATATTAAACTCTCTGATATTAGGTTATTTGAAAGTTTTTAGAATTTTGACTTAATTCTCTTTTATATGACATATTAGGATCCCCAAGAAAATAGACAACAATATACATATGTGAATATTTATTTCCATAAAAACATTAATTATTCTGACAATTTTCAAAAATACAATATATCACTTTACAAAATCATGCATATAACAAATTTATTAATGACCATTAGCGATACACTGAAATTAAAATTGCTTACACCACACAAGAATAGTTATAAAATATGGGTGTATGAAAAAATAAATCATGTTTCTACAATGTATCATAAAACATTTGTCTAATTTATCATAAAATGTTTTGATAATTTAAAAATAAATATTCATCAAAATTTCATGTGCGTCTCGCAAACACCATAGATGGATGAAATGGGATGTTCCCTTTCCATATCTATGGTGTTTGTGAGACATAAGAAATTTTGATGAATATGCTGGTATGTCGAAAGTTTCAAAATAATCATTATTTGGCTGCATAAAGTTAGTATGCCCCAAATTAGAAAGTGGAAAATTTAGAATTTTAACCTGGATAAAGTTATACAAGACAACATACAACTGTAGAAACATGTGAAAATTTATATCACGAAGGGCGCAGGGGAGGGGGCAGATATGGAAATTGGGTCCAGTTCAGCAGATTTCCTTAAATTATGTATTTTTTAACTATTATAGTGAGAACTGTCAACTCTAATTTCCCATAATGTATCTTTAAGGAGTAGCTTGCTAGAGCAAAATCACAGATTCTGTAAAAACAAAGCTGGTAAAATATTTTATTTGTGAACAATTTTTGACTACATCTATAAGTATATAATTGATTTAGAAAAAATATATGAATTGGCCCACATTAAACAATATTATGTCGCTACTGCGGTACTGATAAGAAAATATTAAATGAGGTTGGACACAAAAATCCTTGACCCCGCCCCAACCCAACAAGTTTGTTTGTCGAAAGTTTCGAAATGAATTGACCCCATTCAAATTACCATAAATGGGTATGTTCCAAATTTAGGGAAAAGGGAAAATTTAAATTTTGGACCTACAGCATGACGGACCCACAGACAAAATCCCCTACCCCCATGACCCATATCATCATGTTATGTCGAAAATTTCGAAATAATTTTGACCCCATTCAAATTCCCATAACGGTTTACATACCAAGTTTAGGAAAATAGAAAATTTAGAATTTTGTTCTGTAACATGAAATATGGGCGTATAAAATTAATCAAATTATTGTTTAATATAGGCCTATAAATATAACTAATGTACAATAATTACAGTAAAAAAAACTAATGTACAATAATTACATATATACGTATCTAAATCAAATTTTCTTATCTGTAAGTATGATTAAGAAATAATATAATCTCAACTGAAGAATTATTTGAATTTTGATCCGGTTACCTAAATACAACTGACAATAATATAAACGTGAATATTTATGTCAATCTTTGTAGCTTTTTTTGACAATCTCAGTGACTGTTTTTTTATCATATTATAGTATATACTTATTTGAAACAAAGATGTAGATATTTCAGTCAGTATTAAGAGGCAGCTACCTAACTTTAAATCACATCTAAGAAGGGGGAGGTATGGTTTTTCCCGAAAAGGGAGCTTACATTATAAAACACATAATCATGAACAATTATAACAGTAGACATCAGTCCTACAACTTTTTTTAAAAAAAATTTTTTGGCAATAACAAGATAAAAATTTGTGTAATTTAACATCAGATATATTGAAATACGAATATAAATGAAAACCTCTAATCTATAAGTAAATAATTGATTAAGAAATAATATAATCTATAGCGACTGATGAATTTACCAGTTGGCCCACATTAAACAATATTTTAAAATATGTGGGTATAGGAAAAAAAAAATAATAAATGGTTGCATGAAAAAATATAAAAATCTCGACCCCACCACCTTCCCCTTAGATTATTTGTATGTCGAATATTTCGAAATGAATTGACCCCATTCAAATTACCATAAACTAGTATGTTCCAAGTTTAGGGAAAAGGGAAAATTTAAATTTTTGACCTACAGCATGACGGACCCACGGACAAAATCCCCTACCCCCATGACCCATATCATCATGTTATGTCGAAAATTTCGAAATAATTTTGACCCCATTCAAATTCCCATAACGGTTTACATACCAAGTTTAGGAAAATAGAAAATTTAGAATTTTGTTCTGTAACATGAAATATGGGCGTACAAAATAAATCAAATTATTGTTTAATATAGGCCTATAAATATAACTAATGTACAATAATTACAGAAAAAAAACTAATGTACAATAATTACATAAATACGTATCTAAATCAAATTCTCTTATCTGTAAGTATGATTAAGAAATAATATAATCTCAACTGAAGAATTATTTGAATTTTGATCCAGTTACCTAAATTCAACTGACAATAATATAAATTTGAATATTTATATCAATCTTTGTAGCTTCTTTTTGACAATCTCAGTGACTGTTTTTTTTATCATATTATAGTATATACTTATTTGAAACAAAGATGTAGATATTTCGGTCAGTATTAAGAGGCAGCTACCTAACTTTAAATCACATCTAAGAAGGGGGAGGTAGGGTTTTTCCCGAAAAGGGAGCTTACATTATAAAACACATAATCATGAACAATTATAACAGTAGACATCAGTCCTACAACTTTTTAAAAAAATCCTATTTTGGCAATAACAATATAATAATTTGTGTAATTTAACATCAGATATATTGAAATACGAATATAAATGAAAACATCTAATTTATAAGTAAATAATTGATTAAGAAATAATATAATCTATAGCGACTGCTGAATTATCAGTTGGCCCATATTAAACATTTTAAAATATGAGGGTATAGGTAAAAAAAATAATAAATGGTTGCATGAAAAAATATAAAGATCTCGACCCCACCACCTTCCCCTTAGATTATTTGTATGTCGAATATTTCGAAATGAATTGACCCCATTCAAATTACCATAAACAGGTATGTTCCAAGTTTAGGGAAAAGGGAAAATTTAAATTTTTGACCTACAGCACGACGGACCCACAGACAAAATCCCCTACCTCCCATAACATCATGTTGGTATGTCGAAAATTTCCAAACAATTTTGACCCCATTCAAATTCCCATAACGGTTTACATTCCAGGTTTAGGAAAAAGGAAAATTTAGAATTTTGTTCTGTAAAATAAAATATGGGCATATAAAAATAACTAATTATTGTTTAATATGGGCGTGTAAAAAAACTAAATAATGTATAAAAATTAGGGAAATAATCTCTTATCTATAAGTAAATAATTAATTCAAGATGTAGATATGAGTGGTCAGTATTGAAAGCCGGCTACTCAACCCTAACTCCCATAGTGTTTACTCACTATTGACCTTATATTGTAAAACAAAAAAAAAATCATGCATATAATATAAATGAACAATTATAACAGTAGACATCAGTTCTACGACTTTTTTATGCAGTAAGATTATTATGTGTCTAATTTAACGTAGGTATTTAGTTCACAGAAACAAAAACAATTTCAATGCGAAATACGAATATAAAAATCAATATCTCTTATCTATGCGTAATATATGATTAAGAAATAATATAATCTATTTTAACTGATGAATTGTCACTTGCCCAACATTAAACAATATTTCAAAATATGTCGGTATAGATATTAAAAAAAAATGAAATGGGGTTGGAAGCAAAAACATTATAAACATCTCCTCCTCCCCACCCACACGCTTGTTTCTCGAAAATTTCGAAATGATTTTGACCCCATTCAAATTACCATAAACAGGTATGTACCAAATTTAGGGAAAAGGGAAAATTTAAATTTTTGACCTACAGCACGACGGACCCACAGACAAAATCCCCTACCCCAAATAACATCATGTTTGTATGTCGAAAATTTCGAAATATTTTTGCCCCATTCAAATTCCCATAACGGTTTACATTCCAAGTTTAGGAAAAAGAAAAATTTAGAATTTTGTTCTGTAACATGAAATATGGGCATATAAAAAAATATTATTATTGTTTAATATTAGGCATATAAAAAAAATAATTAAAATACAGATGTGATGTCAGTCACGTCACCCTGTATTTTAAGTTGTTTAATAGTCTCGAGCTTAAGACATTGCGTTATATATTTTAAAACACCCGGGCTGTGCGGCCCTCTTTTTGTTAAAATATATTACTTAATGTCTCGCTCATAATGTGCAATAACTAATTTGTCCAATACATTATAATATAATATTTTGGACAAGTTGATTAAATAAGTAATTTACATATCAAGGCTTAAAGAAAATTGGTAAAAATATAAAAATAACAAGTTCTTGTACATGTATATAAAAATGTCACTTTAAAACATGGTGGTAAAATTCAAACATAAGAATTGGACTGAGAAGGGAGGGCATAATAAAAACAAGTTACAACAGGAGGTCCAGCTGATTGATGTTTGGTGTCATTAATGTAGTTAAAAAAAAACCCGTTGGGAAAAAAATCTGCTTACTTTATGTGGAAAAGCGAAGTTCTCGCGGTAAAAACCACATAGCTAGACCCGTAGATTATTTACATACATGTTAAAAACTATTCATATGATTATTTAAATACAATTAAAATTTCAAGTCATTTTAATGCTGCAAATCATAGTCTGCAGCCTGATAAAGTTTTTCTTGTTGTGGATAACTCTTCCCAAGTAAAGTTACCTGAAAAGAGAGAAGAGCCAGCAGCAACACCGAACAGAACAATTTAAACATTTATAAATGTATATGTGGAATCCAACTTTTAAACACAAATTATATAGAAATGCGGTCCATCTGCAAAATGCGCCCTGCATCTTACCTTCTCATATGACTAATACACCAAAAAACAAGATGTACATATGAGGCGTCAGTATTGAAAGTTGGCTATCCAAACGATGTCTTGTCCGTATATTTGTTTGTGTGGTGCAGTCCCCCTGCAATAGGTTAGTGTGTGCACGTTGTATCATAAGGTCTGTCATTGAGTCAGCTGGCGTGGTTTCTATTCCCTTGTTGTATGTGACAAGGAGCAAGGTCGTATGTCTAACCTCATGGGTTTTTTCCGGTTCCACCGGTTTCCTCCCACTGGACTAGTGTGCCGCGTTTCGACCTCTAGCTGGCCGGTCACCTCTGGCTTGCGGCTGTGGTTTCGATCCCTGGTGTGAGCGTATGTGGCATGGAGATAGGGGCGCCTTCTCAACCTCGTGGGTTTCCTCGGGGCACTCCGTTTTCCTCCCACTGGTAAAGACCCCTACGTGCAAGCGAATTATTGAAATAAATTGAACCGAATGTTAGTCCCGAAATGACCTAGTTTGTGTAAAGTTTACGTTAAACACCGTTACTCTCTGTCCTTATCTTGTAATTACAAGATAGTCAGAATATGATTGACCCTTATGGTCTTCCATAGCTATGAGATATTCAGCTTGAATAGGGAAATTCTAGATTGGCAATAACAGGTTTCTGTATATATATACCGATAGTTAAATCCAAATTACAAACGAACCCATCAAAATGTTACAGTAAAGAAACATGAGCTAACAGGTTTTGGAGACACCTTTACACAGGGAAGTGATTTGATAGACTTTTAGTGAGGATATCGGTTTAAAATACATGATGGAACAACCCCAAATGTTATGTTCTAAAGAAATGAAGCAGACTGCCTATATATCATCAGCTAATGTGTGACCTTTGATGAATCTTCTTATCTGTACCAGAAGCCCATAGCCTAATATGGACTGCCAACTACCAGTCATCAGAGATAACTGGGTGGCCAACCACAAGTCATCAAAGATAACTGGTCTCGTCGAAGAACCAAAGCGTGAGTTTTAATGAATCTTCTTCTGATCTGTACCAGAAGCCCATAGTCTAATATGGACTGCCAACTACCAGTCATCAGAGATAACTGGGTGGCCAACCACAAGTCATCAAAGATAACTGGTCTCGTCGAAGAACCAAAGCGTGAGTTTTAATGAATCTTCTTCTGATCTGTACCAGAAGCCCATCAGAGATGACTGGGTGGCCAACCACAAGTCATCAAGGATAACTGGCTTCGTCGATGACCAATGAATGAGGTGTGCACACCAGAAAACCCAATAGAAGCGAGTCAGAAGTCTCGAGTATATATCCTAGATGTAAATCAGTCAGAATCCTGTTAGATTAACAATGTCATAAACCCTCTCTGGTATGTGTAAAAAGAACGAAAGTCCCAGATGGGTGTGTTTGTAATGTTGAGTCTGCAGCCTACAACCATTACAACCAAATCTCATCTGCAGATAATAACTTGAAGAACCTGCCTCACTATAAACATCTTCAGTCTGTTCGATTGGGTGATGAAGTTATGACATGTTAATCTTTCTAACTCAGACATAACAAGTAGACTCGATCCCTCAAGTAGCTTTACACTTCAATCCCCACTAAAAGTCACGGTTTCCAAGGACTCCTATATTAAAATGTGTTTCAAACCTGTCAACAGAATGCCATTTACTGTACATATTAAATGGACCAATTAAGAATTTAGGAATTATATCCGGTGCAAACAATAAATATATATACAGAAACCTGTTATTGCCAATCTAGAATTTCCCTATTCAAGCTGAATATCTCATAGCTATGGAAGACCATAAGGGTCAATCATATTCTGACTATCTTGTAATTACAAGATAAGGACAGAGAGTAACGGTGTTTAACGTAAACTTTACACAAACTAGGTCATTTCGGGACTAACATTCGGTTCAATTTATTTCAATAATTCGCTTGCACGTAGGGGTCTTTACCAGTGGGAGGAAAACGGAGTGCCCCGAGGAAACCCACGAGGTTGAGAAGGCGCCCCCATCTCCATGCCACATACGCTCACACCAGGGATCGAAACCACAGCTGCAAGCCAGAGGTGACCGGCCAGCTAGAGGTCGAAACGCGGCACACTAGTCCAGTGGGAGGAAACCGGTGGAACCGGAAAAAACCCATGAGGTTAGACATACGACCTTGCTCCTTGTCACATACAACAAGGGAATAGAAACCACGCCAGCTGACTCAATGACAGACCTTATGATACAACGTGCACACACTAACCCATTGCAGGCGGACTGCACCACACAAACAAATATACGGACAAGACATCGTACTCAGAGACCACAAACAAAGCAATTCAAAAAGAGTGAATTACCATGTCTGTCTTCTATACCCGTTGCGATCATCATGAAATGAATCATTTGACGCCTTCATCTGTGGTCCTGTAAAATGTAAAACAGTTTTATATTTTGTATTTATACCACCAAGCATTATTTTGCCAAAGTTACGTTTCAACAGCCAAAGACTCTTTAATTTGCAGTACCACCCAGACAAAGGAATGGTTTAATCAACAAGCATGTATGGAAACAAAACGAAATGAAATGGGGTATAAGGTCCCAATGTTTTGCCCGGACAGTGGCGCTACAGCCTACTCTAATTCTGAATTCCAACTGCCAAGGGATCTTTTACGTGCACGCCAATGTGTACATGGGACCTTGGTTTTTTGTCCCATCAGAACAACTAGACAGCTGTCCTTGTCAGCCCCTTCGTCCTGCATCACTGACATGCCAGAAAAAGCATGTATGGGTTGTTAATGTTTTTATTTAAGTCACAACAGTGAATTACACACATAAGCCCACAAATGTAGTCTATGTGAACTCCAGAAAAGAAGTGGCATGGGAATTTCAAACAAAATAAGCTACCCCACTCTTGTAACGTCAACTAAAACTATTTTTATATCTAAATGGAGGACTAGATTGAACTTATTTAAAAGTGTCATTTTTAGATCCATTTTACCAAATTCCCTGTGGCAAACATCCACTTTTCGTCATTTATTTCTTATAAAAATAATTCTTCTAGAACATGTATCTAAATATATCTTTATATAGAACAATTATACACACGCCAAGAGCAAGGTGGCTACATAAGATTATCCTGTTTAAATATCCAAATTTGCACTACGAAAATACACTTTTGAATATTACTTTCGTAAAGACAACGAGAGAGAAAGAGAGAGGGAGTCCACAACCGTATTGAAGTATGTTTGTCAGAAACATGTACTTGCCTTCTAAAATCCTCATCTGCCATTCCTACATCCAACAATCTGTACCACTGCATTCACCACTCTCTATCCATCAATCTGTAGCACCATATCTATCCAGACTGGCCCCTGAAACAAACATGGGGGAGAAAGATTAGTACATGTGCAGTCTTGTCCACAAACGGTCTGAAGTATGTGTCAGAAACATATACTTGCCTTCTGACAAACAATCACCCATTATTTTGGTGCTCCTCCTCTGCCAATCTGCCTCCTCTGCCATATCTATCCAGACAGGACCCTGAAACATGTATGGGGAGAAAGCGATTAGTACATGTGCAGTCTAGCCCCCCCCCCTCTCCTTTTTGTTTTAGCAAACTTAATGCTCATAATTAGAAATCTTTTCAATCAATCTCTTTATGCACTGATAAAAAAACAAACCAGACAGCATATTTTAAAGTTATAATAATTTAGACCAGATATACATAATAACATACCTGTATGTTCCCTGGATTCCACTATCAACAATCTAAGTTTATCATAGAAACACATTATACAAGATTATCTATAAAATAGTAAAAACTACCAATGGTGATGCATAACTCACCTGAATCCGTAACTCTCTAGACCCCCACTATCAACATACATCTAAGCTCATCATAGAAACACGTTATATCCCATTATCTGTACTGGACCCTCAGGAGAAATTTGCAATATAAGTTAAAAGCATTAAAAATCTAAGATAAACCAAATATCAGAATATATTAATATAAGCACCCCTTACTTAGAAAATGCAAAATGGTGCAAAAAGAGAAAAACATGCAAAAAAAAAAATAAAAAAAATAAAAAAAAATATTAGTAGCCTAAACGAGATGTGAGATTAGTCAGTGCCATATATTAATATATTCCAATTTAATTACTCCCCATGTCTACAACTTTCAACCAAATAAGACCTAACAATTCACCATGGAAGTCCTCACTCCTCATGGTATTACAAAAAGAAACTGGTGCATAAGCCAAGCTTATACAACATCAACAAACCAAAATATAAAGACAGGCCCAGTATAAGATAAATGATATCGTGTGTGGACCTCTCTATGATGCCATAAACGTCATATCTCCTTTAGTCGGGTAATCTGAAAAAAAAAAATAGGTTGCCAGGCAACGAAACATACGCCCACACAGCAGCCAAATCGTCCGGGCAGTCAACAAGAGTTGTTGCATTTTAAGTAATCATCAGAAAATCATAATTCAAACTCACCCATAACTACGGTGTAACTGTGATATAATCAAACGTTTTTTTAAATCAGATAATAATTGTGACCTCCAGAGGGACCACAAGCTAAAAAGGGTGACAATCAGGGGCCATACTTCAGGAAGTTACGATGCGATATGGGCAGATATGCAATGGAACCAAGATCATTAGGTTATAAACATGTATTTCAAGTTTTATCAAAATCAGTTCAAAATTGTGACCTCTATAAGGTCCACAACCTTGATATAACATTTTCACACAATTCGCGTACAGACGGCGGCCATTTTAATTCGTCAACTCTGGTCCGATTTTCACTCAATTCAAATTCTCTCTTCATTACCATGGAACCGTGATATAATCAAACGGTTTTTTAAATCGGATAATAATTTTGACCTCCAGAGGGACCACAAGCTAACAAAAGCGATTTTTCGGACAATCAGAGGAAGTTATGATCCGATGGGTGCAAATATCGAAAGGAACTAAGATCTTTGGGTTATAAACATACATGTCAAGTTTCATCAAAATTGTGACCTCTATAGGGTCCACAACCTTGATATAACATATTTTCACACTATTCGTGTACAAACGGAGGCCATTTTGTCGTCAATTCTAGTCCGATTTTCACAAAATTCTAACTCTCTCTTCATTACCATGTAACGGTGATATAATCAAACGTTTTTTTTTCAATCGGATAATAATTTTGACCTCCAGAGGGACCAAAAGCTAACAAAAGCGATTTTTCGGACAATCCAGGGACATAATTCAGGAAGTTATGATCCGATGGGCGCAAATATCGAAAGGAACCAAGATCTTTGGGTTATAAATTCGAACTCAACCTTCATAACCATGGAACGGTGATATAATCAAACGTTTTTTTTAAATCGGATAACAATTTTGACATCCAGAGGGACCACAAGCTAAAGAGGTGCGATTTTTCGGACAATCAGGGGCCATAATTCAGGAAGTTACAATCCGATGGACGCAAATATCGAAAGGAACCAAGATCTTTGGGTTATAAACATACATGTCAAGTTTCATCAAAATCGGTTCAAAATTGTGACCTCTATAAGGTCCACAACCTTGATATAACATATTTTCACACTATTCGCATACAAACGGCGGCCATTTTGTCCATCAATTTTGGTCTGATTTTCACGAAATTCGAACTCAATCTTCATAACCATGGAACGGTGATATAATCAAATAGTCTCGGTCACCCAGAACCCCCTAGTCTTCAACGCACGGAGGGTCTGGGTCGGTTCTCAATTTTTGACGAAAATTACTGGATAATCTACCACATAAAAAAACAAACATTTGGTTACGCATGGGCAATGGAACCTTTTGGCTAAAAGTCTCGGTAAGTGCTAGATCTTATGAAGCCGGGCCGATTTTGCTAGATTCTATAAAGCGTGGTTGAAATATATCCCACAATTCACTTGGCACATCTATTATTAGAAACAAAATAGAGACGATGAAGAATTAAGAAGATTGTGAGAAGCCATACGTCTGATTCATGACGAGAGGAAATTACCATTTCAATTGAAACCTTTACAAACAAAATTTTAAAGAGTGTCATCGTTGACAAGCAAGCTGTTTTGATAGATTCTGTACGTGGTAACTTAAAAGACTGGATAATCCAGACAATGACCTATTTTCCGTCAAATTTTGAGGACCCATTCAGACTAATATTCGTAGAATATTTGTATGGATGATAAGAGACTAATAATCAAACGTTTTTTTAAATCGGATAACAATTTTGACCTCCAGAGGGACCACAAGCTAAAAGGGGCGATTTCTCGGACAATCAGGGGCCATAATTCAGGAAGTTATGATCCGATTGGCGCAAATATCGAAAGGAACCAAGATCTTTGGGTTATAAACATGCATTTCAAGTTTCATCCAAATCGGTTCAAAATTGTGACCTCTACACTGTTCACAAGCTAAAAAACGTGATATTTCGTACAATCAGGGGCCATAACCCATGAAGTTACAGTCCGATACATGCCAATATCGAAAAGAACCGAGATCTTAGGGTGATAAACCTATATTTTAAGTTTCATTGAAATCGGATAAAAATTGTGACCTGTAGACTGTTCACAAACAATTGTGGACGGACGGACGGAGACAATATACGTCCACATGAAAATGTGGGCGTATAAAAAGATAGGCTGGCACTGACAGGCAGGATACGCCCACATTTTTGAGAGATGGATAGAGAACAAGCAATACCGAAAGTGATTTTTCCTACATCATTAAGTCCTGTGTTTCATACTGTATTGTGAGCAGCCATTTTGTTGGTCAGTTCCAGTCTGATATTCATGAAATTCGAAGCCGACAATGATTATGGTGTGACGGTACACAACCTAAAAATGTTACTTTTCGTCAAAATCGGATAAGAATTGTGACCTGTAGAGAGTCCACAACCATGATATACCATATTTTTACACTATTCGCGTACAAACGGCGACCATTTCATCCGGCAATTTTGGTACGATTTTCACGAAATTCGAACTCAACCTTCCTTACGGTGCAACAGTAATATAATCAGAGTTTTTTTTTTTAGATCAGATAATAATTGTTTGAGAGATAGACAGAACAAGCAATACCGAAAGTGATTTTTCCTACAATCAAAGGCCATAATTCATTAAGTTACAATTTGATATGCGCAAATATCGAAAAGAATAAAGATCTTTAGGTTATAAACAAGCATTTCAGCAATCTCGAAACCAGAAAAATTTTTGAAGAAATTTCTCTGGTGAATCGGGGTAGCCATTTTCCCGGAAAATGATATGTAATTCCTACGCGCGAAAGTTCTCATTTATTTGCGTCGTACGCCCCTGATTTTACGTGCCTGGATGACCGAATCACTTAAAAATATACCCACGCGTAGAAAAATATTTCTTTACAAAAACTTGAATTAGTTCGTTTAGGATCCATTTTTTTATGTTAGCGAGTTGACTTTGACTCAAGGATTATTTTACAACAAACGAAACGACGATCCGACCTCTAGTTTTCGAGAAATCGACCCAAAAAGATTGACCAATCAGAGGTCAGAATGGGCGGGGCTTAGGTTTGAAAAAAATTGGAAAAAATGGACGGTCTAATGTGCCAGAGGCCTTCGGCTCAGCGGCTGGGAACGAGATTGGCATTTCAGGTTTCATCAAAATCGAATTAAAATTGTGACCTCTACAGGTTCCACAACTTTGATATACCATATTTTTACACTGTTTGCGTACAAACGGTGGCCATTTTTTCTGGCAATTATGGTCCGATTTTCTCGAAATTCGAACTCAACCTTCCGTAGGGTGTAACGGTGATAGAGTCAAACGTTTTTTTAAATCGGATAATAATTGTGACCTCCAGAGGGACCATAGGCGATTTTTCGGACAATCTGGGGCCATAATTCAGGAAGTTACGATCCGATATGCGCAAATAACGAAAGGAACCAAGATCTTTGGGTTATAACCATGCATTTCAAGTTTCATCAAAATCGAATTAAAATTGTGACCTCCAAGGGTCCACAACCATGATAATAATATACAATTTTTTAACAGTATTCGTGTACAAACGGCGGCCATTTTGTATGGCAATTTTGGTCCGATTTTCCTGAAATTCGAACTCAACCTTCCTTACGGTGTAACGGTAATATAATCAACCGTTTTTTTCAATCGGATAATAATTGTGACCTCCAGAGGTGCCACAAGCTAAAAAAAAGGCGATTTTGCGTATAATCAGGGGCCATAATTCAGGAAGTTACGATCCGATATGCGCAAATATCGAAAGGAACCAAGATCTTTGGGTTATAACCATGAATTTCAAGTTTCATCAAAATCAAATTAAAATTGTGACCTCTACATGGTCCACAACCTTGATATACCTTTTTTAACAGTATTTGCGTACAAACGGCGGCCATTTCGTATGGCAATTTTGGTCCGATTTTCCAGAAATTCGAACTCAACCTTCCTTAGGGTGTAACGGTGATATAATCAAACGTTTTTTTAAATCGGATAATAATTGTGACCTCCAGAGGGACCACAAGCTAAAAGATAGGCTGGCACTGCCAGGCAGGATACGCCCACATTTTCGGGAGATGGATAAAGAACAAGCAATACCGAAAGTGATTTTTCCTACATCATTAAGTCCTGTATTTCATACTGTATTGGGAGCAGCCATTTTGTTGGTCAGTTCCAGTCTGATATTCATGAAATTCGAAGCCGACAATGATTATGGTGTGACAGTACACAACCTAGAAATGTGACTTTTCGTCAAAATCGGATAAGAATTGTGACCTGTAGAGAGTCCACAACCATGATATACCATACTTTTACACTATTCGCGTACAAACGGCGACCATTTCGTCCGGCAATTTTGGTACAATTTTCACGAAATTAGAACTCAACCTTCTTCATCAAAATTGAATTAAAATGGTGACCTTTACAGGGTCCACAACCTTGATATACCATTTTTTAACAGTATTCGCGTACAAACGGCGGCCATTTTGTATGGCAATTTTGGTCCAATTTTCTCGAAATTCAAACTCAACCTTCCTTAGTGTGAAACAGTGATATAATCAAACGGTTTTTTAAATCGGATAATAATTGTGACCTTCAGAGGGATCACAAGCTAAAAAGGGGGATTTTTCGGACAATCAGGGGCCATAATTCAGGAAGTTACGATCCAATGGGCGCAAATATCGAAAAGAACCAAGATCTTTGGGTTATAAACATGCATGTCAAGTTTCATCAAAATCGGTTCCAAATTGTGACCTCTATAGGGTCCACAACCTTGATATAACATATTTTCACACTATTCGCATACAAACGGCGGCCATTTTCACGAAATTCTACCTCAACCGTCATTACCATGTAACGGTGATATAATCAAACGTTTTTTTAAATCGGATAATAATTTTGAGCTCCAGAGGGACCACAAGCTAAAAAGGGCAATTTTTCGGACAATCAGGGACCATAATTCAGGAAGTTACGATCCGATGGGTGCAAATATCGAAAGGAACCAAGATCTTTGGGTTATAAACATACATGTCAAGTTTCATCACAATCGGTTCAAAATTGTGACCTCTATAGGGTCTACAACCTTGTTATACCATATTTTCACACTATTTGCATACAAACCGCGGCCTTTTTTGTTTGTCCATTTTGGTCCGATTTTCACGAAATTTGATCTCAGCCTTCATTACCATGTAACGGTGATATGATCAAACGGTTTTTTAAATCGGATAATAATTTTTTCCTCCAGAGGGACCACAAGCTAAAAACATGATATTTCGTACAATCAGGGGCCATCCGATACATGCCAATATCAAAAGGAACCGAGATCTTATGGGGATAAACCTATATTTCAAGTTTCGTCAAAATCGTATAAGAATTGTGACCTGTAGAGAGTCCACAAACAAATTGTGGACGTCCGGACGGACAGGGGCGACGACATAATTCCGATATTGTGCAGTTTGATAAAAATATAATAATATGGTACAGAACGTTTATATAAAAAAAACAGCGCTGATTCCCCAAGGAACAACTGCCACGTGGCCATTGAGAAATGCCTGTAAATTGTAATATAAATAAGTTTAAAAGTTAAGTTACTAAAGTTAAAGTTACTAACCTGTTTGAGACGAATGACTTGTCCTATTTGGCCACAGTGAAGAGATGCTTCCACTCGGCCGTCCAATTTGAAAGTGTAGGACAGTTGGTGGTTTCTGTATTTGTTTAAATCTGAAAACTATTCACCACAACCAGTTGACTTGGCTTGTGTTGCTGTATGGAACGACAAACACACATACAATCATTCAATTGCCACAGGAACTAGGAGTAATGAATTGATTTTATGCTAGTTTGACATTCCATAATCCAGAACTACAATTCAGATCACCGGGAAACAAATACGATGTAAGCCGGGACTGTGCAATAATACATCTGACGGGTATTTGACTGATTACTAAACAAGGTATTATAAATGTGAATCTTGATTTTATTTTGTTAAATATATCATACAGCTCCTAAAGAATAAATAAAATCTATTGACCACCTTTTATTGATCAGTGAAAATCATTCGGCTCTTATGCAATGGTATTACAAAAAAAATAAAAAATTCAGAAATCTCAAAATATTCGGGGAGAAAAGTGAATAGGACCAACTCAAGATCATCAAAGCTTGGAATCATCTCCTGAACGTCTCAGACTTTAGATGACAAATAAAAGTCCAGCAATCTACAGCTGTTTTTCTTGAAAAGTATTTTGTTGAGTATTTTGTTATGCGTCCAGGGGCGGATTGGGACCAGGAACCGGTCCGGGCTCCCATGTCGGAGCGGTCCCTTTTCCTCACCCCGGAGCCAGGACGGGGGGGGGGGCTCTCCCCCTGGAAATTTTTGAAAAATGAACCTCAAATATGCGATTTGGTGGTATATCTGATTATAATCTCTGTGAAATAATATTTCATAAATCGATTAATTTAGGCCAAAACCTCGACCTGCAAGTAATTTACAACCATTAACCCGTGAAATTATCATATCGTCATATTATTAATTAACGTATTTTCATTGTATCGTCAAGAGTCAAGAGAATTAATTTAACTGGATAAAAAATGGGACTAGTTGAGAAAATTTTGACCATTTGATTAACCAGTTAGGAATATTGAATGAGTAGGAATATTTTCATTGAAAAATGTCCCATTTTTGTTGCCGGGGGCGCTAGTTGATTCCTCCTGTGATGGAAGGTCAGAAGACACATTGGTACATAGTCTCTGTCACCCAGAACCCCCTGCGTCTTCAACGCACGGAGGGTCTGGGTCGGTTCTCAATTTTTGACGAAAATTACTGGATAATCTACCACATAAAAAACCAAACATTTGGTTACGCATGGGCAATGGAACCTTTTGGCTAGCTAGATCTTATGAAGCCGGGCCGATTTTGCTAGATTCTATAAAGCATGGTTGAAATATATCGCAAAATTCACTTAGCACATCTATTATTAGAAACAAAATAGAGACGAGGAATAAGCATGGATCGCGATGAAGAATTAAGAAGATTGTGAGAAGCCATACGTCTGATTCATGACGAGAGAAAATTACCATTTCAATTGAAACCTTTACAAACAAAATTTTAAAGAGTGTCATCGTTGACAAGCGAGCTGTTTTGATAGATTCAGTACGTGGTAACTTAAAAGACTGGATAATCCAGACAATGACCTATTTTCCGTCAAATTTTGAGGACCCATCCAGACTAATATTTGTAGAATATTTGTATGGATGATAGAGGCTAATTGGTACAGAGTGACGAAAGTGAAATTCATAAAAGCTGCTTTTTGAATTTTGGATTCTGGCGTATCCCCACAAACAACGTGCAGGCGACTTAATAATTAGTAAATTTGCGGGCGACAGTGTCAGGTGAATCCGATGAAATTTTCGGATGAAATTCAGAATCCCCATTGCAGGATTCCGAATTCTGGCCCACACCCGGCACAGAAAGTTTATTATACCAGCCCATTCCAGACTCCAGTGATGGAGTTGTGGCCCGTTAAAGCCACCGGCCCCGTACAACATGATAATCATCGCTCCATGGCCGGTCCAATACCCCATATAAACAAACGTTTTATTTTTAAATGAATTGGACAAAATTATTTTTTTCATTTTTTGTCCCCCTCCCACCCACTCACTCACATCCTGGCTCCGAGGTGAGGAAAAGAGACCGCTCCGACATGGGAGCCCGGACCGGTGACCGGTCAGCTAGAGGTCGAAGCGCGGCACTCTAGACCACTAGGCCACCCCAACCCCCCAATATAATAATTTGTATTTTAGTCCGATTGATCTATATAGGCCTAACGATTGATCTATATAGGCCTAACGATTATTGTGAAATAGGTTTTACCATATTACTGTACATCATTTACACAGACACTTGAAGAAATAACATTTCTTACTATAATACTGCTGTCAAAAATGTGTAACACTGACAGTGACACATTAATTTGGGTGAGGTAAATGTGAGGAAATACTCGGCTAGATGAGTGTTTGGTAAAAAGGTCGAGATCGTGACCTTGTTGAAGTAACACAAGGTACAATTTTATGGATACACAATTACTGAGTTTGATACTAAGCGACGTTTCGACGAGGATGCTCTCGTCTTTATCAAACAATGATACAAATTTGTGAATAGTGTAGGCAAATATATACAGAATATGCAACAAAGATAAAATCAAATACAATTAAAGTTTAACACCTTTGATTGGGGGGCCATTAAGGACTAATCCTACACAACAGAAAACTCACACGGGGATTAAAAGGCCCCCCAATCAAAGGTGTTAAACTTTAATTGTATTTGATTTTATCTTTGTTGCATATTCTGTAATTCTGTATATATTTGCCTACACTATTCACAAATTTGTATCATTGCTTGATAAAGACGAGAGCATCCTCGAAACGTCGCTTAGTATCAAACAAAATTGAAGTATCTACTAAAATTTGGATTTTATTTTTAGTTAAAATTTCGTGAAACAGGGCCCAGTTCATCAAAAGATGCATGGGCACTTTTGAATTATTAAATAGTGGTGATTTTGTCAAAGTGATTCACAGCCTAGTCAAGTGAGTCAAGAGTCATTAGCTATTTTTGAACTATTATAGCAGGAGCAGCCACATATTCCCGAAGCAATGGCCCGAGTAATCCCTCTCTGCCCATTGCTGGATTGACTTCAGATACTTGAACTTTTGAGGGAGTGTGTCTATTTTTCCCGTGCAATCAACATGACAATCCTACGTTTAATCTGGGTCTCCCCTAAAACTTTGGACAGTGATTTAATGTATTAAAAACGGTGAAAGTATGTTCGTTTCCAAACAGTATTGTTCACATTTCATTCGACTTGATAGCCTCATTTGTCACGCAATTAGTTTTACTGCAGTATTCTGCTATGCACGGGTTAATTGGGCATAATAAAATCGTGAGCCATGACGTAACGTTATGTAAACATATTTGTTCCAATATTGGCACTCGTTTTAATTGTAAAGTCGGACTACTGACCAATCAAAATTTAAAACAAGAATATCCACTCATTACAGCAGTGAGTAGTGGGATTACCTCTAATCAAACGGAACACTACGAGGAGTATGGAACAGCCAGTTCTTTATCTAAATCTTACAAAATGCACCTTGAATGAACTGTCAGGGGTTTTCCAAATTTTGATCGTAAGTTAGAGGACAATATTGGTGTCGGTCATTATCACATTATGTGACAAACTGATCCCGCAGTGAATATTCGCTTGGCCGCTACAATCACTGATAAGCATGACATCGACGAGGCTTAAAGTTCCAATTTCACATTTTCTAAGAAAGTCAAAACATAATTATTTCTATGTCTTTTGCTCAAAAGGTTGTCAACTCACTATTATACGGTCCTGGGCAAAATTTTTTGGGCATTATAAAGGGTGACACAGGGTGAATGAGGAAATAGTTACTCAATTACCTCCCTTGTTTTCCCATTCCTCTCCATGGACGGCCATCTTCAAACGTTTGAATTTGAAGTTGAAAATGATATTTTTGCCAATTTCTCAACTGGCAGTACTGAATTATAGGATTAATAGGATTATTCTTTAACAAGGTAGGACTGTTTATAGGTTCAATCTATTTTTGGGCTTTATTTTAATACATTTTAAAAATATAACTTAAAAAAATGCTATTGGAGCTTTAATGAGTACGGCATATTAACTTTGTTACTCCGACAAATTAAATTCTCAAACATTTTTTTGAGGTAAAAGAAAAATAAATAAAGACGTTTGAAGTATTTGTAGTTAAAAAATATTTCCTATTTAGTGTAAATGGGTATTAAAATGAGTAAAATGCATCATTTTGCCCGAAGCAGTTAGGTGTTAAGTAAACATTGCACGAGCTGTTGAGCCAATGACTACGAAGCGTGCAAGTCAACGCACGTGTTTTAGACAGCCATCCGTTACATGGATAATTCGTTAGTAATTCTCTGTGAAACAGGTTGATTATGTGATAGAACTGGTTCAACACGTTATAATTTTAACACAACTATCATAGCCACCATAGACGCGTAATCAAGGTTATAACAAACAGAGGTGACGAAAGCAAAAGGAAAACACGACTTAGCCTTCTATATAGCTGACTGAAGTGACGAGTCATTCACGGGCGAATTTCTGCTCATTAATAAAATTATTACATAAGACTGTGAGAGAAAATCTGAAAATTCAAAACAGAAATTGACTGTCACTAGAAAAAAAGAAAACATAAAAATATAGAACAACTCTGTGCATTACCCTGTTTTTGAATACACACACATGAATGTACGTACTTTTTCAATCTGATTAAAATAGATCTATATTTTGTTTTGTTTTTTATACTTTCGATGGGCAACACCACATGAAGGTTTGACCGGTTGTAGCAATAGGTCGCAATACGAGCGACTTTTGACCATATGACGTCAGATATTTGATTAACCAATCAGCAGTGATGTTTCACGCAGAACTGGGCACACAAAAATATACCAATTCACTCCACCACCAACGAGTGGGGACAACTTAACCAAATTTTCCATGTGGGACCATATTCCTGAAGCAATGGCCCGAGAAATCCCTCTCTGGCCATTGCTGGAATAGCGTCTTGTTTCTTGACTTATGCGGGAGTGTGTCTATTCTTTCCCTTCAATGAAAGCCATCACTTAAGTACAGCAACATGACAGTCCTTCGTTTAATCTGGGTCTTCCCTAAAACTTTGGACAGTGATTTAAGGTATTAAAAACGGTGAAAGTATGTTCGTTTCCAAACAGTACTGTTTACATTTCATTCGACTTGATAGCCTCATTTGCCACGCAATTAGTTTTACTGCATTATTCTGCTATTAATTGAGCAAGAGTTAACAAACCAATTTTCATGCAGATGGCCATATATTAATTAATCATCGAATAATCAAACCAAGCAGAAAATGATCATACTTGAACTTACCTATATACCAAGTTCACTGACTGGGTTAGAATCAAGTGATTATATTCCAAGGCATCAACAAATCAAATTGCTTATATCTGCTTAGTCTTAGCGGTACATGCTAAAGAACCCTTTGAAATAAAAGCACACTGTGGCACCGCTGTCAGGGCAAAACTTCTCTCAACTTACAGCAGAAAAGCATGATTTAACTCCCTTCATTTCATCACAAATTAAAAATTAAGGTTGTTGAATCGTGATGTATCAAATTAAGGTTGTTGAATCGTGATGTATCAAATTAAGGTTGTGGAATCGTGATGTATCAAATTAAGGTCCTTGAATCGTGATGTATCAAATTAACATACTATTGATGAAGAAGACTGTAATCCTAGAGATCCCTTTACCACAAACAATAAAATACATGTCTTGTTTAACCACAATTTTATTTACATTCAACAATTTGACAAAATAGATATACATATACACAAAATGGAAAATATACAAATCAACAAAACCCGATAGATAAATATGTATGGTATAAGACAAAGTAAATTCTGAATATTTTAACCCTACCCATATTATGTTTTAATTACATACAAATTAGATTTGAAAAAAATGTTTCTAATGTTTTTGCTGTATTCGTATTGTTGTCAAGTTTCATTGTATAGTCCAATACAAGTAACTTGAGAATAAGACCGATTTATTCCACTCCTGATCGTAAACTGTATGCAATTACATATGACTTGCTAACAAATTTCAAGCAGAGAAAAAAAAATGAATTTAGCAATTCTGATTAGAGCATTTTGAAAGTTTCACAAAATTTTTGCATAGTTTAAATACCAAACATCTGAAACTAAAAACGATAACCAAATAAAATAGGCTATGAAAACGATAACCAAATAAAATAGGCCATGAAAATCCGCTAATCCTCATCGTTTTTATTGGCTGCTAAATCTTAAATTCATCAGAACTGATCCAATTTTCATAAAATTGTTGTTTGCAAGGGATGCCAAATCCAAGAATGAATGATCAGCGGCGTTGCTTCAAGCTGATATTTCCAACAAAAAAGTCACACTTTAATAAATCAAAAATTGACTGTATATTACATGGAACAGCAGTGATGCCCTTATGTAAAATATACACATTTCGCTATTTATAATGGTTAACAAGTCCCATGATCTGTAGTATTAAAAAATGAAATGGGGTTTAACCTCCTACTATTCTGCTCCTAAGATCTGTGAGGCCCCGGTGACATTAATCACAAAATGAATTTGATGGTTAAAACATAAAGAAAGGAATTCTAGATAATTTGAAACTGTAACTGAAATGAATTTTACCTAATATTTAAAAAAGAACCTTAATGTGACAGCTAAGTTTTCTTCCTCATTACTTGAAAAGGAAACTGGAAAAAAAAAGTAAAGATGCATTATTTAAGATTTAGATAGAGTTGATTGTTCTTGTCACAATAGTTCGAAACAAGATAATGCAAATTACATATATTAAAGATAGGCTGGCACTGCCAGGCAGGATACGCCCACATTTTCGAGAGATGGACAGAGAACAAGCAATCCCGAAAGTGATTTTTCCTACATCTTTAAGTCCTGTATTTCATACTGTATTGGGAGCAGCCATTTAGTTGGTCAGTTCCAGTCTGATATTAATGAAACTCGAAACCGACAATGATTATGGTGTGACGGTACACAACCTAGAAATGTGACTTTTCATCAAAATCGGATAAGAATTGTGACCTGTAGCGAGTCCACAACCATGATATACCATATTTTTACACTATTCGCGTACAAACGGCGACCATTTCGTCCGGCAATTTTGGAACGATTTTCACGAAATTAGAACTCAACCTTCCTCATCAAAATCGAATTAAAATTGTGACCTATACAGGGTCCACAACCATGATATATCATTTTTTTAACAGTATTCGCGTACAAACAGCGGCCATTTTGTCTGTCAATTTTGGTCCGATTTTCCTGAAATTCACACTCAACCTTCCTTACAGTGCAACGGTGATATAATCAAACGTTTTTTTAAATTGGATAATAATTGTGACCTCCAGAGAGACCACAAGCTAAAGAAAGGGGGATTTTGCGTATAACCAGGGGCCATAATTCAGGAAGTTACGAACCGATATGCGCAAATATTGAAAAGAACCAAGATCTTTGGGTTATAACGATGAATTTCAAGTTTCATCAAAATCGAATTAAAATTGTGACCTTTACAGGGTCCACAACCTTGATATACCATTTTTTAACAGTATTCGTGTACAAACGGCAGCCATTTTGTATGACAATTTTGGTCTGATTTTCCCGAAATTCGAACTCAACCTTCCTTACGGTGTAACGGTAATATAATTAAACGTTTTTTTAAATCGGATAATAATTGTGACCTCCAAGCTAAAAAAAAAAGGCGATTTTGCGTATAATCAGGGGCCATAATTCAGGAAGTTACAATCCGATATGCGCAAATATCGAAAGGAAGCAAGATCTTTGGGTTATAACCATGAATTTCAAATTTCATCAAAATCGAATCAAAATTGTGACCTCCACAGGGTCCACAACCTTGATATACCATTTTTTAACAGTATTCGCGTACAAACGGCGGCCATTTTGTATGGCAATTTTCGTCCGATTTTCCCGAAATTCGAACTCAACCTTCTTTAGGGTGTGACGGTAATATAATCAAAATCGAATAATAATTGTGACCTCCAAGCTAAAAAAGATAGGCTGGCACTGCCAGGCAGGATACGCCCACATTTTCGAGAGATGGACAGAGAACAAGCAATACCGAAAGTGATTTTTCCTACATCTTTAAGTCCTGTATTTCATACTGTATTGGGAGCAGCCATTTAGTTGGTCAGTTCCAGTCTGATATTAATGAAATTCGAAACCGACAATGATTATGGTGTGACGGTACACAACCTAGAAATGTGACTTTTCATCAAAATCGGATAAGAATTGTGACCTGTAGAGAGTCCACAACCATGATATACCATATTTTTACACTATTCGCGTACAAACGGCGACCATTTCGTCCGGCAATTTTGGTACGATTTTCACGAAATTAGAACTCAACCTTCCTCATCAAAATCGAATTAAAATTGTGACCTATACAGGGTCCACAACCATGATATATCATTTTTATACGCCCACATTTTCATGTGGACGTATATTGTCGTCGCCCCTGTTCGTCCGTCCGTCCGTCCGTCCGTCCGGACGTCCGTCCGTCCGTCCACAATTGTTTGTGAACAGTCTACAGGTCACAATTTTTATCCGATTTCAATGAAACTTAAAACATAGGTTTATCACCCTAAGATCTCGGTTCCTTTCGATATTGGCATGTATCGGACGGTAACTTCATGGGTTATGGCCCCTGATTGTACGAAAAATCACGTTTTTTAGCTTGTGAACAGTTTAGAGGTCACAATTTTGAACCGATTTGGATGAAACTTGAAATGCATGTTTATAACCCAAAGATCTTGGTTCCTTTCGATATTTGCGCCAATCGGATCGTAACTTCCTGAATTATGGCCCCTGATTGTCCGAAAAATCGCCCTTTTTAGCTTGTGGTCCCTCTGGAGGTCAAAATTGTTATCCGATTTAAAAAACCGTTTGATTATATCACCGTTCCATGGTTATGAAGGTCGAGTTCGAATTTCGTGAAAATCGGACCAAAATTGACGGACAAAATGGCCGCCATTTGTACGCGAATAGTGTGAAAATATGTTAAATCAAGGTTGTGAACAGTGTAGAGGACACAATTTTGAACCGATTTGGATGAAACTTGAAATGCATGTTTATAACCCAAAGATCTTGGTTCCATTCGATATTTGCGCCAATCGGATCGTAACTTACTGAATTATGGCCCCTGATTGTCCGAAAAATTGCCCTTTTTAGCTTGTGGTCCCTCTGGAGGTCAAAATTGTTATCCAATTTAAAAAATCGTTTGATTATATCACCGTTCCATGGTAATGAAGGTCGAGTTCGAATTTCGTGAAAATCGGACCAAAATTGACGAACAAAATGGCCGCCATTTGTATGCGAATAGTGTGAAAATATGTTAAATCAAGGTTGTGAACAGTGTAGAGGACACAATTTTGAACCGATTTGGATGAAACTTGAAATGCATGTTTATAACCCAAAGACCTTGGTTCCTTTCGATATTTGCGCCAATCGGATCTTAACTTCCTGAATTATGGCCCCTGATTGTCCGAAAAATTGCCCTTTTTAGCTTGTGGTCCCTATGGAGGTCAAAATTGTTATCCGATTTAAAAAACGTTTGATTATATCATTGTTCCATGGTTATGAAGGTCGAGTTCGAATTTCGTGAAAATCGGACCAAAATTGACGGACAAAATGGCCGCCATTTGTACGCGAATAGTGTGAAAATATGTTATATCAAGGTTGTGAACAGTGTAGAGGACACAATTTTGAACCGATTTGGATGAAACTTGAAATGCATGTTTATAACCCAAAGATCTTGATTCCTTTTGATATTTGCGCCAATCGGATCGTAACTTACTGAATTATGGCCCCTGATTGTCCGAAAAATTGCCCTTTTTAGCTTGTGGTCCCTCTGGAGGTCAAAATTGTTATCCGATTTAAAAAACGTTTGATTATATCACCGTTCCATGGTTATGAAGGTTGAGTATGAATTTTGTGAAAATCGGACCAAAATTGACGGACAAAATGGCCGCCGTTTGTACACGAATAGTGTGAAAATATGTTATATCAAGGTTGTGGACCCTATAGAGGTCACAATTTTGAATCGATTTTTATGAAACTTGACAGGTATGTTTTAAACCCAAAGATCTTGGTTCCTTTCGATATTTGCGCCCATCGGGTCATTACTTCCTGAATTATGTCCCCTGATTGTACGAAAAATCACCCTTTTTAGCTTGTGGTGCCTCTGGAGGTCACAATTATTATATGATTTTAAAAAAAATGTTTGATTATAAAAACCAAACAAATTCTAATGATTTTCTGATAATTCCTTAATATGCGACAATTCTTGTTGACTGCCCGGACGATTTGGCTGCTGTGTGGGCGTATGTTTCGTTGCCTGGCAACCTATTTTTTTAACAGTATTCGCGTACAAACGGCGGCCATTTTGTCTGTCAATTTTGGTCCGATTTTCCCGAAATTCAAACTCAACCTTCCTTACAGTGTAACGGTGAAATAATCAAACGTTTTTTTAAAATGGATAATAATTGTGACCTCCAGAGGGACCACAAGCTAAAGAAAGGGGGATTTTGCGTATATAACCAGGGGCCATAATTCAGGAAGTTACGATCCGATATGAGCAAATATCGAAAAGAACCAAGATCTTTGGGTTATAACCATGAATTTCAAGTTTCATCAAAATCGAATTAAAATTGTGACCTTTACAGGGTCCACAACCTTGATATACCATTTTTTAACAGTATTCGCGTACAAACGGCGGCCATTTTGTATGGCAATTTTGGTCTGATTTTCCCGAAATTCGAACTCAACCTTCCTTACGGTGTAACGGTAATATAATCAAACGTTTTTTTAAATCGGATAATAATTGTGACCTCCAAGCTAAAAAAAAAGGCGATTTTGCGTATAATCAGGGGCCATAATTCAGGAAGTTACGATCCGATATGCGCAAATATCAAAAGGAAGCAAGATCTTTGGGTTATAACCATGAATTTCAAGTTCATCAAAATCGAATCAAAATTGTGACCTCCACAGGGTCCACAACCTTGATATACCATTTTTTAACAGTATTCGCGTACAAACGGCGGCGATTTTGTATGGCAATTTTCGTCCGATTTTCCCGAAATTCGAACTCAACCTTCCTTAGGGTGTAACGGTGATATAATCAAACGTTTTTTTAAATCGAATAATAATTGTGACCTCCAAGCTAAAAAAAAGGCGATTTTGCGTATAATCAGGGGCCATAATTCAGGAAGTTACGATCCGATATGCGCAAATATCGAAAGGAAGCAAGATCTTTGGGTTATAACCATGAATTTCAAGTTTCATCAAAATCGAATCAAAATTGTGACCTCCACAGGGTCCACAACCTTGAAATACCATTTTTTAACAGTATTCGCGTACAAACGGCGGCCATTTTGTATGGCAATTTTCGTCCGATTTTCCCGAAATTCGAACTCAACCTTCCTTAGGGTGTAACGGTGATATAATCAAACGGTTTTTTAAATCGAATAATAATTGTGACCTCCAGAGGGACCACAAGCTAAAAAGGGTGATTTTTCGGACAATCAGGGGCCATAATTCAGGAAATTACATTCCGTAAGCCGCAAATATCGAAAGGAACCAAGATCTTTGGGTTACAAACATGCATGTCAAGTTTCATCAAAATCGGTTCAAAATTGTGACCTCTATAGGGTCCACAAGCTAAAAACGTGATTTTTCGTACAATCAGGGGCCATAATCCATGAAGTTTTGATCCGATACATGCCAATATCGAAAGCAGCCGAGAACTTTTGGGGATAAACCTATATTTCAAGTTTCGTCAAAATCGGATAAGAATTGTGACCTGTAGAGAGTCCACAAACAAATTGTGGACGGACGGACGGACGTCCGGACGGACAGGGGCGACGACATAATACGTCCACATGAAAATGTGGGCGTATAAAAATTTCATTCAAATTACTTTATTTTGAGTAACGATATTAGCCTTTGAAGGTTTAACAGATCGTACTGGTTGTGCAAGGTTTAGCCTCGCTTCACCATTTTTAAAATTAAATCATTAAATGGCCGAACTGTTCTACTTAAAATCAGCCCATCAAGAGTTGATTATGGTGTTGTCATGTTAATGAATGTCTAATTAATAATTTCTATAACATTCAAGGCCTAAAGGCAGATTTATCTCTTTCTTATTCATGGAATTGGTTTTATTATTTTAAACACAATAATATCAAACTATTTTACTACCCATTCCATGAAGTCGTTTATTAAACAGGTAAAATATTCAGTTGAACAATAATTGATGAAGAAGAGTATTTTGACAAAACTGAACTAATTACCTGTATGGATAGCCTTGATATTTAGAACGGAAAACAGACAGTAATAAACTGAAGAAAATAGCTACACATCCAAGTCCAACTAGGGCCATAACTACAATGAAAGAAATGTATAATGTAGGTTTCAATTAATTGATTTATGTCTACTATATAATCCTCTTCTGTTTAGATCTAGGTTATTTTGATTAGTGAATCAGATGGATAATAAAATAGGTATAATGTCCTGTTTTTCTGTACCAACAAGTCTAAGGAAGATGGTCATACATGTAGTGTTCTATCATGTCTATGGTGCTCACATGGTGATCATTTCATCAGATTTTCATCAAATCCAAACTGGCAAGGCTCTTTTACATGCATGGGGCAACCGTGCAAGAAAAACCCTAGTACTTTCTCAGTCAATTTAGTACTGTGAAACACTGTGGCCTCAATTAGTATTGAACAAAAGACTAAGCACAGTCGATTAATTGATTTTGATTTCAGTTTCATTTCTGGCTCACTGTGTGATCACACACTCTGTTATCTAAACATTGACTTTATCTATGGACAGCGAAAGAGACTTTTATCCTACAAACTGTCTACCGGTACTATATTTACAATCAATATTTCACTTACTTCTTTTTTTCCTACCATCACTTTTCATGGTATGAGCTTCATTCAGCATTATAAATCCTACAACAACAGCTGTATCTAATTAGGGTTTCACACTGCGTAGCTTGTGTGAAACACTATTGTTTTTGTTCGGATTATTATTCTTATTATTATTATTTTTTTTTTTCCATTTTGATCATATCTCAGAAACTACTTGTCGGATTGATCCAATTTTTTCGGTTTTACTGGGAAAGTGGGTGTGACTTAGAGATTAAAGCTATTTCAAACGTTCTGCGACAATGCGAAATGTCCGAAATCACCGAAGTTGTCGTTTTTTTAAATAATGCCGTAATATTAACAACACTTGTTGGATTGTAACGTTTGATAGATTTTGGCATAGCCAGAGACAAGGCACATGGCCACGGTTCTTTAGAATTTTGAATTTCGACGAATCTTCGGAAATATTAGGCGCCAAAGTTTGGAAATTTAAATTTTGACAAAAAACTTTTTTATTAATGAATATTTTTTGATGGCCTTTTACCCACGGTTAAAGGGTCGTCTGATTTGGGCAAAAATGTTAACATTTTTTGTCCCGATATTTTTCCGTGGCCGCTATTGGCTAATTCAGTTGATCGGTTATAGATACATTATTTATTACCCGATTTGTATAAAACAAAGTGCATATGCTTCGTGGCCCCAAGTGACATATTTTTTGTTACCGATGAAGTTGCCTGTTGGCACCGGAAGTGACTTTAATTTAGCAAAAACTACAATTTTGACAGTTCGGTACAACTTTTTGAAAGCAAATATCATTTTTTTCAAATCTTATGTGACTGAAAAGATGTGCCATGTAAAGGCGCACAAAACATCGGGCTCAGTTTTTTTAATTTCGATTTCGTTTTCAGGCAATTTGGATTAAAGGGTGAAAAAAGGTGTCAAAATAAGCTATTTACAACCCATCCTGCGTCACCATATTAAAACATATATCTTCGTAACATTCATAAACTCGTAGTAATAACCCATACGAAGAGAATGTATGTGAAAATTAATTTGTAATATGCGCAGTTGCCGAGAAATAGGCAATTTTGCATGAGTCACTTTTCACGTAATTTTGGCTGTAAAAGAATCAATAATTATTCGATTTTCAATTTTCTTTCGCCATTGGATGCCTAATGCCATAGTGGACTATGTCAAATCATTTTACGTCTTACGCTGCCACCGGAAATGACGTCATTTGCTCAAAACTTAAATTTTAGCCCTCAAAAACAATCTTTTATTCAAATGAGTCGTACTTGTTATCTGTTTCAAATTATGATATTTGATTCTATTGATCAAATAGAATGAACCCATACGATCATACAGATACCACAAAATGGTTTCCAACTTGTACGGTTGCAGAGAAATGGGCGATTTTTCTTAAATCACTTTTCAAGGTTTTTGGTCTACAAAAGTGTCAGTTATTATTCGATTTTCATAAAATTTTCACCATATGATATCTTATATCATTTATGATTTCATAGAACTATTTTAACATTTTCAGTATTACCGGAAGTAATGTCATTTTGGCAAAAACTGTATTTTTAGCCTCCAAAACAGATATTTTTTTCAAATGAGTCTGATTTGTAATATATTTAAAATTATGATATTTGATTCCAATCAACAAATAGATTGAACCCATACGATCATATAGATACCAAAAAATAGTTTTTATCATGTGCGGTTGCCGAGAAATAGACGATTTTCTACAAGTCACTTTTCAAGGTTTTTGGTCTATAAAAGTGGCAATTCTTATTCGATTTACATACAATCTTCGCCATGTGATGCCTTATGCCATTTCTAATTTCATAAAACTAATTGAACATTTTCATTATCACCGGAAGTAATGAAATTTCGCCAGTATCACTTACAAGTAACATATGTATAAAATGAATTGATATTGCTGGATTTGGTTGATTCTTCGTCCATTTTATTTGATGTTTGCAACGCCTATGTGGAAACCTGTTTAATGGTTTCATTGGTATCGGAAGTGACATATGTTCAAGGGCAACGTGGCACCGAAAGTAACGTAGCACCAGTGAAACCCGTCATTCCTGCATGCAGGTCTAGTTTATAGTTAAGTTTACAAATTATCGTGTAGTGTAGAATCTATCTGTACAGTAACTGTTCATTATTAGCTTTAGTTTACTTATTTTATCTCTATCATGGTTGTTCAAACCTAATCCATTGTTAGGAGTTATAGATAGGAATATTCCAATATTCTCATTCAACTGATCATCTTGCTTATTTAAATTGATCACATTTTTTTTTGTTCAAGGATACTCAAAAGCATAACAATATAGGTTTCCATTATGAATTGTCCTTGGCTACTTGCATGGACGTAATGCTGGAAAATATAAACAGAAGTCATTATACATGGATTTATACAGCATAGAAAAAGATTCAGGCTTCTTTATTTAAAGGGACCTACCATGAAAATAAATGTAATTAACGTAAACAAATTTAAATAACCTTAGCAAACTTAATTAATGAAAATCAAAGCATTTGAACAACACTAAAAAAATTTGTTCAGCTTATAAATCATTTTCTTCACCAATTTGAACCGACCCGAAAGGTAAAAAAATCTCTCTTTAATTAAGAAATGGACACTTTTATAACAACACAGATTTAGATCTTAGTTATAGCCTTTGAATTATATCTAGGTCCATTTCATATTTCTTGAAATACATATATCTATCAGCAGGGCTCACACTGGCTTTCAATTTTTTTCCGCCAAAATGGATGATAATTTTTATGTAAAGAAATGTTCATATATTTTTTCCGCCAACTTGAATATTTTATCCGCCAAAAATATGTGATAAAAAATTATACAATATCTAACAATTTTATGTCTCAGTTAGGCTTATTATAAAACTATTACCAATATATACAATATACAACAACTTTTAACAAATCAGTCTTTGCATAATACATTTAGCACAGTTTTGGTTTACTAAGATCGGATTTTACTTTGGGTAACTTTAGTCTCTGTGAACATCGCCGTATTGCACTATATATTCAATATTTACACGTCTAATCTCGTCCAAGGATTGCGTGTACAATAGTGTCACGATTTGGCACCTGACCAATTGCCACTCGTGCAAACTACTCCCCAGTTGCGTCTTCAAAATCATAAAGAAAACGAAATGGCATTAATAGTATAATTTAATACTTTATATATATATATCAAATCAGTAAAACAACAATCAATCAATTTTCAGAGTTCGATATGTCCATAGGTCACTTCCGGTGGGAATCAAACCATCAATTCACAAAAACACCATTCGTCCAACGAAAACATTAAACATAGGCCTGCACTACCTATTCTGATTTAAGTTATTCGTAAAACATTTAAACACCGCACTGATCTCCACAACACAGTTGAGATAATTATAGGCCTGTGGATCCTATTCTGGGATCATCTCAAATGTTCTGTTCACGATATAAGCTACGGCTAAACTTGGCCCCAACGTTGCTCCATACCAAACGCTGCCCAACAATAAACTACACACATAAAAGTTTCACCTCCTGGGCGTAATCAAACATGGCCCAGTTCCAATGTACCTCTGATTTAATTAAACATGGTCCAATATTCACTACAGTTATGAATTCAAAGAAGAAAGGTTAAATTGGCCCCCTCTTACATAATCGATCCGATTCGGCCTGAACGAACCTTACTAAAAGACTGACTGACTGACTGACTCTGATGTGCCATCCACATCTGCTTATATAGCCATATTGTGCACATGCTGCATGCCTCAGATGCAGTTGACAATCAAGATGAGTTTGGGGGATACAGCTTAGACAATCAAGATGAGTTTGGGGGATACAGCTTAGACAATTGAAATTGAGTTTGGGGGATCAAACTCAGACAAATAGGATGTGAACATAAATATTTATAAATTCGGATGTAAAGAAAAAATATGATATTTGATTGTGACAATACCTCCCTTCCATAGAAAAATATATTTTTTTTAAAAAAAAATATGTTTTCAAAATACACAATCATTATAAATAGACATCATAACCATAAATATCAAATTATTGTGACCTACTCAAATAATCAGCACCAATATTCTCACTTCCTTTGATGGCACAAATCCGAAATCTAAAGGGTTGCAACAAAAGTGCCCATCTCATAAGTCTTGCGTTAGCAACTTTAGTTTTATTTAAATACAGTAGAGGTTGGTGATCTGTTTCTAAAATAAATTCTCGTCCGTATAAGTAGCGCTCAAATTTTCTTACAGCCCAAATAATCGCTAGGCATTCTTTTTCTATTACGGAGTAAGCACACTCTCTTGGTAATAATTTTCTACTTGCGTAGGCTATCGGGTGTTTTTCCTCATTTTCTACTTGTAACAAGACTGCTCCCAGCCCTATATCCGAAGCATCAGTTCTCAAAATAAACGTTTTTTCCAAATCCGGCAGTTTCAAAATTGGGTCATTGATAAGCACCGTTTTGAGAGTTGTGAAGGCTTTTTCTTGCGATTCTTCCCACTTCACTTTATTAGACTGTCCTTTCTTGGTAAGGTCGGTAAGCGGAGCGGCTATGGCTGCAAAATTAGCTACGAACTTCCGGTAATACCCAGCTAACCCCAAAAAGGCACGAACTTGCTTCTTTGTTTGTGGTCGATTCGCTAGCTTGATGGCATTTAATTTATCAGGATTCGGGCGTAATCTCTGTTCCCCGACTATATGCCCAAGACACTCTAAACTTTGAAACCCCATAAAACATTTTGTAGGTCTTGCCGTAATATTGGCCTTCCGTAGTCTATCAAGAAGTTCGCGTAAAATTTGTACGTGTTCTGACCAGGTTTCCGTATAAATCAACAGATCATCTATAAAATTGTCAATATTCGTCATTCCTGCTAGTAGTTTCCGTATCATTCGGTTAAAAACGGCGGAACTCGTTACTAGCCCGAACGGCATGACCGTAAATTGGTATAGACCCTGGGAAGTAGAAAACGCGGTTTTTTGTCGTGCCTCCGTCTTAAGTGGTATCTGCCAGTATCCTTTGCTGAGATCTATCTTGGTGAAATAATGGTACCCAGATAATTTTGAAAACCTGTCATCCGCACTCGACATTGGCTCGGCATCAAAAATTGTAACTTTGTTGAGTTGACGGTAATCAATACAAAATCTATTGCTTCCGTCTTTTTTCTTGATTATAACAACAGGTGATGAATATGGCGATTCAGATTTCTCGATTACCCCGGCTTTCAACATCTTATTGGTCTCGTCGTTAACGACTTCAGTCATGTGATAAGGCATCGGAAATTGTTTAACTCTAATTGGTTCTTCTGTTTTGGTGTGTATATCCAGTTCCAGTAAATTAGTACGTCCGGGTTTATCAGTAAATCTGTCCGCAAATTCTTTTAACAAATTACTTATCTCGTTCTTTTGCTCGGGTGTAAGGTCGTTGTTGATGTTAACGTCACTGTAAGTCTCACCCATGGTAGTAGTTGGTATTTCCGGTAATTCTACAGCGTCCCCATCTTCATCTAAATCGATAATCGATACACATACCGATGACAATAAATCTGTACAGGTTTGGTCTTTAGAGTTCCTTTCTACAAACCGTTTCAACATATTGGCATGAAATATCTTAGCTTTACCCTTCATTAGGATTCTGTAATCAAGTAGACCTATCCTTTTCTCCACAGAAAAAGGTCCTTGCCACTGCATCAATAGCTTATTATGATTGGTTGGTAGTAGTACTAATACTTTGTCACCTGCTTCTAATGCTTTTGGTTTAGCCTTTTTATTATAATACTTTCTATATTTGGCCGACATTTCCTTCAAATTTTCTTGAGCTAAATTACAAGTTTCTTCCATCTTGTTTCGAAGGTCTAGAACATATTGGTAGGTAGTTTTAACATCGGGTTGTTCCTCTTCGTTAACCCACAATTCTTTTAATATTGACATTGGTCCCCTCACTGACCTTCCATACAAAAGTTCGAATGGCGAAAAACCGGTACTTTCTTGTGGTACTTCTCTGTACCCGAATAAAACTGCATTAATATACTTATCCCAATCTCTGGGCTTTTCCATACACATCTTCTTTAACATCTGCTTTAAAGTGCCGTTAAATTTCTCCACT
Organism: Patella depressa; assembly: GCA_948474765.1. Taxonomy (NCBI): domain Eukaryota; kingdom Metazoa; phylum Mollusca; class Gastropoda; family Patellidae; genus Patella; species Patella depressa. The sequence goes on along the minus strand of OX419722.1, from coordinate 50,623,224 downwards.
AATCCATTACATATTGGATGGTACGGTGTAGTCGTTAGCTGACGCAATGACAATAACCTGCTAATCTCCGACATCAAATCCGACGTGAACTGTTTACCCATGTCACTCAACATTTCTTTAGGAACCCCAACACGACTAAATACATCTATTAATGCTTCTGCAACTCTTTCGGTCTCTATGGTACGTAATGGTATAGCTTCAGGATATCTGGTAGCGTAATCTATTATGGTAAGTATGTATCTGTACCCACTATCAGTTACTGGATGTATTGGACCAACTAAATCCACGGCAATTCGTTTAAAGGGTTCGTCAATCAATGGCATTTGACCAAGTGGTGATTTAAACACTTTACCTTTACTGACAGTTCGCTGGCAAGCGTCACAAGATCTACAAAACCGGCTAATATCAGATTGAATACCTGGCCAATAAAACTCAGATAAAATTCTATCAGTTGTTTTTCTAGTTCCTAGATGACCAGCCATTAATGATTCGTGAGCTAACCGCATAATATCGTTTCTAAACTCTTTTGGCATGATTAACTGTGTAACATCTCTTTTACCTAGGTGCGTATATTGTCGAAATAAAAATCCTTTATTGTAGAATAAAGTTGAACTCGCTCCAGATTTTGTTGTTTTGGTGTCATTACAATCAGCCAGTTCACGTAAGCGTTGCAGTGTGACATCATTACGCTGCATGAGTTTAATGTCTTCGGGTTTCACCACATCGCGAATACTTTTAGGAACTATAAGAGGAGGATATGGCTTATCTTTCTTTAATGTCTGTGATCTGGTTTCAACCGCTTGGATTGGTTTCCAGTCCAACTTTGGATCAGCAGCATCTCTTACTCCACCAATATTACCAAGTATCAGATCGTATATGGGATTCTCGATACACCATGCTTCGGTTACACCGTGAAAATATGGCGTGTCAACGTTTATAATAGCTACGGGGGTTACTATACGCGTACCATCTACTAAAACACACGTTTTTTCTCGGTTAGTCATTTCATCTTCGCGGACTAGGTTTCTTTTTACTACTACCCCAGCACATCCGGTATCTCGTAACACTGTCACGTCATGTTCACCGACTTTACCTTTGGTTACAGGCATTACCTGACTCTCTGGAATAAAGTTCAGACAATTACTATTACTATGTGGGAGTAGTGTTCGGTTTTGTTTGTTAAACTTATGATCATCATTACGTTCTTGAACAGATGACACAGGATTTCTATTTTTGCACTGATGTGATCTATGACCCGGTCTTCTGCATATGTAACATACCAAGTTATTACCTCTGGCTGACGATGCTGGATTGTGTTGGCGATAGGAATTATGCGGGGTTGGCTGTTGTGGCTGCTGTTGGGGTCCTTCCCTAACAGATTCGCTATAATTTGGCGGACGCGCATGCCCATAATGTTCATTATGTTTATTCCGAAGAAACCTGTTAGCTTTACTTCCTCGCGCATCACAAAATTGATCTGCTAATTCCGCCATGTTGGAAATAGTTTTGGGAGATCGTTCTTTTAAAAACAGACTTAATTCGCGTTCACATTTAGACACGAATTGATTCCTAATAATTAAATCGAACAAACCCCTGTAGTCTTTATTGATACCCGAAAGCTCAATCCATCGCGTAAAATAATCCGATAATCGAACTGTAAATTGTGCGAAAGTTTCTCCGACTTCAGGAGTAGAATAGTGAAATTTATTAACAAAACCTTCTTCAGTCATCTCAAACCGTTTTAACAGTGCCCCTTTAAGAACTTCGTAATCAAGACTGTCGTCACGTGGTAGCCTCGCGTAAACTCCTAAAGCTCTACCTCTAAGTAATGCACTTAAATGTACTGCCCACTGCGATGCGTCTAAACCTTGTGCTGTAACATACCGTTCAAATCTTCGTAAATAAGAATCAATATCGTCTCGGTCTTCATCAAATGGAGGCAATTTTGGTCCCTTTATAAAATTATCACCAGAACGTTTATTGAAAGAACTCTCACCGTAAAGTTTATATTCCGTTTCCATAGTTTCTAGATTTTGTTTATGCTCCCTTTCCATAACTTCTAGTTTCAATTTTACATCCTTTTCGCGTTGTAGTAAATCCGCTTCACGTTGCTGCATCTCACGTTGTAGTTTCCGCTCATCACGCTGTTTGTCTTGTTGTTCGCGAACAAAGTTTCTAAGCTCCTCGTCTTTGAAACCTAAACTTTCACCGAAATCTTTTAATTCTTTTAGTTCATCCATAGTGTAACTAAGTTCAGATTACCAAATATAAATTCACCAATGTCTGTCTCACAAGTACAAGTTAATACTTAAACTTAACCTATTAAAGCGACAAGTTGACTTTATGTTTTGAAGAGCATTTGGGTCATTAGTTTATTAAAATTAGTATCCCGGACAAGCCCCCAATTGTCACGATTTGGCACCTGACCAATTGCCACTCGTGCAAACTACTCCCCAGTTGCGTCTTCAAAATCATAAAGAAAACGAAATGGCATTAATAGTATAATTTAATACTTTATATATATATATCAAATCAGTAAAACAACAATCAATCAATTTTCAGAGTTCGATATGTCCATAGGTCACTTCCGGTGGGAATCAAACCATCAATTCACAAAAACACCATTCGTCCAACGAAAACATTAAACATAGGCCTGCACTACCTATTCTGATTTAAGTTATTCGTAAAACATTTAAACACCGCACTGATCTCCACAACACAGTTGAGATAATTATAGGCCTGTGGATCCTATTCTGGGATCATCTCAAATGTTCTGTTCACGATATAAGCTACGGCTAAACTTGGCCCCAACGTTGCTCCATACCAAACGCTGCCCAACAATAAACTACACACATAAAAGTTTCACCTCCTGGGCGTAATCAAACATGGCCCAGTTCCAATGTACCTCTGATTTAATTAAACATGGTCCAATATTCACTACAGTTATGAATTCAAAGAAGAAAGGTTAAATTGGCCCCCTCTTACATAATCGATCCGATTCGGCCTGAACGAACCTTACTAAAAGACTGACTGACTGACTGACTCTGATGTGCCATCCACATCTGCTTATATAGCCATATTGTGCACATGCTGCATGCCTCAGATGCAGTTGACAATCAAGATGAGTTTGGGGGATACAGCTTAGACAATCAAGATGAGTTTGGGGGATACAGCTTAGACAATTGAAATTGAGTTTGGGGGATCAAACTCAGACAAATAGGATGTGAACATAAATATTTATAAATTCGGATGTAAAGAAAAAATATGATATTTGATTGTGACAAATAGAACTATTGTTATTTTCAGGTACCGTAACGGTATCTGAATCTCTGATAGAATGATATGTACCGTACTTAATTATATTTGTAAGAAATGCTTACAATTATACAATTATACAAGAATCGCCGATATTCAAGTAGCCTAGTTCATGCGTTTTCGACCATGATGATACGATAATTTGAAATAATGATATCCAATAGGCATACTTGTATGTTTTACATGCCGTATATGATGCCACAGTAAACAGAATAGAACTATATTTACTTCTTTTCGATAGAATTGTCGGCCATTTTGGTTACATGTATTACCTTTCTTCGTTTTAAGACGAAACGAAACATCAAATAATCACCGCTTAATTTAATCATTAAGATTAAATAGTGACGCGAGATAGGTTTAATATACATCATTGGCAATTATCAATCAACTAATCATTAATCCGAGACAATTGATTAGTATTACTCGGCGACGCTATCGGGATTATCAGTCAGTTGATTAATTTATTATTGTGTTTAGCCACGTGATTGACACTCAATAATGGTTAAAACATTATGAATACGATTAGAATTTTAAGATTTTTTTCCGCCAGTTCTCAAAAAGAATCGCCAGTACCGTAAAACTTTATCGCAAAAATTATCGCAAAAATCAAATTTTAATCGCCACTTTCATTTTTTTATCGCAAATTGCGACTTTGGCGACCGACAGTGTGAGCCCTGTCTATCAGCTTTATTTGATTCAATCAAGAAGAGTATAAATAAGTGTACCATTTGACCTGTTTGAGGATTCTTGTGCATCAACGGTGGACCTCTGATGTGATTCCACATTTGACCAGATGTCATAGCAAAAATAATAGCCTGTCAATCAAAACAAATATCATTGTACTGGTGTGTTAAATGTTATGCAACACTACAATTAACCTAAATCAAAGCATATTCTGGATATAAATAAAGTAGGAGACAGAGAGACAGAGACATGGGGCTTAACTTCCACCGACAAACTAGGTCACTTCAAGACTAACACATGATTCAATTTTATTTCAATAATTCGCTTGCGAGTAGGGGTGCTTAACAGTGGGAGGAAACCGGAGGACAAGGAGAAAAGCCACGAGGTTGGACAGATGACCCTACTCCTTGTCACGTATGACTAGGGAATCGAAACCACGCCAGTTGACTCAATGACAGACCTTATGATACAGGCTAACCATTCGGCCATCCCCCCACACCCGAAGAAGGAGACAAGTAAACGATAAGATATAATCATCTTCAAAACATTGCTTTAAATTAATATGGTGCTATATAATAAATTTAAATACTTACCAAGGCACCTATTCCCCAAGAAGTTTTATTATACAAGAATTCAAGATTATTACGTTTGAGGTAGAGTAGACCACCAATCAGAGAGAACAGCAGGGCCAGTGCCAAGGTACCAGAATAATTTGGTGGACGGAAAACACGAACCTAAAAATAGACAACTTTTTATTAACTTTATATTTCGGGTAATGGTAGAGGATCTGCAAAGCTGTATTTTATATATTATTGTGGCACTGAATTCCAGGGTGGAAACATCAGTTTAATTGTTTTAGTGACCAGAAAACAAATTTTGATATGAAAGGTTACGTGCCCTTGGCATGCTACAGATCGGCACAACACAGGCGGTTGTGGCGCGGACGATGAATGTTTCTCAGTCTGTCATAAGCAGGCTATGGTCCAGATACCGTGATACACAATCTGTACAGGACAGACCACGCTCAGGTTGACCAAGGGCGACAACTCAAGCCCAGGATCGATTTATCCATACCTTGGCCATGAGAAATCGTGTCATCACAGCAAATCAGTTCAGCACTCGTCTTCAAACAGACACTGGTGTGAGAGTGAGTGGCCAGACGATTCGGAATCGACTGCATAGGGGTCATCTTCGCGCCCGACGTCCTCGCGTGATCCCTTGTTTGAGAGATCATCACATTCAGGCAAGACGTCGTTGGTGTAGGGATCGTCAACACTGGGATAATTGACGCTGGAGCAATGTGATGTTTTCAGATGAGTCAAGGTTCACTGTTGATTTTTTTGACAAACGTAGGAGGGTGTGGCGTCGTCGAAACGAGCGCTTCCAAGACGTTAACGTCATCAGACATGATCGATTTGGGGGTGGTTCTGTTATGGTGTGGGGAGGCATCACTGTTGCTGGAAGAACGGCTTTACATGTTGTTGCAGGGCGTGTTACAGGCCAGTACTACCGGGAAAACATCTTGGCAGTCCATGTTGTGCCATTCGCACTACGTCATGGCTGCCGTTTCATCTTCCAGGATGACAACGCAAGATGTCACAGGGCCAGGATCGTTACAGGTTACCTCCAACAACAGAACATCACCACATTACCTTGGCCAGCACTGAGTCCCGACCTCTCCCCCATCGAGCATGTCTGGGACATGCTTGGACAGAGGTTACGTCAACGACGTCCTGCCATTGTCCAAGAACTTGCTGCTGCGTTGCAACAGGAATGGGACAATCTGGACCAAAATGACCTTAGATGTCTCATTAGGAGTATGCCACGTCGGATCAATGCTTGTTTCGCAAACAGAGGAGGATTTACCCGTTACTGACTTTGTTGTGATGCTGTGGTAACTTTGCTGTTTGACCCCGGGTATCATTTTACCCTTATAATGGTCAGTCTGTGCCTTACTTAGTCTAACGATCATTTGGAATAAATCGATGAATGTGAACTTCATTTCATTTTGTCATTTGTTTCTTCGTCAGTTTCATTTGGTGACTTTAATAACACTTAAAAATCAAATATCCCCTACTTTTTTTGAATAGTATATTATAAGTAATTTTATTGTAACTACATTTTTTAGTTCACTGAACATTATTGACTTTTAAAGCTATACCTGGATGTCTGTTCTTTCTTGGACCTATCTGGCTATTTGTTCAGCAGCAAAACCAACCCTGTCAGGTAATAAAATAATTAAAACTGAGGATGAACGATTAATTCAATACACAACGTACGCCTCATTATTCTCAAAACATATCCGTATCTATTCAATAGGATATTCACTATTTGTTGAAAATGTATACATTGTTACAAGACGGACGAACGGCCACCTCTATAGCCACCCATTTCTCATCACAAGACAAAAACAGTTAAACATGATTTATTACCGGTAACAAAAACACAACATATATACAAACACAAAACACACATATTCAATATCCAACCCCCATGTCGACAAAGTTTATCAATTATCACCAGGAACCACTGTATGCAACGAAGTTTCACTTTTGGTTCTGTTATACACGCGATTAAACACCATATAACGAGGCACAAATCACTACTTGATACGATCTGAACACAGACTCTGTTTTACTGTGTCGAATTACATTAAACAAATCACTACTTGATACGAGCTGAACACAGACTCTGTTTTACTGTGTCGAATTACATTAATTAAACATATTACAATTTACTGCCATAGATTGTAGTCGTTTTACCCCAATGTCCGTCACTTAAGACTATATACACAATGTCACCAAGACCATCATTTGCCATTCAAAGACAAGAAATATTATGTCACCAAGACTATCATTTGCCATTCAAAGACAAGAAATTCACCTAGGACTTTCACAAATACAATTAAAAGTTACATGTAACACAGATTAGACATTAGACATGTCGCTTACTCCCTACTATACTTCGGGAACAGCAACAGACAAATTCTGAATAACTTCTTATATACTCTACCTCAACTACAACTCACAAACAGCATGCTTTCCAGTCAGTCATATACACACATACCCATCACTTGTGACTTTATAATTGATAACCAGAACATCTTGTTGAATGAAATACATTTATTTCTGTCTGGATAATCAGTAATCAATCTATGGCAGTAAACAGGGTCAATAAGTACATTAAAGAGACAGTACCCAATTCAATAAAGGGGCAATACCTCCCTCAAAGCATGATTTTGTGACATACATGAACAGTGTAAATAAGAAGTAATTAAAAATATGTCTTATACGTCTTACCGATGAATATCCATGGTGTCACCCTTCTTGGGTTTTCCTTTTGCAGGAAAGTGCATAAACACTGGTGCAGTATTTAATTTCAGCTGGAAAACACAGAATAATAATATAAGTAAACTAGACCTGCATGCAGGAATGACGGGTTTCACTGGTGCCACGTCACTTTCGGTGCCACGTTACCCTTGAACATATGTCACTTCCGATAACAATGAAACCATTAAACAGGTTTCCACATAAGCATTGCAAACATCAAATAAAATGGAGGAAGAATCAACCAAATCCAGCAATATCAATTCATTTTATATATATGTTACTTGTAAGTGATCCTGGCAAAATTTCATTACTTCCGGTGATAATGAAAATGTTCAATTAGTTTTAAGAAATCATAAATGGCATAAGGCATCATATGGCGAAAATTGTATGTAAATCGAATAAGAATTGCCAATTTTATAGACCAAAAACCTTGAAAAGTGACTTGTAGAAAATCGTCTATTTCTCGGCAACCGTACAAGTTAGAAACTATTTTTTGGTATCTATATGATCGTATGGGTTCAGTCTATTTGTTGATTGGAATCAAATATCATAATTTGAAATATATTACAAGTCAGACTCGTTTGAAAAAAATATCTGTTTTGAAGGCTAAAAATACAGTTTTTGCCAAAATGACATTACTTCTGGTAACATTGAAAATGTTAAATTAGTTCTATTAAATCATAAATGACATAAGATATCATATGGTGAAAATTTTATGAAAATCGAATAATAACTGACACTTTTATAGACCAAAAACCTTGAAAAGTGACTTCTGGAAAATCGCCCATTTCTCTGAAACCGTACAAGTTAGAATCCATTTTGTGGTATCTGTATGATCGTATGGGTTCAATCTATTTGATCAATAGAATCAAATATCATAATTTGAAAAAAATAACAAGTACGACTCATTTGAATAAAATATTGTTTTTGAAGGCTAAAATTTAAGTTTTGAGCAAAATGACGTCATTTCCGGTGGAAGCGTAAGAGGTAAAATGGTTTGACATAGTCCACTATGGCATTAGGCATCCAATGGCGAAAGAAAATTGAAAATCAAATAATTATTGATTCTTTTACAACCAAAATTACGTGAAAAGTGACTCATGCAAAATTGCCTATTTCTCGGCAACTGCGCATATTACAAATTAATTTTCACATACATTCTCTTCGTATGGGTTATTACTACGAGTTTATGAATGTTACGAAGATATATTTTTTAATATGAAGACGCTGGATGGGTTGTAAATAGCTTATTTTGACACCTTTTTTCACCCTTTAATCCAAATTGCCTGAAAATGAAATCGAAATTAAAAAAACTGAGCCCGATGTTTTGTGCGCCTATACATGGCACATCTTTTCAGTCATATAAGATTTGAAAAAAATAATATTTGCTTTCAAAAAGTTGTACCGAACTGTCAAAATTGTAGTTTTTGCTAAATTTAAGTCACTTCCGGTGCAGACAGGAAACTTCATCGGTAACAACAAAAATGTCATTTGGGGCCACCGAGCATATGAACTTTGTTTTATACAAATCGGGTAATAAATAATTTATCTATAACCGATCAACTGAATTAGCCAATAGCGGCCACGGAAAATTATCGGGACAAAAAATGTTAACATATTTGCCCAAATCAGACGACCCTTTAACCCTGGGTAAAAGGCCATCAAAAAATATTCATTAATAAAAATTTTTTTTGTCAAAATTTTAATTTCCAAACTTTGGCGCCTAATATTTCCGAAGATTCGTCGAAATTCAAAATTCTAAAGAACCGTGGCTATGTGCCTTGTCTCTGGCTATGCCAAAATCTACCAAACGTTACAATCCAACAATTGTTGTTAATATTATGGCATTATTTAAAAAGATAGGCTGGCACTGCCAGGCAGGATACGCCCACATTTTCGAGAGATGGATAGAGAACAAACAATACGGAAAGTGATTTTTCCTACATCATTAAGTCCTGTATTTCATACTGTATTGGGAGCAGCCATTTTGTTGGTCAGTTCCAGTCTGATATTCATGAAATTCGAAGTCGACAATGATTATGGTGTGACGGTACACAACCTAGAAATGTGACTTTTCGTCAAAATCGGATAAGAATTGTGACCTGTACAGAGTCAACAACCATGATATACCATATCTTTACACTATTCGCGTACAAACGGCGACCATTTCGTCCGGCAATTTTGGTACCATTTTCACGAAATTCGAATAATTCAGGAAGTTACGATCCGATATGCGCAAATACCGAAAGGAACCAAGATCTTTGGGTTATAACCATGCATTTCAAGTTTCATCAAAATCGAATTAAAATTGTGACCTTTACAGGGTCCACAACCTTGATATATACCATTTTTTAACAGTATTCACGTACAAACGGTGGCCATTTTGTATGGCAATTTTGGTCTGATTTTCCCGAAATTCGAACTCAACCTTCCTTACGGTGTAACGGTAATATAATCAAACGTTTTTTTAAATCGGATAATAATTGTGACCTCCAAGCTAAAAAAAAAGGCGATTTTGCGTATAATCAGGGGCCATAATTCAGGAAGTTACGATCCGATATGCGCAAATATCGAAAAGAAGCAAGATCTTTGGGTTATAACCTTGAATTTCAAGTTTCATCACAATCGAATCAAAATTGTGACCTCCACAGGGTCCACAACCTTGATATACCATTTTTTAACAGTATTCGCGTACAAACGGCGGCCATTTTGTATGGCAATTTTCGTCCGATTTTCCCGAAATTCGAACTCAACCTTCCTTAGGCTGTAACGGTGATATAATCAAACGTTTTTTTAAATCGAATAATAATTGTGACCTCCAAGCTAAAAAAAAGGCGATTTTGCGTATAATCAGGGGCCATAATTCAGGAAGTTACGATCCGATATGCGCAAATATCGAAAGGAAGCGAGATCTTTGGGTTATAACCATGAATTTCAAGTTTCATCAAAATCGAATCAAAATTGTGACCTCCACAGGGTCCACAACCTTGATATACCATTTTTTAACAGTATTCGCGTACTAACGGCGGCCATTTTGTATGGCAATTTTCATCCGATTTTCCCGAAATTCGAACTCAACCTTCCTTAGGGTGTAACGGTGATATAATCAAACGGTTTTTTAAATCGAATAATAATTGTGACCTCCAGAGGGACCACAAGCTAAAAAGGGTGATTTTTCGGACAATCAGGGGCCATAATTCAGGAAATTACATTCGGATAGCCGCAAATATCGAAAGGAACCAAGATCTTTGAGTTACAAACATGCATGTCAAGTTTCATCAAAATCGGTTCAAAATTGTGACCTCTATAGGGTCCACAAGCTAAAAACGTGATTTTTCGTACAATCAGGGGCCATAATCCATGAAGTTTTGATCCGATACATGCCAATATCGAAAGGAACCGAGATCTTTTGGGGATAAACCTATATTTCAAGTTTCGTCAAAATCGGATAAGAATTGTGACCTGTAGAGAGTCCACAAACAAATTGTGGACGGACGGACGGACGGACGTCCGGACGGACAGGGGCGACGACATAATACGTCCACATGACAACTTCGGTGATTTCGGATATTTCGCATTGTCGCAGGACGTTTGAAATAGCTTTAATCTCTAAGTCACACCCACTTTCCCGGTAAAACCGAAAAAATTGGATCAATCCGACAAGTAGAATGCGTGTAGAATACTTTTACTTACTGACTGAAATACATCTGGACCCTCATCATAGTCCACCATCGTAAAGAACAAACGATCGGAAAACTGCTGAGAATATCTCCAAGAATTAGCCAGGATCAAATATTCATCATTTGCTTGTCTGGAATAAGATATTTAATAATCATAAAATAAATGACATGCTATTAAAGTAGCTAAGTCTCTAACTCAATATCATCAATTTAAATCAACATTGATGGTGTGGTCTTACCAGGAAAAGATGGGCTTCTGATATCCAATATTTAAGACGAAATAATTTTTATACCATTGGTACACGAATCGTGTACCATACGGCGTTTCAGACTCATTTTCAGCTAGGGACCCAAAGAACAAGGCTAGGTATACTCCACATTACATCTCAAACGGTGAGCATGCGCAATAAATACTATGTAGAATGGAATAACCAGACGCTATATATATTGTAATTCAATAGAGATTTCTGGTATACTTCGCAAAACATAACTGATTTGATATTAGAGTAAAAACGGAAACGATTGAATGTAAATCAGTTTATATACATTCATATTACATTATTATATGGCTTCTAATTCAAGGCAGGGAAATACTTGCCAACTGACAATTCATAACAATCATAAATTCTGACAGATATGAACATAAACAATCTGCATCTTAAGCAAGCTGTCTGAAGACAAGTCAAATCACCAGTCACAGCATCTATAGGATCACTTTAATTGGATAATAAAATAAAGTTAACTCACTTGCAAACTGAACATTGCCTTTTAGATTGAAGAGCTGTTAACATAACAATAACAGAATAATTCTTTGGTGGTGTTTTCACTAATTCACGGAACTTGTCCCCAGTCAAACGAATCACCGATTTTTTGTTGTTCCATTCTGTTAGTTGGGAAACTTTATCTGATAACGAATCCTGGAATGAGACAAGTATTTGTTACCTTTTTTATTATCTACGTATAATGGGGTTCATGAACCAATTCTACTTACAGCTCTTTCGAGACAAATAGGGACGAACAGGAATGGTCAGATGACAGCGTCACATCACAGACTGAAGTGTGGGCTGGATGGCCAGATCATCCGATGGTTTAGCAATTAGTGAATGTACGTTTGATAATAAGGTCTGTCATTGAGTCAACTCGCGTGTCATTTTGATTCCCTGCTTTAGGATTAGGGTGGCCTGTCAAACCTCCCAGGGTTGATCCGAGTACTAAAGGGAAGAGTGTGGTGTTTTGGACTGGAGTGTCGTATTTCATTTTTAATTGAGATCAGTGACAGTCAAGCCTGCCAATGGCAATGGCCCAATGTCAGTCTCTCTGTGAAACTGAAAGGGTAACAAGAAGGTAGTGTTGTCATTTCTAGGAATTATTTTCCTCAATGGTTATAATTCAGGTTAGGTCAGTTGTGTTGGTTATAGGCCTAAATAGGATTATTTATAATATACCCCGGTAATATTAATAAATGATATTTGTGTTGATATCAATCATTGGAATCGGAATCTAATTTCTTCGGTTTGTTGACATGCAGACATGTTCAACGATTATTTTCGGCTAATACCAGGTTCTTCTTTCCTTCCTCCAATTGAAATAGAAGAGCATAATTACCTCCTTCTTTTTGTAAACTGAGTCAGTTACTGAAATGCATATTAATAATGCCAAAATCGTAAAAAGATACGACATCGCAGACATGCTTCGATGTTTTAATTAGAAGGCCGACGTGGATGTAATCGTAATACTGATTGGTGAACACAGTCTGAGCCAATCAAAATAACTTTAACAAACGACGAGAAATTAGTCACGTGATTTAGATGTGGATACACCACAGAGTAAATTTTTACTCTGTGGATACACCTCAGAACTGTACTAAACACACGACACTGTGCTGTGTCGGTGTTTTGTCTGTATACGATATCACCTTAGTTAGGGGGAAGTGGACGTTAAACCCCACTGAAAATATAGAAATCTAAATCACGAGACCATATCAGATGTTTATACCTGTAAGGAAGTCAGGTCAATTGTTAGGCCTACTCAAACACTTTTTTATTTCATATTGCCGCCAGTCATTATATTCGATGGCTGAATTGTTAGATACCAAGCTAATTTTTATTAGCCGATACTAGTGACGTGCCACGCGAGTTAGGTGTCATAGTTCGAGGATTCAAGGATAGATTTGGACATTTCTCCTAAATAATCTCACGATACGTTCTTCAACTATGGGTTTTAATAATTATGATGCTTGGCCCACAATGAAATTTTAGCTTACAGGCCTAATATTCATAGGGAAAGGCCTTGTTTAGCTTGTGCAACCCCCCTCCCCCTCTAAAATTAATATACCAAAAAATTTAAAAAATCTATGATAGATGTTTTATTTAGAGTCTATGAATTCATTGTTACACCGATACAGCGCAGTGTCGTGTATATAGTAGGCTACAGTTCTGAGGTGTATCCAAATAGGGACTACTCCAAATTGTGTATTAATTTTGACGACAAATTTTGAAATATTCGGACAGTGACTCATTTTAATTTTAACCGTGAGTTTTAATAATTGCTTGGCCCACAATGAAATTTTAGCTTACAGGCCTAATATTCATAGGTAAAGGCCTTGTTTAGCTTGTGCCCCCCCCCCTCTCTAAAATTAAGATACCAAAACATTAAAAAAAAAATCTACGATAGAAGTTTTATTTAGAGTCTACATGAATTCATAATAATAATATTAGATTGATTTTAGTGCTTAGCCAATCAAAATTGAAGTATCTACTAAAATTGGATTTTATCTTAAAATAGCATTATGCAAGAGCAAAATCTGCTTATTACAGGTCTTTCTGCCTGAGATGTTATCTAAATAATCAATTAGACATTAATTAACATATCCAGACCATAATAAACTCTTTATGTCAAGGCTAGCGTTCGATGTGGGCGGATTAAATTCTTATATGCCGCTTTATGGCCGTTGATAATTAAATCAATCAAGTGGATAATCGAGACTATGCTGTTTATATTAAGGATTTGAGTAATGATGACCGAGGCTATGGAATATCTTAAATTAGAATCCTATATACTGCTTAAAGCTCATTGATAATTAAAACATACGCCCACACAGCAGCCAAATCGTCCGGGCAGTTAACAAGAGTTGTCGCATATTAAGGAATTATCAGAAAATCATTAGAATTTGTTCTGTTTTTATAATCAAACGGTTTTTTTTAAATCAGATAATAATAGTGACCTACAGAGGGACCACAAGCTAAAAAGGGTGATTTTTCGTACAATCAGGGGACATAATTCAGGAAGTAATGACCCGATGGGCGCAAATATCGAAAGGAACCAAGATCTTTGGGTTATAAACATACATGTCAAGTTTCATCATAATCGATTCAAAATTGTGACCTCTATAGGGTCCACAACCTTGATATAACATATTTTCACACTATTCGTGTACAAACGGCGGCCATTTTGTCCGTCAATTCTAGTCTGATTTTCACGTAATTCAAACTCTGTCTTCATTACCATGTAACGGTGATATAGTCAAACATTTTTTTAAATCGGATAATAATTTTGACCTCCAGAGGGACCACAAGCTAACAAAAGCGATTTTTCGGACAATCTGGGGACATAATTCAGGAAGTTATGATCCAATGGGCGCAAATATCGAAAGGAACCAAGATCTTTGGGTTATAAAAATACATGTCAAGTTTCATCAAAATCGGTTCAAAATTGTGACCTCTATAAGGTCCACAACCTTTATATAACATATTTTCACACTATTCGCGTATAAACGGCGGCCATTTTGTCCGTCAATTTTGGTCCGATTTTCACAAAATTCAAACTCAACCTTCAGAACAATGGAATGGTGATAAAATCAAACGGTTTTGTAAATCGGATAACAATTTTGACCTCCAGAGGGACCAAAAGCCAACAAAAGCGATTTTTCGGACAATCCGGGGACATAATTCAGGAAGTTATGATCCAATGGGCGCAAATATCGAAAGGAACCAAGATCTTTGAGTTATATACATACATGTCAAGTTTCATCAAAATTGGTTCAAAATTGTGACCTCTATAAGGTCCACAACCTTGATATAACATATTTTCACACTATTCGCGTACAAACGGCGGCAATTTTGTCCGTTAATTTTGGTCCGAATTACACGCAATTCAAACTCTCTCTTCATTACCATGTAACGGTGATATAGTCAAACGGTTTTTTAAATCGGATAACAATTTTGAACTCCAGAGGGACCACAAGCTAAAAAGGGCAATTGTGACCTCTACACTGTTCACAAGCTAAAAGATAGGCTGGCACTGCCAGGCAGGATACGCCCACATTTTCGAGAGATGGACAGAACAAGCAATACCGAAAGTGATTTTTCCTACATCTTTAGGACCTGTATTTCATACTGTATTGGGAGCAGCCATTTAGTTGGTCAGTTCCAGTCTGATATTAATGAAATTCGAAACCGACAATGATTATGGTGTGACGGTACACAACCTAGAAATGTGACTTTTCATCAAAATCGGATAAGAATTGTGACCTGTAGAGAGTCCACAACCATGATATACCATATTTTTACACTATTCGCGTACAAACGGCGACCATTTCGTCCGGCAATTTTGGTACGATTTTCACGAAATTAGAACTCAACTTTCCTCATCAAAATCGAATTAAAATTGTGACCTATACAGGGTCCACAACCATGATATATCATTTTTTTAACAGTATTCGCGTACAAACGGCGGCCATTTTGGCTGTCAATTTTGGTCCGATTTTCCCGAAATTCAAACTCAGCCTTCCTTACAGTGTAACGGTGATATAATCAAACGTTTTTTTAAATTGGATAATAATTATGACCTCCAGAGGGACCACAAGCTAAAGAAAGGGGGATTTTGCGTATAACCAGGGGCCATAATTCAGGAAGTTACGATCCGATATGCGCAAATATCGAAAAGAACCAAGATCTTTGGGTTATAACCATGAATTTCAAGTTTCATCAAAATCGAATTAAAATTGTGACCTTTACAGGGTCCACAACCTTGATATACCATTTTTTAAGAGTATTCGCGTACAAACGGCGGCCATTTTGTATGGCAATTTTGGTCTGATTTTCCTGAAATTCACACTCAACCTTCCTTACGGTGTAACTGTAATATAATCAAACGTTTTTTTAAATCGGATAATAATTGTGACCTCCAAGCTAAAAAAAAGGCGATTTTGTGTATAATCAGGGGCCATAATTCAGGAAGTTACGATCCGATATGCGCAAATATCGAAAGGAAGCAAGATCTTTGGGTTATAACCATGAATTTCAAGTTTCATCAAAATCGAATCAAAATTGTGACCTCCACAGGGTCCACAATCTTGATATACCATTTTTTAACAGTATTCGCGTACAAACGGCGGCCATTTTGTATGGCAATTTTCGTCCTATTTTCCCGAAATTCAAACTCAACCTTCCTTAGGGTATAACGGTGATATAATCAAACGTTTTTTTAAATCGAAAAATAATTGTGACCTCCAAGCTAAAAAGATAGGCTGGCACTGCCAGGCAGGATACGCCCACATTTTCGAGAGATGGACAGAGAACAAGCAATACCGAAAGCGATTTTTCCTACATCTTTACGTCCTGTATTTCATACTGTATTGGGAGCAGCCATTTAGTTGGTCAGTTCCAGTCTGATATTAATGAAACTCGAAACCGACAATGATTATGGTGTGACGGTACACAACCTAGAAATGTGACTTTTCATCAAAATCGGATAAGAATTGTGACCTGTAGCGAGTCCACAACCATGATATACCATATTTTTACACTATTCGCGTACAAACGGCGACCATTTTGTCCGGCAATTTTGGTACGATTTTCACGAAATTAGAACTCAACCTTCCTCATCAAAATCGAATCAAAATTGTGACCTCCACAGGGTCCACAACCTTGATATACCATTTTTTAACAGTATTCGGTTACAAACGGCGGCCATTTTGTATGGCAATTTTCGTCCGATTTTCCCGAAATTCGAACTCAACCTTCCTTAGGGTGTAACGGTGATATAATCAAACGATTTTTTAAATCGAATAATAATTGTGACCTCCAGAGGGATAACAAGCTAAAAAGGGTGATTTTTCGGACAATCAGGGGCCATAATTCAGGAAATTACATTCCGTAAGCCGCAAATATCGAAAGGAACCAAGATCTTTGGGTTACAAACATGCATGTCAAGTTTCATCAAAATCGGTTCAAAATTGTGACCTCTATAGGGTCCACAAGCTAAAAACGTGATTTTTCGTACAATCAGGGGCCATAATCCATGAAGTTTTGATCCGATACATGCCAATATCGAAAGCAGCCGAGAACTTTTGGGGATAAACTTATATTTCAAGTTTCGTCAAAATCGGATAAGAATTGTGACCTGTAGAGCGTCCACAAACAAATTGTGGACGGACGTACAGGGGCGACGACATAATACGTCCACATGAAAATGTGGGCGTATAAAAAAGGCGATTTTGCGTATAATCAGGGGCCATAATTCAGGAAGTTACGATCCGATATGCGCAAATATCGAAAGGAAGCAAGATCTTTGGGTTATAACCATGAATTTCAAGTTTCATCAAAATCGAATCAAAATTGTGACCTCCACAGGGTCCACAACCTTGATATACCATTTTTTAACAGTATTCGCGTACAAACGGCGGCCATTTTGTATGGCAATTTTCGTCCGATTTTCCCGAAATTTGAACTCAACCTTCCTTACGGTGTAACGGTAATATAATCAAACGTTTTTTCAAATCGGATAATAATTGTGACCTCCAGAGGCACCACAAGCTAAAAAAAAAGGCGATTTTGGTTTAATCAGGGGCCATAATTCAGGAAGTTACGATCCGATATGCGCAAATATCGAAAGGAAGCAAGATCTTTGGGTTATAACCATGAATTTCAAGTTTCATCAAAATTGAATCAAAATTGTGACCTCCACAGGGTCCACAACCTTGATATACCATTTTTTAACAGTATTCGCGTACAAACGGCGGCCATTTTGTATGGCAATTTTCGTCCGATTTTCCCGAAATTCGAACTCTACCTTCCTTAGGGTGTAACGGTGATATAATCAAACGTTTTTTTAAATCGGATAATAATTGTGACCTCCAGAGGGACCACAAGCTAAAAAGGGTGATTTTTCGGACAATCAGGGGCCATAATTCAGGAAATTAGATTCCGATAGCCGCAAATATCGAAAGGAACCAAGATCTTTGGGTTACAAACATGCATGTCAAGTTTCATCATAATCGGTTCAAAATTGTGACCTCTATAGGGTCCACAAGCTAAAAACGTGATTTTTCGTACAATCAGGGGCCATAATCCATGAAGTTTTGATCTGATACATGCCAATATCGAAAGCAGCCGAGATCTTTTGGGGATAAACCTATTTTTCAAGTTTCGTCAAAATCGGATAAGAATTGTGACCTGTAGAGAGTCCACAAACAAATTGTGGACGGACAGGGGCGACGACATAATACGTCCATATGAAAATGTGGGCGTATAAAAATTGTGACCTGTAGACTGTTCACAAACAATTGTGGACGGACGGACGGACGAACAGGGGCGACGACAATATACGTCCTTATGAAAATGTGGGCGTATAAAAATGGATTATCAATAGGGGTGACTATTGTTGGTAATTATCGCTATTGCGATAGTACTGCTATTGGGTAAACAGCTATTGCAATACTATTACTATTGGGGATCAAATATTGCGATACTATTGGACTATTGGATAGTTTGATCTGTTTATTAGTTTAGGTTTAAAACACATTTATAACATTTGATCAAACTAAAAATTTTGAAACACTACAAAGTTCCAGGTAATGTTAGATAATATCATACAAGTAGACTCCGCATAATATAACGGATGCGGACACAACAGTTTCGTCCTGATTTTTGTAATAAAAATTTCTTGTTTTCAATGTCTTTTTTATAAGGGACACACTATAACGGACAATGGTCCCTAATTGACAAATCAATGTAAGAGTTCATTTTTATAATGGACTCTCGAATTAACAGAACAAAATAATGATATTACTGATTATATTATCGATGACCGAAATACTTTTCCCAGAAAATAACCATACTGATTTTTAGCGTTATCACAATTACAAAATTCTTGAATTGGGTAATTGCCTTGCCAAAAATCGTATCGGTTGGGCTGTGTAAGACATTCCCGCATTCTGACTTACCTCTTCTGCTTTAACTGCTAATTAAAAATTGAGTACTGGCAATAGATTACAATTCACTAGTTGAACATCTCCCATAACCCAGTACGTAATATTTTAACACGTATATCGGTAATCATATCGACAAAAAACCCCACAGAAGCGACACAAGACGGAACAGATAAAAGCAAAAAACACCATGTGTCTTCTAAAGGGGCGGCAAAATGGTGGGGGGGGGGGGGGCGAGTAGAAGAGGGTCTTAGATGGCATCTTGGGTACACGGTAACGTCGTATTCTGATTGTGAATTAAATAATAAAGTGCATTGGTTTTTTTCTTTATAATATTTAAAATTGTATATTATTAATATTACATTGGTAGTTTAGTAACTAAAAGCATAGCCAATTTTCCTGTCACATGGCGGCACGCTTTCAGCATGTCTGTTATTGGCGTACGTGACCATTTTCAGCTTTTTCACGCCAAAATCAACCATTTTACACATTTCTTAGTAAACCATGCCTAATATGGTAGACGAAGATTTCCACGTGACATTGAGATCGTGTAACGCTATTTTAGTGATAACAAAGCCCTTTGCTAAAAATTCAAAGTAATTATTCAACAAATACGAGTGAATTTACGCCATTTTACTTTCGCTATTACGAACTATCGAAACTATCGATAGTTTGCTTGACTATCGCAATTTTTATCGATAGTTTCTTTTTATTATCGATACATACTATCAACAGTCAAACTATCGCGATGCATCAATTGTTCGATGTATCGTTACACCCCTAATTATCAAGACTATGCTGCTTTTTATCGTACTGACTTTAGTAATGATGATCAAGGTTTATGCAGGAATTTCAATCGCTTAAATCTCGGCTCATAGTGGATCAATTTGACTGAAATTTTCAGAAAATTACCTTTACCGTATCTAGTTTTTAATTATCATAGTGAAAACTGCCAACCATAATGGGTCTTAAAGAAAAATACATTCTGAAAACTAGACCCTCACTCAAAGAAATGATCTGACAGACATGGCATCTAACAACGGTTTATTTATAGCTTATGTTATCTCCTGACAAATTCAAAGTTTTGAGAGAGATTAAAGCAAATTTTTGATAGATAAATTAGTTTGAATATGTTTTTAGTCCAAATATGCCATCAAATCACACAGTTTGGATGCAGAAAGTATGTTCAAGATAAACTTGACACACAGCTGAAACAAATATCTGAGTATTGACTTGAAACATTTGGATCAAACAACCGCAAGTAATCGCTGTGGGCAGCTAGCTCTAAAACTATATAAACAATTAAACAGGCTAACCTGAAATACAGTTTTGAAAGGTGCACCTGTTCCAGCACTGTCATCCCCATATCTCTGACGTAAAACCCTCTTCTGAAAAATCAAATCGGTATGTTTAAACCTGATTTATATTCTGAAATTAAAAACAACAAATCAAGTATAAAATGAAAAGAAATGGGGTTTAACTTCCTACTTTTCTGTTCCTAAACTGGGCTAATGAAGACAGCCATACAACATACAGTTTGCTATGAGGGAAATTTGCCAGGGCAACGGCGCTACGGCCTGCTCTTATATCGAATTCCAACTGCCAAGGGATCTTTTATGTGCATGCCAGCTTTGTACACGGGACTTCAGTTTTTCGTCCCATCCAAACGACTAGACAACTGTCCTGTACACGAAGTGTCATCCAAAAGAGTTTTATAAAGAAAAATGCTAAAACCGACGAGAAAAATGAAAATGTACCCTAGTTAGGGGGACCCAAAAGGCAGACAAAAGGGCCCCCACGCTTGACAAAAGGGCCCCTCTGGCCAAGGGAAAGGGCCCTCGTGTCCAAGTCAATCGTTTCTATACACTGTTACTGTCAAATCCATCAATCAAGATGAACCTAAGTTATCTTGTCCCAAAGTATCAAGCAATCAAATTGCTTATCTCTGCTTAACCTAGGCGGAAAATGCTCATCTTCGAACTCCATCAAGGCATTGACCTAATAAGCATATACACCAAGTTTGAACATTTTAACTCAATTAGAAGGAGAGTTATTTTGTTCCAAAGTCTCAACCAATCAAATTGCTTATCTCTGCTTAACCTAGGTGGAAAATGCTCATCTTCAAACTCCATCAAGGCATTGACCTAATAAACACATACACCAAGTTTGAACATTTTAACTCAATTAGAAGGAGAGTTATTGTGTTCCAAAGTCTCGACCAATCAAATTGCGTATCGCTCTGCTTATCCTTAGCAGAAAATGCTCATTATCGAACATAGTCAAGGTATTACTGTAATGAAACTATACACCAAGTTTCATCACTCTCACTTAATTAGAACTAAAGTTATCGTGTCTAAAATCATCAACCAATCAAACTGCTTACCCTGAGCAAAAAATGCTCATTATCGATCTTAGTCAAGGTATTACTGTAATGAAACTATACACCAAGTTTCATCACTCTCACTTAATTAGAACTAAAGTTATCGTGTCCCAAAGCATCAACCAATAAAATTGCTTATCTCTGCTTACCCTAAGCGGAAAATGCTCATCTTTGAACTCCATCAAGGCTTTGACCCAATAAGCATATACACCAAGTTCAAACATTTTAACTCAATGAGAAGGAGAGTTATTGTGTTCCAAAGTCTCGACCAATCAAATTGCTTATCGCTCTGCTTACCCTGAGCAGAAAATACTCATTATCGAACTTAGTCAAGGTATTTAATGTAATCAAACTATACACCAAGTTTCATCACTCTCACTTAATTAGAACTAAAGTTATCGTGTCCCAAAGCATCAACCAATCAAATTGCTTATCTCTGCTTACCCTAAGCGGAAAATGCTCATCTTCGAACTCCATCAAGGCATTGACCTAATAAGCATATACACCAAGTTTGAACATTTTAACTCAATTAGAAGGAGAGTTATTGTGTTCCAAAGTCTCAACCAATCAAATTGCGTATCCCTCTGCTCATTATCGAACTTAGCGGAAAATGCTCAACTTCGAACTCCATCAAGGCATTGACCTAATAAACACATACACCAAGTTTGAACATTCTAGCTCAATTAGGAAGAGAGTTATTGTGTCCCAAAAAGTGTGACGGACAGACGGACAGACAGACGAACCCATTTTAATAGTCGCCCAACTTTCTTCGAAAGGCATGGGACAATAAACCAAGGCTCGATTTTCAGTTTCCGTAAGTGGCGTCCATATAACTGTTTAACGAAGATATAGTGGGAATTGTTTAATCCGTTCAATATCTTAGTGATGTGATGACCTACAGGGTTTATTACGGTTTGTCATGTATAGCCAAAGTCACAATTTGCGATAAAAATAGTGTCAATTAACATTCATTTTGGCGACAATTCTGGTGATAACATTTTGCAGTACTGGCAATTCTCTTTGAGAACAGGCAGAAAAAAATCTTAAAATGCTAATTGTATTTATCCTGGATTAACCATTTTATTGAGTGTAAATCACATGGCGGGATACTATAAATTAATCAATAGCTGATAATCCTGATCGCGTTAATGAGTAATAGGATGTTTATCTCTGCTTATCCTAAGCAGAAAATGCTCATCTTCAAGCTCCGTCAAGTATTCACATAATAAACACCTACATCAAGTTTGAAAATTCTAGCTCAATTAGAAGCACAGTTATTGTGTCCCAAAATGTGTGATAGACAGACGGACTGACCCATTTTAATAGTCCCCTGCTTTCTTCGTAAGGCAGGGGACAAAAATCTATTGGCTATCAATGTACATGTATGTCAGATTAATTGGTAATTGTGTCATAGATAGCTAATTTCATAGAGAAATATGGTTGAAATCGGGGCTGGGTACTTCCTGAATGCTCTTATGAAGGATCATGATTGGATTTAGTGAACGAACAAAAAATATAAAAAAAACTCCAGAACTAAATTTCAAATGGAATCACAGTAGCCTTCTGTAGACTATGTAATGTAATAATATGACTATTCGAAGCTAGACCCAAGTTCTTCAAATTATGATGAATTCTTTCTTTATATGTATAGGGGATTAATATTCCCTAAATTTTACTCTTTACGGAAATTAATGAATCCACTAAGATGACCATAAGATTTGTCTTTCTTGCTCTGATACAAGTTGTGTTGGGTTGTTTGGGGTTGTTTTGGGTAAATATATGGACTGGTGTGGGACAACCGTGATATACCATATTCTTACACCATTCAAGTGGCAATTTTGGTTCAATGTTCATGAAATTTAAACCATACATTCATTACAGTGCAACAGTGATATAATCAAACGTTTTATTAAATCAAGTAATAATTGTGACAACTAGACGGACCCTAAGCTAATAAAGGCAATTTTTCGTACAATCAGGGGCCATAATTTAGGACGTTACGATCTGATATGCGCAAATATGGAATGGATCAAAGATCTTTAGGTTATAAACATGTATTTCAAGTTTCATCAAAATCAAATTAAAACTAGACCTGCATGCAGGAATGACGGGTTTCACTTTTGCCATGTTACCTTTGAACTTGAACTTGTGTCACTTTTGGTGCTACGTTACCCTTGAACATATGTCCTTTCCGGTACCAATGAAACCAATATACAGGTTTGCACATAAGCATTGCACACATCAAATAAAATGGAAACAGAATCAAACAAATCCAGCAATTTTATTTTATACATTTGTTACATGTAATTGATCCTGACAAAATAACAGTACTTCCGGTGATAATGTAAATGTTCCCTTAGTCTTATGAAATCAGAAATGGCATAAGGCATCATATGGTGAAAATTTTATGTAAATCGAATAATAATTTCCACTTTTATAGACCAAAAACCTTGAAAAGTGACGTGTAGAAAATCGTCTATTTCTCGGCAACCGTACAAGTTAGAAACCATTTTTTGGTATTTATATGACCGTATGGGTTTAATCTATTTGTTGATTGGAATCAAATATCATAATTGTATAAACAT
This sequence comes from Patella depressa, assembly GCA_948474765.1. NCBI lineage: Eukaryota > Metazoa > Mollusca > Gastropoda > Patellidae > Patella > Patella depressa. The sequence goes on along the minus strand of OX419722.1, from coordinate 50,599,042 downwards.
TACAAATCAGACTCATTTGAATAAAATATCGGTTTTGAAGGCTTAAAATACAGTTTTTGCCAAAATGACGCTACTTCCGGTGATAATGAAAACGTTAAATTAGTTTTATAACATCGTCTATGACATTAGGCTTCAAAGGGTGAAAATTTTATGAAAATCAAATAATAATTGACACTTTTATGGGCCAAAAACCTTCAAAAGTGACTTTCAGAAAATCGCCTATATCTCGACAACCGAACAAGTTAGAAACAATTTTATGATATCTATTTGACCGTATGAGTTTTGTTAATATGTGAATTTAAACCAAAAGTTAATTTTATTATTACATGTGACATAATTCTTGGTTGAAAAAAAGATCGATTTTAAAAGTTAAAAATTGAGTTTTTGACTAAATGACGTCACTTCCGGTGTCAATTTTAAATAGTAACCAACATGATATGACGCACACTTGCTTTTTGAATCAAATGATGTCACTTTTGTGAATATCCATTAATAATTGACTATTTTACAGGCAACATTACGAAAACAGTGACTTATGCAAAACTGCCCATTTCTCGGCAACTGCTTATATTAGAAACTAATTTTAACATACATTCTCTTCGTATGGATTATAGTGACAGGTTTATAAAAGTTAAGTAAAAAAATTTTAAAATCTGAAAAGCCTGAATGGGTTGTAAATAGGTCAATTTTACGCCTTTTTTCACCCCTTAATCCAATTTGCTAGATAACACTTTTGGTAATAAAAAAAATAACAATTGGGACAACGAAGCATATGAACTTTGTTTTATACAAATCGAACAATAAAAAATTAATCTAGGACTGAAAAACTGAATTAGCTAATGGCGGCCAAGGAAAATTACTGAGACAAATTTGTTTAACATTTTTGCGCTAGTCAGATGACTCTTTAATTCTGTGCACAACACGACTAAATAATATTTATAAATAAAAACGTTAAATCGAATAATAATTGCCACTTTTAAAGACCAAAAAACATGAAAAGTGACTTGTAGAAAATCGGCTATTTCTCGGCAACCGTACAAGTTAGAAACCATTTTGTGGTATCTGTATGATCGTATGGGTTCATTCTATTTGTTGATTGGCATCAAATACCATAATTTGAAAAAGATTTCAAAACAGACTCATTTGAATAAAATATCTGTTTTGGAGGCTAAAAATACAGTTTTTGCCAAAATGACGTTACTTCCAGTGATAATGAAAATCTTAAATTACTTGTATGAAATCCCAAATGGCATTAGGTATAACATGGTGTGACGTTTATGAAAATCGAATAATAATTGACCCTTTTATGGCCCCGAAACCTTCAAAAGTGACCTGTAGAAAACCGTCTATTTCTCGGCAACCGAACAAGTTAGAAACCATTTTATGATATCTATATGACCATATGAGTTTAGTTTATATGTGAATTTAAACCAAAAGTTAAAATTATTAATACATATTAAGTTATTCTTGGTTGAATAAAACATTGATTTAAAAAAGTGTAAAATGCATTTTTTGACCAAATGATGTCACTTCCGGTGTCAATTTTAAATTGTAATCAACTTGATATGACGCTACGTGCTTTTTGAATCAAATGATGTCACTTTTATAAAAATCCAATAATAATTGACTATTTTACAGGCAAAATAACGAAAACAGTGACTTATGCAGAACTGCCCATTTCTTGGCAACTGCTTATATTACAAACGAATTTGAACATACATTTTCTTCGTATGGATTATAGCTACAAGTTTATAAAAGTTACGAAGAAATATTTTAAAATCTGAAAAGCCTGAATAGGTTGTAAATAGGCCAATTTTACACCATTTTTAGCCTCTTAATCGAATTTGCTCGAAAATGAAATCGAAATTAAAAAAACTGCTTCCTACATTTTTTGCGCCTTGAAAGGGCACACTCTTTGAGTCATATAATTTTTCAAAAAAATAATATTTGTTTATGAAGATCGTAAATAACTGTCAAAATTGTAGTTTTTGGTAAAATTATGCCACTTCCGGTGCCGACAGATAACACTTTCGGTAATAAAAAAAACGACAATTGATACAACGAAGCATATGAACTTTGTTTATACAAATCGAACAATAAAAAATTAATCTAGGACTGAAAAACTGAATTAGCCAATGGCGGCCAAGGTAAATTACTGAGACAAAATTTTTTAACATTTTTGCACTAGTCAGATGACCCTTTAATTCTGTGCACAATACGACTAAAAAATATTCATAAATAAAAAAGTTTTTTGTAAAATTTTAAATTTTCGAAATTTGGCGCCTAATATCTTCGAAGATTTGCCGAAAATCAAAAATCGAAAGAAGCGTAGCTATGTGCCCTGTCTCAGGCTATGCCAAAATGTATCGAAAGTTAAAATCCAATGATTATTGTTAAAATTACTGCAATATTTTTAAAAACGATAACTTCGGTGATTTCGGACATTTCGCATTGTCGCAGAACGTTCAAAATAGCTTTATCCTCTAAGTCACACCCACTTTCCCAGTAAAACCGAAGAAATCGTAACGATGCGACACGTAGTTGCTGAGATCTATTCAAATTGGAATCTGAATAATAATAATAATAACTAGACCTGCATGCAGGAATGACGGGTTTCACTGGTGCCACGTTACCCTTAAACATGTCACTTCCGGTGCCAAGTTACCCTTGAACATATGTCACTTCCGGTACCAGCGAAACCACTAAACAGGTTTCCAAATTAACATTGCACACAAATAAAATGGACGCAAAATCAACAAAATCCAGCAATATCAATTCATTTTATACATTTGTTACTTGTAAATGATCTTGACAAAATTAAATTACTCCCGGTGTTAATGCAAATGTTCAATTAGTCTTATGAAATCAGAAATGACATACGATATCATATAGTGAAAATTTTATGTAAATCGAATAATAATTGCCACTTTTAAAGACCAAAAAACTTGAAAAGTGACTTGTAGAAAATCGGCTATTTCTCTGCAACCGTACAAGTTAGAAACCATTTTGTGGTATCTGTATGATCGTATGGGTTCATTCTATTTGTTGATTGGCATCAAATACCATACTTTGAAAAAGATTTCAAAACAGACTCATTTGAATAAAATATCTGTTTTAGAGGCTAAAAATACAGTTTTTGCCAAAATGACGTTACTTCCGGTGATAATGAAAATCTTAAATTACTTGTATGAAATCCCAAATGGCATTAGGTATAACATGGTGTGACGTTTATGAAAATCGAATAATAATTGACCCTTTTATGGCCCCGAAACCTTCAAAAGTGACCTGTAGAAAACCGTCTATTTCTCGGCAACCGAACAAGTTAGAAACCATTTTATGATATCTATATGACCATATGAGTTTTGTTTATATGTGAATTTAAACCAAAAGTTAAAATTATTTATACATATTAAGTTATTCTTGGTTGAATAAAACATTGATTTAAAAAGTATAAAATGCATTTTTTGACCAAATGATGTCACTTCCGGTGTCAATTTTAAATTGTAATCAACTTGATATGACGCTACGTGCTTTTTGAATCAAATGATGTCACTTTTATAAAAATCCAATCATAATTGACTATTTTACAGGCAAAATAACGAAAACAGTGACTTGTACAGAACTGCCCATTTCTTGGTAACTGCTTATAGTACAAACGAATTTTAACATACATTTTCTTCGCATGGATTATAGCTACAAGTTTATAAAAGTTACGAAGAAATATTTTAAAATCTGAAAAGCCTGAATAGGTTGTAAATAGGCCAATTTTACACCATTTTTAGCCTCTTAATCGAATTTGCTCGAAAATGAAATCGAAATTAAAAAAACTGCTTCCTACATTTTTTGCGCCTTGAAAGGGCACACTCTTTGAGTCAAATAATTTTTCCAAAAAATAATATTTGTTTTCGTAGAAGGAAAATAACTGTCACAATTGTAGTTTTTGGTAAAATTATGCCACTTCCGGTGCCGACAGATAAAACTTTTGGTAATAAAAAAAATGACAATAGATACAATGAAGCATATGAACTTTGTTTTATACAAATCGAACAATAAAAAATTAATCTAGGACTTAAAAACTGAATTAGCCAATGGCGGCCAAGGTAAATTACTGAGACAAAATTCTTTAACATTTTTGCACTAGTCAGATGACCCTTTAATTCTGTGCATAATACGACTAAAAAATATTCATAAATAAAAAAGTTTTTTTGTAAAATTTAAAATTTTCAAAATTTGGCGCCTAATATCTTTGAAGATTTACCGAAAATGAAAAATCGAAAGTAGTGTAGCTATGTGCCCTGTCTCCGGCTATGCCAAAATGTATCGAAAGTTAAAATTCAATGATTATTGTTAAAATTACTGCAATATTTTCAAAAACGATAATTTGGTGATTTCGGACATTTCGCATTGTCGCAGAACGTTCAAAATAGCTTTATCCTCTAAGTCACACCCACTTTCCCAGTAAAACCGAAGAAATCGTAACGATGCGACACGTAGTTGCTGAGATCTATTCAAATTGGAATCTGAATAATAATAATAATAAGAATAATAATTTTAACAAAAACAATAGTGTTTCACACAAGCTACGCAGTGTGAAACCCTAATAATAATAACTAGACCTGCAAGCAGCACTGAACCGGCTTTCAGGAATCATACAGAAAATTTATTATACCATAGCCGATCCATTGAGCTACCAAACTATACTTTAGTTGTTTTGCTTCAGTGACACCCTCTACCATATGTTAAAGTAATATTTGCTGGCGAAAAGACCGGTCAAAATGGTAAATTATGGCAAAATACGTCACTTCCGGTGCCGAAAGACATTTTTATAGGTGAAAAATAAGTCGAAAATTCGCAACATACAAAATACAAACTTTGTTTTATCATATCGGGCAATAAATAATTAACCTATAATCCATAAACTGAAATTAAGAAGGTAAAAAACTTAAAAGTGACCCTGGGAAAATTGGCTATTATTCGACAAGGGAACATGCTAGAAGCCTTTTCTTGATATCAATATGATGGTATTGATTCAATCTTAAAGTTAAACGAATGATAAATATAAATCCCTCCAAAAAAAATGTTTGTTTTGAAGGCTAAAAATACGTTTTTTGCAAAAATTACATTACTTCCGGAGATATTGAAAATGTTAATTTAGTTCATAGAAGTCATAAATGGCATAAGGCATCAAATGGTAAAAAAATTATTAAAATCGTATAATAATTGACACTTTTATAGACGAAAACCCTTGAAAAGTGACTTATAGAAGATCGCCTATTTCTCTGTAACCGTACAAGTTAGAAACCATTTTGTGGTATCTGTATGGTCGTATGGCTTCATTCTATTCGTTGATGGGAATCAAATATCACAATTCTAAAAATATTATAAGGCAGACTCATTTTAATAAAATATTTGTTTTTTAGGTTAAAAATACAGCTTTTGCCCAAAAGACGTCATTTCCGGTCACAGTGAAAATGTAAAATTGGCTTGACCTAGTCCAAAATGGCATTAGGCATCAAATGGAAAAAAAATATTGCAAATCGAATAATAATTCCCTCCTTTATAGGCAAAATAACGTGAAAAGTGATGCATGCAAAATTGCATATTTCTCAGCAACTGCTCATATTACAAACTAATTTTCCCATACATTCTCTTTGTCTGGATTAATGCTACGAGTTTATGAAAATAACAAATACATATTTCAAAATATGAAGACGCTGAATGAATTGTAAATAACTGAATTTTACACTTTATTTTACATTTTATTCGAAATTGCCCGAAAATGAAATTGGAATTAAAAAATCTGAGCTAAAGATTTTGTGCACCTTTGCAGGGTGCATCCTTTTAGTTATATCAGTTTTGAAAAAAATAACATTTGCTTTCAAAAAGTGGTACAGAACTGTCAAAATTGTAGTTTTTGTTAATATTACGTCACTTCCGTTGCCGACAGAAAAATTTCACCGTAACAAAAAATATTACAATTGGGACCACGGAGCATATGAACTTTGTTTTATACAAATCGAACAATAAATAATTGTTCTGGGTACGAAAAACTAAATTAGCCGATGGCGGCTAACGCAAATTACCGAGACAATTTTTTTTCTCATTTCTGTTCAAGTAGGATGATATTTTAACCCTGTGTAAAATACCATCAAAAAATATTCATAAATGAAAAAGGTTTTCGTAAAAAATTTTTTTTTTTTTCAAAATATCGGACATTTTTTCGACTACTTCCGGTTTTACGATCATTGTCGTGATAGCTTTACGAAGTTCTTTGGATACTTAACTTTCTGTACCAGAAGTGTCAGAAACATCCATTGAGTAGTTTTGGAAAAAAAGATAAATTAAAGAGCGTTTCCAAAACTTTAACGATTTTTCAATTTTTTTCAAAGTTTGAGGCCATTTTTGGACCATTTATATTATTTCAATGCTTTTCATTTTGGATTCACTATATAGACAACCGATAGGACGTTGAGTAAGAAAAGTTTAAGAAAAATCGTAGGCGTCGTTTTCGAGAAAAGGGCGTCTCGGAATGTTAAAAAAGCGGAAAATACTTGATTTTTGGCATACAATAATTTATTTCCTTACCATTGAAATCGTATTATTTAGATACCATATGATGGTCCATTAATAGGGCTATCCAACGACACTTTAGTTCTTTTGGTCCGCTATTACGTAAGGGGGCAATCAAGTTTTTCGCAAGTGAGACAATGTTTTTAACCTTTTTTTTTCATTTTTTGAATACTTCCGGTATGGTTATCATTGTCGGAATATTTTTAATAGCCGGTTTGGGCACTAAAATAGCCACAGGGCTCTGTAATGATATATTACATTATCTGATCAGATAAAATGCCCCTGAGAAATCCTGTGTTCAAAAGTGCTAAAAATGAAAAAAATTTAAAATATCGAAAATTAAATTTCAATAACTACATACATATTATACATCGTTAGATTCTTAATTAGGTCAGCTATCTGAATATACAACCTTTTTTAAAAAATCTCTTCAAATAAAAAAATAGTAGAGCATTTTCCAAAATTTCACGATTTTTCGACTTTTTTCGATTTTCAGTCCGTTATTTCACCCATTCCAGATATTTCAAAGGCTTATTGGGTGGTTTCATGCAAATTAACTCCGAAAGGACTCTCGATAGAAAAAATTTAAGAAAAAGTTACGGTTAAGTTTTCGAGATATAGGCGTCCAAAAACGCTCCAAATCAGAAAATACTTGATTTTCAGCGTGCCATATTTTGCTGCCTGATCATAATATCCGTATGAATTGGGTATCATACGATAGTACAATCCTAGTGCAGTCCAATGGTACCCTAATTTGTTTAATCCATTGACATCGAACGGAGAAATCGCGTTTTCCCCAAAACTATCCATTTTTTGCATTTTTTCAAAATATTGCACATTATTTCGACTACTTCCGGTCTACGGATCATTGTTGAAATTGCTTTATTCCTTGCAATGGTCATTTGGCTTCATGCCTTAGAAGTTTCAGATTCGCCAATTCAGCCACATAACGAAACCCGAGCTCACAAAATAGGTAGAAAATTCGAAAAAAATCGAAAAATAAAGGGCGATAACTCTGAATTAAACTTATATTTCTGGAATCGGATGGACTTAAGGTATCCAAAAATATAAGTCAAATTTGAAAATTTTGAAAAATGAAAAAAATTGTCTCTTAAACAAATTTTTTTAATTTTCGAACGCTAGAAGTCAGCGACGAAGTTTCGAAATTACAAAATCTTAGATTGCTATTGACTCGGAAAAGATTCAGGGTTTCCGAAAATGTCATTTGTTTGAAAATGGGTAAATAATTGACGAAACTATGGCCAATTTTCAATTTTTTGACAACGTACAAAAATCTGTCACTTCCGGTATGCGCAGAATTTTCGAAAATACTTTATCAAGTAGCCACCACATGGTTTCCCGAAAGAAAAGTTGATTTCAGATCGATATCTGCTTTCGATCATGGAGAACTTGGCCCCCGCGGTAAATAATAATAATAATAATAATTTTAGTAATCTCAATAGGCTTTCAGACGAAAGTCTGAAAGCCTAACTAGACCTGCAAGCAGCACTGAACCGGCTTTCAGGAATCATACAGAAAGTTTATTATACCATAGCCGATCCATTGAGCTACCAAACTATACTTTAGTTGTTTTGCTTCAGTGACACCCTCTACCATATGTTAAAGTAATATTTGCTGGCTAAAAGACCGGTCAAAATGGTAAATTATGGAAAAAAACGTCACTTCCCGTGCCGAAAGACATTTTTGTCGGTGAAAAATAAGTCGAAAATTCGCAACATACAAAATACAAACTTTGTTTTATCATATCGGGCAATAAATGATTAACCTATAATCCACAAACTGAAATTAAGAAGGTAAAAAACTTAAAAGTGACCCTGGGAAAATTGGCTATTATTCGACAAGGGAACATGCTAGAAGCCTTTTCTTGATATCAATATGATGGTATTGATTCAATCTTACTGCCTATTGGAATCAAACATTATAAAGTTAAACGAATGATAAATATAAATCCCTTCAAAAAAATGTTTGTTTTGATGGCTAAAAATACGTTTTTTGCAAAAATTACATTACTTCCGGTGATATTGAAAATGTTAATTTAGTTCATAGAAGTCATAAATGGCATAAGGCATCAAATGGTAAAAAAATTATTAAAATCGTATAATAATTGACACTTTTATAGACGAAAACCCTTGAAAAGTGACTTATAGAAGATCGCCTATTTCTCTGTAACCGTACAAGTTAGAAACCATTTTGTGGTATCTGTATGATCGTATGGCTTCATTCTATTCGTTGATGGGAATCAAATATCACAATTCTAAAAATATTATAAGGCAGACTCATTTTAATAAAATATTTGTTTTTTAGGTTAAAAATACAGCTTTTGCCCAAAAGACGTCATTTCCGGTCATAGTGAAAATGTAAAATTGGCTTGACCTAGTCCAAAATGGCATTAGGCATCAAATGGAAAAAAAATATTGCAAATCGAATAATAATTCCCTCCTTTATAGGCAAAATAACGTGAAAAGTGATGCATGCAAAATTGCATATTTCTCAGCAACTGCTCATATTACAAACTAATTTTCCCATACATTCTCTTTGTCTGGATTAATGCTACGAGTTTATGAAAATAACAAATAAATATTTCAAAATATGAAGATGCTGAATGAATTGTAAATAACTGAATTTTACACTTTATTTTACATTTTATTCGAAATTGCCCGAAAATGAAATTGGAATTAAAAAATCTGAGCTAAAGATTTTGTGCACCTTTGCAGGGTGCATCCTTTTAGTTATATCAGTTTTGAAAAAAATAACATTTGCTTTCAAAAAGTGGTACAGAACTGTCAAAATTGTAGTTTTTGTTAATATTACGTCACTTCCGTTGCTGACAGAAAAATTTCACCGTAACAAAAAATATTACAATTGGGACCACGGAGCATATGAACTTTGTTTTATACAAATCGAACAATAAATAATTGTTCTGGGTACGAAAAACTAAATTAGCCGATGGCGGCTAACGCAAATTACCGAGACAATTTTTTTTCTCATTTCTGTTCAAGTAGGATGATATTTTAACCCTGTGTAAAATACCATCAAAAAATATTCATAAATGAAAAAGGTTTTCGTAAAAAAAAATTTTTTTTTCAAAATATCGGACATTTTTTCGACTACTTCCGGTTTTACGATCATTGTCGTGGTAGCTTTACGAAGTTCTTTGGATACTTAACTTTCTGTACCAGAAGTGTCAGAAACATCCATTGAGTAGTTTTGGAAAAAAAGATAAATTAAAGGGAGTTTCCAAAACTTTAACGATTTTTCAATTTTTTTCAAAGTTTGAGGCCATTTTTGGACCACCTATATTATTTCAATGCTTTTCATTTTGGATTCACTATATAGACAACCGATAGGACGTTGAGTAAGAAAAGTTTAAGAAAAATCGTAGGCGTCGTTTTCGAGAAAAGGGCGTCTCGGAATGTTAAAAAAGCGGAAAATACTTGATTTTTGGCATACAATAATTTATTTCCTTACCATTGAAATCGTATTATTTAGATACCATATGATGGTCCATTAATAGGGCTATCCAACGACACTTTAGTTCTTTTGGTCCGCTATTACCGAAGGGAGCAATCAAGTTTTTCTCAAGTGAGACAATGTTTTTAACCTTTTTTTTTCATTTTTTGAATACTTCCGGTATGGTTATCATTGTCGGAATATTTTTAAAGCCGGTTTGGGCACTAAAATAGCCACAGGGCTCTGTAATGATATATTACATTATCTGATCAGATAAAATGCCCCTGAGAAATCCAGTGTTCAAAAGTGCTAAAAATGAAAAAAATTTAAAATATCGAAAATTAAATTTCAATAACTACATACATATTATACATCGTTAGATTCTTAATTAGGTCAGCTATCTGAATATACAACCTTTTTTAAAAAATCTCTTCAAATAAAAAAATAGTAGAGCATTTTCCAAAATTTCACGATTTTTCGACTTTTTTCGATTTTCAGTCCGTTATTTCACCCATTCCAGATATTTCAAAGGCTTATTGGGTGGTTTCATGCAAATTAACTCCGAAAGGACTCTCGATAGAAAAAAATTAAGAAAAAGTTACGGTTAAGTTTTCGAGATATAGGCGTCCAAAAACGCTCCAAATCAGAAAATACTTGATTTTCAGCGTGCCATATTTTGTTGCCTGATCATAATATCCGTATGAATTGGGTATCATACGATAGTACAATCCTAGTGCAGTCTAATGGTACCCTAATTTGTTTAATCCATTGACATCGAACGGAGAAATCGCGTTTTCCCGAAAACTATCCATTTTTTGCATTTTTTCAAAATATTGCACATTATTTCGACTACTTCCGGTCTACGGATCATTGTTGAAATTGCTTTATTCCTTGCAATGGTCATTTGGCTTCATGCCTTAGAAGTTTCAGATTCGCCAATTCAGCCATATAACGAAACCCGAGCTCACAAAATAGGTAGAAATTTCGAAAAAAATCGAAAAATAAAGGGCGATAACTCTGAATGAAACTTATATTACTGGAATCGGATGGACTTAAGGTATCCAAAAATATAAGTCAAATTTGAAAATTTTGAAAAATGAAAAAAAATGTCTCTTAAGCAAATTTTTTTAATTTTCGAACGCTAGAAGTCAGCGACGAAGTTTCGAAATTACAAAATCTTAGATTGCTATTGGCTCGGAAAAGATTCAGGGTTTCCGAAAATGTCATTTGTTTGAAAATGGGTAAATAATTGACGAAACTATGGCCAATTTTCAATTTTTTGACAACGTACAAAGATCTGCCACTTCCGGTATGCGCAGAATTTTCGAAAATACTTTATCAAGTAGCCACCACATGGTTTCCCGAAAGAAAAGTTGATTTCAGATCGATATCTGCTTTCGATCATGGAGAACTTGGCCCCCGCGGTAAATAATAATAATAATAACTAGACCTGCAAGCAGCACTGAACCGGCTTTCAGGAATCATACAGGAAGTTTATTATACCATAGCCGATCCATTGAGCTACCGAACTATACTTTAGTTGTTTTGCTTCAGTGACACCCTCTATCATATGTAAAAGGTCAAAATTGTAAATTATGGCAAAATTACGTCACTTCCGGTGCCGAAAGAAATTTTTATAGGTGAAAAATAAGTCGAAAATTTGCAACATACAAAACAGAAACTTTGTTTAATACATATCGGGCAATAAATAATTAACCTATAACCCATAAACTGAAATTAAGAAGGTAAAAAAATTAAAAGTGACCCTGGGAAAATTGGCTATTATTCGACAAGGGAACATGCTAGAAGCCTTTTCTTGATATCAATATGATGGTATTGATTTAATCTTACTGCCCATTAGAGTCAGACGTTATAAAGTTAAACGAATAATAAATATAAATCCCTTCAAAAAAATGTTTCTTTTGAAGGCTAAAAATACGTTTTTTGCAAAAATTACATTACTTCCGGTGATATTGAAAATGTTAACTTGGTTCATAGAAGTCAAAAATGGCATATGACATCAAATAGTAAAAAAATTATAAAAATCGAATAATAATTGACACTTTTATAGACCAAAAACCTTGAAAAGTGACTTATAGAAGATCGCCTATTTCTCTGTAACCGTACAAGTTAGAAACCATTTTGTGGTATTTGTATGGTCGTATGGCTTCATTCTATTCGTTGATGGGAATCAAATATCATAATTTTAAAAATATAATAAGGCAGACTCATTTGAATAAAATATTTGTTTTTTAGGTTTAAAATACAGTTTTTGCCCAAATGACGTCATTTGGGTTGGGTGAAAATGTAAAATTGGCTTGACCTATTCCAAATTGGCATTATGCATCAAATGGAAAAAAATATTGCAAATCGAATAATAATTCACTCCTTTATAGGCAAAATAACGTGAAAAGTGATGCATGCAAAATTGCATATTTCTCGGCAACTGTATATATTACAAACTTATTTTTGCATACATTCTCTTCGTTTGGATTATTGCTACGAGTTTATGAAAATTACAAATAAATGTTTCAAAATATGAAGACGCTGAATGAATTGTAAATAACTGAATTTTACACTTTATTTTACATTTTATTCGAAATTGCCCGAAAATGAAATTGAAATTAAAAAATCTGAGCTAAGGATTTTGTGCACCTTTGCAGGGTGCATCCTTTTGGTTATATCAGTTTTGAAAAAAAATAATATTTGCTTTCAAAAAGTGGTACCTAACTGTCAAAATTGTAGTTTTTGTTAATATTACGTCACTTCCGTTGCCGACAGAAAAATTTCACCGTAACAAAAAAAAATATAATTTGGACCACGGAGCATATGAACTTTGTTTTATACAAATCGAACAATAAATAATTTTTCTGGGTACGAAAAACTAAATTAGCCGATGGCGGCTAACGCAAATTACCGAGACAATTTTTTTTCTCATTTCTGCTCAAGTAGGATGATATTTTAACCCTGTGTAAAATACCATCAAAAAATATTCATAAATATAAAAGGTTTTCGTAAAAAAAATAATTTTTTTCAAAATATCGGACAGTTTTTCGACTACTTCCGGTTTTACGATCATTGTCGCGATAGCTTTACGAAGTTATTTGGATACTTAACTTTCTGTACCATAAGTGTCAGAAACATCCATTGAGTAGTTTTGGAAAAAAAGACAAATTAAAGAGCGTTTACAAAAATTTAACGATTTTTCAATTTTTTTCAAAGTTTGATGCCATTTTTGGACCACCTATATTATTTCAATGCTTTTCATTTTGGATTCACTATATAGACAACCGATAGGACTTTGAGTAAGAAAAGTTTAAGAAAAATCTGCGGTGTCGTTTTCGAGAAAAGGGCATCTCAGATTGTTAAAAAATCGGAAAATACTAGATTTTTGGCATACAATAATTTATTTCCTTACCATCGAAATCGTATTATTTAGATAACATATGATGGTCCATTAATAGGGCTATCCAACGACACTTTAGTTTTTTTGGTCCGCTATTACCTAAGGGAGAAATCAAGTTTTTCGCAAGTGCGACAATGTTTTTAACCTTTTTTTATTTTTTTTGAATACTTCCGGTATGGTTATTATTGTCGGAATAGTTTTAATAGCCGGTTTGGGCACTAAAATAGCCACAGGGCTCTGTAATGATATATTACATTATCTGATCAGATAAAATGCCGCCGAGAAATCCTATGTTCAAAAGTGCCAAAAATGCAAAAAAATTAAAATATCGAAAATTAAATTTCAATAACTACATACATATTATACATCGTTAGAATCGTAATTAGGTCAGCTATCTGAATATGCAATCTTTTTTTAAAAATCTCTTAAAATAAAAAAATAGTAGAGCATTTTCCAAAATTTCACGATTTTTCGACTTTTTTCGATTTTCAGTCCGTTATTTCACCTATTCCAGATATTTCAAAGTCTTATTGGATGGCTTCATGCAAAATACCTCCGAAAGGACTCTCGATAGAAAAAATTTAAAAAAAAGTTGCGGTTAAGTTTTCGAGATACAGGCGTCCAAAAATGCTAAAAATCAGAAAATACTTGATTTTCAGCGTGCCATATTTTGCTGCCTGATCATAGTATCCGTATGAATGGGGTATCATATGATAGTACAATCCTCGTGCCACCCAATGGTACCTTAATTTGATTAATCCGTTGATATCGGACGGAGACATCACGTTTTCCCCGAAAACATCCATTTTTTGCATTTTTTTCAAAATATTGCACATTATTTCGACCACTTCCGGTTTAAAGATCCGTGTCGAAATTGCTTTATCAGTTGGTATTGGACTATAACTTCATGTTCCATAAGTTTCAGAAACATCATTTTGGCTGTAAAACGACACCACAGCTCACAAAATGGGTAGAAAATTCGAAAAAAATCGAAAAATAAAGGGCGGTAACTCTGAAAGAAACTTATGTTACTGGAATCGGATTGACGTCAGGTATCCGAAAATCTAGGTCAAATTTCCAAATTTTGAAAAATAACAAAAATTGTCTCGTAGGCGACGTGTTTTGAATTTTCGAACGATAGAAGTCATCAACGAAGTTTCGAAATCGCAAAATGTGAGATTGCTATTGTCTCGGAAAAGTCTCAGGCTTTCCAAAAATGTGATTTGTTTGAATATAGGTAGAGAATTGACGAAACCACGGCCGATTTTTAATTTTTTACCAACGTTCAAAATTCGGCCACTTCCGGTCTGCGCAGAAGTTTGAAAATTGCTTTATTGGGTAGCCACCACCTAGTTTCCCGATAGAAATATGGATCGCAAATCGGTATCTCTTTTCGATCATAGAGAAATAGGCTCCGGCGGAAAAGAATAATAATAAAAAAAATAATAATTTTAGTAATCTCAATAGGCTTTCAGACGAAAGTCTGAAAGCCTAATAATTTTAGTAATCTCAATAGGCTTTCAGACGAAAGTCTGAAAGCCTAATAACTAGACCTGCAAGCAGCACTGAACCGGCTTTCAGGAATCATACAGGAAGTTTATTATACCATATCTGATCCATTGAGCTACCGAACTATACTTTAGTTGTTTTGTTTCAGTGACACCCTCTATCATATGTAAAAGTAATATTTGCTGGCGAAAAGACCGGTCAAAATTATGGCAAAATTACGTCACTTCCGGTGCCGAAAGAAATTTTTATAGGTGAAAAATATGTCGAAAATTTGCAACATACAAAATACAAACTTTGTTTAATACATATCGGGCAATGAATAATTAACCTATAACCCATAAACTGAAATTAAGAAGGTAAAATAATTAAAAGTGACCCTTGGAAAATTGGCTATTATTCCACAAGGGAACATGCTAGAAGCCTTTTCTTGATATCAATATGATGGTATTGATTCAATCTTACTGCCCATTAGAGTCAGACGTTATAAAGTTTAACAAATAATAAATATAAATCCCTTCCAATAAATGTTTGTTTTGAAGGCTAAAAATACGTTTTTTGCAAAAATTACATTACTTCCGGTGATATTGAAAATGTTAACTTAGTTGATAGAAGTCATAAATGGCATAAGGCATCAAATGGTAAAAAAATTATAAAAATCGAATAATAATTGACACTTTTATAGACCAAAAACCTTGAAAAGTGACTTATAGAAGATCGCCTATTTCTCTGTAACCGTACAAGTTAGAAACCATTTTGTGGTATCTGTATGGTCGTATAGTTTCATTCTATTCGTTGATGGGAATCAAATATCATAATTTTAAAAATATTATAAGGCAGACTCATTTGAATAAAATATTTGTTTTTTAGGTTAAAAATAAAGTTTTTGCAGAAATGACGTCATTTCCGGTCACAGTGAAAATGTAAAATTGGCTTGACCTAGTCCACATTGACATTAGGCATCAAATGGAAAAAAAATATTGCAAATCGAATAATAATTCACTCTTTTATAGGCAAAATAACGTGAAAAGTGATGCATGCAAAATTGCATATTTCTCGGCAACTGCTCATATTACAAACTAATTTTCGCATACATTCTCTTCGTCTGGATTATTGCTACGAGTTTATGAAAATCACAAATAAATATTTCAAAATATGAAGACGCTGAATGAATTGTAAATAACTGAATTTTACACTTTATTTTACATTCTATTCGAAATTGCCCGAAAATGAAATTGAAATTAAAAAATCTGAGCTAAAGATTTTATACACCTTTGCAGGATGCATCCTTTTAGTTATATCAGTTTTGAAAAAAAAAATATTTGCTTTCAAAAAGTGGTACCGAACTGTCAAAATTGTAGTTTTTGTTAATATTACGTCACTTCCGTTGCCGACAGAAAAATTTCACCGTAACAAAAAAAATTGCAAATGGGACCACGGAGCATATGAACTTTGTTTTATACAAATCGAACAATAAATAGTTTTTCTGGTTACGAAAAACTAAATTAGCCGATGGCGGCTAACGGAAATTACCGAGGCAATTTTTTTAATCATTTCTGCTCAAGTAGAATGATATTTTAACCCTGTGTAAAATACCATCAAAAAATATTCATAAATAAAAAAGGTTTTCGTAAAAAAAATTTTTTTTTTCAAAATATCGGACATTTTTTCGACTACTTCCGGTTTTACGATCATTGTCGTGGCAGCTTTACGACGTTCTTTGGATACTTAACTTTCTGTACCAGAAGTGTCAGAAACATCCATTGAGTAGTTTGGGAAAAAAAAATAAATTAAAGAGCGTTTCCAAAAATTTAACGATTTTTCAATTTTTTTCAAAGTTTGAGGCCATTTTTGGACCTCTTATATTATTTCAATGCTTTTCATTTTGGATTCACTATATAGACAACCGATAGGACTTTGAGTAAGAAAAGTTTAAGAAAAATCTGCGGCGTTGTTTTCAAGAAAAGGGCGTCTCAGAATGTTAAAAAATCGGAAAATACTAGATTTTTGGCATACAATAATTTATTTCCTTATCATCGAAATCGTATTATTTAGACACCATATGATGGTCCATTAATAGGGCTAACCAGCGACACTTTAGTTCTTTTGGTCCGCTATTACCTAAGGGAGAAATCAAGTTTTTCGCAAGTGCGACAATGTTTTTAACATTTTTTTTCATTTTTTGAATACTTCCGGTATGGCTATTATTGTCGGAATAGTTTTAATAGCCGGTTTGGGCACTAAATTAGCCACAGGGCTCTGTAATGACATATTACATTATCTGATCAGATAAAATGCCCCTGAGAAATCCTATGTTCAAAAGTGCTAAAAATGCAAAAAAATTAAAATATCGAAAATTAAATTTCAATAACTACATACATATTATACATCGATAGAATCGTAATTAGGTCAGCTATCTGATTATACAACCTTTTTTTGAAAATCTCTTAAAATAAAAAAATAGTAGAGCATTTTCCAAAATTTCACGATTTTTCGACTTTTTTTGATTTTCAGTCCGTTATTTCACCTATTCCACATATTTCAAAGTCTTACTGGATGGTTTCATGCAAAATAACTCCGAAAGGACTCTCGGTAGAAAAATTTTTAAAAAAAGTTGCGGTTAAGTTTTCGAGCTACAGGCATCCAAAAACGCTCCAAATCAGAAAGTACTTGATTTTCAGCGTGCCATATTGTGCTTCCTGCTCATCGTATCCGTACGAATTGGGTATCATATGATAGTACAATCCTAGTGCAATCCAATGGTACCCTAATTTGTCTAATCCATTGATATCGGACGGAGAAATCGCGTTTTCCCAAAAATACCCATTTTTTGCATTTTTTTCAAAATATCGGACATTATTTCGACCGAGGCAATTTTTTTAATCATTTCTGCTCAAGTAGAATGATATTTTAACCCTGTGTAAAATACCATCAAAAAATATTCATAAATAAAAAAGGTTTTCGTAAAAAAAATTTTTTTTTTCAAAATATCGGACATTTTTTCGACTACTTCCGGTTTTACGATCATTGTCGTGGCAGCTTTACGACGTTCTTTGGATACTTAACTTTCTGTACCAGAAGTGTCAGAAACATCCATTGAGTAGTTTGGGAAAAAAAAATAAATTAAAGAGCGTTTCCAAAAATTTAACGATTTTTCAATTTTTTTCAAAGTTTGAGGCCATTTTTGGACCTCTTATATTATTTCAATGCTTTTCATTTTGGATTCACTATATAGACAACCGATAGGACTTTGAGTAAGAAAAGTTTAAGAAAAATCTGCGGCGTTGTTTTCAAGAAAAGGGCGTCTCAGAATGTTAAAAAATCGGAAAATACTAGATTTTTGGCATACAATAATTTATTTCCTTATCATCGAAATCGTATTATTTAGACACCATATGATGGTCCATTAATAGGGCTAACCAGCGACACTTTAGTTCTTTTGGTCCGCTATTACCTAAGGGAGAAATCAAGTTTTTCGCAAGTGCGACAATGTTTTTAACATTTTTTTTCATTTTTTGAATACTTCCGGTATGGCTATTATTGTCGGAATAGTTTTAATAGCCGGTTTGGGCACTAAATTAGCCACAGGGCTCTGTAATGACATATTACATTATCTGATCAGATAAAATGCCCCTGAGAAATCCTATGTTCAAAAGTGCTAAAAATGCAAAAAAATTAAAATATCGAAAATTAAATTTCAATAACTACATACATATTATACATCGATAGAATCGTAATTAGGTCAGCTATCTGATTTTACAACCTTTTTTTGAAAATCTCTTAAAATAAAAAAATAGTAGAGCATTTTCCAAAATTTCACGATTTTTCGACTTTTTTTGATTTTCAGTCCGTTATTTCACCTATTCCACATATTTCAAAGTCTTACTGGATGGTTTCATGCAAAATAACTCCGAAAGGACTCTCGGTAGAAAAATTTTTAAAAAAAGTTGCGGTTAAGTTTTCGAGCTACAGGCATCCAAAAACGCTCCAAATCAGAAAGTACTTGATTTTCAGCGTGCCATATTGTGCTTCCTGCTCATCATATCCGTACGAATTGGGTATCATATGATAGTACAATCCTAGTGCAATCCAATGGTACCCTAATTTGTCTAATCCATTGATATCGGACGGAGAAATCGCGTTTTCCCAAAAATACCCATTTTTTGCATTTTTTTCAAAATATCGGACATTATTTCGACCACTTCCGGTGTACAGATTATTGTTGAAATTGCTTTATTCCTTGCAATGGTCATTTGGCTTCATGCCTTAGAAGTTTCAGAAACGTCAATTCGGCCATAAAACGAAACCCGAGCTCACAAAATGGGTAGAAAATTCGAAAAAAATCGAAAAATAAAGGGCGATAACTCTGAATGAAACTTATATTACTGGAATCGGATGGACTTCAGGTATCCAAAAATATAAGTCAAATTTGAAAATTTTGAAAAATAACAAAAATTGTCTCTCAAACAACATTTTTCATTTTTCGATCGCAAGAAGTCAGCGATGAAGTTTCGAAATATCAAAATTTTCAACTGCTATCGTCCGAGAAAAGACTCAGGGTTTCCGAAAATGTCATTTGTATGAAAATAGGTACAGAATTGACGAATCTACGGCCGTTTTTTAATTTTTTGACACCGCACGAAATTCGACCACTTCCGGTCTGCGCAGAAGTTTCAAATATAGTTTATCAAGTAGCCAACACATGGTTTCCCGCTAGAGAATTAGGTCCCAGATCGGTATCTGTTACAGGCACTGAGAAATAGGCTCCGGCGAAAAAAAAAATAATAATAATAAATAATAATTTTAGTAATCACAATAGGCTTTCAGACGAAAGTCTGAAAGCCTAATAATAATAAGAACTAGACTTGCTTGCAAGGCTGAAGGCTTTCACCTTACCGAAGGCAGCAAAAATTGCCTACAACTCACCCCTTAAAACACACACACACACACGCTTAAACAACTCAGACATGACACTTTCTGTGCATGCGCATTACGATAGAAGGAAAGTGAAAAATATAGTTGAACAATTATGAACATGGATTGGTAGAATCCTACAGACGCCAGAAATCGAAATACTCAATCAAAAACTCAAAAATTCTAAAAAAAATTACAAGTTCAGTACATTTTCAAATTGTTAGGAAAAAAAGAGAACTGCGTGGTATTGCAATTCGACCTATATCGCATCCGCAATATCCCCGGCTCTACAAAAATATAACTTTTTCGAATTCTATCAATTTTAGTTTCAGAAATCTAAACGACTACAGAAAAAAAAACAGTTTTCCGAATGAGACAAAAAAAATTTACCTTAAGTATCAGGTAATAATATCGCACCTTTCAACATTAATTTTTCAACATTGTAATTGAGGGGTACTTTATTTATAAATGGCTTCAACAGAGAGCTTCATTTTCACTGGTATCAAATGATGACGTCATGCAGACATAAAACCTGGGATATTAATTTCAGGAGTAACTGTTAATTACTAAAATGAATTATTTTCATTCTAGAAGCACCAATGCAAGATATTGGTTACCATTCAAACACCCTTTGTTCAAATATTGCCAGTTTTAAAAAAAGCTCTCTATATATGCTTTATACGTATGCAAAACGTTCCATTTATAACCAATTCGGGCTTTTGTCGATGTCACACCAATGTGTTACACGGAACTTTGGAATCGCGTTCAGGCCAGCTACTCAAATATGTAACTGGTTCAAAACTAAATTGAATATTCAATGAAATATCGACAATATTTTGATTTCGTGCACGTTAATGATTTGACGTCACTAACATATAAAAATTTATCGTTAATTAGAGATAGGGCCCAAACTCAAACTACATCATGCTTTCTATCACAGGTGCAATATTCGTACTTCTGCACGATACTACTGCAAGATACAACTGCAACCTATAGATAATTAGATTTCCTTATAAACAGCGCGAGCCGTCGATTTGTGTCGAGATGATTACGGTTATGAGGTAATTTTAACAAAGAAGAAACAATATTAATTCAAAGACTAATTATTACACACAGAAATCAATTATTTCTGTTACAGGGTCACTAAACCCATATTTTGAATATAAGTAAACACTCAAAGTTGAAATACTTTTAGCTCAAATATCGTCACTGTGATAGAAATGGGGAATTTGAAAATGCTCTAAACGTTGGTAAAACGTACAGATTGTATCAACTCTTACTGAAGGTTTCGCTTAACAATGAAAGATGATGTTTTCAATTTTCGATCCCTTTGTTCTCATACTCCTGATATTTCTAACTGTTGCGCAATGGTTTCATACCTATGACTACCGATAAAACTCTGATTTCGTGCACGTTAATGATTTGACGTCACTAACATATAAAAAATTATCTTTAATTAGAGATAGGGCCCAAGCTCAAACTACATCATGCTTTCTATCACAGGTGCAATATTCGTACTTCTGCACGATACTACTGCAAGATACAACTGCAACCTATGGATAATTGGATTTCCTTATAAACAGCGGGAGCCGTCGATTTGTGTCGAGATGATTACGGTTGAGAGATAATTTTGACAAAGAAGAAACAATATTAATTCAAAGACTAATTATTACACACAGGAATCAATTATTTCTGTTACAGGGTCACTAAACCCATATTTTGAATATAAGTAAACACTCAAAGTTGAAATACTTTTAGCTCAAATGTCGTCACTGTGAGAGAAATGGGGAATTTTGAATAGGCTCTAAACGTTGGTAAAACGTACAGATTGTATCAACTCTTACTGCATGTTTCGCTTAACAATGAAAGGTGACGTTTTCAGTTTTCGATTCCTTTGTTCTCATACTCCTGATATTTCTAAATGTTGCGCAATAGTTTCATACCTAAGACTACCGATCAAACTCTCTGTAGAAGAAGTTCCAAAAAAAAATTACGTTGACTTTTCGAGAAAAAGACGTCTAAAAATGCTCCAAATGGTAAAAATACGACGTTTTGGATTTTCAATCTCGTTTTTCGACTACTCATGACATTTAGAGAAATTGTACAATGGTTTCACACAATACACCACCCATTAGACTCTCGACTGAGAAAGTTTTAAAAAAATCGTAGGCGGCGTTTCCGAGAAACATGCGTTTAAAATTGCTCGAAATCGTAAAAAACCTTACTTTTCAAAGTCCTATAACTTTTTCAATTTATGATAGAAACTTGTCGCTGTGGTACCATCTTGTAGATATTTTACGTGGCTATCAAATGACGTTGTACTTTAACTACTCAGTAAACAGCCAATTAAAACATCGCATTTTCCGCACAAACACCCATTTTTTAGAATTTTGTCAAAGTTTGGATACTTTTCTTGACTACTTCCGGTGATTAGAGGATTTTCATTCATAGACTAAGGACTGGAGACGACTCTTGACTTCATATGCCTGAAGTTTCAGAAAAATCGTAGGTGCCGTTTTAAAAAAATAAGAACTCTACGATTTGACCAAAATGCGTAAAAAAGTGAAAAATCAAAGTTAAAATTTCAGAACAAAACCTATATTGTTGGAATCGGATTAATGTCAGCTATCCAAAAATATAAGTCATATTTAAAAATTCCTAAAAATAACAATTTTAGAAAATTTTGAAAATTTTCCATTTTTCACCAAAAAAATGAGAGCGACAAAGTTTCTAAACTCGATGTTTTTGAACTGCCATCTACTCAGAAATGTTTTCAGCTATCCAAAAATGTAAATATCGGAAAAGTCCGATGAGAATTAGAAGAATTATGGCCGATTTTCAATTTGAGTGCACGTTAAAGATTTGACGCGTTTCCGCTATGCGCACAAATTTGGTTTTACATTTAAGCACTAACCACCACCCAGTTTCCCGACAGAAAATCAAATTTCAGACCTCTATCTCTTATAGTTGCTGAGAAATAGGCAAAGTGGAAAAAAAAAAAATAATAAATAATAATAATCTTAGTAATAACAATAGCCTTTCACCATTGAAAAATGGTGAAAGCCTAATAATAATTTTAACAAAAACAATAGTGTTTCACACAAGCTACGCAGTGTGAAACCCTAATTAAAATTAAAGGTGTGCGTTCATTTCCTCAAGCCTATCATTTCTTAGAACAAACCGAAATAAATATTTTTGTTTGCTTTGCGATGCTATATTGGCCAGGGAAGTTGTAAATATCATTGTGAGTCTGTAAAAGTTGTAAGGTGTGGCTTGGAAGGGAGGATTATGGTTGGTCAAGCATCTATCGGATTTCATTCCAAGGAGGGTGGGATCATAAACATGTTGTCTTGTTATGTAATTAGATTATTTTAAACTATTTGGCCTGTGTTGTTGCAGTCAACTGGAAGATATATCAGAAATAATCAGCCTTGTTGGTTTCAACAATTTAGAAATTTCAGAATGTTGACTTTTGTCAACAGATATTGACAAAGATAGGTTGCCAGGCAAAGAAACATACGCCCACAGCAGCTAAATAGTCTGGGCAGTCAACAAGAGTTGTTGCATATTTTTACTTTTTTCGGTAATGAAACATTTATAATACATTAAAATCTGATTAAGAGTAACAACTAACAACTCATTATGTAATTATCAGGAAATAATTAGAATTTGTTTGATTTTTATAAAGTTTTACCCCACGCTAACAATTAGTATACGAAACATTTAATATCATGTATTTAGCTGTTCAGTTATCAAAATTCATTGAAAATCAAAATACTTGTTCGTTTCAACACCTTAGACACTGTGTATAAATTTAAAGTCAATCGGATATTAACTTTGGCCTCTAGAGCGTCCACAGGATTTTTTGAAGTGATCTAGGGTCATAACTCTAGCACTAATTATCGGAAATCGCTGACAATCAATAGGATTTTTCGTCTCATGGCCTTAAACACTGTGTATAAATCTAAAATAAATCGGATATTAACTTTGGCCTCTAGAGCGTCCACAAAATTTTTTGAAGTGGTCAAGGGCCATAACTCTGGCACTAATTATCAGAAATCGCTGAAAAACAATAGGCTTCTTCTTCTCATGACCTTAAACACTGGGTATAAATTTGAAGTCAATCGGATATTAACTTTGGCCTCTAGAGCGTCAACAAGATTTTTTGAGGTGATCAAGGGCCATAACTCTGGCAGTAATTATCGGAAATCGCTGAAAATCAAGAGGCTTATTAGTCTCATGACCTTAAATTTAAAGTCAATGGGATATTAACTTTGGCCTCTAGAGCGTCAACAAGATTTTTTTAAGTGATCAAGGGCCATAACTCTGGCAGTAATTATCGGAAATCGCTGAAAATCAATAGGCTTATTAGTCTCATGACCTTAAATTTAAAGTCAATGGGATATTAACTTTGGCCTCTAGAGCGTCCACAAGATTTTTTGAAGTGATCAAGGGCCATAACTCTGGTAGTTATTATCGGAAATCGCTGAAAAACAATAGGCTTCTTCGTCTCATGACCTTAAACACTGTGTATGAATTTAAAGTCATTCAGATATTAACTTTAGCCTCTAGAGTGTCCACAAGCAATTGTGGAAGCCGGCCGGCCGGACGGGGTGACGACAATATACGAACACATTTCAATGTGGGAGTATAAAAAAGGGTACCAATTTTTTGTCCAAAAAAAAAAATTTAAATGACCAATACACATTTTTATATATATTATCGTCGCCCCTGTCCGTCCGGATGGAAACTTCGTGGATTATGGCCCCTGATTGTACAAAAAAACACGTTTTCAGCAATTTTCAACCGATTTTGATGAAACTTGACATGTATGTTAATAACCCAAAGATATTGGTTCCTTTCGATATTTATGCCCATCGGATCGTAACTTCCTGAATTATGGCCCCTGATTGTGCGAAAAATCGCCCTTTTTTAGCTTGTGGTTCCTCTGGAAGTCAAAATTATTATCCGATTTAAAAAACTATTTGATTATATCACCGTTACATGGTAATGAAGGTTGAGTACGAATTTCGTGAAAAAGGGACCAAAATTGACGACAAAATAGCCACCATTTGTGGTCATGTAAAATACCTGGAAATGTTGCTAGAGTCGACATCAGGTACACAAACCGATTATGACATTCCATCTACAATCTACAGCTGATCCTGGAAATATATCTGATACAAATATTCTTCTTCCTTCTTATGATGACATGGGCTCTGGCAGCAGGAGAGAATTGAGGTCTAAACCTAAAAAAACACAAGATGATGTAAGTAACAACATGGATACGTTGGAGGGAAATAGAATAATCAACACTGAAAAAATGGTTGACATGTTGAAATCAATCATCAAGCTTCACTTCCAATTAGAGGAAGAAGCTTGCTTAAAGCCCAATTTTGAAGTCACAACCAAGGAGAAATGGGAAGCAGGGTGGAAATATTCTATGCGATGCACCATATGCAAAGTCATCTTTCTTGTTTACAATTTGTATGTGGAGGTAGATACAGGCAAACAGGGAGGGAACGCTGCTGCTATTAATTAAACACTACAGTCTGGCTTGTTGGATATGCCTATTGGAAACACCAAGGTCAGGCTTATGTTGGCTTAGATATTCCGCCACCATCTCAGACCAGTATGCACAGATTATCAAAGGCAGTTTGTGAAAAAACAGTTGAATTAGATGCTCGGTGCATGAAAGAAAAAGTTGACGAAGTTAAAGCCATCAATGCAAAAGGGGGAGCTATCAGATGTGAGCAATCCAATTCTTCAACTGGTAAATCAAAATCTAGTGCAGTGAACACAATAAATGATAATCTATGGGCTTTCTTAATTCGCCAAATACGATCAGGACATTTGGAACGAAGAATGCCATATCTGTCATTGGCCGCTCGCAGAAATTTCACTGAAAAAAAATCAATTTTTTTCGGTATAAAATGCAAATTTTTCTGCCATTTTGAAACATGTGCTTTCAAAAACTGTGAGATATCAAATATTAAACAAACAAAAACAAAAAAATTGTCCGACACTGCTGCATTCCATAATAGTTGGTTTCATGAAAATACAAGTGTAAACAAACCGAAAATTTAATCCAAGTGTCTGAAATTTTAATTTACACTTAATGCATAAGAAATATATAGAGAATCTCCTACAAGTGTTTTTTGATATCAAAAATATATCAACACAAGTTGTTAAAGTGAAAAAAACGAGGCTCTGCCAAGTTTTTTTTTTTCTTTATCAACGAGTGTTGATATTTTTTGATATCAAAAAAGACAAGTTGGAGATTTTATTTATCACCCAATCTTTTCTTACATGCACAAATAAATAAATATAATTCTTTGGAATTGATACGATCAGTTTTTTGACAGCAGTTTAGCTATTGCAAAGTCCTTTATATTGACTCAGTATTTCCTTCAAGGTCATGTACAATGTCAACTGTACCTGGTCTGAAATTTTCAAATAAAAATCTACAAAACTTTGATCACAGCAAAAAATGTAAAATTTGTTCAATTCACTACAACAGACAGGCCACACAGTACACCAATTATTGTCCCATTGACTTCAATGTTATTTCAGGCCCAGGTCACAAGCTATAACTCTTTCCACAATATTCGTTGAGCTAAATTCCTTCACAAGGCACAAAGAACAACACCTGGCAGTCATCTCCTCAGAAGCATGTATGAGGTTCACCATGAAAATCTCATATCAATAAAAGTTAAAGTAGACTGGGGTCAATTCTTTACTTCCGGTTCAATGTGAGCCGTCTTTCAAGACCCATGTTATTCTTCCGCACAAATATCCTCTTTTTCCACTCAAACTGGCAAAATATTCAAAATTCAAAACCTTCCCAACAATTCCACACCTAAAAAAAACCCACCAAAACGCCTGAAAAAGGAAAAAAAATTAGGGAAAATTAGACTTTTTTTTTAGCACAGAACTACATTCGTTAACTTGGAATTTTTTGGTGATCTGTGTCCTATAGGAATGAATTTGGTTCTGTTTATGAAGCAACTTTTGTTCCCCAACCTGGACCATATCACCTACACCCTGTCCAAAAAACATGGCAACATTTTATGCATTTTTAGACAGATAATAGATTACTTCCTTATGTGTACATATTTCCACTATTTATGCCATTTAAAAAGTCAGTAGATTTTCAAATCTACAATTTTCATTCCTTTATAATTTAAGTTGGCTGTTTATCAAAATAATTATGCTTAGTAAAATGATTTTAACAACTGATTTCAAAATCGAGCTTGATGAATATAAAAATGTGTAGGCCTATTGGTCTTTCAGAATTTTTTTTTTTCTGAATTGTTGAAACCAACAAGCTGATTATTTCTGATATATCTTCCAGTTGATCGCAACAACACAGGCCAAATAGTTTAAAATAATCTAATTACATAACAAGACAACATGTTTCTGATCCCATCCCCCTTATGATTATCCCAGCCCTTTCAGAAGGACGATCTACAATTTTATTTCGTTTGTTTCTGGAGATTAACATCCGAATTCCACCGGGGAGGATATCGTAGACAATTTTTTTTATGTTGAAATCTTTAGCGGCTACAAGGAGGCCAACCAGTTGCCAATACAGATGAAAATGAAATGAAATGCCATGGGGTTTATTAACGTTCTACTGTTCTGCTCCTAAACTGGGCTAATGAAGACGAGTATACGCCTTACAGTGTGCTATGAGGAAAATTTTGCCCGGGCAGCGGCGCTACGGTTTACTCTTATATATATCGAATTCCAACAGCCAAGGGATTTTTTACGTGCACGCCAATACGGGATCTCTGTTTTTCGTCCCGTCCTGCCCCATTGACATGGGGAAACCACGCCGGAAAATCGGGATCAACTTTCTCGGCCAATGCAGAGATCGAACTCACGACCCCCAGTCTAGCGAGCCAGCGTCTTGCCAATTCAGATGAAAATGGTCTCAGAAGGAAAGTTAAAACGACAGACATACACACCAAACAACTTTTGAAGAAATGTGGCCAATAAAGAGGGGCATTAAAAATTGTTGTGATAAATTGTTTAATAAATTGTTCATGTAATAAGGATGACTATTTGTAACCAAGATTCACAACATATTTATTTGATTTAATAGTAAATAAATAACAACATATTTATTACTTGTATTCATTTTTTATTGGTCAAAGCTAAAAATTTGTCTGATCATTCAAAACGAACGAGCTAAAACATTCCATATTGATAACAGGTCAAAAACACTTATGTACTGAGACGGTTGCCCACGGCGAACCTCACAAGATCTCAAAGCTAGGCTCTAAATGGCTAAATATTAACCAAATGATGCTAAAATTAAAGGCGGGAAATCGTTATAATCACTGTCTGTCATTTGCTATTCGTGGTTTCGAATCACGGGTTGTAGGCTACGTGACAAAGAGTAGGGTCGCCTGTCTAACCTCGTGGCTTTTTTCAGGATTATGTTAGTCCGGAAATGACCTAGTTTGTGTCGAGTGGACGTTAAACCCCATTTCTCTCTTTTCTCTGATGTGCTATTCTGGGAGAAGCTCCAACGAAAGGGTTTCCCAGGGCCTTAACGCGCTTACTGGACTTCTAATGCGCTTACTTCTAACACGCTTACTTCTTGATTCTTTATAAGTCAGAATGAATGTCTTATCAATGTTACGTTTATTTTAAGAGTGTAATCAAATACCATCGCTTCTAACCGAAATTCTGAAAAATTCCACCAAGAAAAAGACGTCCTCCCGTAATGAATGCTACTGCGCTCTGACCAGGTGGGCGCTAGATATTCTACCTTACACAACACCCAAAAAGGGGGAGGAGCTATCATTAGCTATTAAGGCGGAAATATTAATGTATTTGTGGGTGGGAATTAAGAACCATAACGCACGCCTTGACATGACAGGTGAAGGTCACCCATGAGGTCACCCAATCTGGATCCCAGAGATAAGTCTCAGTTCTCACTCAGCATGTCGCTCGACAGATTCCGAAATCTAGATGTAGGCCTGGAACCGGAATCTGTTGAGGATTGCCGAGTGAGATAAGTCTAACCTTCGTTTTTCTCTGGTAAAACTTGCCGGCCATTAATCAAGGTCAGATTGGTTCCTAATCGCCGCCCTGTGGCTTAATTCTGATTGGCTGGATTTGTTTGTAAGAATTACTGCCGATTTCTCGACAATTAGGCATCGGTTTGTTGCATGAATTGCGTATTAATGATCCTTCGAATCAAAAGTTCACTAGAAAACCTTTGGGTTTGAGCATTTACCGGAAACTATTTTTAGCGCGAGATGTGAGTGATACGAAAGTAAATCATATGAAATCATGTCATTTCAACTTCAGCTGGATCGTAACTTGTGCAGCGACCGGCGGAAGGATATATCATGTAACATTCAAAAGAGAGAGAGAGAGAGAGAGAGAGAAATGGGGTTTAACGTCCACTCAAGAAAAAAAAAACCCGTTGGGAAAAAAATCTGCTTACTTTATGTGGAAAAGCGAAGTTCTCGCCGTAAAAACCACATAGCTGGACCCATAGATTATTTACATACATATTAAAAAATATTCGTGCGATTATTTAGATTTCAAGTCATTTCAATGTTTCAATTCAAAGTCTGCAGTCCGTTTAAAGTTTTTCTCGTTGTGGAAGACTCTTTCCAAGTTAAGTTACCTGAAAAGAGAAAGAAGAGCCAGCAGCAACACCAAACAGAACAACTTAACCATTTATAAAGTTATATGTAGAATCAAACTTTTAAACAAATTATATAGAAATGTGGTTTAACTTTAACGTCCTACTGTTCTGCTCCGAGAAATTATACAGATTTATATGCACTATCAATATCAATAAATGGTTGGGTTATGTTACCCAAATACTGACAATAAAAGCATGTGAATATTTATATCGAACTTTGTAGGCTTTTCTGAAAATCTCTATATCATATTACGTACTTATTTGAAACAGGATAATGAAATAGGAATATAAATGAAAACCTCTAATCTTTAAGTATATATAATTGATTAAGAAATAATATAATTTAATTCAACTGATGAATTATCAGTTGGCCCACATTAAACAATATTTTGAAATATGTGGGTATAGGTAAAAAAAAATAATAAAAGGTTGCGTGAAAAAAAAAAAAAAATCTTGACCCCACCACCTCACCCTTATATTATTTGTTATGTCGAAAATTTCGAAAAGATGGCCCCATTCAAATTACCATAAACTAGTATGTTCCAAGTTTAGGAAAAAGGGAAAATTTGTACTTTGGACCTGTAGCATGATGGACAGACAGACATAATACATCTTCCCTCCCCCATATCACGTCATGTTTGTATGTCGAAAATTTCCAAACAATTTTGACCCCATTCAAATTCCCATGACGGTTTACATTCCAAGTTTAGGAAAATGTAAAAATTTAGAATTTTGTTCTGTAAAATGAAATATGGGCATATGAAAATATCTAATTATTGTTTAATATAGGCCTATAAAAAGAACTAAATAATGTATAATAATTAGGGAAATACAAATCATAATCTCTTATCTATAAGTAAATAAATGATTAAGAAATAATATAGACTATTCAACAGCTGGATTATTTGAATTTTGAAAGTATTATTTTCCCCCAACACACTGACACATGTGAATATTTTTGTCAATCTTTGTCGGCTTTTCTGGCATTTTGAAAGTATTATTTACCCCAACACACTGACAATAATATAAACATGTGAATATTTTTGTCAATCTTTGTGGGCTTTTGTGGCAATGTCTACAGACTGGTATCATCATATTATAGTATAAAGCAAACAAGCATATACCGGTAATAAGAGAGAGAAATGGGGTTTAATGTACACTTGATACTAGCTAGGTCATTTCGGGACTAACATGTGGTTTAATTTTATTTCAATAATTCGCTTTTGCGTAGGAGTCTTTAGCAGTTGGAGGACCCAGAGAAAACCCACGAGGTTGGACAGGTGACTCTACTCCTTGTCACATACAACCAGGGATTTGAAACCAGGCCAGTTGACTCAATGATAGGCTTTATGATACAGTGCGCACATGCTAACCATTCGACCACCCAACCCCCCAGCAAATATTGAAAAACACGAACAATTAACTGTGTAGACATGACACCAGTTTTACAACTTCATTAGAAAAATACTATTTTGACAGTAACAAGATTATAAGCATATAAATTGATGACCGTTGGCGATATAACAATAGTTAAATCCAAATTACAAACGAACCCATCAAAAAGTTACTGTAAAGAAACAGGTTTTGGACACACCTTTACATAGGGAAGTGATTTGATAGACTTTTAGTGAGGATATTGGTTTAAACTACATGATGGAAGAACCCCAAATGTTATGTTCTAGAGAAATGAAGCAGACTGCCTATATATCGTCAGCTAATGTGTGAGTTTTGATGAATCTTCTTATCTGTAGCAGAAGCCTATAGCCTAATATGGACTGCCAACTACCAGTCATCAGAGATAACTGGGTGGCCAACCACAAGTCATCAAAGATAACTGGTCTCGTGGAGGACCAAAGCGTGAGTTTTAATGAATCTTCTTCTGATCTGTACCAGAAGCCCATAGCCTAATATGGACTGCCATACCAGTCACCAGAGATAACTGGGTGGCCAACCACAAGTCATCCAGGATAACTGGTCTCGTAGAGGACCAATGCGCAAGTTTTAATGAATCTTCTTCTGATCTGTACCAGAAGCCCATAGCCTAATATGGAATGGCAACTACCAGTAATCAAAGATAACTGGGTGGCCAACCACAAGTCATCAAAGATAACTGGTCTCGTCGAAGAACCAAAGCGTAAGTTTTAATGAATCTTCTTCTGATCTGTACCAGAAGCCCATAGCCTAATATGGACTGCCAACTACCAGTCACCAGAGATAACTGGGTGGCCAACCACAAGTCATCAAAGATAACTGGTCTCGTCGAGGACCAATGAATGAGGTGTGCACATCAGAAATCTGTTGTTTGGCTAGTAGCCAGAAGACAACAATGTTGTATATGAAATTATGAAAGAGATAAACATCTTCAGTCTGTTGTTTCGACTGGGTTTAGGAAGTAAATCTATCTAGCCTAGACATAACAAGTAGACTCAATCCCTCAAGTAGCTTTACACCTCAATCCCCACTAAAAGTCAATGTTTCCAAGGACTCCTATATTAAAATGTGTTTCAAACTTGTCAACAGAATGCCATTTACTGTGCATATTAGACGGACCAATGAAGAATTTAGGAATTATATCCGGTGCAAACAATATATACATACAGAAACCTGTTATTGCCAATTTAGAATTTCCCAGTTCAAGCTGAATATCTCATAGCTATGGAAGACAATTAGGGTCAGTCATATTCTGACTATCTTGTAATTACAAGATAAGGACAGAGAGATACGGTGTTTAACATCCACTTGACACAAACTATTTCAATAATTTGCTTGCGCGTAGGGGTCTTTATCAGTGGGAGGATTCCGGTGGACCCGGAAAAAACCCATGAGGTTAGACATACAACAAGGGAATAGAAACCACGCCAGCTGACTCAATGACAGACTTTAAGATACAACGTGCATGAGCTAACCTAATGCAGTCCTTAAATGCTATAATAAATAAATTACCATACTTTCTATGCCTGTTGTGACCATCATGAAATAAATCTTTTGATGCCTTCATCTGTGGTCCTGTAAAATGTAAAACAGTTTTATATTTTGTATTTATACCACCAAGCCTTATTTTGCCAAAGTTACGTTTCAACAGCCAAAGACTTTAATTTGCAGTACCGCCCGGACAAAGGAATGGTTTAATCAACAAGCATGTATGGAAACAAAACGAAATGAAATGGGCTAATGAAGACGAGCATACACCATACAGTGTGCTAAGAGGAAAATTTTGCCCAGGCAGTGGCACTACGCCCTACTCTAATTCCGAATTCCAACTGCCAATGCACCCTTTATTGTGCACGCCAATGTGTACAATGGACCTCAGTTTTTCGTCCCATCAGAACTAGAAAGTTGTCCTTGTCAGGCTCTAAATCCTACATCACTGATAAGGGGAAAACCACGCCAGAAAAAGCATGTATGGGTTGTTAATGTTTTAAATTAAGTCACAACAGTGAATTACACACATAACACACAAGAAGTAGTCTATGTGAGCTCCAGGAAAGAAGTGGCATGGGAATTTCTAACAAAATAAGCTACCCCTCTCGTGTAACGTCAATTAAAACTATTTTTATATCTAAATGGTGGACTAGATTGAACTTATTTAAAAGTGTCATATTTAGATCCATTTTACCAAATTCCCTGTGGCAAACATCCACTTCGTCATTTATTTCCTATAAAAATAATACTTCTAGAACATGTATCTAAATATATCTTTATATAGAACAATTATACACACGCCAAGAGCAAGGTAGCTACATAACAGATAACATCGTCCTGTTTAAATATCCAAATTTGCGCTACAAAAATACACTTTTGGCTATTACTTTAATAAAGACATCGAGAAAGAAAGAGAGAGGGAGTCCACAACCGCATTGAAGTATGTCTGTCAGAAACATGTACTTGCCTGCTAAAATCCTCATCTGCCATTCCTACATCCAACAATCTGTTCCACTGCATTCACCATTCTATCCATCAATCTGTAGCACCATATCTATCCAGGCAGGACCCTGAAACATGCATGCAGGAGAAAGATTAGTACATGTGCAGTCTACTCCACAAACGGTCTGAATGTCTGTCAAAAACATGTACTTGCCATATAAAATCACCCACCACCTTTTCGGTGGTGGGTGGGGGATGGTGGGTGAGTGGATGGCTGAATGGTTAGCATGTGCGCACTGTATCGAATTCCCATTTGTAGGCCCCTACGTGACAAGGTGTAGGATCGCCTGTCCAACCTAGTGGGTTTTCTACGGGTCATCTGGTTTCCCCTACTGCTAAAGACCTGTATATACGTTATGTGCAAGCATATTATTGTAATAATATTAAAAAACCATGCTTGTCCCGATATGACCTAGTTTGTGTTGAGTGGACAAGTGGATGTTAAACCCCATTTCTCTCTCTCTCTTTCTCTTTTTTTCGGGTTTGCAAAGCCTTCCACATTCTAGTTAAAGGGACGATAACATTCTTGCTGGCTTTGTAGCTCCAGAAAATAAATAATACCCTTATTCTAAGTACTAGATGTTTAAATGTCCTACCTGTTGTGTAAATTATACATTACAACCTATTTTATTTGTCCAGAGGGTTCGAAAAATTTTTGAATTCAAATCACATTTGAAAAGGTTTACGTTAGACTTTTCAAATCAATTGGTTGAATTTTTCCAATTTTTTAAATTAGGTGTGTTAAGATTAATTGGAATATTCTAAAATAATACGATTTGTTGACCAGAATGAAGATTGGGACATATTTTTCAGTTACAACAAGAGTGTTATTGGGGCTTTAAGACATATTATCAGGGATGAAAAATACATAAAAATTGATACCTGCAATTGATACATCTATAGGGTGGGAGAGAGAAATGTTTCATGTCCACTCGGCAAAAACTAGGTCATTTCGGTACTAACACATGGTTCAATATATTTAGTTTTTTTGTCCCCCGCCTTTCAAATGGGTCCATCTGTCCGTCACACTTTTGGGGACACAATAACTCTTTTTTCTAATTGAGTTGAAATATTCAAACTTGGTGTAGGTGTTTATTGGGTCAATACCTTGATGGAGTCGAAGGTGAGCATTTTCTGTCCAGGGTAATTTGATTGGTTGATGATATAACTTTGGTTCTAATTAAGTCAGAGTGATGAAACTTGGTGTATAGTTTCATTACACCAGTACCTTGACTAAGTTCGACAATGAGCATTTTCTGCTCAGGATAAGCAGAGCGATAAGCAATTAAATTGGCCGAGACTTTATTAGGTCGATGCTTTGATGGAGTTCGACGATGAGCATTGTCTGCTAACGGTAAGCAAAGATAAGCAGTCTGATTGGTTGATGCTTTGGGGCACAATAACTTTGGTAATAATGAAGTGAGAGCACCGAATCTCCAAATATACATTTATTATGTCATTACCTTGACTAAGTGTGATGGTGAGAATTTTCTGCTTAGGCTTAGGAGCGATAAGCAATTTGACTGATCACTTTGGAACATAACTTTTAATTGAGGTGGAATGTTTGAACTTGATGTAGATGTTCATCTGGTGAATGTCTTGACTGAGTCAATGATTAACATTTTTCCGGGTCCTCTGGGTTCCTCCCACTGCTAAAGACCCCTACACACAAGCGAATTATTGAAATAAAATTGCAACCATATGTTAGTCCCAAAATGACCTAGTTTGTGTCGAGTGGACGCTAAACCCCATTTCTCTCTCTCGACGTTACATTTTTTGTCCGATTTAAATGAAACTTAAAATATCTTTATATCCGAGAGATTTCAGTCCCATTCAATATTCATGCATTTCAGACCTTTTAAGGTTCTTAGATTATGGCCCCTGATTTTTCGCGTATTCTCTATCCATCTCTTGCAAATGGTGGGCGTATCCTGTCTGGCAGCCCTTGGTGAGAAAATGCGGTGAATTAAAGACTATAAGCCATGTGACCGGGCCTTAGCGCCACCAACTCGTCCTCTGCCATTGATCATGCATGCGGTTATCAATTGCTCTAGAGATAGGCCGACTGATATCCCATCATTAAAAACGAAACTTAAACCATTATTTTTGTCTTTGTTTCGTTTGATTAAAATTTCCTGTACATCTGATTATTATTACATCAGTGAAACTAAAACATCAGTTTCCGGGTTATATCAAAGTGACCTAGGGGTGATAGAAGGGGCACTTCGCTATTGGGGGGGGGGGGGCAGATTTTTTCGGACCACATTCAAAGTCCCATAAAGCTTGTATGTCCCAAGTTTAGGTAATAGAAAATTTAGAATTTTAACCTGGATTAAGTTCCGCAAGACAACATACAACCTGTAGAAACACTTTGTGAAAAATAATATCAAAAAATATATTAAACTCTCTGATATTAGGTTATTTGAAAGTTTTTAGAATTTTGACTTAATTCTCTTTTATATGACATATTAGGATCCCCAAGAAAATAGACAACAATATACATATGTGAATATTTATTTCCATAAAAACATTAATTATTCTGACAATTTTCAAAAATACAATATATCACTTTACAAAATCATGCATATAACAAATTTATTAATGACCATTAGCGATACACTGAAATTAAAATTGCTTACACCACACAAGAATAGTTATAAAATATGGGTGTATGAAAAAATAAATCATGTTTCTACAATGTATCATAAAACATTTGTCTAATTTATCATAAAATGTTTTGATAATTTAAAAATAAATATTCATCAAAATTTCATGTGCGTCTCGCAAACACCATAGATGGATGAAATGGGATGTTCCCTTTCCATATCTATGGTGTTTGTGAGACATAAGAAATTTTGATGAATATGCTGGTATGTCGAAAGTTTCAAAATAATCATTATTTGGCTGCATAAAGTTAGTATGCCCCAAATTAGAAAGTGGAAAATTTAGAATTTTAACCTGGATAAAGTTATACAAGACAACATACAACTGTAGAAACATGTGAAAATTTATATCACGAAGGGCGCAGGGGAGGGGGCAGATATGGAAATTGGGTCCAGTTCAACAGATTTCCTTAAATTATGTATTTTTTAACTATTATAGTGAGAACTGTCAACTCTAATTTCCCATAATGTATCTTTAAGGAGTAGCTTGCTAGAGCAAAATCACAGATTCTGTAAAAACAAAGCTGGTAAAATATTTTATTTGTGAACAATTTTTGACTACATCTATAAGTATATAATTGATTTAGAAAAAATATATGAATTGGCCCACATTAAACAATATTATGTCGCTACTGCGGTACTGATAAGAAAATATTAAATGAGGTTGGACACAAAAATCCTTGACCCCGCCCCAACCCAACAAGTTTGTTTGTCGAAAGTTTCGAAATGAATTGACCCCATTCAAATTACCATAAATGGGTATGTTCCAAATTTAGGGAAAAGGGAAAATTTAAATTTTGGACCTACAGCATGACGGACCCACAGACAAAATCCCCTACCCCCATGACCCATATCATCATGTTATGTCGAAAATTTCGAAATAATTTTGACCCCATTCAAATTCCCATAACGGTTTACATACCAAGTTTAGGAAAATAGAAAATTTAGAATTTTGTTCTGTAACATGAAATATGGGCGTATAAAATTAATCAAATTATTGTTTAATATAGGCCTATAAATATAACTAATGTACAATAATTACAGTAAAAAAAACTAATGTACAATAATTACATATATACGTATCTAAATCAAATTTTCTTATCTGTAAGTATGATTAAGAAATAATATAATCTCAACTGAAGAATTATTTGAATTTTGATCCGGTTACCTAAATACAACTGACAATAATATAAACGTGAATATTTATGTCAATCTTTGTAGCTTTTTTTGACAATCTCAGTGACTGTTTTTTATCATATTATAGTATATACTTATTTGAAACAAAGATGTAGATATTTCAGTCAGTATTAAGAGGCAGCTACCTATAAATGAAAACCTCTAATCTATAAGTAAATAATTGATTAAGAAATAATATAATCTATAGCGACTGATGAATTTACCAGTTGGCCCACATTAAACAATATTTTAAAATATGTGGGTATAGGAAAAAAAAAATAATAAATGGTTGCATGAAAAAATATAAAAATCTCGACCCCACCACCTTCCCCTTAGATTATTTGTATGTCGAATATTTCGAAATGAATTGACCCCATTCAAATTACCATAAACTAGTATGTTCCAAGTTTAGGGAAAAGGGAAAATTTAAATTTTTGACCTACAGCATGACGGACCCACGGACAAAATCCCCTACCCCCATGACCCATATCATCATGTTATGTCGAAAATTTCGAAATAATTTTGACCCCATTCAAATTCCCATAACGGTTTACATACCAAGTTTAGGAAAATAGAAAATTTAGAATTTTGTTCTGTAACATGAAATATGGGCGTACAAAATAAATCAAATTATTGTTTAATATAGGCCTATAAATATAACTAATGTACAATAATTACAGAAAAAAAACTAATGTACAATAATTACATAAATACGTATCTAAATCAAATTCTCTTATCTGTAAGTATGATTAAGAAATAATATAATCTCAACTGAAGAATTATTTGAATTTTGATCCAGTTACCTAAATTCAACTGACAATAATATAAATTTGAATATTTATATCAATCTTTGTAGCTTCTTTTTGACAATCTCAGTGACTGTTTTTTTTATCATATTATAGTATATACTTATTTGAAACAAAGATGTAGATATTTCGGTCAGTATTAAGAGGCAGCTACCTAACTTTAAATCACATCTAAGAAGGGGGAGGTAGGGTTTTTCCCGAAAAGGGAGCTTACATTATAAAACACATAATCATGAACAATTATAACAGTAGACATCAGTCCTACAACTTTTTAAAAAAATCCTATTTTGGCAATAACAATATAATAATTTGTGTAATTTAACATCAGATATATTGAAATACGAATATAAATGAAAACATCTAATGTATAAGTAAATAATTGATTAAGAAATAATATAATCTATAGCGACTGCTGAATTATCAGTTGGCCCATATTAAACATTTTAAAATATGAGGGTATAGGTAAAAAAAATAATAAATGGTTGCATGAAAAAATATAAAGATCTCGACCCCACCACCTTCCCCTTAGATTATTTGTATGTCGAATATTTCGAAATGAATTGACCCCATTCAAATTACCATAAACAGGTAGGTTCCAAGTTTAGGGAAAAGGGAAAATTTAAATTTTTGACCTACAGCACGACGGACCCACAGACAAAATCCCCTACCTCCCATAACATCATGTTGGTATGTCGAAAATTTCCAAACAATTTTGACCCCATTCAAATTCCCATAACGGTTTACATTCCAGGTTTAGGAAAAAGGAAAATTTAGAATTTTGTTCTGTAAAATAAAATATGGGCATATAAAAATAACTAATTATTGTTTAATATGGGCGTGTAAAAAAACTAAATAATGTATAAAAATTAGGGAAATAATCTCTTATCTATAAGTAAATAATTAATTCAAGATGTAGATATGAGTGGTCAGTATTGAAAGCCGGCTACTCAACCCTAACTCCCGTAGTGTTTACTCACTATTGACCTTATATTGTAAAACAAAAAAAAAATCATGCATATAATATAAATGAACAATTATAACAGTAGACATCAGTTCTACGACTTTTTTATGCAGTAAGATTATTATGTGTCTAATTTAACGTAGGTATTTAGTTCACAGAAACAAAAACAATTTCAATGCGAAATACGAATATAAAAATCAATATCTCTTATCTATGCGTAATATATGATTAAGAAATAATATAAT
This sequence comes from Patella depressa, assembly GCA_948474765.1. Lineage (NCBI taxonomy): Eukaryota > Metazoa > Mollusca > Gastropoda > Patellidae > Patella > Patella depressa. The sequence goes on along the minus strand of OX419722.1, from coordinate 50,559,730 downwards.
CTATTTTAACTGATGAATTGTCACTTGCCCAACATTAAACAATATTTCAAAATATGTCGGTATAGATATTAAAAAAAAATGAAATGGGGTTGGAAGCAAAAACATTATAAACATCTCCTCCTCCCCACCCACACGCTTGTTTCTCGAAAATTTCGAAATGATTTTGACCCCATTCAAATTACCATAAACAGGTATGTACCAAATTTAGGGAAAAGGGAAAATTTAAATTTTTGACCTACAGCACGACGGACCCACAGACAAAATCCCCTACCCCAAATAACATCATGTTTGTATGTCGAAAATTTCGAAATATTTTTGCCCCATTCAAATTCCCATAACGGTTTACATTCCAAGTTTAGGAAAAAGAAAAATTTAGAATTTTGTTCTGTAACATGAAATATGGGCATATAAAAAAATATTATTATTGTTTAATATTAGGCATATAAAAAAAATAATTAAAATACAGATGTGATGTCAGTCACGTCACCCTGTATTTTAAGTTGTTTAATAGTCTCGAGCTTAAGACATTGCGTTATATATTTTAAAACACCCGGGCTGTGCGGCCCTCTTTTTGTTAAAATATATTACTTAATGTCTCGCTCATAATGTGCAATAACTAATTTGTCCAATACATTATAATATAATATTTTGGACAAGTTGATTAAATAAGTAATTTACATATCAAGGCTTAAAGAAAATTGGTAAAAATATAAAAATAACAAGTTCTTGTACATGTATATAAAAATGTCACTTTAAAACATGGTGGTAAAATTCAAACATAAGAATTGGACTGAGAAGGGAGGGCATAATAAAAACAAGTTACAACAGGAGGTCCAGCTGATTGATGTTTGGTGTCATTAATGTAGTTAAAAAAAAACCCGTTGGGAAAAAAATCTGCTTACTTTATGTGGAAAAGCGAAGTTCTCGCGGTAAAAACCACATAGCTAGACCCGTAGATTATTTACATACATGTTAAAAACTATTCATATGATTATTTAAATACAATTAAAATTTCAAGTCATTTTAATGCTGCAAATCATAGTCTGCAGCCTGATAAAGTTTTTCTTGTTGTGGATAACTCTTCCCAAGTAAAGTTACCTGAAAAGAGAGAAGAGCCAGCAGCAACACCGAACAGAACAATTTAAACATTTATAAATGTATATGTGGAATCCAACTTTTAAACACAAATTATATAGAAATGCGGTCCATCTGCAAAATGCGCCCTGCATCTTACCTTCTCATATGACTAATACACCAAAAAACAAGATGTACATATGAGGCGTCAGTATTGAAAGTTGGCTATCCAAACGATGTCTTGTCCGTATATTTGTTTGTGTGGTGCAGTCCCCCTGCAATAGGTTAGTGTGTGCACGTTGTATCATAAGGTCTGTCATTGAGTCAGCTGGCGTGGTTTCTATTCCCTTGTTGTATGTGACAAGGAGCAAGGTCGTATGTCTAACCTCATGGGTTTTTTCCGGTTCCACCGGTTTCCTCCCACTGGACTAGTGTGCCGCGTTTTGACCTCTAGCTGGCCGGTCACCTCTGGCTTGCGGCTGTGGTTTCGATCCCTGGTGTGAGCGTATGTGGCATGGAGATAGGGGCGCCTTCTCAACCTCGTGGGTTTCCTCGGGGCACTCCGTTTTCCTCCCACTGGTAAAGACCCCTACGTGCAAGCGAATTATTGAAATAAATTGAACCGAATGTTAGTCCCGAAATGACCTAGTTTGTGTAAAGTTTACGTTAAACACCGTTACTCTCTGTCCTTATCTTGTAATTACAAGATAGTCAGAATATGATTGACCCTTATGGTCTTCCATAGCTATGAGATATTCAGCTTGAATAGGGAAATTCTAGATTGGCAATAACAGGTTTCTGTATATATATACCAATAGTTAAATCCAAATTACAAACGAACCCATCAAAATGTTACAGTAAAGAAACATGAGCTAACAGGTTTTGGACACACCTTTACACAGGGAAGTGATTTGATAGACTTTTAGTGAGGATATCGGTTTAAAATACATGATGGAACAACCCCAAATGTTATGTTCTAAAGAAATGAAGCAGACTGCCTATATATCATCAGCTAATGTGTGACCTTTGATGAATCTTCTTATCTGTACCAGAAGCCCATAGCCTAATATGGACTGTCAACTACCAGTCATCAGAGATAACTGGGTGGCCAACCACAAGTCATCAAAGATAACTGGTCTCGTCGAAGAACCAAAGCGTGAGTTTTAATGAATCTTCTTCTGATCTGTACCAGAAGCCCATAGTCTAATATGGACTGCCAACTACCAGTCATCAGAGATAACTGGGTGGCCAACCACAAGTCATCAAAGATAACTGGTCTCGTCGAAGAACCAAAGCGTGAGTTTTAATGAATCTTCTTCTGATCTGTACCAGAAGCCCATCAGAGATGACTGGGTGGCCAACCACAAGTCATCAAGGATAACTGGCTTCGTCGAGGACCAATGAATGAGGTGTGCACACCAGAAAACCCAATAGAAGCGAGTCAGAAGTCTCGAGTATATATCCTAGATGTAAATAAGTCAGAATCCTGTTAGATTAACAATGTCATAAACCCTCTCTGGTATGTGTAAAAAGAACGAAAGTCCCAGATGGATGTGTTTGTAATGTTGAGTCTGCAGCCTACAACCATTACAACCAAATCTCATCTGCAGATAATAACTTGAAGAACCTGCCTCACTATAAACATCTTCAGTCTGTTCGATTGGGTGATGAAGTTATGACATGTTAATCGTTCTAACTCAGACATAACAAGTAGACTCGATCCCTCAAGTAGCTTTACACTTCAATCCCCACTAAAAGTCACGGTTTCCAAGGACTCCTATATTAAAATGTGTTTCAAACCTGTCAACAGAATGCCATTTACTGTACATATTAAATGGACCAATTAAGAATTTAGGAATTATATCCGGTGCAAACAATAAATATATATACAGAAACCTGTTATTGCCAATCTAGAATTTCCCTATTCAAGCTGAATATCTCATAGCTATGGAAGACCATAAGGGTCAATCATATTCTGACTATCTTGTAATTACAAGATAAGGACAGAGAGTACCGGTGTTTAACGTAAACTTTACACAAACTAGGTCATTTCGGGACTAACATTCGGTTCAATTTATTTCAATAATTCGCTTGCACGTAGGGGTCTTTACCAGTGGGAGGAAAACGGAGTGCCCCGAGGAAACCCACGAGGTTGAGAAGGCGCCCCTATCTCCATGCCACATACGCTCACACCAGGGATCGAAACCACAGCCGCAAGCCAGAGGTGACCGGCCAGCTAGAGGTCGAAACGCGGCACACTAGTCCAGTGGGAGGAAACCGGTGGAACCGGAAAAAACCCATGAGGTTAGACATACGACCTTGCTCCTTGTCACATACAACAAGGGAATAGAAACCACGCCAGTTGACTCAATGACAGACCTTATGATACAACGTGCACACACTAACCCATTGCAGGCGGACTGCACCACACAAACAAATATACGGACAAGACATCGTACTCAGAGACCACAAACAAAGCAATTCAAAAAGAGTGAATTACCATGTCTGTCTTCTATACCCATTGCGATCATCATGAAATGAATCATTTGACGCCTTCATCTGTGGTCCTGTAAAATGTAAAACAGTTTTATATTTTGTATTTATACCACCAAGCATTATTTTGCCAAAGTTACGTTTCAACAGCCAAAGACTCTTTAATTTGCAGTACCACCCAGACAAAGGAATGGTTTAATCAACAAGCATGTATGGAAACAAAACGAAATGAAATGGGGTATAAGGTCCCAATGTTTTGCCCGGACAGTGGCGCTACAGCCTACTCTAATTCTGAATTCCAACTGCCAAGGGATCTTTTACGTGCACGCCAATGTGTACATGGGACCTTGGTTTTTTGTCCCATCAGAACAACTAGACAGGTGTCCTTGTCAGCCCCTTCGTCCTGCATCACTGACATGCCAGAAAAAGCATGTATGGGTTGTTAATGTTTTTATTTAAGTCACAACAGTGAATTACACACATAAGCCCACAAATGTAGTCTATGTGAACTCCAGAAAAGAAGTGGCATGGGAATTTCAAACAAAATAAGCTACCCCACTCTTGTAACGTCAACTAAAACTATTTTTATATCTAAATGGAGGACTAGATTGAACTTATTTAAAAGTGTCATTTTTAGATCCATTTTACCAAATTCCCTGTGGCAAACATCCACTTTTCGTCATTTATTTCTTATAAAAATAATTCTTCTAGAACATGTATCTAAATATATCTTTATATAGAATTATACACACGCCAAGAGCAAGGTGGCTACATAAGATTATCCTGTTTAAATATCCAAATTTGCACTACGAAAATACACTTTTGAATATTACTTTCATAAAGACATCGAGAGAGAAAGAGAGAGGGAGTCCACAACCGTATTGAAGTATGTTTGTCAGAAACATGTACTTGCCTTCTAAAATCCTCATCTGCCATTCCTACATCCAACAATCTGTACCACTGCATTCACCACTCTCTATCCATCAATCTGTAGCACCATATCTATCCAGACTGGCCCCTGAAACAAACATGGGGGAGAAAGATTAGTACATGTGCAGTCTTGTCCACAAACGGTCTGAAGTATGTGTCAGAAACATATACTTGCCTTCTGACAAACAATCACCCATTATTTTGGTGCTCCTCCTCTGCCAATCTGCCTCCTCTGCCATATCTATCCAGACAGGACCCTGAAACATGTATGGGGAGAAAGCGATTAGTACATGTGCAGTCTAGCCCCCCCCCTCTCCTTTTTGTTTTAGCAAACTTAATGCTCATAATTAGAAATCTTTTCAATCAATCTCTTTATGCACTGATAAAAAAACAAACCAGACAGCATATTTTAAAGTTATAATAATTTAGACCAGATATACATAATAACATACCTGTATGTTCCCTGGATTCCACTATCAACAATCTAAGTTTATCATAGAAACACATTATACAAGATTATCTATAAAATAGTAAAAACTACCAATGGTGATGCATAACTCACCTGAATCCGTAACTCTCTAGACCCCCACTATCAACATACATCTAAGCTCATCATAGAAACACGTTATATCCCATTATCTGTACTGGACCCTCAGGAGAAATTTGCAATATAAGTTAAAAGCATTAAAAATCTAAGATAAACCAAATATCAGAATATATTAATATAAGCACCCCTTACTTAGAAAATGCAAAATGGTGCAAAAAGAGAAAAACATGCAAAAAAAAAAATAAAAAAAATAAAAAAAAATATTAGTAGCCTAAACGAGATGTGAGATTAGTCAGTGCCATATATTAATATATTCCAATTTAATTACTCCCCATGTCTACAACTTTCAACCAAATAAGACCTAACAATTCACCATGGAAGTCCTCACTCCTCATGGTATTACAAAAAGAAACTGGTGCATAAGCCAAGCTTATACAACATCAACAAACCAAAATATAAAGACAGGCCCAGTATAAGATAAATGATATCGTGTGTGGACCTCTCTATGATGCCATAAACGTCATATCTCCTTTAGTCGGGTAATCTGAAAAAAAAAAATAGGTTGCCAGGCAACGAAACATACGCCCACACAGCAGCCAAATCGTCCGGGCAGTCAACAAGAGTTGTTGCATTTTAAGTAATCATCAGAAAATCATAATTCAAACTCACCCATAACTACGGTGTAACTGTGATATAATCAAACGTTTTTTTAAATCAGATAATAATTGTGACCTCCAGAGGGACCACAAGCTAAAAAGGGTGACAATCAGGGGCCATACTTCAGGAAGTTACGATGCGATATGGGCAGATATGCAATGGAACCAAGATCATTAGGTTATAAACATGTATTTCAAGTTTTATCAAAATCAGTTCAAAATTGTGACCTCTATAAGGTCCACAACCTTGATATAACATTTTCACACAATTCGCGTACAGACGGCGGCCATTTTAATTCGTCAACTCTGGTCCGATTTTCACTCAATTCAAATTCTCTCTTCATTACCATGGAACCGTGATATAATCAAACGGTTTTTTAAATCGGATAATAATTTTGACCTCCAGAGGGACCACAAGCTAACAAAAGCGATTTTTCGGACAATCAGAGGAAGTTATGATCCGATGGGTGCAAATATCGAAAGGAACTAAGATCTTTGGGTTATAAACATACATGTCAAGTTTCATCAAAATTGTGACCTCTATAGGGTCCACAACCTTGATATAACATATTTTCACACTATTCGTGTACAAACGGAGGCCATTTTGTCGTCAATTCTAGTCCGATTTTCACAAAATTCTAACTTCAATCGGATAATAATTTTGACCTCCAGAGGGACCAAAAGCTAACAAAAGCGATTTTTCGGACAATCCAGGGACATAATTCAGGAAGTTATGATCCGATGGGCGCAAATATCGAAAGGAACCAAGATCTTTGGGTTATAAATTCGAACTCAACCTTCATAACCATGGAACGGTGATATAATCAAATGTTTTTTTTAAATCGGATAACAATTTTGACATCCAGAGGGACCACAAGCTAAAGAGGTGCGATTTTTCGGACAATCAGGGGCCATAATTCAGGAAGTTACAATCCGATGGACGCAAATATCGAAAGGAACCAAGATCTTTGGGTTATAAACATACATGTCAAGTTTCATCAAAATCGGTTCAAAATTGTGACCTCTATAAGGTCCACAACCTTGATATAACATATTTTCACACTATTCGCATACAAACGGCGGCCATTTTGTCCATCAATTTTGGTCTGATTTTCACGAAATTCGAACTCAATCTTCATAACCATGGAACGGTGATATAATCAAATAGTCTCGGTCACCCAGAACCCCCTAGTCTTCAACGCACGGAGGGTCTGGGTCGGTTCTCAATTTTTGACGAAAATTACTGGATAATCTACCACATAAAAAAACAAACATTTGGTTACGCATGGGCAATGGAACCTTTTGGCTAAAAGTCTCGGTAAGTGCTAGATCTTATGAAGCCGGGCCGATTTTGCTAGATTCTATAAAGCGTGGTTGAAATATATCCCACAATTCACTTGGCACATCTATTATTAGAAACAAAATAGAGACGATGAAGAATTAAGAAGATTGTGAGAAGCCATACGTCTGATTCATGACGAGAGGAAATTACCATTTCAATTGAAACCTTTACAAACAAAATTTTAAAGAGTGTCATCGTTGACAAGCAAGCTGTTTTGATAGATTCTGTACGTGGTAACTTAAAAGACTGGATAATCCAGACAATGACCTATTTTCCGTCAAATTTTGAGGACCCATTCAGACTAATACGTGATATTTCGTACAATCAGGGGCCATAACCCATGAAGTTACAGTCCGATACATGCCAATATCGAAAAGAACCGAGATCTTAGGGTGATAAACCTATATTTTAAGTTTCATTGAAATCGGATAAAAATTGTGACCTGTAGACTGTTCACAAACAATTGTGGACGGACGGACGGAGACAATATACGTCCACATGAAAATGTGGGCGTATAAAAAGATAGGCTGGCACTGACAGGCAGGATACGCCCACATTTTTGAGAGATGGATAGAGAACAAGCAATACCGAAAGTGATTTTTCCTACATCTTTACGTCCTGTATTTCATACTGTATTGGGAGCAGCCATTTAGTTGGTCAGTTCCAGTCTGATATTAATGAAACTCGAAACCGACAATCATTAAGTCCTGTGTTTCATACTGTATTGTGAGCAGCCATTTTGTTGGTCAGTTCCAGTCTGATATTCATGAAATTCGAAGCCGACAATGATTATGGTGTGACGGTACACAACCTAAAAATGTTACTTTTCGTCAAAATCGGATAAGAATTGTGACCTGTAGAGAGTCCACAACCATGATATACCATATTTTTACACTATTCGCGTACAAACGGCGACCATTTCATCCGGCAATTTTGGTACGATTTTCACGAAATTCGAACTCAACCTTCCTTACGGTGCAACAGTAATATAATCAGAGTTTTTTTTTTTAGATCAGATAATAATTGTTTGAGAGATAGACAGAACAAGCAATACCGAAAGTGATTTTTCCTACAATCAAAGGCCATAATTCATTAAGTTACAATTTGATATGCGCAAATATCGAAAAGAATAAAGATCTTTAGGTTATAAACAAGCATTTCAGCAATCTCGAAACCAGAAAAATTTTTGAAGAAATTTCTCTGGTGAATCGGGGTAGCCATTTTCCCGGAAAATGATATGTAATTCCTACGCGCGAAAGTTCTCATTTATTTGCGTCGTACGCCCCTGATTTTACGTGCCTGGATGACCGAATCACTTAAAAATATACCCACGCGTAGAAAAATATTTCTTTACAAAAACTTGAATTAGTTCGTTTAGGATCCATTTTTTTATGTTAGCGAGTTGACTTTGACTCAAGGATTATTTTACAACAAACGAAACGACGATCCGACCTCTAGTTTTCGAGAAATCGACCCAAAAAGATTGACCAATCAGAGGTCAGAATGGGCGGGGCTTAGGTTTGAAAAAAATTGGAAAAAATGGACGGTCTAATGTGCCAGAGGCCTTCGGCTCAGCGGCTGCCTCTGGGAACGAGATTGGCATTTCAGGTTTCATCAAAATCGAATTAAAATTGTGACCTCTACAGGTTCCACAACTTTGATATACCATATTTTTACACTGTTTGCGTACAAACGGTGGCCATTTTTTCTGGCAATTATGGTCCGATTTTCTCGAAATTCGAACTCAACCTTCCGTAGGGTGTAACGGTGATAGAGTCAAACGTTTTTTTAAATCGGATAATAATTGTGACCACCAGAGGGACCATAGGCGATTTTTCGGACAATCTGGGGCCATAATTCAGGAAGTTACGATCCGATATGCGCAAATAACGAAAGGAACCAAGATCTTTGGGTTATAACCATGCATTTCAAGTTTCATCAAAATCGAATTAAAATTGTGACCTCCAAGGGTCCACAACCATGATAATAATATACAATTTTTTAACAGTATTCGTGTACAAACGGCGGCCATTTTGTATGGCAATTTTGGTCCGATTTTCCTGAAATTCGAACTCAACCTTCCTTACGGTGTAACGGTAATATAATCAACCGTTTTTTTCAATCGGATAATAATTGTGACCTCCAGAGGTGCCACAAGCTAAAAAAAAGGCGATTTTGCGTATAATCAGGGGCCATAATTCAGGAAGTTACGATCCGATATGCGCAAATATCGAAAGGAACCAAGATCTTTGGGTTATAACCATGAATTTCAAGTTTCATCAAAATCAAATTAAAATTGTGACCTCTACATGGTCCACAACCTTGATATACCTTTTTTAACAGTATTTGCGTACAAACGGCGGCCATTTCGTATGGCAATTTTGGTCCGATTTTCCAGAAATTCGAACTCAACCTTCCTTAGGGTGTAACGGTGATATAATCAAACGTTTTTTTAAATCGGATAATAATTGTGACCTCCAGAGGGACCACAAGCTAAAAGATAGGCTGGCACTGCCAGGCAGGATACGCCCACATTTTCGGGAGATGGATAAAGAACAAGCAATACCGAAAGTGATTTTTCCTACATCATTAAGTCCTGTATTTCATACTGTATTGGGAGCAGCCATTTTGTTGGTCAGTTCCAGTCTGATATTCATGAAATTCGAAGCCGACAATGATTATGGTGTGACAGTACACAACCTAGAAATGTGACTTTTCGTCAAAATCGGATAAGAATTGTGACCTGTAGAGAGTCCACAACAATGATATACCATACTTTTACACTATTCGCGTACAAACGGCGACCATTTCGTCCGGCAATTTTGGTACAATTTTCACGAAATTAGAACTCAACCTTCTTCATCAAAATTGAATTAAAATGGTGACCTTTACAGGGTCCACAACCTTGATATACCATTTTTTAACAGTATTCGCGTACAAACGGCGGCCATTTTGTATGGCAATTTTGGTCCAATTTTCTCGAAATTCAAACTCAACCTTCCTTAGTGTGAAACAGTGATATAATCAAACGGTTTTTTAAATCGGATAATAATTGTGACCTTCAGAGGGATCACAAGCTAAAAAGGGGGATTTTTCGGACAATCAGGGGCCATAATTCAGGAAGTTACGATCCAATGGGCGCAAATATCGAAAGGAACCAAGATCTTTGGGTTATAAACATGCATGTCAAGTTTCATCAAAATCGGTTCCAAATTGTGACCTCTATAGGGTCCACAACCTTGATATAACATATTTTCACACTATTCGCATACAAACGGCGGCCATTTTCACGAAATTCTACCTCAACCGTCATTACCATGTAACGGTGATATAATCAAACGTTTTTTTAAATCGGATAATAATTTTGAGCTCCAGAGGGACCACAAGCTAAAAAGGGCAATTTTTCGGACAATCAGGGACCATAATTCAGGAAGTTACGATCCGATGGGTGCAAATATCGAAAGGAACCAAGATCTTTGGGTTATAAACATACTTGTCAAGTTTCATCACAATCGGTTCAAAATTGTGACCTCTATAGGGTCTACAACCTTGTTATACCATATTTTCACACTATTTGCATACAAACCGCGGCCTTTTTTGTTTGTCCATTTTGGTCCGATTTTCACGAAATTTGATCTCAGCCTTCATTACCATGTAACGGTGATATGATCAAACGGTTTTTTAAATCGGATAATAATTTTTTCCTCCAGAGGGACCACAAGCTAAAAACATGATATTTCGTACAATCAGGGGCCATAATCCATGAAGTTCCGATCCGATACATGCCAATATCAAAAGGAACCGAGATCTTATGGGGATAAACCTATATTTCAAGTTTCGTCAAAATCGTATAAGAATTGTGACCTGTAGAGAGTCCACAAACAAATTGTGGACGTCCGGACGGACAGGGGCGACGACATAATTCCGATATTGTGCAGTTTGATAAAAATATAATAATATGGTACAGAACGTTTATATAAAAAAAACAGCGCTGATTCCCCAAGGAACAACTGCCACGTGGCCATTGAGAAATGCCTGTAAATTGTAATATAAATAAGTTTAAAAGTTAAGTTACTAAAGTTAAAGTTACTAACCTGTTTGAGACGAATGACTTGTCCTATTTGGCCACAGTGAAGAGATGCTTCCACTCGGCCGTCCAATTTGAAAGTGTAGGACAGTTGGTGGTTTCTGTATTTGTTTAAATCTGAAAACTATTCACCACAACCAGTTGACTTGGCTTGTGTTGCTGTATGGAACGACAAACACACATACAATCATTCAATTGCCACAGGAACTAGGAGTAATGAATTGATTTTATGCTAGTTTGACATTCCATAATCCAGAACTACAATTCAGATCACCGGGAAACAAATACGATGTAAGCCGGGACTGTGCAATAATACATCTGACGGGTATTTGACTGATTACTAAACAAGGTATTATAAATGTGAATCTTGATTTTATTTTGTTAAATATATCATACAGCTCCTAAAGAATAAATAAAATCTATTGACCACCTTTTATTGATCAGTGAAAATCATTCGGCTCTTATGCAATGGTATTACAAAAAAAATAAAAAATTCAGAAATCTCAAAATATTCGGGGAGAAAAGTGAATAGGACCAACTCAAGATCATCAAAGCTTGGAATCATCTCCTGAACGTCTCAGACTTTAGATGACAAATAAAAGTCCAGCAATCTACAGCTGTTTTTCTTGAAAAGTATTTTGTTGAGTATTTTGTTATGCGTCCAGGGGCGGATTGGGACCAGGAACCGGTCCGGGCTCCCATGTCGGAGCGGTCCCTTTTCCTCACCCCGGAGCCAGGACGGGGGGGGGGGGCTCTCCCCCTGGAAATTTTTGAAAAATGAACCTCAAATATGCGATTTGGTGGTATATCTGATTATAATCTCTGTGAAATAATATTTCATAAATCGATTAATTTAGGCCAAAACCTCGACCTGCAAGTAATTTACAACCATTAACCCGTGAAATTATCATATCGTCATATTATTAATTAACGTATTTTCATTGTATCGTCAAGAGTCAAGAGAATTAATTTAACTGGTTAAAAAATGGGACTAGTTGAGAAAATTTTGACCATTTGATTAACCAGTTAGGAATATTGAATGAGTAGGAATATTTTCATTGAAAAATGTCCCATTTTTGTTGCCGGGGGCGCTAGTTGATTCCTCCTGTGATGGAAGGTCAGAAGACACATTGGTACATAGTCTCTGTCACCCAGAACCCCCTGCGTCTTCAACGCACGGAGGGTCTGGGTCGGTTCTCAATTTTTGACGAAAATTACTGGATAATCTACCACATAAAAAACCAAACATTTGGTTACGCATGGGCAATGGAACCTTTTGGCTAGCTAGATCTTATGAAGCCGGGCCGATTTTGCTAGATTCTATAAAGCGTGGTTGAAATATATCGCAAAATTCACTTAGCACATCTATTATTAGAAACAAAATAGAGACGAGGAATAAGCATGGATCGCGATGAAGAATTAAGAAGATTGTGAGAAGCCATACGTCTGATTCATGACGAGAGAAAATTACCATTTCAATTGAAACCTTTACTAACAAAATTTTAAAGAGTGTCATCGTTGACAAGCGAGCTGTTTTGATAGATTCAGTACGTGGTAACTTAAAAGACTGGATAATCCAGACAATGACCTATTTTCCGTCAAATTTTGAGGACCCATCCAGACTAATATTTGTAGAATATTTGTATGGATGATAGAGGCTAATTGGTACAGAGTGACGAAAGTGAAATTCATAAAAGCTGCTTTTTGAATTTTGGATTCTGGCGTATCCCCACAAACAACGTGCAGGCGACTTAATAATTAGTAAATTTGCGGGCGACAGTGTCAGGTGAATCCGATGAAATTTTCGGATGAAATTCAGAATCCCCATTGCAGGATTCCGAATTCTGGCCCACACCCGGCACAGAAAGTTTATTATACCAGCCCATTCCAGACTCCAGTGATGGCGTTGTGGCCCGTTAAAGCCACCGGCCCCGTACAACATGATAATCATCGCTCCATGGCCGGTCCAATACCCCATATAAACAAACGTTTTATTTTTAGATGAATTGGACAAAATTATTTTTCCACCCACCCACTCACCCACTCACCCACTCACTCACCCACTCACATCCTGGCTCCGAGGTGAGGAAAAGAGACCGCTCCGACATGGGAGCCCGGACCGGTGACCGGCCAGCTAGAGGTCGAAGCGCGGCACTCTAGACCACTAGGCCATCCCAACCCCCCAATATAATAATTTGTATTTTAGTCCGATTGATCTATATAGGCCTAACGATTATTGTGAAATAGGTTTGATCTATATAGGCCTAACGATTATTGTGAAATAGGTTTTACCATATTACTGTACATCATTTACACAGACACTTGAAGAAATAACATTTCTTACTATAATACTGCTGTCAAAAATGTGTAACACTGACAGTGACACATTAATTTGGGTGAGGTAAATGTGAGGAAATACTCGGCTAGATGAGTGTTTGGTAAAAAGGTCGAGATCGTGACCAGGGGCCTGTTTCACGAAATTTTAACTAAGATAAAATCAAATTTTAGTAATTTGATTGGACAATATTAGATTAATTTTAGTTTAGTTCTTAGCCAATCAAAATTGAAGTAACACAAGGTACAATTTTATGGATACACAATTACTGAGTTTGATACTAAGCGACGTTTCGACGAGGATGCTCTCGTCTTTATCAAGCAATGATACAAATTTGTGAATAGTGTAGGCAAATATATACAGAATATGCAACAAAGATAAAATCAAATACAATTAAAGTTTAACACCTTTGATTGGGGGGCCATTAAGGACTAATCCTACACAACAGAAAACTCACACGGGGATTAAAAGGCCCCCCAATCAAAGGTGTTAAACTTTAATTGTATTTGATTTTATCTTTGTTGCATATTCTGTAATTCTGTATATATTTGCCTACACTATTCACAAATTTGTATCATTGCTTGATAAAGACGAGAGCATCCTCGAAACGTCGCTTAGTATCAAACAAAATTGAAGTATCTACTAAAATTTGGATTTTATTTTTAGTTAAAATTTCGTGAAACAGGGCCCAGTTCATCAAAAGATGCATGGGCACTTTTGAATTATTAAATAGTGGTGATTTTGTCAAAGTGATTCACAGCCTAGTCAAGTGAGTCAAGAGTCATTAGCTATTTTTGAACTATTATAGCAGGAGCAGCCACATATTCCTGAAGCAATGGCCCGAGTAATCCCTCTCTGCCCATTGCTGGATTGACTTCAGATACTTGAACTTTTGAGGGAGTGTGTCTATTTTTCCCGTGCAATCAACATGACAATCCTACGTTTAATCTGGGTCTCCCCTAAAACTTTGGACAGTGATTTAACGTATTAAAAACGGTGAAAGTATGTTCGTTTCCAAACAGTATTGTTCACATTTCATTCGACTTGATAGCCTCATTTGTCACGCAATTAGTTTTACTGCAGTATTCTGCTATGCACGGGTTAATTGGGCATAATAAAATCGTGAGCCATGACGTAACGTTATGTAAACATATTTGTTCCAATATTGGCACTCGTTTTAATTGTAAAGTCGGACTACTGACCAATCAAAATTTAAAACAAGAATATCCACTCATTACAGCAGTGAGTAGTGGGATTACCTCTAATCAAACGGAACACTACGAGGAGTATGGAACAGCCAGTTCTTTATCTAAATCTTACAAAATGCACCTTGAATGAACTGTCAGGGGTTTTCCAAATTTTGATCGTAAGTTAGAGGACAATTATCACATTATGTGACAAACTGATCCCGCAGTGAATATTCGCTTGGCCGCTACAATCACTGATAAGCATGACATCGACGAGGCTTAATGAGTACGGCATATTAACTTTGTTACTCCGACAAATTAAATTCTCAAACATTTTTTTGAGGTAAAAGAAAAATAAATAAAGACGTTTGAAGTATTTGTAGTTAAAAAATATTTCCTATTTAGTGTAAATGGGTATTAAAATGAGTAAAATGCATCATTTTGCCCGAAGCAGTTAGGTGTTAAGTAAACATTGCACGAGCTGTTGAGCCAATGACTACGAAGCGTGCAAGTCAACGCACGTGTTTTAGACAGCCATCCGTTACAGGGATAATTCGTTAGTAATTCTCTGTGAAACAGGTTGATTATGTGATAGAACTGGTTCAACACGTTATAATTTTAACACAACTATCATCGCCACCATAGACGCGTAATCAAGGTTATAACAAACAGAGGTGACGAAAGCAAAAGGAAAACACGACTTAGCCTTCTATATAGCTGACTGAAGTGACGAGTCATTCACGGGCGAATTTCTGCTCATTAATAAAATTATTACATAAGACTGTGAGAGAAAATCTGAAAATTCAAAACAGAAATTGACTGTCACTAGAAAAAAAGAAAACATAAAAATATAGAACAACTCTGTGCATTACCCTGTTTTTGAATAAACACACATGAATGTACGTACTGTTTCAATCTGATTAAAATAGATCTATATTTTGTTTCGTTTTTTATACTTTCGATGGGCAACACCACATGAAGGTTTGACCGGTTGTAGCAATAGGTCGCAATACGAGCGACTTTTGACCATATGACGTCAGATATTTGATTAACCAATCAGCAGTGATGTTTCACGCAGAACTCGGCACACAAAAATATACCAATTCACTCCACCACCAACGAGTGGGGACAACTTAACCAAATTTTCCGTGTGGGACCATATTCCTGAAGCAATGGCCCGAGAAATCCCTCTCTGGCCATTGCTGAAATAGCGTCTTGTTTCTTGACTTATGCGGGAGTGTGTCTATTCTTTCCGTTCAATGAAAGCTATCACTTAAGTACAGCAACATGACAGTCCTTCGTTTAATCTGGGTCTTCCCTAAAACTTTGGACAGTGATTTAAGGTATTAAAAACGGTGAAAGTATGTTCGTTTCCAAACAGTATTGTTTACATTTCATTCGACTTGATAGCCTGGTTTGCCACGCAATTAGTTTTACTGCATTATTCTGCTATTAATTGAGCAAGAGTTAACAAACCAATTTTCATGCAGATGGCCATATATTAATTAATCATCGAATAATCAAACTAAGCAGAAAATGATCATACTTGAACTTAACTATATACCAAGTTCACTGACTGGGTTAGAATCATGTGATTATATTCCAAGGCATCAACAAATCAAATTGCTTATATCTGCTTAGTCTTAGCGGAACATGCTAAAGAACCCTTTGAAATAAAAGCACACTGTGGCACCGCTGTCAGGGCAAAACTTCTCTCAACTTACAGCAGAAAAGCATGATTTAACTCCCTTCATTTCATCACAAATGAAAAATTAAGGTTGTTGAATCGTGATGTATCAAATTAAGGTTGTTGAATCGTGATGTATCAAATTAAGGTTGTTGAATCGTGATGTATCAAATTAAGGTCCTTGAATCGTGATGTATCAAATTAACATACTATTGATGAGGAAGACTGTAATCCTAGAGATCCCTTTACCACAAACAATAAAATACATGTCTTGTTTAACCACAATTTTATTTACATTCAACAATTTGACAAAATAGATATACATATACACAAAATGGAAAATATACAAATCAACAAAACCCGATAGATAAATATGTATGGTATAAGACAAAGTAAATTCTGAATATTTTAACCCTACCCACATTATGTTTTAATTACATACAAATTAGATTTGAAAAAAATGTTTCTAATGTTTTTGCTGTATTCATATTGTTGTCAAGTTTCATTGTATAGTCCAATACAAGTAACTTGAGAATAAGACCGATTTATTCCACTCCTGATCGTAAACTGTATGCAATTACATATGACTTGCTAACAAATTTCAAGCAGAGAAAAAAAAATGAATTTAGCAATTCTGATTAGAGCATTTTGAAAGTTTCACAAAATTTTTGCATAGTTTAAATACCAAACATCTGAAACTAAAAACGATAACCAAATAAAATAGGCTATGAAAACGATAACCAAATAAAATAGGCCATGAAAATCTGCTAATCCTCATCGTTTTTATTGGCTGCTAAATCTTAAATTCATCAGAACTGATCCAATTTTCATAAAATTGTTGTTTGCAAGGGATGCCAAATCCAAGAATGAATGATCAGCGGCGTTGCTTCAAGCTGATATTTCCAACAAAAAAGTCACACTTTAATAAATCAAAAATTGACTGTATATTACATGGAACAGCAGTGATGCCCTTATGTAAAATATACACATTTCGCTATTTATAATGGTTAACAAGTCCCATGATCTGTAGTATTAAAAAATGAAATGGGGTTTAACCTCCTACTATTCTGCTCCTAAGATCTGTGAGGCCCCGGTGACATTAATCACAAAATGAATTTGATGGTTAAAACATAAAGAAAGGAATTCTAGATAATTTGAAACTGTAACTGAAATGAATTTTACCTAATATTTAAAAAAGAACCTTAATGTGACAGCTAAGTTTTCTTCCTCATTACTTGAAAAGGAAACTGGAAAAAAAAAAGTAAAGATGCATTATTTAAGATTTAGATAGAGCTGATTGTTCTTGTCACAATAGTTCGAAACAAGATAATGCAAATTACATATATTAAAAATTTCATTCAAATTACTTTATTTTGAGTAACGATATTAGCCTTTGAAGGTTTAACAGATCGTACTGGTTGTGCAAGGTTTAGCCTCGCTTCACCATTTTTAAAATTAAATCATTAAATGGCCGAACTGTTCTACTTAAAATCAGCCCATCAAGAGTTGATTATGGTGTTGTCATGTTAATGAATGTCTAATTAATAATTTCTATAACATTCAAGGCCTAAAGGCAGATTTATCTCTTTCTTATTCATGGAATTGGTTTTATTATTTTAAACACAATAATATCAAACTATTTTACTACCCATTCCATGAAGTCGTTTATTAAACAGGTAAAATATTCAGCTGAACAATAATTGATGAAGAAGAGTATTTTGACAAAACTGAACTAATTACCTGTATGGATAGCCTTGATATTTAGAACGGAAAACAGACAGTAATAAACTGAAGAAAATAGCTACACATCCAAGTCCAACTAGGGCCATAACTACAATGAAAGAAATGTATAATGTAGGTTTCAATTAATTGATTTATGTCTTCTATATAATCCTCTTCTGTTTAGATCTAGGTTATTTTGATTAGTGAATCAGATGGATAATAAAATAGGTATAATGTCCTGTTTTTCTGTACCAACAAGTCTAAGGAAGATGGTCATACATGTAGTGTTCTATCATGTCTATGGTGCTCACATGGTGATCATTTCATCAGATTTTCATCAAATCCAAACTGGCAAGGCTCTTTTACATGCATGGGGCAACCGTGCAAGAAAAACCCTAGTACTTTCTCAGTCAATTTAGTACTGTGAAACACTGTGGCCTCAATTAGTGTTGAACAAAAGACTAAGCATAGTCGATTAATTGATTTTGATTTCAGTTTCATTTCTGGCTCACTGTGTGATCACACACTCTGTTATCTAAACATTGACTTTATCTATGGACAGCGAAAGAGACTTTTATCCTACAAACTGTCTACCGGTACTATATTTACAATCAATATTTCACTTACTTCTTTTTTTCCTACCATCACTTTTCATGGTATGAGCTTCATTCAGCATTATAAATCCTACAACAACAGCTGTATCTAATTTATAGTTAAGTTTACAAATTATCGTGTAGTGTAGAATCTATCTGTACAGTAACTGTTCATTATTAGCTTTAGTTTACTTATTTTATCTCTATCATGGTTGTTCAAACCTAATCCATTGTTAGGAGTTATAGATGGGAATATTCCAATATTCTCATTCAACTGATCATCTTGCTTATTTAAATTGATCACATTTTTTTTTGTTCAAGGATACTCAAAAGCATAACAATATAGGTTTCCATTATGAATTGTCCTTGGCTACTTGCATGGACGTAATGCTGGAAAATATAAAGAGAAGTCATTATACATGGATTTATACAGCATAGAAAAAGATTCAGGCTTCTTTATTTAAAGAGACCTACCATGAAAATAAATGTAATTAACATAAACAAATTTATATTTCAAATAACCTTAGACACACTTATAAATCATTTTCTTCACCAATTTGAACCGACCCGAAAGGTAAAAAAATGTCTCTTTAATTTATAAATGGACACTTTTATAACAAAACAGATGTAGATCTTAGTTATAGCCTTTGAATTATATCTAGGTCCATTTCATATTTCTTAAAATAAATATATCTATCAGCTTTATTTGATTCAATCAAGAAGAGTATAAATAAGTAACTGTACCATTTGACCTGTTTGAGGATTCTTGTGCATCAACGGTGGACCTCTTATGTGATTCCACATTTGACCAGATGTCATAGCAAAAATAATAGCCTGTCAATCAAAACAAATATCATTGTACTTGTGTGTTAAATGTTATGCAACACTACAATTAACCTAAATCAAAGCATATTCTGGATATAAATTAAGTAGGAGACAGAGAGACAGAGACATGGGGCTTAACTTCCACTGATACAAACTAGGTCACTTCAAGACTAACACATGGTTCAATTTTATTTCAATAATTCGCTTGTGCGTAGGGGTCTTTAGCACTGGTAGGAAACCGGAGGATAAGGAGAAAAGTCACGAGGTTGGACAGACGACCCTACTCCTTGTCACGTACGACCAGGGAATCGAAACCACGCCAGTTGACTCAATGACAGACCTTATGATACAGTGCGCACATGCTAACCATTCGGCCATCCCCCCACACCCGAAGAAGGAGACAGGTAAATGATAAGATATAATCATCTTCAAAACATTGCTTTAAATTAATATGGTGCTATATAATAAATCTAAATACTTACCAAGGCACCTATTCCCCATGAAGTTTTATTATACAAGAATTCAAGATTATTACGTTTGAGGTAGAGTAGACCACCAATCAGAGAGAACAGCAGGGCCAGTGCCAAGGTACCAGAATAATTTGGTGGACGGAAAACACGAACCTAAAAATAGACAACTTTTTATTAACTTTATATTTCGGGTAATGGTAGAGGATCTGCAAAGCTGTATTTTATATTATAAGTAATTTTATTGTAACTACATTTTTTAGTTCACTGCACATTATTAACTTTTAAAGCTATACCTGGATGTCTGTTCTTTCTTGGACCCATCTGGCTATTTGTTCAGCAGCAAAACCAACCCTGTCAGGTAATAAAATAATTTAAACTGAGGATGAACGATAAATTCACTACACAATGTACGCCTCATTATTCTCAAAACCTATCCGTATCTATTCAATAGGATATTCACTATTTGTTGAAAATGTATACATGAACAGTGTAAATAAGAAGTAATTAAAAATATGTCTTACCGATGAATATCCATGGTGTCTCCCTTCTTGGGTTTTCCTTTAGCAGGAAAGTGCATAAAAACTGGTGCAGTATTTAATTTCAGCTGGAAAACAAAGAATAATAATATAAATAAATGAGTAGAAATTGGAGATATTAAATAGTAGACTGACAAACAATATAAAATCCCCTTTTCTTGATTTCATAATGAATGAATAAAATATAGTTTTACCTGCACAGCAATTGAATTCTAACTGACAGAGGTTCTTTAACGTGCATGCCAATGTGTACATAGGACATCAGATTTTAGTCCGTTCTGAATGACTATACACCTGGCCAGACAGACAGACTACCGACAAGAGCATGGTAAGTGAGTCAGTGCATTACACACTGAGCGACCACGGCCTTCCCCCAGCCTTCAGAGAATAAATGAACTTATGGTTGTAGAATACTTTTACTTACTGACTGAAATACATCTGGACCCTCATCATAGTCCACCATCGTAAAGAACAAACGATCGGAAAACTGCTGAGAATATCTCCAAGAATTAGCCAGAATCAAATATTCATCATTTGCTTGTCTGGAATAAGATAATAAATGACATGCTATTAACTTCTAATTCAAGGCAGGGAAATACTTGCCAACTGCAAATTCATAACAATCATAAATTCTGACAGACATGAACATAATTAATCTGCATCTTAGCAAGCTGTCTGAAGACAAGTCAAATCACCAGTCACAGCATAGGATCACTTTAATTGGATAATAAAATAAAGTTAACTCACTTGCAAACTGAACATTGTCTTTTAGATTGAAGAGCTGTTAACATAACAATAACAGAATAATTCTTCGGTGGTGTTTTCACTAATTCACGGAACTTGTCCCCAGTCAAACGAATCACCGATTTTTTGTTGTTCCATTCTGTAAGTTGGGAAACTTTATCCGATAACGAATCCTGGAATGAGACAAGTATTTGTTACCTTTTTTATTATCTACGTATAATGGGGTTCATGAACCAATTCTTACAGCTCTTTCGAGACAAATAGGGATCGACGAACAGGAATGGTCAGATGACAGCGTCAGATCACAGACTGAAGAAGCGTTTTTACTTTTCATTGTTCAAATATATACATATATGGGAGTGGTGAGCTGGATGGCCAGATCATCCGATGGTTTAGCAATAATAGTGAATGCACGTGTCGTTTGATCATAAGGTCTGTCATTGAGTGAACGCAAGTGTCGTTTTGATTCTCTGCTTGTACATGACCAGGACTTTAGAGTTGGGTGGCCTGTCAAACCTCCCTGGGTTGATCAGAGTACTAAAGGGAAGAGTGTGGTGTTTTGGACTGGAGTGTGGTAGGCCTATTTCATTTTTAATTGAGAGCAGTGACAATCAAGCCTGCCAATGTCAGTCTCTCTGTGAAACTGAAAGGGTAACAAGAAGGTAGTGTTGTCATTTCTAGGAATTATTTTCCTCAATAGTTATAATTCAGGGTAGGTCAGTTGTGTTGGTTATAGGCCTAAATAGGATTATTTATAATATACCCCGGTAATATAATAAATGATATTTGTGTTGATATCATTCATTGGAATCGGAATCTAACTTCTCCGGTTTGTTGACATGCAGACATGTTCAACGATTATTTTCGGCTAATACCAGGTTCTTCTTTCCTTCCTCCAATTGAAATAGAAGAGCATAATTACCTCCTTCTTTTTGTAAACTGAGTCAGTTACTGAAATGCATATTAATAATGCCAAAATCGTAAAAAGATACGACATCGCAGACATGCTTCGATGTTAATTAGAAGGCCGACGTGGATGTAATCGTAACACTGATTGGTGAACACAGTCTGAGCCAATCAAAATAACTTTAACAAACGACGAGAAATTAGTCACGTGATTTAGATATGGAAAAACCTCAGAACTGTACCAAACACACGACACTGTGCTGTATCGGTGTTTTGTCTGTATACGATATCACCTTAGTTAGGGGGAAGTGGACGTTAAACCCCACGAACGAACGAACGTATCGGTGTAACAATGAATTCATATAGACTCTAAATAAAACTTCTATTTTGGTATCTTAATTTTAGAGAGAGGGGGGGGGGGCGGCACAAGCTAAACAAGGCCTTTAGCCTACCTATGAATATTAGGCCTGTAAGCTAAAATTTCATTGTGGGCCAAGCAATTATTAAAACTCACGGTTAAAATTAAAATGAGTCACTGTCCGAATATTTCAAAATTTGTCGTCAAAATTAATACACAATTTGGAGTATTTGGATACACCTCAGAACTGTACTATATACACGACACTGCGCTGTATCGGTGTAACAATGAATTCATAGACTCTAAATAAAACTTCTAGTTCTATCATAGATTTTTTAAATTTTTTGGTATCTTAATTTTAGAGGGGGAGGGGGGTTGCACAAGCTAAACAAGGCCTTTCCCTATGAATATTAGGCCTGTAAGCTAAAATTTCATTGTGGGCCAAGCATCATAATTATTAAAACCCATAGTTGAAGAACGTATCGCGAGATTATTTAGGTGAAATGTCCAAATCTATCCTCGAATGCTCGAACTATGACACCTAACTCGCGTGGCACATCACTAGTATCGGCTAATAAAAATTAGCTTGGTATCTAACAATTCAGCCATCGAATTAATGACTGGCGGCAATATGGAATAAAAAGGTGTTTGAGTAGGCCTAACAATTGACCTGACTTCCTTACAGGTATAAACATCTGATATGGTCTCGTGATTTAGATTTCTATATTTTCAGTGGGAGGCCCCCAAACTCCCCGCCGTCAATACAATCCACCAATCAGTTCCCTCCACTTTTTAAAACCTGTCTCCACCACAACCGCACCACACGCAAACAAGACAAACCTACGGACTGGACACAATATAAGGCGCCACAAAAAACAAACGCACATAATATTAGTTCGAGTAAAATGGGTCCGGGGGATAAATCGAAATCAGTTATTGATCAGTTACCACAATAAAAATTTAAAAAATGCTGGTAACTCTGCTTGATGGGGCGCGGGATGGGAAAGAGTTGAATAACGTCCAAGAAACAAAATTGAGATGGCATAAACACTTTACCAAAAAATAGAGAGCCTGTCTCCAAATATGAAAATCTCTATAATATGCAGGTAAAATAATTCAAAACAATCATCGCTCAAGTTAAAGATATAGTAACCTACTTTATCAAGGAAATCAAAATATTAACGAATCAATATCAAAACAAGTTGTATATACAGTTTAAGAATGGGTTTGTAACAATGGTAAAGTTTAAACAATTTGTTAATGAAATGGTCTCATAAAATACGATTTCACTGACCACTTAACCTCACACTTCATAAATTGCAAAACATATGATCAAATATTTACAAGCAGCTTGAAGCAGCCCGCACCCCGGAACGTCTGATGATGCCAAGACAATTTTAAACTTAAAGCCCCAATAACACTCTTGTTGTAATTGAATAATATGTCCCAATCTTTATTCTGGTCAACAAATTGTATTATTTTACAATATTCAAATTAATTGATGATACAAATTTCATCTTAACACACCTAATTTAAAAAATTGGAAAAATTCAACTACATGATTTGAAAAGGTTAACGTAAACCTTTTCAAATGGGAATTGGATTTTAAAATATTTTCAAACTCTCTGGATAAGTAAAATATGATGTAATGGATAATTTACACAACAGGTAGGACACATAAACATCTAGTACTTAGAATAAGACTATTATTTATTTTCTAGAGCTGCCAAGCCAGCAAGAGTGTTATTGTCCCTTTAATGGCGATTTTTATGCAATTTGTGTTATTTTCTGGAATTGTAGTAGGCTACACTTGAGCAATTAAGCGTATGAATGAATGAAATCGGGTTTACGTCCACAATTGAATTCCATCTATCAAAGGTTGTTTTACTGAACTGTTCTTATACAACACCTCGATTTTTGCCCCATCCGAACGACTATAGACGCGTTTCCTTGTTACGCCCTCCATTCTACGTCACTTTCTTGTCCAACTCCGGGTCTTAACACCGGAGCCCCAGGTTAGTGAACCAACCTTGCTGTGCGGAGCGCTTGAGCCATAGAGGGTCAGCTTGGCTGGCAATATACGTTGTAGACTTCTCCACTTTAACACGAAATTGTGTATACTCGATACCGTCGTGCACACATGTTGAGTCTGACAGCTGCGGCATCGGGGTTGGAATAGATGCAGTAACTTGAAAGAACGGTGCCAACTTATTTAGACATAGAGATAAGAAAACAGGGATATATAGACGCCATGAAAAGTAGATGATAGTTTGTTCAAAAGCTGTAAGTAACTTTATTTTAGTAGGCCCTAATTGATTTTAAAAACTTTTGTTTCCCTCTTTTATAATCTTTGATTCTGCCGAATGGCGAAAGTTATGTGTGTGTGATAGGGTTATAAAATCAATTTATAACAGTTGATGTAATACAGACAACTGCCACTCTAATTCTCTGTAAAGGGCCTATACTGACAGCAATATTTAATGGTATAAGTTGTGCAAGTGCAGAGCTTGATTACGGGAATATGGGATGGAGGGGGCCATGATTGACAGACATTATCCTGCGACAAGGTTGTATAAGAAAACTTACTATCAGGAATTGGTCTATTATTAGAGAGCTCGATCTCCATCATTATACTAGTACGTTTGGCATTTGCCTGGCCGATTCCACTATTTAGTAGCCCGTGAATGAAAACAGTTGTTTACTATATATAACTGGCCAGATAAGTTAATTGATGAAGGTATAGTATGTAGGCCTGTAAGTTTATCGGGTACACTACTTTATTTCAAATGGATAAATATGTGGATTTTTTTTTTATTATTGAGAAATAATTTATTTTAAAGAAAAACACACTAAAAGTCTATGCACATATTAATATGTAGCATTTAACACATGATACATGTATATGGAATACAAGTTATTTGGAGAGTTTATTTCAGTGACGTTTCGACAAGGGTTCTCCCATCTTTATCAAGCAAACTCGCATGGAAACCTGGCTAAAATAAATCATCAAGCAACTTGTATGCCATATAATTGTGTCTTGTGTTATTCTCATCTAGAATGCCACTTCAAAAATTTATTATGTAAGGTCATTATTAGAAATCCAACACATCCAGGAATATAAAGTAAATTACACTCTTAACATGTCAATATGCAGAGAAATAAAGGTAAATATATATAAAAATAATATTATATTCAGCTTCCATCCAGTAAGGATAATATTTGTGATTGCCCAGATAAGTCAGGATCTCTATTGGTTTATAAAGAGTACACACTTTTAAACAATCAAACATGAGTTATGTAAGTTATTAGTGAATATATCTGGACTGCATGTTATAAAACTGATATATTGTATCTTTGTCCATTATGAAACATGGGTTATTTACATACAATAAATGGGTTATGTGTATATTCACTGTGAGGATCATATAATTAGACCTATATGTATTCACTCATTTTTGATAAATATACACCACAAACACTGCTGTATCAATGGAAATGTTTTGTGTTTAGTACCTACACCTCATACTTCAGATTAGATTTTCCTCTTTAAATAAACTCAGTACACAATAAGATACATGTATAGAGGTTTCAACTCTGTAGACATTTTTTTAGTACTTCTGGTAAACAGGTCACTGTTTCGATTTGGAAATTCTTACTTGCCACACCGGGTGGTGAATATTCTTGAAAAATGCAAATAGTTATTTGCAACCTCATTTAAACAATAAATTATAATTTTTTTTTTATCTCAAATGACCTCCATCATGCAATGTGTATGACAAGTTTTTTTATATACAGATCAACCTTGAACTACACTTGATCTCATACACATTTAGAATTTTTCAAAAGTTTCTTTAAGGGTATTACTTTCAGGAACTCTTGAAGTGTTGATGTCTAAAATAAACAGCATGGGTGTTTAAGTCATTTTTAACTTGCTGCTGACAGATGGAGTTATAACTTAACTAGGGCACAGTAGGAACTTTGATATTTAATCCAGTTTTACACTGTCTAATTATTGTGCTGTGTACAACTTGCAAGAATCCTTCTCACAAACTGTTTACTATTGTAGGTCGTGTAATTTAGTCAGACTTTTCACAAACTATTTTCTATTTTAAGTCATGGAATTTAGTGAACTCATCATGTTGATAAGTACAAAAATATAGTGCCAGGAATATCCTTTTCATGTTGTTATATGATTATGTATGATCTAATAAAATAATATACAAAAATATACCTGTTTAACAAAGGTTATATATGCACTAAGTATGAAAATATTCGGAAGCAAATTGTCTTTCCAACTCTCTCAAAAAATGACCTACAGTGTCAGTTCTCTTTCTTCAATCTATTTAACCCCTCAAAATATATATCTCTCGAAATCTGCCAATTTGTGCCATTTTGCAATAAAATTTATCTTATCTGCAATAGGTCTCTTGAAGAACACAAATTATAAATTGGTGTGGAATTATACTTATATAGTTGGATTACATTTTCTAACACAATTTTAGAAAGAAATCAGATTATTCCAAAATCAACATGTTTTCCTGTATTGGGATATGACTTTCAGTTGTTCATTCTAAACCAAACAATTTTTAAATGAAAAATGACGTAAAACAAGTCTAAAAGTAGAAACTCTATCTGTTTTGCGTGGTTTGAAAAGAACAGCTCAAGTACTTTGTATTTCAAACACATTGAATCAATTGGCTATAATTTGTAGTCTATGGTTATACAGTGTTATAATGAAGGCAGGTTGCATGAGAATCACCCGGTATTAAGATCAGATTTCTGGACTACTAGTGCCAGTAATATTAGAAACATATGTTGTCATTCATTTAACATTCTGATAGATAAAAAATTGAACCAAATGGTTTTGTTGTTGGAAGAAACATATGGTTAATATTCAATTAGATTGTTGTATGTTATAATATTTGTGCAAGAGTTCTAACTTTTTTTTCTCATTGCATCATTTGAATTTTCCATGCTAAAATGTACTCAACAAAATCCAAACATCAATCATAGATTATTTCCTGGCTTGGATTCAGTTGCAACCTCAGATATTGTGAAAGATTAATCTAAAAAATCAGTTAAAAAATGATTCAAATCCGGTCAGTATTTACGATAAATTGAAATTAGGGGTTAGGGACCACAGCTAGCAAAGCCAATGTCAACTTCCAGCAGGTAATATTTTTAGGGTATAATTTAATCATAAGATACATGT
This sequence comes from Patella depressa, assembly GCA_948474765.1. NCBI lineage: Eukaryota > Metazoa > Mollusca > Gastropoda > Patellidae > Patella > Patella depressa. The sequence goes on along the minus strand of OX419722.1, from coordinate 50,532,026 downwards.
TATAGAATTAATTTGTAATATTATGATTCATAACAAGCGTATTATCTTGTATGATATCATGCCAAATGCCAAATTGGAAATCGTGACTAAATACACATTAAACTTGTAGGTACATATTGATATACATAATTGCTCCAATAAAAGTGGGTGTCTCAAAAATTTGGCATTGATGGACGATAGAGAAGAATAAACATTTATGTATATAATATTCAGGTGGGTAGTGCCATTTGGTTGCAAGGTAACCTATATACATGATGAACAGACTGGTGTAACTATACATGAAGATGGCTTATTTCATCTCAAGATTGGCATGCCATCCACCTATCTATTTATACCCTTCCTCGTGAGAAGATGCTCTGGAATTTTTCACGGGATGTAAATACTTAGGAGAAATTATCTTCTGCAGGACTGTTACTTGCCGTGTTGTTTGTTTATATCAAATTGAATTGTTAATCATTTCGATATTTACATGTATTTTGCATCAAAATTTGGTAACATCATCATCATTTTAGAGATTCATGTTTATTTATTCTGCAGCAGTTTTTGACCTGTTTATTTATATATATATATATGCTATGCAATAATGTTGTATGATGGTGTTTACCATGCACTATAATGATAACAAAGTGTTGATATTGCTCTGTACATGTTGTATGGTATGTATGGTATGTATGGTATGGGGGATCCCAGTGACTAAGTGGGTAAAACGCTGGCTTGCTAGCCTGGATGTCCGGTTATCGATCCCTGCATTGGCCGATAAAGTTCATCCAGATTTTCCGACGTGGTTTCCCTTTGCCAGTGATAGGACAGAGGGCCTGACAAGGACAGCTGTCTAGTCCTTTGGATGGGACAGAAAACTGAGGTCACGTGTACACATTGGCGTACAGTCGGAATTCAATATAAGAGTAGGTTGTAGCGCCGCTGCCCGAGTAAAATTTCCCTCCTGGCACACTGTATGGCATATGCCCATCTTCATTAGCTCAGGTAAGGAGTCGACCTGTAGGACGTTAAACCCCATTTCATTTCATTTCTCTAAAGCTCAGCTATTTCTAATGGATTTTGTATTTTTTACTTACAGCAATATGCCCCAAACAACAGGAGCAGATGCACCAACTGATGCTAATGTATTAACCAATAATCCACCAACTTCCAGTGACAGTCAACCTATTGGTATTTATGGTTGGAGAAAAAGATGCCTTTATTCCTTTATTTTATTTCTCATGGTGGTAGTTATCATGAATCTAGCTTTAACAATATGGATTCTTAGAGTTTTTGATTTTTCAGTGGTAAGATTTTTTCTTTTTTATTTGCTCAGACTGAAATGTGGTCTTATTTTGGGGTCACCCGCATCATCAAACATTTAAAGTTAGAATCTTATTACAGGCATCTGGTTTGTATTATAAATGTTGGCACTAAAAAGCACTAGATGCCAATTAATATTTAATTATATCTCTTCAGGGGTTGTTGCATTTGGTGATCAAGTTTTGCTTCCATTACTGAGAAAAGAACAAATATGCTACAAGCTTTGTAGACTGCTCAGACATTCAGTGCATATTTTGTTGCTGGGCAGCCTATCTTTTAAGTACAACTGAATTTGTGATAAACAGAAGTGGTATCGATTGTTCTAATAATGAAACCATTTTTAATGCACCATTCATATTAATGTGCACATGTACACATTATAATAGCCTGATTACTTCAAATTACATGGGGTAGATACACGTTATACCAGGCTGGCAGAACTTGCCACCAATTCTGAGGATCAAATATGCAATATTCAGTGGTAAATCAGTTATTTTTGTATTTAAGGATGGTATTGGAAGATTGCGTATGACACCAAAAGGCGTGAGATTAGATGGGGAAGCTGAATTCCTGAAATCGGTTTACACACAAGAAATCAGATCCAAAACGGTTAGTATCTTTAAAATATGATCTGATATCTTTACTTTCATATTCACATTGAAACCTGTAGAACCAGACAATAAATATAAATTCTCAGGCTGAAGTAGACCATGAAAGTAACAACTATAAGTAATGACTTGTTTTATGTGTTTTCAGGGAGATCCTCTATATGTTGAATCAAGTCAAGAAGTTAAAATACAGTCTAGAAATAAAGCTAACCATGTTACCAGTAGTCTTAACTTAGGTAATGGTCAGATAATATAAATAACCTACGGATCTTTAACACTCAGCACGTCTTATCGAGACAAATACGCTTCAGTTTGTTATTTCTATAATTTGCTTGTGTGTAGGGGTCTTTAGCACCTGTGTACAGCGGGCCCATAACAAGCTCAAAGAATTTGGTGGGGCCAGGTTTTATATCCTCCCACCACTATCATCTTGTGGACTTCCATAAGTATGTTTATAGTTCATTTATCTTGAGTGTAGTAGAGAGAGTCTTTTGATTTACGCAGAGAACTGTAGGCCGGGCAAGTGAACTCTCGGTATTCTATTATTCTAGTCATATAATTAAGGAATAGGCGGCACCGCAAACTGGCAAAGTCGCGGGCCGGTCGGGGGAGGGGGGGCTCCCCCAAAAAATTTTGGAAATTTGGTGCTCTCTCTCCATTCTTGGACTTCAAATTGAAGCACTTCAAGGAGGGTTTTATGGCTGAATATCATCTGAACGGTAGTAGAGAGTGTCTTGATTTATGCGGAGAATACAGCTGTAGTATTAAATTTCAAGTGAACTATATTCTATTATTCTTGTCATAGAATTACAGAATAGGCTGCACAATAGGCATGTTATGTTAGACAAAATAGGCGCCTACATTTTTGGCGCCCGTAGGCACCCTACAGCGGGTGTAGGCAAATGCAAACATTTAAACCAGCGGCGATAGGATCACGTGAGACGACATGAGCCGCAAGTACGCGTGTTCAGTGACAGTAGATCAACACGTCCAACAGTAGTTATGTACTGTACTATGGTATCAAGACAAGAAGATAAGGAGGCGATGATGACAGACAGGCATCGGTGGACCATGCTACGACCCGACCAATTTGAACACTCTTAAGAAACCATTATTCTCAGAGAAATATTGGAAGGGGGGGCGGGGTTTGTCGGTGATGCAGGATGGAGGGCCTGACAAGGACGGCTATTTAGTCGTTTGGGTGGGATGAAAAACCGAGTTCTTGTGTACACATAAAAGATTCCTTGGCAGTTGGAATTCGATATAAGAGTAGTCAGTAGCGTCGCTTCCCGGGCAATATGTCCCTCATAGCGCACATTATGGCGTATGGCCGTCTTCATTAGCCCAGGTTAGTTGCAGAACAGTAGGACGTTAAAACCCATTTCATTTCTTTTCACCATACTGATCTACAAATTGTGTGACGGATCAAAACCACAATATGCCCTCTTTCTACTGTTTATGCAAGGGCCTCGGTGTAATTTTCAGCCAGGGGCTCCATGTTTAAGTAGAGATAATATATGGTAACGTATTCTTTTTTATAGATAATGAAAAATTTCAAGCAAAATGTGAAGTATTTGAAGTTAAAGATAGAAAAGGAAAAATTAAGTTTTTAGTGAGTAAAGATAAAGTTATTATTGGTACAGATGAAGTCAAATATAACGGTGAGTACTAAAACTTTCAATATGACACCATGATAGACCTATCAACAATTAATTATAAACTTTTCCATGTGAATTTACGAATGTTTGATTGTTTTGTATTTTGTTTGTAATTCAGGAGAAGTTATATTTGATGGGTCTATAGAAACACCGTCTTTAAGGGGACCAATAACTGAAGAACTAAAGTAAGTATAGACATTAGTCTCTATCATCCAGTCATCTAGATGACGAATGTCAAAAATTTGTTGGATATATTATATCATTTTCTTTCGATTGTAGAATCGAGTCGCCATCAAGTTCAGTGGAAATTTCAGGGTCAGCTGGAGTTTCTGTACAGGCACCAGCAGGAGATGTGGAGCTCAAAAGTCAGGACAATATAAGATTACAGACATCTTCCGGTGCTGTAAGTACATAATTTACAAATAATTGTTAACCAATAGAAGTAATGAGGTTGAAGCAGACTTATAATTTAGAGCAAATGGCTGGTAACGTGTTTACCATTCATCATGTTGTAATGTTAGGTTACAGTACTATATAATAGTGAATACATTAACCTTGGTACATGAGAGATATAATGTATTCTGGTTGTCATGGTTATATATTTGGGATTGCAACTGTCGGGGGATAGTATAAATCTGCCTTGCATACATGCATATAAAGTTGAAGTCATCAAGACGTCATTAACTAACTGTGAATTTATGAAAGGTGACTACATAATACACGTAGTGTATATTCTATATTCGTTAAGATGATATCAGTATGGATTAAACCACGTCAACTCTTCCTTTTCAGATACATTTGGACTCAAAAGACATATTCTTAAAAAATATAAAAGAAAGCGATACCAGTAGTGTACAAGGAGTTAGCTCCTCAGACATTTATCAACTTTGTATGTGTCAAAATGGACGAGTTTTTCTTGCTGAAGCAGATGGTATATGTTCTGCAACATCAGACATTTGTAATTCCTGATAAGCTACAGAGAATTTATTCATCATCATATGGATACCGGTACATGCAGTCTATTTAATTCATCAACGATTGGAGTTTGTGTAATTTTAAGAGGGTGTGATTTTGATTAGAAATTTCTTTCAGTGATATATATTTTTGTTGAAGTGAGTAGGAACAATCAACAAGATGAAGCTCAATTGTAATAATTATCAGTAAAAAGTAGTTTGTGTAGAAAATATGTTGTGATGTGAACATATTTAAACATTGTCTGAATGTGTACTTGATGTTCAAATATTATAATTCAATATGGTGGATAGTTGAAAACATATGTTAAGTGACGTATTGTGAAATATCCAGCATTCTTCTCCATGATGTAATACATGATCAAACTCCAAGACATTAATATACCATAATAATCTTAATGGAGCTAACAAGTGGATGAGCACACTAGCTGATTGTTTGATGTTTCATTATTGGTGACAGAAGTCGCCTCTGTTGTCGTATAGTGTGCACTAGGCTTTAGTTCAAAACAAACTAGGGGTTTATTTAATGTGACGGGAAAAGTTCACTTCAAAATATTAAGCTGTCGTCAATTTGTTTACTGATTTCATTAAACAAGTTTTTTGTTAGCTCTATCTGTGGATCCAAAATTTGAAATGTAGACCAACAACCACTTGCAAATCAAATGATAATCAAATTTAATCAGTACAATACCTTACTGATATACAATAGGTCTAGCTATTATAGCTAGTGTTAAATTGTCTCCTGTTGTATTAGATTTTAGTCAGGTGTAATTTACCTGGTTGTCAAGGTATGTTTTCTAAACTGAGACACACTGGGGATACTCAACTGAACGTTCCAGAATTGAATTCTCTAAATCCCCAAATATTGACAATCAAGTAAAAAAGGGATTTCGGGCTACAAGATATGCGTCAACTGCATAAGAAAATATCTCAACCAACCGTGACAGCTGAAGAATATTTTCGTTGTATAAATACCGTCATGTTCTACTCACACCACATCTGTTGTCAGGACTGGCAGAATAAAGACCGACTAAATTCCACGCCACTTGATTGCAATAATGTCAATTCGGGATGTTCTCGATTGACACTTGAGCATCCGCACTAAGTTGTAATTTTTATTTGAAGGGTGATACATGTATATCGACGACTGTTATTTTAGGTGCTCAAATTGACACCGTTTTGTCAGTGAAGGGGCAAGGAGAAATAGGGACTGAGAACTAGAATTAGTATAGGGCTCTGGTTAATGTTTGGTATGATCTCACGGTATTTTCACCCAGGATAGATGTCATGAAGTGCAATTTCATTTCTCCCTCCTTTCCCAAATGTGCCAATTTTTCAATTTATTTAATTTTTAAAACTAGATTTTTCACTGAAGTTTTTACTCCTACACTGTTGGTCTTTCATACTGAGATATAACTTACATAAAACTTTTCATTCTTATTTTATATACATGTATTAGAGTTTTTATTTCATGTAAATCTATGTGAAAATATATGTATTATTATTACAAAAAATTTGTTCATTTTTATTCTTCACCCATGTCCCCTTCTAAACTAGAAATTTCCAAAGAGGGTCGTCATTTTGAGTGTTGAAAACACAAGTCAGCCTCTCAGTCATGTCATCACACTTCATGCAGACAAAGTATATGTCATATAATGATTGTTATATTATAATCAGTTGTTAAAAGCCATTTAAAGATTATATTAGTTGAACTTTCTTTCTTTTGTGTGACTGTAAACCAACAAATTGTACAAGCAAGTTACCAATAATTCTTCAAATGTCATTAGACAATATTGTGACAGGTGTATTATAAATTTCATTATCTGAGTGAAAGACAGACACATGGCGATATTTACCACACAAGAAACCATATATCGTACATTTGTAGCACTAAAAACATGCCATTTATTCCTGTTAATAAAACCACCAATTAAAACTGAAATATAATATAAATAAATATATGGAACTCTGACATAAATATATTTTATCTATATTATTATAATCTGTGTATTTGTAATATTTACTGCATCTATTTGATTTATGTATTTAATACCTAGCAACATCACAATATCAGCTTTACATTTTATCTACTGCACAAAAACAGTAAAACCTAGTTTCATATAGAGTGATTCTTATCTTTCAAACACAAAAACAAACTGTCTTTGTAATCTTGTCATCAAGACCCACAAACTAAAGTTGCTTAGATCAAATTATCTTTGGGTTTGAGAGACTTGAACCACCCCATGAGCTCTAGGGCTTTGAATCATAAATATACATTTATAAAACAATATATTATTATAAATAAATATATTCTATTATTATATACTCCATTACTGTTACAATATAATATTTGTGCATCTCATATTTACAACCAAAATGGCACTACAGGACTATGACTTTGGTCAGCAAATAAATTAAGCAAGGATATCGTGCATTGCTTGACAAATGACTCTTAATGAACAAGCTTTGTAAATGCATTAAAAGGTATATCCTAATTGGCTACACTACCAAGTCAACAAGCTTAAGGCAATTTAAAGTGATATGAAAATGTTTTAAAATACATGGTGGTCCCTGCATCATTTTCTTCTGGGTAAACATATATTCAAGCTCAGCGTAAACATAAAAGCAATGCATTAATTAAAATTTTAACTTCAATAAAATAACCATTTTACAGTCAATTACCATATACACATATCATACAAAACACACAATTATAATTTCTAGTGAGCTTTATAGAAATGGACAAATATCATTATAATAAAAATACCTCGAGGTCAAGTTGGTAATCCGATTAAAATTACATGGTTTTATATTCTGTATTTTATCACTAAACATCTAGCAAGTGTCATCATAGTGTTAGATTGTAAACAGCCAGTAAAAACATTGCTTTTGTAATGGCACTCAGCCTTGTACTCTGATCTATTAATAGCCTCACTAAGTTTTGTACATAACTCAGCTTTTGTCAAAATAGCTCTGAATACAAGTTACATCTTAAGAAGAAAATCAGAACCATAAAGATGAAACTATTGTAAACTTTAAGACATTTTACAGTCATATGTGGACTAAGAATTACCTTGACTGAACTTCGCAAGCTTTAACCTTACTTCTGGATTCTTCAAGTTACACACACAAATACAAGTCTATTTTTAGCCTATTTTTAGTCTAATTCAAGAGAAATTCAAAGTAAATGGGATTCAAATACTGTTGATGTAAAATGTTGTTAAATGAAGTATATTGCACAAATTAAATACATTATTTATAATTACTCGGTTTAATTATTAATCCAACTTATGATCCTCTGAAATGTAATATATTATTCGTCACCACAATAAAACATGAACATTGCAGATACACTAGTACAGGCAAAATGACATACATTTACAAATGGCTGGCATCCTAGACATCTGTAACATGTAGTTGTCTCCCATTTTGTCTCGTCTTGAACATCAAACACACTGAAGCTGTTCCACATGACCACGAACAATATGGCGTAAATGTTTGGCCGAACATTCGCAATATGCCACTCCAGCTCCCGCTCGAAACTGTTGAATACTTTTCACAGCCTCCCAGCTGAAATATAAATAGTATTCATAAAAAAATTGGGTAAATAATATATATAGGTTAATGAATTAATAGAAACCGACGGCTAATTAACGAATGGATTCAGTTCAATACAGGATTATTTTGTCCATGCTAAATAACTAACAGCCTCACAAATTCCAATCTTGATTTGATAATATGTAATAAACAGTGAGTAAGAATATATCAGTTTGTCTTGCAAGAAAAGTATTAACTGTGCATCAATATAAACATCTAGTTTAATCTAATACATCATGTATATTTTTATTAAAGATCCAACAGGTCTTTGAAGATCTTCACATTTCTGTATGCAATTTTTGATACAGATCTGCTGAGATATACACATTTCAATTTCAAATTTCAATTTTCAGTTAAAGGAATGAAGAATTAAATAAATAGTTGATAATATAAGAAGATACGGTATATCTCTACAGATTAATCTATACCATATGTTTACAACTGGTTTTTGTGACATGACCCTTACACATAGCCAAAATATTTCTCATTCAAGAATATAATAACCTATGACACATCATTCTCAAAATTATAAATTAAAGAAGCAAGTGAAAACCAAACAACACAGATATGACTGTAATAACTGATCAAAGTCAACACATAATATACCTAATATATCAGACTCTGTGCGCACATAAATAGCCATTGTAAACACCAAGCATAAATTCAGCTTTATTCCAAGACTTATAAAATCTCATTTTTAATTTAATTATTGATCAATTGTACTATTTAACATAGAAAAATAAACCGAGTGGATTGTAAATCTATATAAACTCTAATGTTATTGAAATTGAATTCATCAAGACTGGAACGTAGATCATAAAATGTTGTTATTGCCAACACATGAACTCTAGTGCTTGATAGAAAAAATGTTTCATTTCTCCTCTCAACTTTTGTAATCATATCATAGTAAAGCAATAAAATCACATTATTAACAACTAGAAAAGTTACAAGATTTTCTGAAGTGAACAGGGCCTTTTTGCGACAATAAATCTTGTTGCTGCAGCCTTTCAAACATTTTAGGAATTAACTCCGGAAGTAATAAATTAATTGATGAAATTTAATAGGTCATCAGATGTTAAAGTTTGTCACACGGGGGTTCATATGATTTTAAAAGTGAACAAGGGGAAGTTTGTAGTGTGTTCACAAGAAATTGTGATCAACATCCAACACCTGATGGACAGATAAATGGACTGCTGCAACAGTAATCTAAGGCCTATAAAATGTCCAGAAGGATGAAAAATCTCATTAAACCCAAGTAAAGTTTTTGCGAACGAGCACCTTGAATCAAAGTGTTAGGGAAGGTTGATGAGAATTTTCAACAGATCATATGTATAAATTACAAAACTTTAAATAAAATTGTAAAGCATTACAAAATGACGGAATAAAAGCTCAATAATGTGCCTGGCATATCTGTATATTAAAACAAGAACATATTAGGCAGACAGCAATTCAAACTAAACAACATTTCATAAAAAAAGAACAATTCAGACAATAAATTTGGATAAATTCCACAATTTTTAAAGATTTCTTTCATAATAAATGCAATAAACAATTGACAAGTTACTTCTTCTTGAACCAGTGGTTGCCATGCAAGATATGCTCACATTTTGCAAGAGATGGCTAGAGAACAAGCCAAAAAAAAAAAAAACCCTGTAAGTTACGGTCCGATATATTGAAAATGTGGGCATAATGGCTTATAAAAGTATCTTTTCCTGTCAGAAAAATAAGGCATATTAGAGTCTAATTAGACAAACAGCATCTGATTTTTATATTTAATAAAACTATGAAAGATTTCAAACATAATAAAGTATTAATAATCGTCCAAAAATCTACCGAGATTTAAAAAGGAATGCATAATAATATATCCATCCATAAGATATATCCACACGGGTATATCATTACAAGTTTTTAATTAAAGACACAATACACCAGAAGGCCAACAATAAATTTGCTTAAATTTAATAAAGATAGGTTGCCAGGCAACGAAACATACGCCCACAACAGCTAAGTCGTCCGGGCAGTCAACAAGGATTGTCGCATATTGTTTCTTTTGTCAGTAAGGAGAACATTTACAACACATGATAATCTTATTACGAGTAATAGCCCATTAAGTAATTATCAGAAATGATTAGAATAGTTTTGATGGTTTGTCTCAAGGCCTTCGTCCACAAGATATTTCAAAGTGATCAAGTGCCATAACTCTGGCAGAAATTATCAGATATCACTGAAAATCAAATAGGATTCTTCGTCTCATGACCCTAAACACTGTGTACAAATTTAAAGTCAATCGGATATCAACATTAGCCTTTAGAGCGTTCACAGGGTTTTTCAAAGTGATCAAGGCTCATAAGTCTGGCAGTAATTATCGGATATCGCTGAAAATAAATAGGCTATTTCAGTCATCGTTTTTTAAGGCGAGTGTTCGCTCTCGAGCGCCTACAGCTCACCTGAATGTCGACCAAGGGGAGTTTTTTTTCCCTCCTCTTAAAATTGAAAATCACTCTCCTTTACAAAGTCATTGGGGGTTTATTAACATTTATATACCAATCACTCTCCTTAATATCAGATCACTCTCCTTAATTTCTAAATCACTCTCCTTAATTTCTAAAGCATTCCTCTTATTGAAACTGGGAGAACCTTTTAGGAGAGCTATTTTTTTCAATTTGTTGATTGAGGGGAGCTTTTTTTGGCTCTCCTGTGAAATACAAAAAACGGCTGCTATTTTGTATCATGACAGTAAATAGTGTGTATAAATTTAAAGTCAATCGGATATTAACTTTAGAATTTTCAAAGTGATCAAGGGCCATAACTCTGGCAGTAATTATCGGATATTGCTGACCTTAAAAACCGTGTATAAATTTAAAGTCAATCGGATATTAACTTTAGCCTCTAGAGCGTTCACAAGATATTTCAAAGCGATCAAGGGTCATAACTCCGGCAGGTATTATCAGATATTGCTGAAAATCAACAGGCTTCTTCGTATCATGACCTTAAACACTGTGTATAAATTTAAAGTCAATCGAATATTAACTTTAGCCTCTAGAGCGTTCACAAGATTTTTCAAAGTGATCAAGGGTCATAACTCTGGTAGTAATTATCGGATATCGCTGAAAATCAATAGGCTTCTTCATCTCAAGACCTTAAACACCGTGTATAAATTTAAAGTCAATCGGATATTAACTTTGGCCTCTGGAGCGTTCACAAGATTTTTCAAAGTGATCAAGGGTCATAACTCTGCTAGTAATTATCGGATATCGCTGAAAATCAATAGGCTTCTTCATCTCAAGACCTTAAACATCGGGTATAAATTTAAAGTCAATCGGATATTAACTTTAGCCTCTAGAGCGTTCACAAGATTTTTCAAAGTGATCAAGGGTCATAACTCTGGTAGTAATTATCGGATATCGCTGAAATTCAATAAGCTTTTTCATCTCAAGACCTTAAACACCGTGTATAAATTTAAAGTCAATCGGATATTAACTTTAGCCTCTAGAGCGTTCACAAGATTTTTCAAAGTGATCAAGGGTCATAACTCTGCTAGTAATTATCGGATATCGCTGAAAATCAATAGGCTTCTTCATCTCAAGACCTTAAACACCGTGTATAAATTTAAAGTCAATCGGATATTAACTTTGGCCTCTGAAGCGTTCACAAGATTTTTCAAAGTGATCAAGGGTCATAACTCTGCTAGTAATTATCGGATATCGCTGAAAATCAATAGGCTTCTTCATCTCAAGACCTTAAACATCGTGTATAAATTTAAAGTCAATCGGATATTAACTTTAGCCTCTAGAGCCTTCACAAGAAATTGTGGACGATGGACGGACGGATGGACGGATCGACAGACGGACGGACGGGGGCGACGGCAATATACGACCACATTTCCATGTGGGCGTATAAAAAATTAAGAGCAGAAACAGTGAAATGTTTTTTATAACATCAAAAGAAAAATACTGTCTTGCATTAGATGTTCATGGATAACATCATTGACCATAACTCATATTAATTTTAGAACCAATTACTTGTTGGTGACACTATGTTTGATCTGAAAAATCTATATTTGCCTTTTAGTTTGGAATATTGGGCCTTTAATAAGTACAAAGTCATAATATTTATAAATTTGAAAATTTCATGCTGATATAAAAATAAAACAACACGACTGTTGAACAACAATTTAAGCTACATAATATAGAAGATATACCTGCCCCACCATTACCCAGTCTCCCTTGTTCCCTTAAATCCTCTATACGACAAAACAGTGTAGTAACACCTGCCCCAGCACGACATACATCAATACTTGGTATGTATTCCCACCTTCAGATCAACAATATAATTATCTTAATACATAGTTTCTTATAAACATAACAATAGACTTCTTATCCATTATGGAAGAATTTCATTTCTTAACTTATCTATATCAGTATTTCATAAATAATAGAAACTGACTGAGGAACAGGTATAACACAAGCCTGTTAGATATAATTTGTGAGTTTTGACCCGAGTTTGGAACTAGATACATCAATCAAACTACAGACTTTAACAAGGCGTTTGTCTTTAAAGGATTGCTCTAATTTTGTCCTCAATGTGGAGATACGGACTTTATATACTGCAAATTAGAATATCTTGAAAATTTCAATATCCAAGTCATTCTTGGCATATACATTTGTAAAATACTTTCAGTTTTCAAAGAGTTTTACAAAAACATGTGAAAAATACTGTAAGTAGATCAATACTTTAATTTGAGATAATTAGTTGAATCTAATGCTGTTCTAACTATTCTTATTAACACCTCCTGTTTAAAACAATTGAAGTTTGAATTAATCAAATAAAAAAATTATCCTCAATATACATCATGTCCATCTGCTTACCTGTTCGTAATAGGATCATACGCTTCTACAGAATTTAAATAATTTGAACCATCATGGCCTCCAACAGCATAAAGAAAACCTCCTAAGGTTCCCACACCAACACCTCCCCTACATGTACTCATTTTAGCTAGTACCGTCCACGTGTCTGTATTAAAATCATACTTCTCCATCGAATCTAGCGGTGAATTATCATCAAAACCACCTGAAAATAATTGGTTCAAAAACGTGGAAATACAATAAAAATATTATTGATAAAATATAATAACATAGAGGTTTGAGTATTGGTATGTGGTCTAAGGGGAGATAAAATGGACTTAAGGTACCTTTGACAGAGTTACTTCCCCTTGTTCCAAATTTATCACTTTTCACTTTCTAATAGCTTGAAAAATACAATTAAAACTACAATTATCATTATTTTAGTATGTTAAACACTGAAATGAACAGGAATATGTAATGATTTGAAGATTTTTGATATTTGTCTTGATACTAACCAACAACATAAATACTTCCATCTAATACAGCTACACCGGCTCCTGCTCTTCTCTTCTTCATATTAGATATAGATGTCCATTTATTAACAAAGGGGTCATAACGTTCACATCTATCCAATGAGCTGGTACCATCATTACCACCTAATGCATACAGTTGACCCTGGAATTTATTACATATCTTATTTAGGATTTACAGAAAATTCAATTAAGCCAGTTTTTTTAAAAACCTAATAGAAAAAAATAATGGACTACTATAAGACCTTACCAAAAGTAATTCTTCTGATTCTCGAACAATCCTTCAACAACATATAAGAGCAAACTATATCAACCATGTTTACTCATGCTATCGAGAATTTCTGTACACAGCAGAACGACTAAACATATAATAATCTTCAATTGGCAATCAGAGTCTTAAAGTGTACCATTAGTAGGATTTTAGGATAAATATCAAATGTTATAAATTTTCATAATTATATGGTCTTGAGTTTAAAGGAAATAAGTAAATTGTTGGAATAGTTTTGGATGATGTAGATCATGTGTTTTGTTCAGTAAATGATGTGATGTTACCTTGAGTGCTGCTACTCCAACTCCACCCCGAGGTGTATTCATGGATGCTACAAACGTCCATACATCAGCTGCGGGATCATATCTTTCTACAGAATTAAAACACGTTGAATCATCTAGACCACCTACAGCATAGATTGGACCACCTAAACTTGCTAATGCTATACCACGCCTACAAAAAAACAAATCGTAATCAAACTTCATATCCTTACTAGAGAAAATATTCCTGTTCTTGTATCCCAACTTGCTTATTAAATCAGAAAATGCTGAATCAATTTCTATGATGTTATTTGTTTTTTGTCATCTCTTAATCTTTATTATCCACGTCACACATTATCCATAGGTACACGAATATTCTTAAATGGTTTTGGGCCTTTTTTTGACCAGAACAGTCATTGCAATATTCTTTCCAGGTTTTAATGACCCAATAAAAATAAAACAATTCATTTATCCTCTTGTTTTCTTGATAATATTGACCTGGTTATGAATTGCGATACGAATCGTATCGAAGCACCTTAATTGCAATACCCAGCACGAATGTCCATTGACCGTAGTGGGGACATAAATTATATGACTCGATTTGCAACCCTGATTTGTAGAACAGTAAACAAGAAAGGTTTATCTATAAGTATAGGTTTGTTTTAAGATGATTTTAATCCAAATATTAGTTAATTAAAATTTATAAGGTTTTATATCTAATACAATGTAATAGTTGTACTACAAGGTATTTTTAGTGGCCCCAAACAAATAGTCCAAAATGGGTTTCATGAATTTCTACTGCCATGCACCGTTCATTTACATATATATCATCAAGCACTGTGGATTATCATGTGACAAAGTTTTGCTCAATGAGACACATTTGTTCAAATATTGAGTTTCCCTAAATATTTACTTTCAAAAATGAATTTAACAAAAATTTCATAAGATAATTGTACTTGTTACCCACCAAATTAAAGATCTTTGAATGAATACATAATTTCAATTTATTGCAAGTTTTCAAATTGTTTAGCCATTATGTATCAGACCTGGTTGCATTGATGTTAAACTACGTACATAACCCTAGAAGTATGTAACAGAAATTGTTGAAATTTAACAGGCTTCTTTGTGTCACTTATATAAATAATGCATGCCAATTTCACCAGGTTCTATAAAGTGAAACAAGTGCCATAACTCTAGAAGTGGTTAACAGAAATTGTTGAAAATACACTGGTTGATAGACAGGATGAACATACCCTGCAGTGAAAGAAAAAGTTGAAGATCGTATAAAAATTAACCTTAATGTTCCCATTGGTGCAATGTGTTTCCATTGATTGGTCTTTGGATCAAAAACTTCTCCACTATTTAAATGTTCCGTACCATCATGGCCTCCAACAGCGTACAATACTCCTGAAAAAACAAACCCAAAATAATTCTCAATGTCTGGTTCCACAGAAGAATATAAACAAGTGATTATTTTACAAATCTTTTGACATGTTACATAATGTTTACAATGTTTAACCATAGCTAACTGGCTTTTAACATACAATAGTAGATAACTCATTTTCTGTTTAACTTTCGACTTAGATACAAACAAACTGATTTGAGGAAATACTAAACACATGCTGTCTGCTTACTTTACACAAGAAAAAATTTACCATTTGCTGAACATACGCCTACATGGCGCCGTCTGGTGTTCATTTCAGCAACCTGGAACCATTTGTTTTTCCGTGGATCATAACATTCTATACTTTTGAAGGGATCACCCGACGACCCCCTTCCCCCAACACAAAACAAAACACCTGGAAGAGATCAGGTAAATGTTACAATGTTTGATGTCTTTAATATCAGGTGTAGACATCACAATAAAAATATTCCAGGTGATTTACTGCACTGATTACTAACAGTCTTCTTTTATTTCTCTTTTATGTTTTTGTTGAAAATAATAATGTGTTACTAGGTGCACATAAAAGGTCTTACCAGTCAGCTTAAAGGGAAATTGAGCTGAGAAAATATATTCTCTTCTAAATATTCTTGTACAAGTAAATATTAAAGCTTATATAAACTGTTTAAAGATGTAAGAGCTAACTCTGCCTATTGCAGGTCTATTTTCTGGCTTCAAATTCAAGTGTTATATAAATTATTAATTAGGCATTTATTGACATGCCAAGTTCACAATCACCTCCCTAGACCATTGGATGGCAGTGATATTAATGAATTAGAGCACCTACGTCATTTTAAATTCTAATGGATAATTCAGATACAAGACCATTTCTTTTCAAAACTTCAAACAGTAATTTCACTGAAATTTTCCATAGTCATTTTTCATTATTATCTATGTTTTTACATAAAGCGTCTGGGCCCTGTTTCTCGAAATCTTAACTAATGATAAAATCTAAATTTTAGTAGATACTTCAATTTTGATTGGCTTAGCACTAAAATCAATCTAATATTATCCAATCAAATTATTAAATTTGGATTTTATCTTAATTAAAACTTTACCTAAATATTAGACTTTTTTCTGAAAAGATTGGTGCCCCCCAAAAGTAGAAAAAGATAAGTAGTGCTGCATGTCCACTTCTTGTCAAACAATCAAGTTAGAGACCACCTTGGCATTGAGAACTGAATCGGTAAAAGATTGATATATCCTTCAGTTGTTCTCAAATGACCAGAACGAAAAAAAACAGCTTTATATGACCATGACCAATAAAATTGATTGATTTTACAATTCTTTTTGTTGGGGCTTTAAAAGGTAATTATTTCATCATAATGTTTTGATATTAGTATTTTAGTTCCTTTAGATGTTTTTTTGTATCATCAATTACACTTTCAGAATCATGGCTCTATTACATGGAGGAAATTAAGTTTATATCTACTACAGGTGAGAATATCAGGTTTACTATCATTTTACAGCTAGTTTTCTATTACATTTACAGAAACTCATTCCTCATATAAATTACAGATTATTATCAGGATAGACATAAATAAGACATTTTATGTCCTTTAGAAACCTATCAGCATGCAACAACTGGATCTATTTTCATCAAATTGATGTACCGGTAACTTCATGTTTGAAGAAGAGCTATATATACCCTGGTAATAAAATTATTAACGACTATAGTCTTGATTGAAAAGCCAATGCTATTTAGTAAAGATAGATTAGAATGAGTCAGGTATAATCAAGACTAAAACATTAGGAAAACATTGATGCAACTAAAACAATAAGTCTCTAGTTTGAAAAAAGTAAAGAAGATTTATAAATCTATGTTAATTGTTGAAAAAACTATTCTCAATGACGGCCAGATGTGCTTCATTCCCTGTCAAAAAAAACCTCCATTGGCTGACATTGTTTAAGTAGGTTTGTAAATAGGTCTGTACTTTTATTTTCAATAATTAGGGTAGTCTACACTTATCTAAAAAATAGAATTCGTCCAAATTAATTTTGTTTATTTTCTTGGTGAAAGTAATAATGCAGCTATAAGATTTGTCATTTGTAATTTCTCTACAATTTAGTAAAATGTCAAATTTCTCATGCTTAATACGCACTAAATATGTAATCAGGGTCAGATTGATTAGATAATATTTAATTACGAAAACAAAATCAAAATACCAACACTAAATAATTTCCTGCCTTGGATTCAATCTTTTTAAAAATAGGCTCAATAAAAGTTAGAGACATCTTGTAAGACTGAAGCAGCATAGATCGACAAAGTTATAATTATCGTAACTTTTTAAATTCAGAATTCAATATTTGGACTGATATCTCTACTAAAAATTCAACTTTCTCAATATTTATAGTTCGCAAGGGATTCTGATAGCACCAATAACTCCTCCATCCTTTAATACTCACCCATTTCAAGTGATATTACAGACAAATAATAAAGGGCGGATGATTACCTGCATAACTTTTTCTTGGTCTTGTTCTTTGATTAACTTTGAAATCAGGAACCAAGTTGGCTATTGACATCTGGTAATATTTAGCTTCATCTAAAAGATCTCGGCATTCTAGATTACTTTTAACTATTGTTTCACTTTCTACTTTTTCCATCAGATATGTTGGTGATATCAAGGGAAATTTGATCATTGTCAACAATGGAGTCAGATGAATTATTCTTTCACTAGGGTTATGCGTTATCCATTTCATGACGGCTTCGTAGACCTGTGACTCACTATCAACATGTAATTCTTGAGAAGAAACAGCATGCAGGATGAGTTTATAACTCATAGATTTAAATTCTTCTGTTTCTTTAATATCCATGAAATGATCCAGAATATAATCATCCGCCATCCTCATCAGCTCCACGCGGTTGTGTTGCTCCGCAAAATTTCGCACATCAATACAATTTGATGGATGCAAATGTGTTTTCATGAAATCACAACAAGCGCCAGCAACAGTTTCAATTTGTAAAATGGATGATGCAAAAAGAATAGGTTGGACATTTTCTACAGTTAGAACTATTTTCGATGTGTAGGCAAACTTGATGAGTTTCTCCATCGCACTTTCATCAATGTCATGTATGGTGATCATGTCTTGTTTGCTTTCTGCCATTTCAGACATAAACATGGCGCGGAAATAAAGACTACAGCAGGCAAGAACCATTTTATGGCAGCGAAAAGATCTCTTGTTTACTATTATTTCTACATCACAAAGTTTTTCAGATTCGTAAAATTCATACAATGTTTTAAAATTATCTCGAAACAGGGTTTTCATTTCATAATTATAAGGTACAGACGGCATGTCATGGTTGCCCCCATGAGTGTTACTAGTATTTGCAGGTATGTGTTCGCCAGTTTCTTGAGACATCTTGCGGGGACTATGACTGTGATTATGATTATGGGAATGACTAGAAATGTGAAAATGACCGTGTGAATGACCAGATAATCTGGACTTCGAATTGTATGCTTCCCAGAAAACTCGCGATTTATGAGATGAGAGAACTTTCTTTATGGGTGCTGGGGGTATGGGTGGTGATTGATGTGTTCCACTAGGCAAACTATCTGTTCGCTTAGGTATAGGAGGAGCTTTAGGCATACTAATCTCTTGACTTCGTTGTAGTTGAAGGTGAGTACGGTTACTCCACCTCTCATTTATCAGTTATAGATTTACTTCACACTTATGTCTGAAATAAAATATACAAAACATTAATATACAGAAAGAATATAAACATCTCATTTCCTATTGTTGGAATCTAACCATATATGAACGTTTAACGAAATCAAGTAAAATTTGTGACTGCCAGAGGGTCCACAAGCAACGAGTATGATTTTCGCAGCTGCAATAATCTTTGATATATAAACATAAAAGTGTGACCCTCTAGGTGTCCACAAGCAAATGTGAATGGATGTTCTGATGGACTGAGGCGACAGCATAATACATCTACAAGAAAATGTGTAAGCATAGAAACTCTAACAAGAGTATTCATAATTTTTTCGTAATCCACACACTTTCACGCAACCCATAAAGTCTAGAGTTTTCCTCATGTTTAGTGTCATGACTAAAGAAATGGTTTAAGAAGACATGTAGAAAGCAGGTGTACCATATATTTAATAATATTGATATCAGACTCTCACTAATCAACTTACATGCACGGGTCAAATAAACTCATCCAAATATTTTTATAAAGCATCTGTTCGGGTAGTTTGAGTAAACTGATCTTGTAAATCAACTAGAACTTTCATTTTTTACTACAGCTGTGCAGAAAAAAGTACAGTGAAGCAACTCCTTACATTAAAACTGTGTATTAGATATCATCACTAATTTAATGGCTATGAGATATCACTAATTTAATGGCTATTAGATATCACTAATTTAATGGCTATTAGATATCATCACTAATTTAATGGCTATGAGAAAGTTTTTGGGGAATTCTATTGGTTAAAATCCACAGGAACTATTCTTCTTTACGTAGTGTTGAACCTACTGTACACACTGATGTGACCAGACTGAAAGTCGTAAGGAAAAACGGGTGGGGAACTCTTTGAGACATTTTTGAGATGAAATGGTGTTGAATGTGCTACTGTTGTGCTTCGACTGGCTAACGAAGACGGAGGTACGCCATACAGTGTAGAGGAAATGGTGTTATGGCTATCCTATATGTGTACACAGGATCTTGTTTTTTCATCCCATCCAAACAACTATACATTGCCCTCTGTCCCCCACCACCAACAAAGAGAAATCCTGATGAACTTTCTCGGCAAACGCAGAGATCGAACACTGGACCTTTCCGTTAGTGAACCAACATCTTATTCCCTGAGCCAACGTGGCTTCAACCCTGAACCAATTATCAAGAAAAAGTACCCCCATCTCACCCCCATGGATACACAACTGCACATTGAAATCTTGTACAAAGAGATCATTAATTAAAATAGTTTATTTGCCAAGTTTTGCTGACAAGATTGTCAGATGAAATATATGACTATTAAGTATTTATGTTTTATTACCCTCATCTCGTAAAACTAATAGATTTTACAGATACTCTACCGTTTACATACCGTGGTGATTTGGCAAAAATTGACAGCCAAAGTTTGTTTAAGCACAATATAAATTACTGTCATTATAAGGATATATTTGTCTGCATTTTGTTACACATGCAGCTCACTCTATCTTAAGATAAAACGTTCTATTCAAGGTTACATAAATTCATAATACACGTATTATAGTACGTAAACTACAAATAAACCATGACAAGATAGATATACAAACACAAGCAGTGAATAAAACTCTTACAAACATGTTCAATTGTTATATAATCCTATGATTATCAATACAAGTTGGTGAAATCAATACTACCACTACAAATAAGAGATGAATCACTGACACGGTTGGAATGTCAGAACTAATAAAAGAATTACTCAATGACAATAACTTTACATAAATATACAAACAATAATAACCCTCAATATAACTTACAATAGGTAACTCTTATAAATTCCACAAAATACACATCCAAAATATATTCCTGAAAGTGAGTGTTATGAATTCCTGGCATATGGTATATAAAGTGGTATATATAAAACTGTAGTGCGTAGTTGATCTGATATATTCTCTCTAACTGTAGTGAAGCAAGCACTACCCGTGATTTATACAATGTATTCTAGTTTACGAAATGTGTTTGATTCCACTCTGTATGTATATAATGTATATATCTACCTGACTGGCAATGTGCTGGCTGGCAAGAATCACATTGAAACCCAATCCTTCATTCCATTCTTAATTTCTCTCAGAATAGCAGGTTATTGAGACAAAAGGTAAACATACATCTTATTGTGTAAACAAACATCAAATGATATGTTATATTTCTATTATTTAGGTGGATGGCTGACAGGAAATTCAGGAAAATAACAGTAAATATGCTGTTTTAGATTCCTTGCTTATCACAAGTCGAAAAGATCTCAAATCATTTATTTTCCCTCTTACAATATATTACTGATAATGAAGTTGGATAAGATGTGCCACACCTGCACCGGTAGCAATTGTAGCGAAACAGAATTTTAATATGTTTATAGGTTTTATTATGTCAAGTAATATAGTGTATAGAGTAATGTGCATCTTTAAACTAACAAACTGACACTAATTTTACTTGCAACTGGCCTATAATAACATCTCTCCTTTAACTTGGTTTGTTAACCTGTACTGTTTTCTTAGAGCCCAAATCTTGGGGTGAGTACAATTCTACTCCCTTGGTTACAAGCAAGTTTTCTTTCTAACAAAACCTCTCTTTGGACATCAGACTTTAGACAGATTTCGAAGTGTAAGGACAATTTGATACCTTTCATCAAATTGTTTAACTTTAGTTTTCAAATCTAGTTAGGTTATTTTCAGAGAATTGTTTCCAGTTATACTACTTCAGTATTACAGAATATATAGTTATCTGAAGATTTTGTTCACCATCTTGGTAGTCTTCCTTAAAAACCCCTTCTTTGGGGTTTTTAATAAAGGTTTAGAAACTATAAAGATCATAGTTTTTATTGATTTACACCCCCCGGTTACATTTTGGCGCCCAACGTTCTGAAGACAAGGTACCTACAGACAGAGTTCCAGAGGCCTAAAGATTCGCGTTCGCTGGATACAGATGCTGTTTCATCGGTGGATCTTTAGAGACATTATCATCAGTGTTAATCTTATTTGTGTTTGTGAAATTCTTTTGGATTTGTGCGGTAGGCCTTTACACTTTACTTTAATTTAGTATATTATTTCAAATACTGTAAATTTTGTTTTTCTATTGACATAATCTAACAGATTATAATATTATATATTCATTATTTACATAATCTATAAGAATACAGTATACCTTCATTATTTAAAATAGATTATTTCTGGTTAAAATCAGATTTGACCCACGGACATTTTTGTTGACTTCATGTTTAGTATATAGGTCAGGTCACTGTGACCAGTAGGTCAAATTCAACAAGTTGGTATTTGGGCAAAGTTTGATTGTAACTATTCTGTGTAGCAAATACACATAGAACTTCATATTCAGTATTAGGTTTTTCATTTATTAATTAATTCTTTTATTTTATATACTCGGTAGTTTATTTCTTCACAATTATATTTGTGAAATTACTTTTTTTTTCCTTTGACTTTTTATTACATACTTGTTTATAATCCTACTTAGGAAATATTGCATACATTTTCCACTTGTTTATAATCATACTTAGGAAATATTGCATACTTTTTCGACTTTACTTTAAAACTTAATTATCATAGAGTGAAAGGGTGTGTACTTGTGTTGGTTTATATTAGGTGGGATCGCGAGCACACATACCTCAACTTAGGATTTTATTAGGATTTGTTTATTCATTTTTTTTTCAGGACAGATTTCCTTCACTTTTCTTTCAGTCTTTCATTCCATTTTTTTTTCCAGTTTTCTCTCTCAATTATATAACATTGTTGACACACACACACACATATTCAGCACTAACATATTTTGCATTCACAACTCTTGTATATGGTAAAAATATTTGTATATATTTACAATTTGTTTTATGATTGTCACTGATTGGAACTTTGTTTAATTCGTCTTCAGTGATACCCTTGGTGTTGATCATTTATTTTTCAGGTTTTGATTTTGAAATTGTGTTTTGGATTGATATATATTTTCAATCTGATTTGTTTCTGTGTATTTCTAGTTTTACTTTGATTTTATATTGAGTTTGATTTTGTTTGATCTCTTGTTTTTGTATTGAGTTTTGGTGCTGAGTTTAAGTTTGTCGCTTAAGTTGGAAGTTTGACTTAGACAGTGACTTAACATTAGACTTGACTCTGACTTGGGACTTGACTTCAACTGTTTACTTCGACTTATTTAATTTTTGTAGTTTATGAGTTGTAGTTTTGACATTTGGTATTAGACATTTTCTTGGGTTTATGTTTGATTGTTTGATACTTGTACTGAATTGTGAATTTGATTATTTTCATTTTATGAGTTTTGTATTCTGGATTTCTTTTATCAACTTGTGATTTGGTGTTTGATTATTTTGGTCTAAAGTGTTGATTTTATTTCAGCTGTGCAATGGCAGAATCATTTTCACCCGAAGAAGCTGATAGTCTTTTAAAAACTTTTCTAGCCATGGGTGTTAAACCTAAAGCTTCCAGTAAAGAAGATCTTGAGAAATGGATGAAAGATTATTTTACAACAAAAGAAGAACTTCATCATTCACAAGAAAATCTACCAGCGTCAACTCGAGATAAACCACGTGAAGACATTAAGATGCTACCAGCTTTACCCAAGGTGTCATTTTTCTCTGGGGATCCAGCATCCAAGTCTGAAGCGAGGAGTTGATTCAGTCAAGTTACAACAAAGAACAGATTCGACAAGCCATCTTTAAATCGTTACGTGGTGAAGCAGGTAAGATTGTAATGAGGTTGGGACACAGGGTGGAGTTAGATCGTTTTTTGAAGAAGCTGAACAGTGTTTTTGGACGTGTAGAGGAGACACAAGATCTTTTAGCCGAGTTTTACTCTACAGTACAGACTCCGAAGGAATCAGTTGCGGAATGGGGTTGTAGACTCGAAGATATTCTCCAGAAAGCTGTTGATCGTGGTGATGTTTCACAGGATGCTACCAACGACATGTTACGAACAAGATTTTGGAGTGGACTAACAGCCAGTATTAAACAGCAAACTGCGCATAAATACGATCGTATTAAAGATTATGAAGAATTGATGGTTGAAGTTGGAAAGATCGAATCAGAAGTTTATTTATCATCATCTGAGAAAAAAAGACAATCTGCATCTCATGTTAAAGCTGTAACAGAAGACAACGACATCAAGAATTTAATATCATCTTTAACACAGACTGTTCAGGCACTTCAGAAAGATGTAAAAGATCTGAAGATTAATAGACCTGATCAGAGTAGGAGTATGCAGGAACACGAGGAACCTACATGTTTTAGGTGTGGTCAAAATGGACACATCCGTACAGGTTGTCGTGTTAGACTAAACAGAGATTTAAACTCCAGGAAGTCTTTGTCGAAGGGCAGACAATAGGCTTGGGAACTAAGAGCCCTGTTAGCTTATTAGGGAAGAGTAATGTAGCTCCAGTATTAATTGGTAATGTAGACTGTCAAGCATTGCTGGACAGTGGTTCCCAAGTATCAACGATTTGAGAATCGTTTTTCACAGATAACCTTGAAGGTTTTTGTGAGCTGCAAGGATTAGATACGTTGGTGAACTTAGAAGACGCTGGAGGAAATAAACTTCCATACTCAGGTATGATTGAAATTGATATAAAAGTTCCTAAGATGACATCAGCTGCAATACCATGTATATTTTTATTAGTACCAGATACATCATACCATCAGTTCACACCAGTACTGCTTGGTACTAACATTCTACAACATCTTTTGGATACAGTTATCGAGAAACATAGACTCAACTTTCATCGTCAACTTCAAGTAGAAACTCCCTGGTTGCTAACTTTTAAGTGTCTTAAAGTTCAGCAAAATGTTTACAAACAAGATAAGTGTGTGGGTATTGTGAAGTCTGCAGAACGAAATTCTATAGTGTTACACAGCAATAAATCTACAGTTATAGCAGGAGTGGTTACTGCTAAATCAAGCGTTCACTGTAAAGCGATGTGTCAACGTTCTATGCAGTCCAAGATACCAGACACTGTTGAAATTTCACCTGTTCTTGTTGATTTTCATCCAGACAACAACGATCTTGTTTACATCAGAATTGCAAATTTATCAACTCATCCAGTTTCAATTCAACCACACTCCATTCTTTGTGAACTACAACCAGTAACCATCGTGAACAATATCAAAAATAGTAAATGTTCTTCTGTTCAAGTTGGAAGTGATTGCAGTATTTTAGAGAAAATTCATCTTTGATCAGGACTTACTGCCAGTCAGTTAGAAGGTGTTAAAGATCTCATCAATGAATGGTCACACATTTTTTCTCACAGTGATACAGATATAGGCTGTACCCACATGGTTGAACATGCTATTAATCTTACAGATGAAGTACCATTCAAGCAAAAGAACAGAAGGATACCACCAGCTATGTACAAGGAAATACGAGAACATCTTAATGAACTGTTGAATGGAGGAATTATTCAGAAATCGCAGAGTCCTTGGGCATCGAATATTGTTATAGTCCGGAAGAAAGACAACTCCATTCGATTGTGTGTTGATTATCGACAACTGAATCAACGAACCATCAAAGATGCTTATGCACTTCCCAGAATTGAAGAAATGTTAGACACTATGGTTGGAGCTAAATATTTTTCAGTCTTGGATATGAAAAGTGGAAACCATCAGATTGCGATGAAAGAAACAGACAAGGCAAAGACAGCATTCACAGTAGGTCCTCTTGGGTTTTATGAGTACACGCGCATGAGCTTTGGATTAACCAACGCACCAGCCACCTACCAGAGACTGATGGAGGAGTGTTTGGGGGAACTGAATTATAAGATCTGCATGATTTACCTCGACGACCTGATTATCTTTTCATCAACATACGAAGAGCATCTAGAACGACTGCAGCTGGTATTTAAAAGACTGGAAGAGTGCGGATTGAAGCTTGCACCGAAGAAATGCCATTTTTACCAACAGGAAGTTAAATATTTGGGTCATATAGTTTCTGCAGAAGGCATAAAGACCGATCCAGCAAAGATTGAAAAGGTCAGGGACTGGAAAACACCAGTACTTGATAACGATAAGAGAATACTTGTCGAAACGTCGTGCTACATGTGTATAAACCAGTGATTATTTTCCATATAAATTGTGTTGTGTTTTTTAATGTGCTCAATCACTAAATGCCACTCAAGGATTATAGACACTAATTTTACTTGCAACTGGCATATAATAACATCTCTCCTTTAACTTGGCTTGTTAACCTGTACTGTTTTCTTAGAGCCCAAATCTTGGGGTGAGTACAATTCTACTCCCTTGGTTACAAGCAAGTTTTCTTTCTAACAAAACCTCTCTTTGGACATCAGACTTTAGATAGATTTCGAAGTGTAAGGACAATTTGATACCTTTCATCAAATTGTTTAACTTTAGTTTTCAAATCTAGTTAGGTTATTTTCAGAGAATTGTTTCCAGTTATACTACTTCAGTATTACAGAATATATAGTTATCTGAAGATTTTGTTCACCATCTTGGTAGTCTTCCTTAAAAACCCCTTCTTTGGGGTTTTTAATAAAGGTTTAGAAACTATAAAGATCATAGTTTTTATTGATTTACACCCCCCGGTTAGTTCTATGGAAACAAAGCCCCCTCCCTAAACTTGTTTAAACACACTGTAAACTATTTGAATTAACCTCACGTGAACAATGCGACTTGCGTCTACAATTATTGTCCGACAATTTCACAAGTTGATTTAGATGAAAATAAATCATTGAATTAAACTGATGCAATTAACTCTATGCAATTAACTACATGCAATTAAAAAGATTTAATTTGCAAAATTAAAAGAAAGTCAATTAGCTTATTTCAGCTTCATTTAATATTTCCTGTAGTCCCATTACTTTAAGTTCAACTAACAATTGGCCTGGAAATAACAATATAAGGTAAACCTGACAAAATGTTAGTAACTATAAAATTAGCACCAGAAATGACCAACTTTGAGGAATCTATTTATTAACATCATAAATAAAAACAAAGAAAAAAGAATAATATGATGCCAGACAAAGTGAGAGATACAGAGGGATTAAATTTCTAACTGACAATCTATTTAATAGTTTACATAACTACACTGTCTTCCATTAGCCCAGGTTAGGTGCAGAAGAGTAGGATGTTAAACCCCATTTCATTTCACAACTACATGTACATTGTACAAGTATGAGCATGGATGTTACAACAAACATTTCACATTGTGATACATTACAATATCGGATTAAATATCTTACAAAATAAATAAATTTCCAAGACTTGTGTGGTCCTTTAGATTCAGGTGCATCTATTGTTAAGTCGGAATTAAAGAGTAAATAGTAGGTCTGGTGAATTTATGTGTTTCAGGAGTAAACTGGTCATTTGGTGTAGACAACTTATGTTGTATATTTGGGGGTGGGTGGGGGGTGGGGGTGGGGGTGGGGGGTGGCTAGTTGGCTGAATGGTTAGCACTTGCTTGCTGCCGTGTTGTATCATAAAGCCTGTCACTGAGTCAACTGGTGTGGTTTCGAATCCCCGGTTGTACATGACAAGGAGAAGGGTTGCCTGTCCAATGTGGTGGGTTTTCTCAGGGTCCTTCGATTTCCTCCTACTGCTAAAGACCCCTACGCACAAGCGAATTATTGAAATAAAATTTAACAATATGTTGTTCCCGAAATGACCTAGTTAATGTTGTGTGGAAGTTTAACCCCATTTTGCTCTCTCTCTGTATATTGTTGTTCAAAAGACGACTATCTGTTAGGGATACCTGTGAATTTCAAAATGGATTAAGAACCCTGCTACCAAGAAATAGGGACCATCAATGCTTGTTACCAAGTAGCGGTTCCTGGCTATAAGTTTGCTGCCATCTGAATAGAGATGTACAAGAACCCCAACAGAAATGCCAATATTCAGCTTTTTATTATGGGGGTTGGAGCTTTCGATCTATCACTGTGAGCACAATTCTTTGCACGAAATAGGTAATTTTTCTGAATTAGACTGTGATCATTTCTTTCGCTGATAAACCCAGCGAACAAACTCTTGTGGCCAAAATGCCAGAACCAGTGGCGTTATTCTATTAGGCTGCTGTTTAAGAATTTAATTATTTTAATTACCCAGCTCTAACTCAATCTAACTTGATAATGACAGCAGGTCGACCATTGAGTGGCTTCACATAAAGACTTTGCTCTTTAACTATCAATGAAGCCGGACAAGGTAAATGCAGTAACACACTTACAAAGTACAAAGAGGTCATTCCATTCCATGTCAAGTGGGTCAGGGGTGGGAAATTTACCCCCTCAAAAAAATCTAGCAAACTTATGTTATTGTATAACAATAACATGTAATAACTACAAACTATGCAAAATTGACCGAGGTGGTCATTTGAGTTTTATGAGTTACCATACCGATAAGTTTTTCAAAGAAAATATGTATCAATAATTTACTGGAGTTTCAGATATACAGCTCAAAATTGGTAGATTACAGGTGATTGGTAGGGTATGCATGCTACTTGACAATGAAAACCAAAAAAAGATTGGCGTAATTTTCTGGATTTTGTAGTTCTCCAGGAGCTACAAAGTTATAGATATAGACTCAAGTTTTGGCCTATCCAGATTACCAGTACTACATAAGAAACATTTGAAAATGCATCAGTCTTCAAGAGATATGATTTCTGTAAAAAAATTCAGACACAAATTTTCGATAATTGTCTCATGGTAGATGAGCACCTAAATCTGAAAATTTGTGAGCTTACACTTTGCTAGGTTGACAGGTAGAGAGATAGTAATTGACAGCTTGCTAGACTCAATGACTGCAGTTTGTTGCGATACTTAATTAATACTATATACAGTGTTATTTTCAAAAAGGGAACTTCTTTATTCGTACACAAGAAGTCTTTAATAACCATAATTAAAAAAAAGGGTGAATCCTGATTACCTTTTGGTGAATAAAAATGTTTAATTTTGTGTAAAAAGCCCTTAAAATCCTGTCCTTAAGGGTCAAGCAACTGCCCAGTTACTCAATCTATGTGATACGTTTTCAAACAACTTTGATCACATTCAAATGAATCAATATTCTGAGCTGATAAATTCGGAGACAAGGTAAATACACCATTCCTCTTTGGGTGATTAAATCTCATATGCACACATACTTTTATTTTTGAGACTCTGTCTCTGTTCTAATTGGGATAGTCCCTTTGTAGTTTGTTTACGCAGAACAAAATCTGTTTATTTTTCAAGATGACATGTGATGATGGCACAAGAGTAGACAGACAGAAGGGTGAAAGGAACGTCGTTCATACAACCCTCTCCCCTACCTCAAGACGCCTCAAGTAGAAAATATACGGTACATTTCTAAGAATCAATGACAGAATTCCATTTGTTTAGGCTACCGATTGAAAGGAGTTGGATATCCGAATGCCAAATGGTTAGCATGTGCACGCTGTATCATAAGGCTTGCCATTGAGACAAATGTCGTGGTTTCGAATCCCCGGTTGTACTTGTGTAGCCTACAGCCTCAGGGCGAGTAGGGTCGCCTGTCAAACCTCGTGGGTTTTCGCCGGGTTTTTTTCCTTCTGCTAAAAACCCCTACACACAAGCGAATTATTGAAATTAAATTTAACCATATGTTAGTCCCGAAATGACATACATGTAGTTTGTATCGAGTTATTTGACATATCTCTCTCTCTCATTGATTCAACACTACACTTGGACACTCCGGCGTCTCACCGGTAAGGCACATAAATTCATAGCAGCATTATTATAACCAGTCCAACACAATGTCAGCAAACTCACTTCATCTTGTTCATTAAATGTTGATATACGTCTGATCTGCATCTCATCGTCTTCTAACGTTGGCCTACACGACGAACAAAATATCAATATTGCTTTGATTCAGAACCTATCTATTCGCCATTTTCAGTAGAATACATCCGTCGTTGCTCACCAGAGCGGAACGATTGACAGCTGTGGGCCTTCACCTTGAAAATATTAAGGGAAATAATTTGCACAACTGGAAGCAGACCACAAATACACATTGACAACGGACCGTTTAGGCGTGGACCGTCTATCCAGATTATAAGTCAGATCAATGATTTTATTTTTGTCTTTGTCTAGCATTTGAGCGTCCTTCCATCCTGCATCAAATGCATTATGCAAGAGCTAAATCTTAATTATCTTATCCAGATCATAATCATTATCTCGATGTCAACGCTAGCCTGCCATATTTACTTTCATTCATGATTTAACCATGAGCTGGATAATCAAGACTATATTTTTTTTTATCAAGGCTAGCAGGAAAAATTCCATGAGATTGGACACACAATCCTATCCTTGTCATGTAGCCTACAAATGGGGAATCGAAACCATGCCACTGCACTCAATGATTTATCCACACAAGTGTTAATAAACTGCAAGGCAAGACAACTCTGTTTGAAAGATAGGGCTTTATCTTGCTTTAAAACAAGATCAAATACAAACTTAGCGTTGTTGTCAGGTGTAGGCCTATCTGTCCTTCTGTCTCCTCCCATCCTTATACTAGTAATGTTATTGGTCTGGAATTCTTTCCATTCTGGATGTAAACATAGTTCGTTGGTATTTATGTTGGATGCAACATGGGGTATGTTCATGATCGAAAATGTCTTTAACTTGGACGAAGAAAATCAACGTCAGATTAAGCAGATATTCTTTGCTGGAATTTCCACAACACAAAGATAATGTGTCATTTTAAAATTCACTCTGACATATTCCAGTCAGAAGTATGTAATCTATTACAATTCGAGACAAGAAAGATCAGCTTTTAAAAATGTTCTGAATTCCATTGATTTGTAGATAATTATAATCATGTAGTGTTCAGGTCAGTCAGTAACATACACACTAGTCAACTGGTCAGTCAGTAACATACACACTAGTCTAGTCAACTGGTCAGTCAGTAACATAGACACTAGTCAACTGGTCAGTCAGTATTACTGACTGTCATTTTCCAAAGCCGTAGTCAGTAACATACACACTAGTGAACTGGTCAGTCAGTAACATAGACACTAGTCAACTGGTCAGTCAGTAACATACACACTAGTCAACTGGTCAGTCAGTAACATACACACTAGTCAACTGGTGGTGTGTATGGATGGATAATATTGTATTTGTGGTCCCTGTGATGTAACAAACCAATCAACCAGATGATTGAAGGCTGTAATTGAAAAACTGAAAAGTGATTTCAGGTGTCTGATACTTACACCAGTAATATGTCGAATAACTTTAATTCGATTGGTGTGAGCTTGTCGTTAAGTGTATATAGTGACCACTGGCTATAAGTACAGAAAGTTTCGTCGAATGACCTTATGTGCTCTGTAACAATACTTTAAGAAAACACCAATTGAATGTACCTGAGAATATTTATTTAAATGTGTAATAATACATTTATCATGTAATTTTTCAAACACAATACTTAAAATAAATCATTTTGACTATAAATAATTCCACACAAATAATTTTCCTGATTCCAACATTTTGTTTTGTTTTAATAAAAAATTCTTTATGATGATAAATTATAAGTACAATTACTTTCACAATTAAACCTTGTTCTAATTTACTGGGGGACACACTTGGTGTAACTACACTTACAAATTCTTAACATAAGTCTAAGAAGGCTTTGTGAAACTGGGGTCAGACTTTTGTATTGGAGATTTTAATTGTGGTATGCACTGCAAAATTGTAATATGAACTGGTAACGCAAAAAAAAAAAAAAAAAATTGATATAACTTGTTGATGTAATTTTTGTAAATAAATTTATCTTTTTGTAAAGATTTCAGTAGGCAACATATTGTAAAAGCTTAAAATGTCTGGCATAGTAAATCTATACAATGATTACATTTTAAACAAAATACAGATGTTAAGATTTTAGCTTTGAATGGGATTGTATGATTGGGAATTTGGTTTATTCCCAACAAGTCAATGAAAGCATTTATCATATATAGATGAACAATTGGAATCAATAAACGTTGACAATTTATTTCTGATCCTATAAAAAGCTTGAAAACTGTGTATTAAATAAATAAAAGACAACTCAATCCCATTTCAAAGCTGCTATTATTTACAACAAAGAAAATATACATAAAATCTATGTAATCGTTTTAAAAAGAAATAAGTAGATTAATTTGGAATATACACGAATTTCAAACAAAATGCAATCTACTGACTTATGGCTAAATCAACAAGCCAAAAAGTATACAAATATTACATTGAGAACTTGTAAAAGAGGCCATCACTTCAAAACTATGTAAAATTATGTCATTAGAAATATCACTTATCAAGAACCATACTACATACAACATTCAATTTTAGGATAAAAGTAAAAAAGATAGGCTGGCACTGCCAGGCAGGATACGCCCACATTTTCGAGAGATGGATAGAGAACAAGCAATACCAAAAGTGATTTTTCCTACATCATTAAGTCCTGTATTTCATACTGTATTGGGAGCAGCCATTTAGTTGGTCAGTTCCAGTCTGATATTCATGAAATTCGAAGCCGACAATGATTATGGTGTGACGGTACACAACCTAGAAATGTGACTTTTCATCAAAATCGGATAAGAATTTTGACCTGTAGAGAGTCCACAACCATGATATACCATATTTTTACACTATTCGCGTACAAACGGCGACCATTTCGTCCGGCAATTTTGGTACCATTTTCACGAAACTAGAACTCAACCTGCCGCATCAAAATCGAATTAAAATTGTGACCTATACAGGGTCCACAACCATGATATACCATTTTTTTTAACAGTATTCGAGTACAAACGGCTGCCATTTTGTCTGTCAATTTTGGTCCGATTTTCCTGAAATTCAAACTCAACCTTCCTTACGGTGTAACGGTAATATAATCAAACGTTTTTTTAAATTGGATAATAATTGTGACCTCCAGAGGGACCACAAGCTAAAGAAAGGGGGATTTTGCGTATAATCAGGGGCCATAATTCAGGAAGTTACGATCCGATATGCGCAAATATCGAAAGGAACCAAGATCTTTGGGTTATAACCATGAATTTCAAGTTTTATCAAAATTGAATTAAAATTGTGACCTTCACAGGGTCCACAACCTTGATATACCATTTTTTAACAGTATTCACGTACAAACGGCGGCCATTTTGTATGTCAATTTTGGTCCGATTTTCCCGAAACTCAACCTTCCTTAGGGTGTAATGGTGATATAATCAAACGGTTTTTTAAATCGGATAATAATTGTGACCTCCAGAGGGACCACAAGCTAAAAAGGGTGATTTTTCGTACAATCAAGGGCCATAATTCAGGAAATTACATTCCGCCAGCCGCAAATATCGAAAGGAACCAAGATCTTTGGGTTACAAACATGCATGTCAAGTTTCATCAAAATCGGTTCAAAATTGTGACCTCTATAGGGTCCACAAGCTAAAAATGTGATTTTTCGTACAATCAGGGGCCATAATCCATGAAGTTTTGATCCAATACATGCCAATATCAAAAGCAGCCAAGATCTTTTGGGGATAAACCTATATTTCAAGTTTCGTCAAAATCGGATAAGAATTGTGACCTGTAGAGGGTCCACAAACAAATAGTGGACGGCCGGACGGCCAGGGGCGACGACATAATACGTCCACATGAAAATGTGGGCGTATAATAATTCAAAATAAAAGTTACTTAAAAAAGAGAGGTAAGCGGTTTACAGAACTTCACTGGTGGCTAAACTAGATGTAATTTAAATATACAATTATTTTGGAGATGCATAAATGAAGGCCCAAATATCAAGCATAGGACAGAAAAGGCTTATTTACGCCCAAACATCTCTTTGCAAATGAGATTGTCGACAAACTTTGATAGAAATGGGTAATGCTGGGATATTTTCTACAGGTTGAAATTATGAAGCAAACATCTAGCTAGTTTACAGTAATTCAATTTCTCAAAATAGTTTTATATGTTAAAGTACTGGTACCCTTAAAATATTTTAATTTATACATTTCATAACCATATAAGGTATCATCAATATATATGATTATAAAACAAATTATCAGAATATTATAAACATGGAATCCTTGCAGAATACCATCTTCACGTAATCAAAGTAAATTACCCAATATCGCACACTTAAAGATACATTATGTAAGATTTCGATAAAGAGCTAGCCATTCTTGCTATAATAGTTCGACAATAATAATATAAGATAGGTTGCCAGGCAACGAAACATACGCCCACAACAGCTAAGTCGTCCGGGCAGTCAACAAGGGTTGTCGCATATTGTTTCTTTTATCAGTCAGGAGAACATTTACTATTTACAACACATGATAATCTTATTACGAGTAATAGCCCATTAAATAATTATCAGAAATGATTAGAATAGTTTTGATGGTTTGTCTCAAGGCCTTTGTCCACAAGATATTTCAAAGTGATCAAGTGCCAGAAATTATCAGATATCACTGAAAATCAAATAGGATTCTTCGTCTCATGACCCTAAACACTGTGTACAAATTTTAAGTCAATCGGATATTAACTTTAGCCTCTAGAGCGTTTACAAGATTTTTCAAAGTGATAAACTTTGAGATTGTCGACAAACTTTGATAGAAATGGGTAATGCTGGGATATTTTCTACAGGTTGAAATTATGAAGCAAACATCTAGCTAGTTTACAGTAATTCAATTTCTCAAAATAGTTTTATATGTTAAAGTACTGGTACCCTTAAAATATTTTAATTTATACATTTCATAACCATATAAGGTATCATCAATATATATGATTATAAAACAAATTATCAGAATATTATAAACATGGAATCCTTGCAGAATACCATCTTCACGTAATCAAAGTAAATTACCCAATATCGCACACTTAAAGATACATTATGTAAGATTTCGATAAAGAGCTAGCCATTCTTGCTATAATAGTTCGACAATAATAATATAAGATAGGTTGCCAGGCAACGAAACATACGCCCACAACAGCTAAGTCGTCCGGGCAGTCAACAAGGGTTGTCGCATATTGTTTCTTTTATCAGTCAGGAGAACATTTACTATTTACAACACATGATAATCTTATTACGAGTAATAGCCCATTAAATAATTATCAGAAATGATTAGAATAGTTTTGATGGTTTGTCTCAAGGCCTTTGTCCACAAG
This sequence comes from Patella depressa, assembly GCA_948474765.1. Classification (NCBI taxonomy): domain Eukaryota; kingdom Metazoa; phylum Mollusca; class Gastropoda; family Patellidae; genus Patella; species Patella depressa. The sequence goes on along the minus strand of OX419722.1, from coordinate 50,496,755 downwards.
ATATTTCAAAGTGATCAAGTGCCAGAAATTATCAGATATCACTGAAAATCAAATAGGATTCTTCGTCTCATGACCCTAAACACTGTGTACAAATTTTAAGTCAATCGGATATTAACTTTAGCCTCTAGAGCGTTTACAAGATTTTTCAAAGTGATAAAGGGTCATAACTCTGGTAGTAATTATCGGATATCACCGAAAATCAATAGGCTTCTTCGTCTCATGACCTTAAACACTGTGTATAAATTTAAAGTCAATCGGATATTAACTATAGCCTCTAGAGCGTTCACAAGATTTTTCAAAGTGATCAAGGGTCATAACTCTGGTAGTAATTATCGGATATCGCTGAAAATCAATATGCTTCTTTGTATCATGACTTTAAACACCGTGTATAAATTTAAATTCAATCGGATATTAACTTTAGCCTCTAGAGCGTTCACAAGATTTTTCAAAGTGATCAAGGGTCATAACTCAGCAGGAATTATCGGATATTGCTGAAAATCAACAGGCTTCTTCCTATCATGACCTTACATACTGTGTATAAATTTAAAGTCAATCGGATATTAACTATAGCCTCTAAAGCGTTCACAAGATTTTTCAAAGTGATCAAGGGTCATAACTCTGGCAGTAATTATCAGATATCGCTGAAATTCAATAGGCTTCTTCGTCTCACGACCTTAAACACTGTGTATAAATTTAAAGTCAATCGGATATTAACTTTAGCTTCTAAAGCGTTCACAAGATTTTTCAAAGTGATCAAGGGTCATAACTCTGGCAGTAATTATCAGATATCACCGAAAATCAATAGGCTTCTTCATCTCACGACCTTAAACACTGTGTATAAATTTAAAGTCAATCGGATATTAACTATAGCCTCTAGAGCGTTCACAAGATTTTTCAAAGTGATCAAGGGTCATAACTCTGGTAGTAATTATCGGATATCGCTGAAAATCAATAGGCTTCTTCGTCTCACGACCTTTAACACCGTGTATAAATTTCAAGTCAATCGGAGATTAACTTTAGCCTCTAGAGCGTTCACAAGAAATTGTGGACGATGGACGGACGGACGGACGGACGGACGGACCGACGGACGGACCGACGGACCGACAGACAGACGGACGGACGGGGGCGACGGCAATATACGACCACATTTCCATGTGGGCGTATAAAAATGAATAATTTGAAAATTTCATTCAAATTACTCTATTTCAAGCGAAGATATTAGCCTTTGAAGGTTTGACAGATGTGTGCAATAATTTCAACCACTGTACTGGTTGATCGATGCTAAGTCTCGTTCCTCCATATTTGATTAAATCAAAGTATTGCTGAGCCGTTTCAATCTATTAAATACAGGAGAAATCTGTGCAATCTTGAGTTGATTAAGGCCTGGATCATTTAATTAATGCTTAATTAATACTTTAAAAAACATTTCAGGCCTAAACACCTGCAATAGGCAGATTTAGCTCTTGCATAATGCATGTTTAATGGTAATTTTCATTGGAATTGGTTGATTTAAACTAAACCAATTATGAAAATTAGGTTGTGATTGGTCAAAAATATAGCACTGCCTCCAATGACATCAGGAAACAATTTATCCACAAATCAATAATATTCTTTTGTCCGTGTAGTATTAATAGTAACCAGTAACATGGCCGAATCAAGTCAATAATTCATTTACATGTAACACTAATATATATATTTTTTTTATCATATAATTAAAATGAATACAAAAAAACTGGTGTATGTAAAACACATATAAAAAGTGTACAACAAAGACCCAATAAAAAGTCACATTTTATGAACACGATTTTAAAATTCAGTTGTAAAAATAACAAAAATAAACCTAATATAAATTGTTAAGTGCATTTTGTCTAATATAAACTTTTATAAACATTAAAATAAAAGGACTGGTTATAGCCGATTTACACAGTGAATTCAGTGAAAACAAGCCATTTGAACTAATGTTCCTCACCAATAAACGTACTATATCGTTAGATAATGAAATAACTGATGAGATCATAAACAGGCTATTGTATATACTCTCTACGAATCAGTTGACACAACTTATCTAAAAACAACATAAATATAGAAGATTTTAATGTTAAGACTTTCATGACAATGGGCTGGTTTGCCTGTGATATCAACACCGGGGTGAATGGAAGTTACGCCCAACGAACCAACAAATGATGGGTTGGCTTGTAAGAAAAAAAGTAATATTATTATTCTTTTAATCATGTAGTGGTTCACATAAAATGTACATAAAAGTTACTTGATAAGTTTCATGAAAATCTTACTATAGTTATTCATTTATATGTAAAAAGCCCTTGGTTGGATGGATTAAATTCCATATCCTAAAAATGCATTTCAATAGTATTATTATGGTGAGAGAGAAACTATTCCATAAACTATACTACATAATAATAAAACACTAACTAATCTCATTATCTTAGCACTTAAATTTACACCTTCATAAAAACAAATTTAACTCATGGCAAGGAACAAAATCACAAAAAAGGTTGATTTAAAATTAACATATAATCTTGAAATTTTATTGTAAGGCCCTTCTAGCACTATAAAACTTATCATACCCTTCTCATAGGGCAAATAATCAAACAAAATATCAGTTTAAATACGTAATTGATTTGAAATTAAACATTGAATGCTGAACAAACAATTTTTATTTTCCTTGCTGTCATCTGGTAGTTTAGAAATATGCACCATGTAATTTTGCTGCTTCTTGAACGATACTATCTTGATTACCAAACAGATGGGTATACGACGATACATCCTTCCACAGATTCTCCTTCTGTAAATATACAAATTATTCTAATTTAAAACAAACTAATTATTGGTTATATATTGATATCTTTTGCTGATTTAATGCAGTCTATCTACCTTAGTTATGCTGGTTTGTACTATATGTCAGTCCCAAATTAACTTAGTTTGTGTCAAGTTGACATAAAGATAGGTTGCCAGGCAACGAAACATACGCCCACAGCAGCTAAATCGTCTGGGCAGTCAACAAGGGTTGTCGAATATTTTTACTTTTTGGGGGGATGAAACATTTGTAATACACTAAAATCTGATTAAGAGTAACAACTCATTATGTAATTATCTGAAAATCATTAGAATTTGTTAGCTTTTTATAAAGTTTTGCCCCACGCTAACAATTAGTATAGGAAATATTTAATATCATGGATTTAGCTGTTCAGTTATCAAAATTCATTGAAAATCAAAATACTTGTTCGTTTCAACACCTTAAACTCTGTGTATCAATCTGAAGTCAATCGGATGATAAGTTTGGCATCTATAGTGTCACGAGGTTTTTTGAAGTGATCAAGGGAGATAACTCTGGAAGTAATTATTTGAAATCGCTGAAAATCAGTAGGTTTCTTCGTCTCATGACCTTAAACAGTGTGTGTAAATTTAAAATCAATCGGATATTAACTTTGGCCTCTAGAGCGTCCACAGGATTTTTTGATATGATCAAGGGCCATAACTCTGGCAATAATTATCAGAGATCGTTGAAAATCAATAGGCTTCTTCGTCTCATGACCTTAAACACCGTGTATAAATTTAAAGTCAATCAGATATTAACTTTGGCCTCTAGAGCATCCACAAGATTTTTTGAAGTGATCAAGGGACACAACTCTGGCACTAATTATCAGAAATCGCTGAAAATCAAAAGGCTTCTTCGTCTCATGACCTTAAACATCGTGTATAAATTTGAAGTCAATCGGACATCATCTTTGTCCTCTAGAGCATCCACAAGATTTTTTGAAGTGATCAAGGGCCATAACTCTGGCACTAATTATCGGAAATCCGTGAAAATCAATAGGCTTCTTCGTCTTATGACCTTAAACACTGTGTATAAATTTAAAGTCAATCGGATATTAACTTTAGCCTCTTGATCATTCACAAGATTTTTCAAAGTGATCAAAGGTCATAACTCTGGCAGTAATTATCGGATATTGCTGAAAATCAATAGGCTTCTTCGTATCATGACCTTGAACACTGTGTATAAATTTAAAGTCAATCGGATATTAACTTTAGCCTCCAGAGCGTTCACAAGATTTTTCAAAGTGATCAAGGGTCATAACTCTGTCAGTAATTATCGGAAATCGCTGAAAATCAATAGGCTTCTTCGTCTCATGACCTTAAACACTGTGTGTAAATTTAAGGTCAATCAGATATTAACTTTAGCCTCTAGAGCGTTCACAAGATTTTTCAAAGTGATCAAGGGTCATAACTCTGGCAGTAATTATCGGATATTGCTGAAAATCAATAGGCTTCTTCGTCTCATGACCTTTAACACTGTGTATAAATTTAAAGTCAATCGGATATTAACCCTGGCTTCTAGTGCGTTCACAAAAAATTGTGGACGATGGACGGACCGACGGACGGACCGACGGACGGACCGACGGACGGACGGACCGACAGACGGACCGACAGACGGATGGACGGGGGCGACGGCAATATACGTCCACATTTCTATGTGGGCGTATAAAAACCCATTCTCTCTTTTTTTCACAATAATAAAACATAGATATACAGGTTTCCCCAAAACACCCAATAGTGGTATCAATTAAAACACCCAATAGTGATATCAATTAAAACACCCAATAGTGATATCAATTAAAACACCCAATAGTGATATCAATTAAAACACCCAATAGTGATATCAATTAAAACACCCAATAGTGATATCAATTAACAAAATCATCCAATAGTGATATCAATTAACAAGGTTATAATTCATATTATGTTCCTTTACTTATCATCATAATTTATTTTTAAAATTCAATACTAACGTCTGTGATTTTTTCATCAAATGTATCTGAGAGACCATAATGAAAATTCCACACAATAGTTTCTCTCCAGGCATTATCTGTATTAGAGGGATCATCTATATAACCTCTATATAAAACTGAGGCTGAAAATCCTTTGGCTGTAACACCCGGTCTAACAGGACTCAGAGTTGGTGTCAAAGAGCTTGTTGCGAACTGTGCAAAAAACTGAAATTATGAAGAACATGTAAGAATACAGTTGGGATGTTAAAAACCTGTCTAGCACAGACTTTCATAAATTACTCAATTCAAAAAGTGGTGTCATTTAAAAAGATAGGTTGCCAGCATTATACGGCCATACTATGTGTCGGCGTAAAAAAAACCCCTAATAGTAAGAGTAATTGTCCTTGGTTTAAAAAACAAGTTTTAAGATATCACGTTTAATCCATGTATTTAGGAACGGTAAGTGTCAAGGATATAGATGTTAAAATATAATTACATCTATCATGTCTTCTTCCTCTAGTCTCGTTTTAGCATCAACTTCAGCCTGTTCCAGTATATCTTTCATAAACTGTTCACATAACGTACTAAACTGTGTTGTTTTACCATAAACATTACCCTGAAATAATAATAACACCATCTTTATAATGACGCTTCCACGGGAGAAAAACACAACTTTTCATTGGCTTCATTGCATAATGTTTTTTCACTTCTTCGATGGTGTTAAATAACACAGTTGTATGGATATACTAATTTTTGAGTATGTTTATAAATGAGTTTTGAGTATAATTGATATAAACCTACCCCAGGTAAAGTATATTCCCCAGTATCAACTCGTTTTATCACCATAAATTCTAGAACTTTCTTATCTTCAATCATGATATAATCTGTGGGGAATCCTCGAGTTGAATATTTCCGTTTCCACCGAGTTACTAAGGCAGCAATACGATGATTTGGTCCCCATCTCCATAATTTACCTCTACCACGAATACCTGTTCTACCCAATGGATTTCTACAAGAGAAACAAAGGTTGTATATAAGATTCGGTTTAGCATCTAAGTTCAATTCCTTGCCATGTATGTCAGATTTTCAACTTTTCAAACTTGTCTACAGTACCAACCTGGTATAACATGTAGTCTTGAAGACAGAATTTATGCTTTCAACATCTTCACCGGTAAGCAAAATTTGTATTTTTGGAAAGCGAGAGAGAGAAATAGGGTTTAACGTCCACTAGGTCGTTTTGGGACTAACATATGGTTCATCTTGTGCGTAGGGGTCTTTAGCTATGAGGGGAACCGAAGGACCCGGAGAAAACCCACGAGGAGATCGAAACAAGTTGACTCAATGACAGACCGTATGATACAGCACACATGCTAACCATTCGACCATCCATGCCACCTACCCCCCGATTAGAAAGAAGGGGCTGTCCATATCAGAAAATGTTAAAATAAGGAACACATCTGTCTATCTATTGCTGAGATTTTGGTGTTTTAAGATTCAAATACGAGTCAACACATTAAGCAGACCAATATTGTAATTACTTTGGTAAGCCACTTTTATCAATCTTATATCTATATGGCTGATCCCCATCATGTATATAAGAACATCTATCTATTTCTATATGTCCACCATCAACATCAACAGAACAATGAGAATTCCACCACGGATTAAACTCAGGTACTTCAGGTAAATCTTCTAATTCATCAGGATTCAACTGTTTACGCTCATCTTCTAGTTTCTTGATTCTGAAATAAAGAATTTTAACATTGAAGAAGATGGTCCACGGTTGTTTTGTGTGAATTTTAAGTCACAAACACCATTTTCTCCAGAGGTATTTAAAGACAACTCGTGAAAGTATTTATAGGGTAATTATAGTATTGTTCAGTTTGGTGTAAATGGAAGAAGAGACACACAATTTTACTAGAAAAATATTGGAATCCCTGAAAACCACCTATGAGGCAAGCAGTAGTCAAAAATGTCAGGATATCACTAACTGGCAACTCGACAGCTATTTGTCTGCCAGAAAAAGAAGCTGACAGAATCTAATTCAAGGATTTACTTAGGCTTCAATATGTATGGTAAATGGACAGTAAGTAACAACAAATACATTCTGAAAATGGGCCCTCCCTCAATCAAGCTACATGACAAACATGGATTCTAAAAATAGATTTTTTGTATCATGGGGTATTTCCTTGCAAATACCATGTTTTGAGAAGGATTTGAAGCAATGGTTAATTAGGTAGAGTATGTTTTTATATATGATCAAATCAGCTGGTTAGTATGTTGGAAGGTATCTTTAATACAGCCAGTATGAATATAGAACAACTTACAATAAAATATCTGGATCAACAAACATTTGAATATCTGGCGTGAATTCTTTAATCTGTTTCGTATAGATAACCGGATCATAGGTAATAAACTCAACCTGACAATAATAATATACCAGTTATAAAATCACATCCATACAAACTGTTTATTGTAATATATTTCTGTTTTTAAACACATCTCTGAAAATCCAGCTTGCAATTTTGGTCACCCTTTCGAGGATAGCGAACACTATCTTTTACACTGTCCAAACTTCGATGCAAAACCATTTCATCATTACCTGATGTGTATAAGAACAGCAACACTCTACCTTACGGCCTGCATGACTCCACCAGCGAAATTAATAACCTTATCTTTACAACTTCGATTTTTGACTGAATACAGACAGTTCTAAACTGGAGTTTGAACAGTTTCATAAATATATGAGAAATGTCAATATTTGGATTCCAACGTACATCATCAACTCTCCGTAGTCCGAAATTGTAGACAATAAGATCACCAAAGCACATTTCTTAAAATTATTTCAATGACAACAACTGTTTGCTTGTATAAAATATAGTTTTGTATACAGGGTTTTCCTACCTCCCATGGAACATATTTATCAAAGACTGGAAAACGCTGAATTCTGGTTCCAGGATAAGGTGATTGTCGAGCGGAGAAATGAATGACAGCTCGAGATGTGACATCGGTCTGTGTTTTAGGATCTATAATATATTAAACAGGGAGTATGATTAGAATCAGAAGGTCTCATTCTTCTCAATCTAAGAAGGCTTTTTGTACATCTTATTTATTCATCATGCAATATTTGTTAAATCTAATTCAAGAAATTATTTATCTGGCATTATCAGAAATACCCAAAATAAACGTTTAATATTCTGATACCAATCATTTGTAATTATCCAAATCTAGGGTGCCCCACATGCCAACTGAAAAGTTGTTCTTGACACGTTGATCCTGCACGTTTTAGTTCAATGACTTACTACTGATTTCTAACAGTCTCGCACATTCGTTGTGGCTATAAATAGCAACAGCATGCAGAAATGTTCAAAACACCAAACACTACTACAGCCGTAAAAAATCTATTGTTGACGATTCTGAATAGCAATAATATTTAACTTTTTTGTTATTACGGCATCTTTAGAAATTACGCTCGTTTTATTTTTTAAATTGCCTTATAATTAGCTGTACCATTAGAAGCTGCATATTTTGGTTAAGTACAAATAATATCTCTGACTCGACGTCCGTATTGAAGAATAATGATCAAAGCAGTAGTTTCATTTTACTTTTACAAGGTTCTTAAAAATATTGTTGAGACGCCTGATGTTGGTGCTTCTAAATTCAATTTCTTGTTCTATGTTTCGTAAAAAAAGTAGTCTTGATTATCCCGACCCGTCAATTAGACGTAGAATGATCGGTAGACTAGTTAAGCGAGACTAATTTCAAAACAAGGGCACATAACCTATCTTTTACTCAAAATTGTCTGGATGTTATGGACGCCACTCCAAACCATTTTTCAGTATTATTTATGTATGGTTTAATGATCATAGCTTATGAAGTACAGCATGGTCGTTTATTTAGTGACTATAAATGTGTGAAACAGATTTAAGGCTTTCTAAATATATTAGTATTGTGGTGTAATTGTCGAGATATTTGGAGATATTCATTTAGGGTGGGGCACCCTACCAAATCCTAAAATGGATTATTCATTTTGATAGAATACAGAATAGTACTGTATAGGAAAATCATTAAATTATTACCTAGTTTTTCTAACATATGTTTAACTTCTTCTAACATGAGACAACATGATGTTATACCCCGTTCTAATGTAACTATTCTATCGCTCATTCTTTTACTACCATCTTTTTGTGCATTCATTTCATCTGTTAAAAGATGCACACTGAAACAATACAGTTATACAATTAATACTCTCTTGGGTTTATTATTACATCATGTATCAGCTTTATTCTCGACACCTGGACAATACGTGGGTGCTTTATATCTTTCAGTTTATACAGTAAAACCACATTCTACAGGCCAAGGTCTGAGTCTGATCATCATCAATTGAAACCTGGTGAATCTTTGAACTAAAAATGACCCAAACCAAGTCCTTTCTGAATATACCTGATAACCAAGTATTATGAATAATGTAGAATGTTGGAGGTGTGTTAGATAGAAATATCAATTATCTCATTTTACTCTACTAATTGTTTGAATTCTAACCTGTCTATTAAATGTTCTTCTCTCTCATCTTTATCTTTTTTCTCTTTTTCAAGAGATATATACTGTTTTACTGTTCTTTTCCAGTAATTAAAATCTGTAGTTCGATGCTTTTTAAGAATCTGTATATTCTTCACGCCATCCTAGAATTAGTGAATAAATCTATTAACACAACACGGTTCAATATTCTAACAGTGAATTGGGCTTTCAAAGGACAGATAGATTACTGTAAATAAATGTAACACATACAAATATGGCGCAGGGTAATTAAATATGTTCCGAGGGTAATTAAATATATGTAGATGGTATTGATTATCAAGACTCGTGCTAGAGACTGATGAAAATAAATTCATAGTTTAATTTTTGTCTACTAATCAGATTGCAAACATATATGCATTAATGTTTGAATTTATGTGGAAGTATGATGATGATTGGGGGTTGGGATGGCCTAGTGATCTAGAGTGCTGCGCTTCGACCTCTAGCTGGCCGGTCACCTCTGTCTTGGGCTGTGGTTTCGAGCCCTGGTGTGAGCGTATGTGGCATGGAGGTAGGGGCGCCTTCTCAACCTCATGGGTTTCCTCCGGGCACTCTGGTTTCCTCCCACTGCTAAAGACCCCTACACGCAAGCGAATTATTGAAATAAAATTAAACCATATGTTAATCCCGAAATGACCTAGTTTGTGTCAAGTGGACGTTAAACCCCATCTCATGATGATGATTGTTTATTCAAAGTTTTATCCAAATGAGTCAAATATAGTTATTGCATTTTAAATTAACAGATTGCAAGAATTTGGTAAAATAAACTCAGATATGAACTAACGGTTGGGTTTGGAGAATATTTTGGTCTTTTTTTGTCACAAGACTAATTAAAATGGCCGAGATGGAAGTGATAATTCAGTGGTATTGATGTAAAATGAAGTGTATACTTACCGTGGTATCTTTTTTACAACATTTTGCACATGAGGTAGCCATCCTGTTTTTAAGTTTACGACATTGTCCAAGTAAGAATGAAAGAAACATAAATAAATAACTGATACAAGTAAATGGTGGTGGTAAACGTAAACGTTCTTCAAAATCAACAATTATACCGTAACGTTGATATTTCCAGATTTCTAATGCTTCTCTTGATACACCAGCATTTGTTACACTGTAAAATAAAGTTAATTATAATAGTAATATATCTTATAAATAGTTGATAATCAATAATCCACAGGGGGAAGGGGGTGGGGAGACAATAATTCAATGGAAATTTAAAAGTATGATTTTAAATTTCGGCAGGGTCCCCCAAATATCTGACCTGTAAACTGTTAACAAATGTGAACGTGACATTATAACCCAGGTATCATAAAATCTTGAACAATCATCATCAGCTTTATACTAAACACAAGTACAAATTTAATGATTTTTATGATTTAAAATGTTTTATTACAAATTATTGATATTGAATGACGGAAAGAAATTAATGCTAAGATTAAATGACAAGCGGGTTACAGTGAGACAAACAGACGCTTTAATTTTAGCAGTGGGAGAAAATCGGAAGACCCCACGAAAAACCTGATGGTAATTTTTATATAAAAAAAATGCTCACATTTTACATGTCATATGAAGCCATGGTTCAACTATCAAAATAGTTTATTCTCTTCGAAAAGAATCAATGGCCAATTTGAATATTTCCATTTATATATTTTTTAGACAAAATGAAACATCAAAACATGACTGCTTGGATTAATTATTCAGAGTAAATAATGACTTGAGATAGGTTTGGTATATATCACTGGCATTTATCAATCAACTAATCATTAATCTAAGACAATCAGTTAGTATTACTTATTGACACTTTAAACCGAAAATGTTATCGCCAAAATCAAATTTTAAATCGCCACTTTCGTATATTCATTGCAAATTGCGACTTCAGCAACCAACAGAGTGAGCCCTGTTTAGATATAATATAGGTGTAAATCAATAATAATAAATATATTACCCACCTAAACATAGCATACAGTAAGGTAACTAGGACTAATTTTGTTATAACTAGATACTGTATGACTATAAAATAACCACCAAAACTACCATATGGACACTCTGCTAATAACTGCTGATCCGAATCTGTAAAGAGAGAGAAATGGGGTTTAACATCCACTCAGCTCTTAACATTTTGAGACTAACCTATACTCTTTTCTTATTTCAATATTCTTGTATACAAGGTTCTTTAGAAGATGGATTTAACACCCACTATATTTTCTTTAATGTTTGTGCGAATTGATAAGTACTATTCAGTAAATATTAAAACCCAAATGACAACTGTGTTTATAAATGCTTACCAGTAAAATGACTGGGACCTATAACAGAAAGAAGAAAGTTTATATTATTTAACATAGACATATTGCATGGTTACATAAATAGGAAACAAACATTACCATTGTATCCTAGCCTCTTCCCTAATCTGATTCTTATTTATTTAAAAAAAAACAACAATAGAAAACATTGTTTTAGCATTGCTGCCAATTGGTAGATTTCCAGTATAATATTTGAAAGTTATGTATAGGAAGAAGTCTGAGGTTATGCTTAGAAAAGATTAACTCAAGAGAAGATCACAAAGCCATTTGGCTTTCTATCGAGGAAAAAGACCCACATGGTAAAAGAATATGTAAGGCCATTTTCAGAGAGGATTTGTTCCCCTGAATTAAATAGAGTTGTTTCCAGGACAACAGCAATCTGATTTAAACACAGAGCATTTTTTATTATTCCAAATTTTGTTCTAGTTGTCTTTACTACACTAGGATCTGGAAGAGTTGTTATATTAGCTAATGAAACTGTCTGTTACGTGAGTTTTTAGCGTGAAGAGCACGGTAATGTTGATAACCCACTAGAAACATCAATGATGATAGGTTAATCGAATGTGTGGCGTCACAGGGTCAAAAGCTAGTCGTATGACTCTGACGAGACCTTCCACTATAACAGGTTTGATCTTCCTGAATTTAAGGCCTTCGAAAATATAACAATACGGAACGAAATATAGATCTGTATTTTAAGTAGATAGGCATAACAGAATAAAGGAAAGGAAAATACTGTCATAATTTGCGACGGATCTGTTGAGTTATATGCACCTCAGTCTATAGTCATGGTGGCTCAATGAGTAAGATATTGTTTGATGCCTGCGTTGGCTCAGAAAGTTCATCAGGGTTTCAGTGGTACAGGACCGAAGGCCTGACAAGGGAAAATGTATAGTTGTTTGGATAGGAATAAAAACAGACGTCCTGTGCTACAAATAAATGAAAGACGAGGTTTACCTAAACAATATTCATCTGTTACATTACTATAAAGATGGGAACACTTCTCATCACCTGAAATAATAATTCATTCAAAATATTATATACTGACTACATTTACAAGATAAACTACAATAATTACCTGCAAATTATTCTTACATCAAGCAAATATGTGAGTTTAACTTACCATCAAGATCATCAATTTTAGTTAAAAACATGGCAAAGAAAGCTCTGGCAAAGGCTTTTTTAATTCCGTGTAAAGATACAGGATAGTTGGGATAAATAACAGCATGGATAGTCAAACCACCAGACACCATAACAATCATAAACATTCGAAACCACGTAAAAAAATCTTTACGTATCTAGAAAAAGAAAAAAAGATGTACAAATGATAGGATTACCCAGCTGTCAATAGGTTGCTTAGTAACAACAGAATAGTGCAAGTCAAAATCATGTAGTATAAATATGGAGGTTGTATATAAAATTCATCTCAAACACATCATTTGTTCTTTATAACAAAATCCAACAAACAACTGTCATGTTACCTCGGATAAAAGTGCAATCTCATCTGATAAAATCAAGTTCAAGTTGTGAACACAATCCTTTTGGGGGATTATTGCTGTAATTGCTGCCTTAAGTTCACCACTCGTTTGAGGGTTGTCCTGGTGCACATTGTCCTTGATGTGTTCCGAGTAATTGACAATTTTGCGTAAAGTATGCAAAGTTTGCCTCCAATGCTGCGGAGGCCATTTTAAACATATTTCGGAAAAACCTGAGTTTTATGCAAAGCAACTAAGATCGGTCACTGAAACTTTAGGGAATGATCGTACACAGACTGAGGATTGAATTCCACCAGGATTTTATAGGCTTTAATAAATTTTTTATGGCTTCTGATTTATGGGGGTCTCCCTATACATAGCATGGAAATTCTGTAGCAGAAATAATTATGTCTGTTGCACAGAAATGATGTAAAAATAAGGCTTAATAACAATAGTTCCCAATATACTGAACAAAGTGAAATAAAAATTAAACTATACTTACCATTCTAATAATGCATATCAACATTGGTCCGAGCGTAGGACTGATTGGTAAGAATACTGATAATGTACGGTAGTAGAAAAATAACAAGCCAATACTCATCAAAAACTTGGCTGTCATATAGTTTATATGATCAACAAAATGAGGCAGGATTCGGAACACAAGATACAGCAACAGAAATATCAGTATTAATCCAATTTCAATAGTTGCTCGAAATATAGGCACTTCAGGATATTTCTGTAAATAGATGAAAAGTTTATTTTTTGACATTTTTTAAAACAAGTGTACAGTGTTATCAATGACACTCAATCGTATATATCACCTCTAATTGTATTGCACGTGCATGCTGTATCATACCACCTGTCATTGAGTCAACTGGTGTGGTTTCAAATCCTAGCTTGTACGTGACAAGGAGTAGGGTCGCCTGTCCAACCTCGTGTTGAGTTGACGTTAAACCTCCTTTCTCTCTCTCTCTCTAATTATATTGTATAAATTGTCTGCCTTCGTCCACAAGATGAATAAATGATACAGGTTTAATAAGATATACAATATAGTTTATTCATCATTGTTTTAATCCAGGAATAAAACATCAAGAGAATATATCAAGTATTTTACTTACCCATTTTTTAACCCAAGTTCCTCTTGTTATTTCTACCCAGATCATTGTAGTCCAAGCAAATACAACAAAGTTCAGAAAAACATTTCCACACGTTGGCATCAAGGTGGCTAAACTAAACGTGGCTAGAAACAGTACATAAAACAGCTGAAAGATAAAAACATTGATTCGATAAATATAAACTAACAACTAGGGTTGTTGCAGACTTCTAGCACAGTACCTTATCCACTGAAACTCAGACTGTCGTTAACCAGAAAACCACACACAGATTCATATAGTATCAAACAGGGCTCCCACTGTCGGCCGCCAAAGTCGCAATTTGCGATAAAAATATGAAAGTGGCGAATAAAATTTGATTTAGGCGATAATGTTTTGCGGTTCTGGCGATTCTTTTCGAGAATTGGCAGAAAAAATCTTAAAATTCTTATCCTGGATTAACCATAAATGAGTGTCAATTGTATTTATCCTGGATTAACTATTATTGAGTTTCAATCACGTGGCTAAACAATATACTATAATAAATTAATCAACTGGCTGATAATCCGGATCACATCAATGAGTAAAACTGATCAGTTTTCTTGGATAATTGCCAATGATATATATTAAACATTATCTAAGGTCATTATTTACTCCTAATAATTAATTTCAGCAGTGATTATTTGATGTTTCGTTTTGCGTTAAAACAAAAAATGGTAATACATGCATTCAAAATGGCTGACAGTTCCTTTCGAAGAGAATTAAATATTTTGATAGCTGAATTCCATTTACAGTGGCTTCATATACGGCATGTAAAATATACAAGCATGCCTATTAGATATCATAATTTCAAATCAACTTACGAAAACTAAGAATTAGTTGAATATCGGCGACTCTTGAGCAAAAAAACGGTTCGCCATTTGTATCATATTACCGTCTACGGGTATAATTGTAAGCATCTATTACAAATATAATTGATATCATTCTAGCAGGGTTTCAGATACATTTACGGTAGCAGAAAATAACAATAGGTCTTTTGTACATGCAACACATAAATTTATAGGCAATTTATGGACGCGATTTTTCGGCGTGTAAATACTGAATATATCGTGTAGTACGACGATTTTCAAATAGACTAAAGTGACAAAAAATAAAATCTTATCTTATTAAATCCAAACTGTGCTAATGTATCATGAAAAGACAGATGTTTAAAGTTGTTGTATATTGTATTTATAATAAGCCTAGATATTGTAATTTTTATCACATATTTTTGGCAAAATTATCATCCATTTTGGCGCAAAAAAATTGAAAACCAGTGTGAGCCCTGGTATCATACCTTTCTATTCAAAAGTTTTTTTTACCTGATTTATCCAGAATTTGGTAATTGGAGCACTCCAAAGAAGGAAAATTTGTTTCCAGACAGGCAGTTTAGTTTCACCACGATCTACTAAATTATGTATCTTCACAATGACTTTTGATGCTGGACGTCGTTTCTGAAAAACGAAGAATATGTTTAAGTCATAAGATTTCATTTTAGCCATAACTATGGATATTATTGTTGAAATATTTATAATAAGTATGATAGTACCATACAGACTATTTTAACTGATGTATGTGGTGATATTATATTATATGTACCCTTTTTGGTGTTATAGTTGTAGATTGTAATAAAAAGTTGTCTTCACAAGCATCTTCATCTTCTTCTTCTTCATCTACAAATAGAATTACGCGATTTATGAAAGGGAGCCATTCACATGGTTCAAAAACTGGAAAAGGCCATGAAATTCTTAAAGATGGAATCCGAATACACAGCAGCTATTTTTTACTATAATTTATCCAAAAGGAAACTTGGATGTTGAGCAAATTTGATAAAGATCTAGGATCATTGAAGAAATCTAATCTCTATTGCCACGGTAACCCGGGGATCATTTAATCTTGTGTAATTAGCTCTAATTTCTTTCACCGTCAGTTAATATCAATCTTGACCACTGTTCAAAAATTAATCATTATTCTTTGGTTGTTTATTTCTTAAAGTAATAGAGAAATTAAACACTTGTAACTTGGATACTCATTCTCAAAATTGAATGGTCAGCTTTAAGCTGAACAGAAGTACAAATTAGATGATTTTTGGTGATTTTAAACGATTTTTACGAATTTTTAAACAAAGACTTGATATTGAATGAAACTGGGTGTATAAATATATAAAGTCAATCTTTTAAATATCATAAATTGGTTTGTGTACATAAGCGTGTCAATACAAGTTACTTGGCTGAATTGACAGATTTCACACCCATTAATAATAACATTGGCTAATAACAACACTGTGTAAACATTTATAAAATAAACCTACTTTCCATGACCATAGTGACAACAGGAGTAGATTTAAATGAAATCCAAACAAACATTGGAAATATCAGGAATACACTGGCATAAATCTGTAAAGAATATTTGTTAACATCAATATCATGAAAGTTTGATCTGTTACTTGATTTCTGCAAGTTATTGTTATTATATAATAGTGAAATTTCTACGTCATTTTATTGAAGAATCCGGAACGTCTTGGCATATTAACAAAAGACTTACCTTGAACCAATCTGGTAATCTTATTCCCCAGTCCAAATCTCGTATCTGGACCTGACCATGCCACCTTTGACCCAGCCATTTCTGACAACATGGATGGGCAAGAAAGAATTTATTATTAGCCAGCTTAGCAATTTCCACAACAGTTTTAAGATTAAAATCTTGAAGTTGTTTATCTAAAGCATTGAAAGCCTGTACACTGGAATCTTCATAACACAAATTTAATAGTTGCACAGCCATTTTACCAAATTCACTGAAAAATAAAGGGAACAAGTTGTTGCCATGCATGATATGCCCACATTTTGAAAGAGATGGGCCGAGAACAATCTAAAAAATTTGGTTTTTCGAACAATTTGGGACCATAATCCAGGATGTTCGAGTCTTTAAGCGTTTTTTAAAATTAGATAAAAATTGTGACCTATAGAGGGTACACAAGCTAAAATCCAGGAACTTACGGTCTAATATGCGTCAATATCGACAAGAACCAAGATTTTTGGGATATAAACAGGATAAGAAAGAATAGCTCCTAATGGGATTATTTGGGCAGAATCAGTTGATCTATGAACTGCTTATACGTTACAGTGGTGTATAGACGATAGCTTTTGTTGTGACAGTATTCACAGATTCTACAGTGATCACGGAAACTCTGTGATACGTTGGCAAATATATAATTTGTAAAGAAACAACTACTTACTCAGCATTAAGTTTAGTTTTCTTTTTAATATCGATGTCTTTACACCAGTATTTTGTTAAGTTGTTTAATATCATACTAACAATTAGAGCAATTGCCATTGGATCATCGGTTCTCTTCCATATAACTTTCGCTAATTTTTGACGATTTGTTAATGTAGCCCATAATAATAAAGTATTTATAGCCTGAAATATGACAAATGTATCCAAATTTTATCAAACTTAGAGATATATGTACTCAAAATCTGAGGGCATATCACATAACACATTTTTGCTTTATTGTAAAGTATATCAGACTTACAGATATATGTTCTCAAAATCCGAGAGTGTTCTACATAACACTTTATTGGAAAGTATATTCAGATCAATGAGAAAAATGCATCAATTTAAAAAAAAAACCATGAGAAATATTTCATAGATGTATAGATAGCTATATATTGGAAATAACTTTATTCTAAGCAAAGTTATGATTGTTTGAAGTTTTGATAGGTAATAGCGTAAATAGCCCATCAAGTACTATAGATATTATATAGAGAGCGTAACAAGTTTCCCCAATGTAATCCCTCCAACTCCACTTACCCTGCGTTCTGCAACTTCTTTGTTTGAGATATAATCCCCTAATGAATTCATAGATAACTCATAGGGACTGACTAGTTTCTGTAGACGAGTACATCTATATAATAAATGATTCAGTTCACACGTGTCATCTTCTACAAACTTCTTATCTAATATCGTAGTGGTATTGGTGTTCTGAATTGTAGGAATATTAACGTACATCAATATAATGAAGACGTAATGGAAGGCAAATAATTCTCAAAATAATTCTTCATTCAGTTTAGTTTAATTTCTGTCAATGGAGACAATCATAACATCGACTAAAAACATACTGTAAATGAACAAGTTCTTTACTCCTTGTAATAAACTGGTTTCTGATTGCTTTGAACATTTGATACAATTCGATCAGGACTCAACAACTCCTATTCACTTGGTTATAATTTTCGCTCTCGTCATGTTTGGTTCAAAACTGCTTTATGTTGTAACTTTTTTACAGATTTTTGGGGTTGTATCTTTAAACAAATAATTTTACTAACTGTAAGAATTAAATGTTATTTGTAAAATATTAAAGTAAGATGACAACTTTATTTCATTATTTACAATTCAAGACAGCCTTATAGTAAAATGTTTTGAAACTTTGACTTGGAGTTCAGACAATTTGATGATTGTTTTGATTATGAATACCTACCACAGTTTTACTGAGGACGCCCTCTAAACAAATACCAATAAAGAATTCCCTATCCTGACAATTTTCAAACAAATGATGTAGACGTTTATGATTTAAAAATCGGTGAACCAGAAATCCTTTCTCCAAAAATAATTCTACAAACTCTTCTCGACCGTGTCTTTGTAACGCTTGGTGAAATATGTAATCTTCAACCTGCAAGGTAACATATTGAAAATGTACCAATCTTTTTTCTAAATATCCAAAGTGTGACATAAGTATGTGATCTTGAAAACGTTAATATTCATTTTCATTAACAAGGCGCCAGTTATAGAACAGCATTCTGACAATAAAAAATATTTTTCAAATTGACAACATTTCACCTGATAGCTACTGATAAAAGTTTTCTGTTATAATCAATCATTTGTTCACATTACAAGGCAAATAATACATGATCTGATTGGTTGCTACTGACCTTGATCTTTCTGTGGTTGAATTTTTGAAATATTTTAGATTTGGCCAAATCACACCGATTCCAATCTAGGGTCAACTGGAGATCACGCTGTATCTGTTCCCTTAAATGAGGACCACCTCGATGGGGCTGAGCTAAAAACAAATCATTCAATTTCAATTTTTATAGATTTTTTTGTCGGTGGTGCAGGATATAAAAAAACTTCAACAAATTTGTATAACTTCATGTTAACAAAATAAGTGTTGTCAGGAGGGCAACATATTTGTTTTTTCCACACATTCAGTTTTAAAATGATTGCATTTGATTTAAATCAAATTCTGATTCTAAAATCATATATAAGAATCTCTTGCATATAGACGTGAAGGAAGGGCCTTGGCCTTCTTGAGTGGAAGTTGAAATGAGTAATTTTTACTGGATGGGTAGCAATGATATGCTTTATTTTGTGTGAACCTTTCTCGACAACTTACATTTAAATAAGGCATTGAGGATGAATTTACTGAGATTTCCTAAGTCAGCACCAGCACTAGGGTCAATTATAGTTAAATATGTCTGTTCGCCCTGCAAATATATTCATATCAAATATCATGTTATTGTACTTTATCATTAGGATATACTACAACACTCACACACTATTTATACAACTCGGATCTGTGTGTTCAATAGCAAGTATGAGCACTTTAAAATAGACCAGAAATCAAGCATAACACTGTCGCCGCCATCTGGAAAGTGTGTCTCCACCATCAAAATCTAAGTCTGTCAATTGCTGAGCAATTGTCGAGGACCCAGCATGCCACGTTTCATGTTGATGATACTTGAATTGGTGGAATCTTAGGCTTTTCGCAAACAGTGTTATCACCATAACGACTCATGTGACTGATCCATAAATGTAGGTGAGAACTGAGTTTAAATTCAACAAGACATAAATGCAATAAACAATGTAACTTACCTGATGTGCGAACTGAATACATTCTAATATTCGATCTCTACATTGATTTCTTGCTAAATCATTGTTCTTAAAATCATTTGGAAAACTTGACATAACTTTTTTCATCAATTCTGGTTTCAAGTAACTTTCAAAATGTTCTTTGTCTGATCTGTGGAAAACAAGAGACACATTACACAATACAAGCAATTGCCATGCAAGATATGTTCACATTATGCAAGAGATGGACAGAGAACAAGCAAAAAAAGTTATGTCCATCTAAACCAACTTGCTATTGATATTTTACCAATGTTCAAACAATAATTTATGAAACTGACCAGTGAGTTTGTTTTAATGAACTAGGAAATGGCAAAGATGAATAAAATGTTTTGACAATTCACATGCAGTATTCACTTGCTAGCTATTTATAATTACCCTGATTAATGGTTTATTTTTGTCTTCTTTCCCCACACTCAACAAACTTCGGGGGGCCTAATGGCATATTGAAATGGATTCTGTCTGTCCGTCCATCCATTATGTTTCCAGAGCATATCTCAAAAAAGCGTTGAAGATATATTTGTGACACAAATCAAGTTAAATATATTCAATATTTGACATATTCAAATACCTTTCTTGATGTTCTTCATAAGCAAAAGCTACAAGATCAGCAGCTAAACCTGAGCCTTTTAATAAAATAATTGGAATTCTCTTTTTTAACAACCATAAACAATGATCTATATCTGGTGGTCCACCCTGTATTAATAAACCTATGACTGGTGTACTAGAGTCTTCATTATAATCTTTATCTGGAACATCATTTACTTCAAGGTCACTTCCAGCTAAAATATACAATTATAATATCTATATCAGCGCCGATAAATAAAAATACAACATTATCATTCATAATCATTTAAAGGGATCCAAAATCCAAAATCATCCATACTCCTCGCAGTGTTCCGTTTGTTTAGAGCTAATCCCACTACTCAATGCTGTATAATTGCTCAGTAGTGCTATTAATAACCAATGACTTTCATCGTAACAATCAATTGGGGTTAACCAGACCTCAAAATATGCTCAATTATCCAGCGTGCAGCAGAATATTGCAGAAAAATTAATTGTGTGACAAATGAATCTATCCAAAATGGCTGCAAATGTCAACATTGCCACATGTAGACTCTGCTTTTCTTCTGTTGGACCACGCAGCAGGCGTTTAATATTTTCACCATCATTAGCTATATTTAGTCAACTATCGGAAGTCTTACGAAAGACCCCTTATCAAAGAGATGGACGTTAAAAAGAGACACGACCCCTCCAAAGTTCAAGAGAGGGATTTCTCGCGCCATGATATCATTGTACTATATAATCCAATATCATTAAAACATATAATATCAAATCTGCTAATATATTTTTGAAGCATTTTATTTCTAGACAAAACAAAGAATCCTTCTCTGGTAGCAAGTTGGAAAAAACAACATTCACTACCTCTGAATGAGCTAGATGGGATCTAAGTTATGATTTCTACTTTTACAATACACGAATAAAAGATTCTGTTTTAGGTATCAAGCCATATTTATACCACATTTTCTCAACAATTTAGTATAGAGTCAAGTAGTAATAATTAATATATTTACGTATTGTTGTATGGCTGGATGTCATTCTTCTGTAACGTCTAGGTCGACCAACAGAATGTAAAAAACGTTGTTCAATATTAAACCTGAGATTAATCATTTCCTGTTTGCTCATATCTTCCGCCAAGATGAAATGGGTATGATCTGGATTAAGTTCAAATCGATCTAGATGTGGCTTCTGACCAACATTTTCAACCGATTTAGGTTCAACATGCTGTAAATAGGTAAAATTTTATTACATTCTGCATAGATAATATACATCAGATAATAGAAGAGATACACTGTAATATCTGATTAAAAAAAGACCCACCAAAAAATAGTAACGCATCAACTATCGATACTGTAGTCAACTGTATATCTAGTCAATTCCTGTCAAATTTTACACATGGACAAAGACCTCCATATCTTATGCTCACAAAGTCAAATAAAGTTTTAGTTTTCCTCCTAGTTTATTATCAGTGATTTATGGTGTCATGAAATTTGAAAAGATATATAATGTGGTAAATAGTTCAAGAAGGCCTTTTCCCTCAGATCAAATTAAAATATATCTTGTAACCTTTACAACTAATTCCGTAAAATTTTTAGGCAATAATTAAATGGAAATTATAAGCAATAGTTTCATGACTTTCAGCTGTTTTTTTTTTGTTTTGTTTTAAACCAAAATATCTAGAATTCTCTTACAATACAATAGTTGATGTTAAAACAAGTTGTATTCAACATTCTTGTTGAGAAATTACATGAACCCACAACAGCATCATGTTCCTTAAGCAACGTCCGCAAGTTTTACAAACTAACCGTTGCTTCAATACTCAGCAATTCCCGAACTATTACGCCAGTTGTGTTTACACGTGACTAATTAGCATTGTCCAATCAGAGGTCATGGCACATGACACACTGTAAACAAACATGGCGGCCTCCATAGAAAAAGAAACAGTCAAGTTTACAGCCGTTGAAAGTTTTTTTCAATTGAGAAACTCACAGCCCCCGCCCCCCCCGAAAGCAATTGAAGCAGTTTTAGGAACTAAAGATGTGTTTATTTGCACGAAAACCGGCAGTGGCAAGTCTCTTTGCTATGAATGTGTTCCGATAATTCTCTGATGTTTTTAACGAAGGAATCCGACAGGCTCCCAAGCTGGGCTTGTTACCCAATCAAACTTAGTGCCGAACTATGCGGGGTATTACGTGAAGGGCTTGATAAGATGTATGTAGTTAAGGCGAGATCAAGCCTTCTATTGAAGATGCAACAGCGTAGACTCCCTGGAAACATGGTAATGTGTGAATGAAAAATTATTATCGGTACCTTAATTCTGTTTAGCATATATATATATATAATGAATAGATAACATATAGTAACAATAAATATTAGTTATTATAAACAAACCAGTAACAATTTTAATAAAACTGGGAAACCAACAGATGAGGCGTGTGGTTCAGAATTAATAAATAAAACATGACTGTGCTGTGTGTGTAAAAGTCAAACGTGTGTGTGGTTTTATTTTCATATACAATTCGAATACATGTACAATGTTTCCACTTGCTACCCAAGGCTTTGTTGTTTTTACATTCAATGTAAACAAAACCATCCAATAGTGCAAAGAAAACTGAATTGACCGTTTTTCCAGTTTATATCGCAGTTTGACTCGGAATCTCAGTTACCAATTATATATATAAAGAGATCTTTGGCTTGGGTTTTCTGACAGTTTAATGGTAGATACAGACCTAATATTATAATAATAAGAAGACATAAAGAAAATGTGTAAATAAATCAGAAGAAATACAACGCCAAAACAAAGATGGGATGTCAAAGTTTTGTGTGCAGAATGTCTCATAAAAACAATGGGAGTAACATTATCAATACCGAGTCAAACTGCAACAAAGGAATTTTTGGAGAGAGAGTCAATGACACTGTGCTTTTTTATGAAATCTGGATTTGATTCAGTGCAGCATTAATTGTTGTATAAAAACACAGAACAGGGCAGTCAATACAAATTATCAAAGTTAGTGACATGGTCTTTCATATGAATTAAAATTATTTGGGGATTAGAAGTTAATACCAACTAATAAATTTTAGTACCCAATCGTCGTAAGTTGATTCCAATGACAATGAAGAGGTCTCACGGACAATTAAATTCCTATGGTTGCATGGAGTGACTACACTCTCCTTACTCTGAATATAATATTTACAGTATAAAATTAATTTTCAATTCAGTCAGATAAAACAGATCTATAACATTTCTATAGAATAGTGTTTTTCATTCAGAGCAAGAAACATGCTTAATAACTTGTGCTGTAATCAACTAAATATCTTATTTCTTATCTACGTGCAATAAAAATAGAAAATAATGCAGTTAGAATATAAAATGATGAATATATTTCTTGCTAAGGGGTTTTAAATGTCAACCTTAAAACTGTATTGAACTGATACCAACAGATGCTGTCTAAACACAACCTCAAGGGGTTATCCTATACAACAAATTACATGAGAACAGATTTTGTTTACCATTGAAATTCTAAGTTCTGAGATATGCTCAAAGAGTAATAAATGAATTACAATGATATTTGCACTATTTTGATTCAATCATACAATGACATGACCACATGTATACTATAACAAGATCATTCACTTGCTTTATTAGTTATATAGCTAAACAAGCCACTATTTTAGTTATATAGCTAAACAAGCCACTATTTTAGTTATATAGCTAAACAAGCGACTGTTGTTAGTTATATAGCTAAACAAGTGACTGTTGTTAGTTATATAGCCACACAAGAGACTGTTTTTAAACAATTGAAACAAATTGTAACTCAACAAAATGCCTTTATATTCAGTAGTAAAATTTCCGTTCCTGGGATAAACTTGCATAACTTTATCAAATCGACTATAGCTAGAAAATCTGATGTAGATAAGATTTAAAGAAACATAGCATTGCCCAGCATTTTATGAAAGAAAACAAAAAAGGCCTATATTTAAAAAGATCCATGTAGTGTGTTTACAATGGAAACACATACAGACAGAAGAGTGTGATAACATAATGTAATCACAGATAAAAAGTGGTCATACAAAAAATTACTTACCTTTCCATCCAAATAGTTTCCATAAGATATTTCTGATTTTGAAACGACACCGATGACTGTCAACTTAGGTAGTTTTTCTCGAACCCAGGTATTTTCAATATGTAAATGATCTAATTCTAAACTACTTCTTCTAGCTAATTCTTCTGCTACAGCATTACCAATTAATTTTGACATACCACTGTCTAAACCATCTGTTAATATCCACATTTCCGTTAAATTTGCTGCCTGTAAAAATAAAAGGTTGGCCGAGTGACAGTGACTACATTTACTCACACTAAATACAATGGGAGTTGTCTGTCCTGTATTTCAGATACATAATAAATAATTCTACAGATTTCAGGTTTCCAGTATATGAAAAGTGATTAAAGAGAAAAGCTTATTAAAAATGCGCGAAATTGTCAATTTTTGTTTCTTATGGCAGTTTTATATCCAAATTTTCCAAAATTTAATGTTACAGTGACTATATCAGCTTTATCTCAGCTATTTTAAAGATCACAGAATACAAAATATATTCATAAGGATCTGATAGAGCTTAGATCTTAAGTTTTACCTTTTTCTACTCACTGAAAACAAATACTTACATAATGCCCGATATACAGAGATTGTGTTCAAACAAATCTAGTCAATATTGTTCTTTACCAATAGTATGGTTATTTCTAAATCTGTAGGAATTAGTTTCCAATGAATCTCTATCACTATGATCATGTAACAAATCTTGTCGGCTTGAGGTAACTTACAGCTTACAGCCAAATGGTCAGCCGATTAGTCTCAAACATTTACAACTCTCTCTCTCTCTCTCTCTCTCCAAATATCATAAATTGGAACTACATAAATCTAAAGTAATTTGATACATTTTGCAGGGAGAAATATTTCAATTATTAGAATTTAATAATTCTGCCAAACCTCAATTATTCCTCTCTGAAAATCTTCAATCTGTACTTCATTTTTCCATGCTTTAAAGTATTTGGTATTTGTTATGAGAGATAACACAACTTTTGGTGATCTTTTCTTCCAACGATAGGCAATAAAATCAGCAATATTATCCACAGTTGCTTCTTTTGGTACACACACATAATATCTATCCTATAGTAGAAACAAATACAAATCGTTCATTCTATTAAATTATCAAGTTTTATTGAGATCCCAATGTCAATAATAAACTATGGCTACTTATTTAAGCTATTTTCAAAATCCCTCATATGCCAATTAGCAGATTTAGTTTGTTTGTTGAAACAGAACATATCACATTCAGTTATGATAAACTGAAAGATCAAAAGCCATTGAAGAAAGCTTTCAATCTTTGTAGATGTGTTACTGCTCACACTTGTATTTAATGTTATGACAGAATTCAGAAATAAATCATATAGTATCATAGTTTCTAATTCAAATTTCATAAATATGAAGTGACAAAGTAGTGTAATAACACACAATGCCCCCTCTAAAGGTGGTAGATAACTAGCATTTTGATGTTAAACTAATTAATCAGGTGTTTTGAAACACGTATCCAATGTTTGGTATATTTGAAGATGAATAGAATCTCTCATTAGTTAACAATAAGAATCTTAATATGTGGTTTTTTCTATAGTGACTGTATAGTCAGCTGCATTACTTGACGAGACCTGTAATAAAATATAGGGAATTGCATTGACTCAGTGAGCAAGATGTTGGCTTGCTAATCTGGAGGTTGAAAAAGTTCATCAGGCTTTTATGGTTGCTGTACTAATGTATATACCGAAATCCAAAGCATTGACAAAATCAACAAATCAAATTGTTTATTTATAAGCAGAAAACGCTCATCCTGGAACTCAGTTAAGATATTCCCATACTGAACATAGACCACACTAAGTTTCAACAGTCTACCTGAATGAGAAGCATGGTTATTGTGTTCTAACCATTTTATAGTCCTTATCTTTTTCCAAAACAAAAGCTTATTGTTAGATAACCAATAGGGGAATGGCCTTTACATATTTAATGACATATAATAATTTTAGCGAATGATTTTTTTTATAATGTGATTGGATTATCTGGAATATTGTGCCTTTAATATCTAAATGAATTGACAATGTCAATTTGACATACTTACTTTATCATTGACATCACCTCCTAACATTAAAAACTGTATAATCCCTGATGACCACATGTCATACGGACCAAACATGGCCGTGGACGATTCTCGACTAACTGCTGAATCACAACTCTGTATAGTACTGTACTTGGGATCCAGTTTATTTCCTGTAGCCCTATTTCCTATGGTACTATCAGGAAAGCTCACTTTCTTCCCTTCAGTCTCGGGTGTTATATCTAAAAGAAAAACATCATGACTGGTATTATTATGATAACATTAGAATCACAGTTGATACTAGGTCAGGGTACAAGGACACCTGTCTTGTTCACTTCACAATTTCAAAGACAAACGTTGAGGCCATACAAACAAACATATTGTGGTTCTCAGACAATCCTTCCTAAAAATTGGATGCTTGTCAGTTTGATTGTCAGCATTATTTATCACTGGTGGCGTGCATACTTGATAATGGAGTCTATGGTAGAAATCTGGATTCATTGATAGGGTGACCCGTGCACACTACAGAAAGTTGGACTCAACACAGGTAATGTGCACTTTTCAGTGTCTGGGTCTCGAGACTATGAATAGCAAGCAGTGGGGTCTATGAGACTATAAATAGCCATGGCACATGCAATTCTCTACAAATCTATCAACTATTACAGCCGTAAAAAATCTATTGTTGACGATTTTGAATAGCAGTAAAATTTAGCTTCTTGGTTATTGCAGCAGCTTTAGAAATTAGGTTCGTTTTATTTCTTAAATTGCTTTATCATTAACTGTACCATTAGGAGCGGCATCTTTTGGTTTAGTACAAATAATATCTCTGAAAATCTTTCGTTAGCAAGAACATGATACTAGCAGTACTTTCATTTTACTTTTATATGGTTCTTAAAACAATTGCCTAACGTGCGTATTTCGTAAACAGTAGACTGGTTAAGCGAAACTAATTTCAAAGGGTATGTAAACTATCTTTTACTCAAAAGTGTCTGGATGTTATGGACGACACTCGGAACCAGTTTTCAGTCTATTATTTATAGATGGTTATTTAGTGACTATAAATGTGCGAAACTGATTAAAGGCTTGGTTAATATATAAATATTATGGTGTAATTGTCGAGATATTTGGAGATATTTATTTATGGTGGGTCACCCTATCATTGAAAAAAAATTTACTTTCTGTGAAAATATTTATGTGTGGTAATTAATGAGAGGATTTTTATTTTTTACTTCTTAAAATAAAACTGAGTTGCGCTGCCATTTTAAAGTGATATGGTGTAAACTGGAGAATTGCTGTCAAAAAAAACTCTAATCCATGAAGTCTTACCATTAAAGCTATAGCAACAAGTATTACATGTTATTTATACCTATTCATAGACAATATACGGCACCACTAATAGAAACTTGGTCATAATTTACTGATTTTTTAGATGGTAGGATTTACAATGTATTTGGTGTAAATCATTAAAGCTATTGTCCTTTGCTATTTTCCAAATGTCTGACCAAGAAAATGGCCAGACATTAGATATGGTGAATAATATTCAAGATTTCAAAATTAATTGACTGTACGGATATATAACTACTACTCATTTCGATTATCGTTGATGAAAGGCTGGATTGATCAAGGTATTTATTGTGTAATACCGTCATCTAGAGGAACCTAGACCTTCAAGATATAAACATATCAAAATGTTTCTGTTTAAAATTTGATAAAAATTGTGACCTCTAGAGGGTTGACAAGCTAAAAACACAATTTTTGGTACATCAGATAAAAATTGTGATTTACAAGCTAAAAACACAATTTTTGGTACATCAGATCAAAATTGTTTCCACAATCAGGGAACATAATCCATGAAGTTACGGTCCGATACATTCCAATATCGAAAGGAACCAAGATCTTTTAGAGATAAACTTTTATTTGAAGTTTCGTAAAAATCGGATTAGAATTGTGAGCTGTAGAGTATCCACAAACAAATTGTAGACAGAGGGACAGGGTCGAACGCAATAAATATACGTCCACATGGAAAAATAAGCATATAAATATATCCACCTTCATCCTCATCTGAAGTATTAGTAAAACTAAATGTTGGAAGATTGGTAGGAGACTGTTGTCTTTCCACCAGATCCATGGCACCTGGACCCATCTCAAATACGTCATCATCATTTTTAGAACTGTTTCTATTCATCTTGAATCACTGAAATCATAAATCAAATATAATCTTTGATCAATATGCAAATTATGTTTACTGTTTCAACAAAACAGCATGTTTACAAGACTCAGCAATAGCTGAAGGCAAAATCATATTTTAAGATTACAGACTGATAGTTTTTCTTCTTTATACACCGTCACACTTCATGGCACAGCCGTACACCGTCACACCTCATAGCACAGCCGTAATACATGAAAAACTACTTCACCAGACAGTTTTATGGATAAAATTCACTGGGTTTATTCCCCTTACTAAGTAGTGCAAATATTCCTCATAGCACTCTGCATGTTGTGTATTCACTATTTCGTTTGCCTGGTTTGTGCCCATTTAATTTCTGTTTCTTCAATTAGGATTTTTTTTACCAATGTTAGTTAATGGCAATAGAGACATTATTACGTACACAAGTATCAACTAAATACAGTTACTTTCATTTGTCAAATAAACCAATAAACAAATAGTAAAATATGGTTAAGTAAGGATTAAGTTTATCTATTGGCTTATAAACATTAGATATTCCATCCCGTTTATTGTCAAATAATTTATTATCTTACAGATAATGTTGATTAGTAAGCTGTGACAACAAAAGTATATCTTAGTATCCCTATGATCGATTGATATAAAGAGCTCTAGATTATAGATACAATTAATAAAAGCACTCATTCAAAATCAACTTCTATAAATAAATAATAAACAGAACAAAATTACACATTGTCTATTTATTGATTTTATTTAAAGTCATTATTTTACAGATAAATCTGAAACACTATTACAATATTGTATATTACTGTGTTCTGAGAGCACTGATAGCATAAATTATACTATATATATAAAATCAATTAACAGTCTCTGAAATTATAAATGAGACCCTTAATAATAACTGTAATTCTTACTCTGAATCTGAATAATAAAAACTAGTAAAATAAATATTTCTACTTTAAAGTACTTTATTTTAGGTACATGTTATATAGATATATTCATGTTAGTTTAAGATATGATTTGACCTTATGATCAGTTTACTGGGTCACTGACCTGTAACAACTACTGGCATAAATAACAGTCTATTGAAAGGAATGGGCGTTTGCCAAAACATCTAACTAATGAATTTGTTACATACACGAAGAAGTGGTTTATACGCCCACATTTTGCAACAAACTAAACAAGCAATTCTCGTACAAGAAGGCATCATAATGCTAGAGGTTACAGTCCAACATGCGTCAGTTAATATAAAAAAAAAACGAGACCTTTGGGATAAAAACATTATTTTTAAGTTTCATCAAAATTCGACAAAAATTGTGACTTACAGAGCATCCGTCAGCATCCACAAGCTAAAAACATGATTTTCCGTACAATCTGGAGCCATATCGAAAGGCACCGTGATATGGGAGAGATAAACCTATATTTCTCATTTCGTCAAAATGAGATTACCTGTTGAAGACTGGTCGAACAGGGGAGTCGAATATATATGTCCACATGAAAACATATTTGAAAAGACAAACTGACTGCTGGCTGAGCATTGATTTCTTTTGTTGTGTGTAGATTCTTTCGAACATAAGATTCTACATCCATCACTCTTCATTTCACTAATTTGAATATTGCATACAATTAATAAAATCGGATGCATTTTCTGGCCTGAATATAAATGAAAATATTTTTAAACTACCGTAAAGATATTGCAAATAATTGTTGGCGTAGTGTTTTTAAGATTTACAATCGATACAGATTTATAATACTGATAATCGTGCAATTACAGGTAGTCACTTTTGAGAAGAAATTCTAAAAAGATAATCCTTATCACAGAATTTTTTGCAACGCATGCATGGACTTAGCAAGATACTGTAGTTAAACAGAAAAGTTATTTAACACAAACATTTTGTTTTGCACTTGGGACACGCCAGCCGACAAAGTAAAAATAGGTTGCCAGGCAACGAAACATACGCCCACACAGCAGCCAAATCGTCCGGGCAGTCAACAAGAGTTGTCGCATATTAAGGAATTATCAGAAAATCATTAGAATTTGTTTGGTTTTTATAATCAAACGTTTTTTTTTTTAAATCAGATAATAATTGTGACCTCCAGAGGCACAACAAGCTAAAAAGGGTGATTTTTCGTACAATCAGGGGCCATAATTCAGGAAGTGATGACCCGATGGGCGCAAATATCGAAAGGAACCAAGATCTTTGGGTTATAAACATACATGTCAAGTTTCATCAAAATCGATTCAAAATTGTGACCTCTATAGGGTCCACAACCTTGATATAACATATTTTCACACTATTCGTGTACAAACGGCGGCCATTTTGTCCGTCAATTCTAGTCCGATTTTCACGTAATTCAAACTCTCTCTTCATTACCATGTAACGGTGATATAGTCAAACGTTTTTTTAAATCGGATAATAATTTTGACCTCCAGAGGGACCACAAGCTAAAAAGGGCAATTTTTCGGACAATCAGGGGCCATAATTCAGGAAGTTACGATCCGATGGGCGCAAATATCGAAAGGAACCAAGATCTTTGGGTTATAACCATGCATTTCAAGTTTCATCAAAATCGAATTAAAATTGTGACCTCTACAAGGTCCACAAACATGATATACAATTGTGACCTCTACACTGTTCACAAGCTAAAAGATAGGCTGGCACTGCCAGGCAGGATACGCCCACATTTTCGAGAGATGGACAGAGAACAAGCAATACCGAAAGTGATTTTTCCTACATCTTTAAGTCCTGTATTTCATACTGTATTGGGAGCAGCCATTTAGTTGGCCAGTTCCA
The DNA here is from genome assembly GCA_948474765.1 of Patella depressa. Lineage (NCBI taxonomy): Eukaryota > Metazoa > Mollusca > Gastropoda > Patellidae > Patella > Patella depressa. Next base: position 50,464,905 of record OX419722.1, on the reverse strand, counting down.
GTCTGATATTAATAAAATTCGAAACCGACAATGATTATTGTGTGACGGTACACAACATAGAAATGTGACTTTTCATCAAAATCGGATAAGAATTGTGACCTGTAGAGAGTCCACAACCATGATATACCATATTTTTACACTATTCGCGTACAAACGGCGACCATTTCGTCCGGCAATTTTGGTACGATTTTCACGAAATTAAAACTCAAACTTCCTCATCAAAATCAAATTAAAATTGTGACCTATACAGGGTCCACAACCATGATATATCATTTTTTTAACAGTATTCGCGTACAAACGGCGGCCATTTTGTCTGTCAATTTTGGTCCGATTTTCCCGAAATTCACACTCAACCTTCCTTACAGTGTAACGGTGATATAATCAAACGTTTTTTTAAATTGGATAATAATTGTGACCTCCAGAGGGACCACAAGCTAAAGAAAGGGGGTTTTTGTGTATAACCAGGGGCCATAATTCAGGAAGTTACGCTCCGATATGCGAAAATATCGAAAAGAACCAAGATCTTTGGGTTATAACCATGAATTTCAAGTTTCATCAAAATCGAATTAAAATTGTGACCTTTACAGGGTCCACAACCTTGATATACCATTTTTTAACAGTATTCGCGTACAAACGGCGGCCATTTTGTATGGCAATTTTGGTCTGATTTTCCCGAAATTCGAACTCAACCTTCCTTACGGTGTAACGGTAATATAATCAAACGTTTTTTTAAATCGGATAATAATTGTGACCTCCAAGCTAAAAAAAAGGCGATTTTGCGTATAATCAGGGGCCATAATTCAGGAAGTTACGATCCGATATGCGCAAATATCGAAAGGAAGCAAGATCTTTGGGTTATAACCATGAATTTCAAGTTTCATCAAAATCAAATCAAAATTGTGACCTCCACAGGGTCCACAACCTTGATATACCATTTTTTAACAGTATTCGCGTACAAACGGCGGCCATTTTGTATGGCAATTTTCGTCCGATTTTCCAGAAATTCGAACTCCACCTTTCTTAGGGTGTAACGGTGATATAATCAAACGTTTTTTTAAATCGAATAATAATTGTGACCTCTAAGCTAAAAAAAAGGCGTTTTTGCGTATAATCAGGGGCCATAATTCAGGAAGTTACGATCCGATATGCGCAAATATCGAAAGGAAGCAAGATCTTTGGGTTATAACCATGAATTTCAAGTTTCATCAAAATCGAATCAAAATTGTGACCTCCACAGGGTCCACAACCTTGATATACCATTTTTTAACAGTATTCGCGTACAAATGGCGGCCATTTTGTATGGCAATTTTCGTCTGATTTTCCCGAAATTCGAACTCAACCTTCCTTAGGGTGTAACGGTGATACAATCAAACGTTTTTTTAAATCGAATAATAATTGTGACCTCCAGAGGGACCACAAGCTAAAAAGGGTGATTTTTCGGACAATCAGGGGCCATAATTCAGGAAATTACATTCAGATAGCCGCAAATATCGAAAGGAACCAAGATCTTTGGGTTACAAACATGCATGTCAAGTTTCATCAAAATCGAATCAAAATTGTGACCTCCACAGGGTCCACAACCTTGATATACCATTTTTTAACAGTATTCGCGTACAAACGGCGGCCATTTTGTATGGCAATTTTCGTCCGATTTTCCCGAAATTCGAACTCAACCTTCCTTAGGGTGTAACGGTGATACAATCAAACGGTTTTTTAAATCGAATAATAATTGTGACCTCCAGAGGGACCACAAGCTAAAAAGGGTGATTTTTCGGACAATCAGGGGCCATAATTCAGGAAATTACATTCCGATAGCCGCAAATATCGAAAGGAACCAAGATCTTTGGGTTACAAACATGCATGTCAAGTTTCATCAAAATCGGTTCAAAATTGTGACCTCTATAGGGTCCACAAGCTAAAAACGTGATTTTTCGTACAATCAGGGGCCATAATCCATGAAGTTTTGATCCGATACATGCCAATATCGAAAGCAGCCGAGATCTTTTGGGGATAAACCTATATTTCAAGTTTCGTCAAAATCGGATAAGAATTGTGACCTGTAGAGAGTCCACAAACAAATTGTGGACGGACGGACGGACGGACGTCCGGACGGACGGACGGACGTCCGGACGGACAGGGGCGACGACATAATACGTCCACATGAAAATGTGGGCGTATAAAAACGTGATTTTTCGTACAATCAGGGGCCATAACCCATGAAGTTACGGTCCGATACATGCCAATATCGAAAGGAACCGAGATCTTAGGGTGATAAACCTATATTTTAAGTTTCATTGAAATCGGATAAAAATTGTGACCTGTAGACTGTTCACAAACAATTGTGGACGGACGGACTAACGAACAGGGGCGACGACAATATACGTCCACATGAAAATAGTTTCTGAACTAAAGACGTAACGTACAATGTATTGTGGAATATTGAAATTAGATTCTCATTGTGACCAAGAGTCAAATACAAAAATTAAGCCACTATACAAGACATTCTGTATGTGCATGAGAAATTTCTACGAGAAACTGTTACTATTCAGGTGTTGTCTGGGATATATCAATACTTAAAAGTTGAAAGCAGTAATGATTATCGTACGCCTAACCTGGGCTGTACCAACATGCATATTTACAATCATATACCGGGTATGTAGTTTTATTTCAACAATTCACTTATCTTTCAATCAGCACAGTCACATTATTTGGAGTAAACCAAAGAACGAAGCCCTTCGGCCTCTGGCTGTTCAGATATACAGATACGTGGAGAGAAATGATACCATTTGCTGAACAAAGAAAAAATAAGACCAAAAATAGAAGGATGGACAGTAACGATCAGAAGACTTTGTACCTTCAGAGACAAGTCCCATAGGTCCATAGGAACTAGAGAACCCATAGAAAACTCACAAGGTTAGGCAGGTGAGCAGGCGACTCTATTTCTAGCTTGTCAAGTTATAACTTTTTCTATAGTTTTATTATATAGAGGTCTATGTACGTTTATTTGTTGTAGAGCCTGTTTATCGTGTAGGTAGGGCCTGTTTGTTGTGTAGGGCCTGCTCTGTTTGTTGTGTAGGGCCTGCTCTGTTAGTTGTTGGCTAATAATGTGATTTATCTAATTTCATATACCGGTACTGTATGTGAGTGTCACCCACTTTTGACTTAGCCTCCGTGAATCCCATAGCTACTTAAAAAAAAAAAAAATAATTGGGCTTGGCACATCTTCGACCTCTTACTCACCTGTGAATAATATATACCATCATATAGTCATTGACTTACCCGGTAGTTAATAGGTTTTCAGCTGTCTCCCTCTATTAATATTAATTAACAATTACACAAAAATACGACAAAGATTGTCAACCCCAAATTGTTCCCCTTGTTGGACAAGGTTGGCACCGCGCAGCCTTGACCCAGTTCAAATCATATCATGCATAATAAAAGATAACGCTTGACTCACTCAGCTGTAAAAGTCAAAGTTTACTAGGCTACTCTATACTCTATGGCATAATTAATGATCAGTTGATTTGTAGAACCGTCTTAAATAAACCAACGCACATCATCAATCAACAAATACCAAGGTGCGTGATTTAAACCGTTAACTTTATCCTGCATGCGCCTGCAAATTAGTCCAACAGGTTCGATGCGGTTTTTCGGGGATTAAAGCGGACATTCCGAGGTAAATTTAACAAAATACCGAGGACGACAATATTATATTTATGTTACTATTATTAGCCCGCGCAGTGCATGATGTATCTCTGGCACAAATATCTCCCATCGTAGTCGAGCACCGTTCAGCCATGATCACACACCTTGACAATGATAATAATAATGTCGTCCGGTGTCTACTTCTCGTGAAGACTTCTACAGCAAGAAAATACAATAAAACATTACCACATAGCATTAGAACTCGGCTAAAACAATCCATCCATCATACCGTCTGTGTTTGCTTTCAAGTGGTAAATTTCAGACAAAGTAACCGGGACTATGTTTCTTATAGCGTGCGCACGCGCCCCAGATAGCACAAACTGAAAATGTCGGACAGCGAAGAAAGTGTTAGGTCTTTGTCGAAAAGACATAAACTATCACTGTCCCTTTTCAATGATGGATCGGGAGATGATTTGGACGATATATCGAGTACTGCCAGCACCAAAGAGGAAGAATCCTCAAGGAGCGACACCCCAACCCAACTCTACGCCAGAAGAGGACGAGGGAAACACAAGTCCAAGAAATGCAAGCTCCAATACAAATGCACTAACATTTTACACGAGGACCATGGACAACCAATTTTTGGCGTTCAGATTAATCTGAACGCACCAGAACAAGACCCATTAACATTTGCGACAGTAGGCAACAATAGAGTTAGCGTGTATGAATGCCAAGAAAATGGCAAAGTGAAATTATTACAGGCTTACGTAGATCCCAGTAATGACGAAAACTTCTATTGTTGTGCTTGGTCCCATGATGATGTCACAAAACAACCTTTATTGGCAGTAGCAGGCGTCAGAGGAATTGTAAGGATTATTAGTCCTGTTGCCATGCAGTGCATCAAGCACTATGTTGGACATGGCAATGCTATAAATGAACTGAAATTCCATCCCAAAGACTCAAATCTTCTGTTGTCCGTGAGCAAGGATCATTCCATGCGAATGTGGAACATTAAAACAGATGTGTGTGTTATAATATTTGGTGGTGTAGATGGTCACCGAGATGAATTGCTTAGTGCAGATTTTAACCTTGAAGGAACAAAAATTATTTCATGTGGAATGGACCATTCATTGAAAATATGGAATTTAGATACTGAAGATTTTTACAGTGTAGTGAAAGAGTCATACGCACATAATCCTAGTAAAATCAAAAGACCGTTTTCCACAATTTCCAATCATTTTCCTGTTTTCTCAACACGAGACATTCACAGAAATTATGTTGATTGTGTTCGATGGCTAGGTAACTTTGTTCTCTCTAAATCATGTGAAAATTGTATTGTTTGTTGGAAGCCTGGAACTATTCATCAGCCTATTGATAAGGTCACAGACAATACCATCAATATAATTTTTAGGTTTGATTATAAAGAGTGTGACATATGGTACATGCGTTTCTCTCTTGATTCCTCACAGAAAATAATGGCATTGGGGAATCAATGTGGTAAAATATATGTATGGGATTTAGACACCTCTGATCCTTCGTTAGTCAGATTCACAAAGCTTACTCATTTTAAAAGTACCACTGCCATTCGACAAACAGCTTTATCTAAAGATGGAAGCATTCTGTTGGCTGTCTCGGATGATAGCAAAATTTGGAGATGGGATAAAATAAGCGGCTGATTAACTGTATACTTAGTTTGTTAAAAGTTTAATATTTTAAATGAAACTCTTTGAAAATAAAATTTGTATATAAAAACCTGTTAATGCTTTAAATGATTACTGAAGATAATAAAATTTTGCTTCATGAAGACCTTTTTCTTGTATGTGTACAACGTATCCATCATCACATCAAGTGAATCTGTAATAATTCAGCTTGAATTGTCCTTAAACAATCGCCACTCCTAACAACATGCAAGCTGAAATTAAGTAGGAGTGGTTATTTATACTGCTATTTGCTATCAAGATTAATCATGGAATGATCTACATGATCTACAGTGCACGCAAAAAGTTTTTAATAGCTGAAAAGGCCGGCTTCAGTCACAACTAACTTACTGAGCACACGATACAGGGTCCCTTTTGTCAGAAGTGAGGCCCTTTTGTCTGCCTTTAGGGCCCCTCTAACTAGGGTACATTTTCATTTTTTCTCATCGGTTTTAGCATTTTCCTCCTGTTTTATTAATCGAATTTCTTTTGTTTATTTTTTCGCGAGGAGGCTGGTGCCTCCATTGCCTCAGCTATAAAACGCCTTTGACACAATAGTGCTTCCGACGAGTGCGGTAATAGCCCCCGTTACTAAAAATAACTCTTCTAAAATTAAACGAGTATACACGCAAAACACTATACACCAAATGTTGTTTATTTTACTACTTTAGGGTTTGCATGATAAAATTCAAATACAGTATGGTCCTCTTTTAAGGAAAACCCAAAATATACATGCATTTGTTGGTCATAGCTTTGACCAGTCCAATTCCTTTTTATTCTACATTTCATTTGTAACTGCCAAAAGTACTTTTATGTGGAAGCATGGAACAAGAATATTAGTTCTATCGTGGAAACCAAGCTCCACAAACAAGGTATGTAAGGGTATCGGTGCCAATGCACTGCTAAACCTCCTCTTCCGTTGTGCGTTGATTACGTGTAAAAATTACAATATACAATGTCCTAATACCGGTAGCGGAAATTATAAAGTCAAAATACCTCGAAGGGCAAAGTTAAATGTGTCAAATGTTTTGTTGGAAAATGCTGTTAATGACGTGTCAACATTTTACATTTCCCTCATTACATTTTACATTTCCCTGTCGTTTACACTTTCTACTTACGCAAAGCACTATGTCCGGTATGATGTAGACACGTCAAAACCCAGCCCTTTCCAATAAAACATTTGTCATTTGACACATTGAATTTGACTTTTTATTTACGCTTAACTTTAGTCACCCTGTCATTTAGTTCCTTTCGGAACTGTCTTTAAGCGAACGATATTCGCTGACAGTTCCTATCCGGCCTTATTAAGTTGCAATATGAAAATATGGTAAAATACCGCTATCCCCCATCCCTGTTCACAGGCTGTTAAGAATCTTTTCTCACTATATTTGACACAAATTTATAATAATTCAACTCCATTTTCAAGCAGAATTTAGCCATGGAATAAACATGCTGTTTGCGCATTTCCGAGTCCCGTAATGGCTCTTCAGTTTAAACGTATTTGGTGTATGTTTATAATCGCAGAATTCTACTTGAAAATAGTGTTGAATCTTTATAAATATGTGTCAGCTGTGGCAAGAAATGATTCCCTTGGGGAATAAAGTAGAATCAAGGTGAAAAATAGTAGGTAAGGATTCCAAAAAAGCCCCCGAACAGAGGTGGGAAAGAACGGTATTTCCATACTGCAGCTATAGCGAAGGCCGGATAGGAACTGTCAACGAATATCATTCGCTCAAAGACAGTTCCAAAAGGAACTACCTATCATTGTACTTTTTACATATAACATTGGGAAAGACATTTTAGCAGAAGATTTAATATTGGCAGCGATACCCTTCCATAACAAGGGACCTGCGTACCATTTCATTGACTAGACACTCTATCTTGCCAGGCCTACGCCCTAAAAAGAGGAGGGGGGGTATACTGAAGGTCAGTGCGTGATCAACACCTTGCGTGACCTGTGCATACTTTGGCGACCAAATCTCACTCTAATGCTAACCATATTTCATCATTTTTCAACGATCCCGATGGCTTTCTGTAACCGATAATTAAAGAAAATACAAAATTCAGCATAATTTTATAAATGGGGTAGTTTTATATTCAAATTTAAATCATTCACTATGCTTCTTCTTCGCCTTCTTCTTCATCAAATTCTCCTTCCTCTTCAGCTGTAGCATCTTGGTATTGCTGATATTCAGATACCAGATCATTCATGTTAGATTCAGCTTCCGTAAATTCCATCTCATCCATACCTTCACCAGTATACCAATGGAGGAAAGCCTTTCTTCGGAACATGGCTGTAAACTGTTCTGATATTCTCTTAAACAGTTCTTGAATGGCTGTACTGTTACCAATAAATGTTCCTGACATCTTTAGACCCCTTGGAGGAATATCACAGACAGCTGTTTTTACGTTGTTGGGGATCCATTCAACAAAGTAGCTGCTGTTTTTATTCTGAACATTTAACATCTGTTCATCGACTTCCTTCATGGACATACGGCCTCTGAACATGGTAGCTACTGTAAGGTAACGACCATGTCGAGGATCACAAGCAGCCATCATGTTCTTGGCATCAAACATCTGCTGGGTGAGTTCGGGTACAGTGAGAGCTCGGTACTGCTGGGAACCACGAGAGGTGAGGGGAGCAAAACCAGGCATAAAGAAATGTAAACGTGGGAAAGGTACCATGTTGACCGCCAGTTTACGTAGATCAGCATTCAGTTGACCAGGGAATCGTAGACAGGTGGTCACTCCAGACATGGTGGCTGACACCAGGTGGTTGAGGTCACCGTAGGTAGGTGTGGTAAGTTTGAGGGTACGGAAACAGATATCATAGAGAGCCTCGTTATCAATACAGTAAGTCTCGTCTGTATTTTCAACCAGTTGATGAACTGAGAGTGTTGCGTTGTAAGGTTCTACAACTGTATCTGATACCTGAAATTATACACAAATAAAGAATCATTAAAACATGAATTCATTGAAATAAAACACTTCAAAGTTTACATTTTCTTCGGTAATATTAAAGTTAAACAAATTAGTCTTTATTCAGGTTATTAATTCATTTATTAATATAATAAAATAAGAGGAATATTATTAATATCCTTACCTTAGGTGAAGGACAGACGGAGAAGGTGTTCATGATTCTATCTGGATATTCTTCACGGATTTTACTGATGAGGAGAGTTCCCATACCAGAACCAGTTCCACCACCCAGGGAATGAGTCAACTGGAATCCCTGTAGACAATCACAGCTTTCAGCTTCTTTACGGACCACATCTAGTACAGAATCAACCAACTCGGCACCTTCTGTGTAATGACCTTTAGCCCAGTTATTACCAGCACCACTCTGACCAAACACAAAATTATCTGGGCGGAAGATTTGACCAAAGGGTCCTGATCGTACAGAATCCATGGTACCGGGTTCCAAATCAACGAGAACAGCTCTGGGTACATATTTTCCTCCTGTTGCTTCATTATAATAAACGTTGATTCTCTCCAACTGAAGATCAGAATCACCGTGGTAAGTTCCAGTTGGGTCGATACCATGTTCATCAGAGATTACTTCCCAGAACTGAAAAGGCAAAACATTTCAATGTATGATGAAACACTTTTACGACCACGGTATAATTACAACTCGAGAGCATTTGTCTTGGAAATTCCGTGTATGAAATCTAAAGTTGAGTATCTGTTTTTATGATCAGCGATTTATACATACTAAAGCGCTTTACAGAAATAGTCACCAGAATTGACAGGACAGAGGATTTCAATGCTTAACACAACACACTTACACCATTTGTTCTTGGTGATTTAATATACGAACTCTAAAAAATTACGGAATGGAGAGTTTTTGCAATCCCATTGCAATACGTGGTAAAAATAATAAAGTGAAAGTGGTGACATTTTTCATGTTAGGTCTAAATTAATATAAGTTGTAAAATCTCCAGTGAAAACGGCGGTGGCAATATCTATATTATAATGAGCCCTTTTATTAAGGAGACATTACATATAATAAGATAAATAGTTGACAGTTTCGATTATCCATTTTAACGTTAAATTATCTATCACAAAATGTATTTAAATCCAGTCAAAATCGCAGACTAACGATGGTATCGAGATATTATTATGGTCTGGGTACGTTAATTAATGTCTTATAATTAAGGTAACATTTTAGGCCCAAATAAAAGACCTGCAATAGGTCGATTTAGTTCTTGCATAGTGCATGTTTAAATATATATGGGTTGTTTTTTTTAGAAAATATCACGATAAAAGTTCTAATATAATGTATAAAATTGTTCTGGACATAAGAAAACAGCTTACCTTAGCTCCGATCTGGTTGCCACATTGGCCAGTTTGCATATGTACGATTTCTCTCATGTTGGAAGGTTAAAGGGTTAACTGTGAAGACAACTGAAGGAACGGGAAACAGAAGGAGGATGTTAAAATGATAATTATTTGGTCGTTATATACCCTGCCCATGGACGGTCTCTCTTGGTTACTGTGTTTGTACAAAACATATCAACGCACCCCAACAAAACAACTGAGATAATCCTCCTGATCAGATTAATTAGATGACAAAACACCTATTCGTGTATTACACACTCGTTTTCAACAAGGTCATTACAATCATTCTACCAAACATATAGTAAAATGTCGAATGCGCAATCAACCAAAAATATTTTATTGAGTGAAATTGTGAAGACGAATTTGGAATGAATTAAAGGGGGTTTTAGTGTCCCATTTTCTGCTCCTACCGGGATAATGAAGACGGAGATTATATTATGAGGGAAAATATTCAGCCCAGGCACCCACTGAATCACAACTCTCAGGGGTACTTTTATTTGTGCGCCAGTGTACGTTGGACCTCGGGTTTTCGTCCAACCCGAACGTCTGTTTGCGATTTGTCAATCCTTACGCCTGGCACTTTCTTGTATAGAATCATAGTCCAAAAATGTGTGTACTTTAAAGTCGGATGCCCATTCATGTTTAATGTGCATTGAACTATTGAACTACCATTTACAAAATATACGTCAATCAGGTACGCCCATCAATTATTGAAAGTGTGTCAGTGAGTGTGGTGCTGGCTCCTTAACCAGAAAGACTCGGGATTGATCCAGCTATCGGTCGAGTAGGTTCCCTGGGATTGTCTTTCCCCTTGCAGGCCCGGATCCAGGATTTTGATTTGTCGAGGGGGGGGGGGCACACATTGGAGCAAAGGGTAATATGTTGCAACCATGGATTGTTTGGGTGGAGACAATGCGTAAATCATGTTTATATCATCTATTAAAGAGCAAATATGTGAACTACAACGGTAACAAAGCAAACGAAAATGAAAATCAACTATGTAACTGGGGCTGACGGGGGGGGGGGGGGCACCTGTTTATGGACGGGGACGGCGTGCCTGTTAAGTAAAAGCGTCCCGTTTCAGTGGGAAAACGCCAGATCCCGTGTATTCGCATGCACGTAAAAGAACGCCTTAAGAGTTCGAAGAGCTGTCAGAATCACAGTAGCGCACCGTTAAATCAGACGGAGCGTTGGATGGCCGAATGGTTAACACGTGCGCGCAGGTATCATAAAGCCTGTCATTCAGTCAACTGGCGTTGTTTCGAATCCCCAGTTGTACGTGACAAGGAGTAGGGTCGCCATTCCAACCTCTTGGGTTTTCTCCAGCTCCCCCGATTTCCTCCCACTACTAGAGACATCTACGCGCAAACGAATTATTGAACTAAAATTAAACCATATGTTAGTCCCGAAATGACCTGGTTTGTGTAGAGTGTAAGTCAAACCCCATTTCTCTCTCTCTCGATATCAGCCTGGTGGATCGTTAAGTCCCCATTTTATTTGGTGAATATGATTTATAAAAAGAGTATCAACGTCGGGTAAAGTTTACCCTTTTACGATAATTGTCTCTGAGGGAAGATGGAAAGCGACAAAGCCACGCATTATTTCAGCTCCACTCTGCTAAGCGAATGTAACTATTAAGTCTTTAACGCTATTTGGGGTAAAGATAAAGCTGTACAGTGTCCAGTACGATATGGTCCATCTCCATAGAATCTAACGCGTGCGCTTTAAATCATAAGGGCGGTCAATCAGTCAATTTTCGTGATTTCGATACCACACTAACAGTGCGTGACAAGGAGTGAATTCAGAGTCGCGTACCTAACCTCGTTGGTTTTCTCGATAAGGAGTCCAATGTGCAAGCGATAAAATGCCCCGGAAATGATGTGACTTCTGGTGAATTACCTTTAAACAGAATCTGATAAATAAAGGTCGCCGGATTTGCATTTATGAGAATGCGAGATTACGTTTTCTAAATCATTGGAGCGTGAAGTGACAAGTGACCAAAACTTGATATTGCGTCGAATCAACACTAACAAATTACAGGCTTACATATTTTATTCAACTACCGTTTTTTTTAATAAATAGTATCTGTGTAAAGATTTACAATTACGACCATGTAAAGAACAACACCGTAAATACAACTCCTAAAATAAAGTAATAGTTTGTGCACACACGTTTTAATACATTAACAATGACAAAAGCATAATCCATTCTTTGTTGACACACGCTGTATTTCGAATAACTGCTTAAATTCAGGATCGTCTGATGAAGATTATTTTTTAGCTTAGGTACTTTTTCTAGAATCTGTAAATAAAACTAAAATCCTAAAAAAAGAAAGAAAATGTTTTGGAATAAAATATTATAAATTGGAATATCAGAATACCATTGAAATTTGGCAGTGTGGTACGAAAGTAAGCGGCTATAAAGTTGCCGTAATATAAACCAATGTAAATTGGTTTGATTAACGATGTAAATGAAATGGGGTTTAACGTCCTGCTGTTCTGCCCCGACTGGGATAATGAAGACAGGTATACGCCCAATCTGAACATCTGAGACACGCTACCTGCGGCGAAGTAAAAAAGGCCAGCTACGTCATAAATTTCGTCACGTGAGTTACGTTTGGTATACGCCATACTGTGTTCTATGAGGGAAATTTTGCACGCCTTATCGACCAACATCGGGATCGATAAAGAGCTCTGTTCTTGCTATAATACTTCAAAAATAGATTGTTTATTATTGTAGCAACGACACTTGACAACCAAGATCAAGTCTCGATTATCCATTGTATCATTCATTTTTTAAATCTCCCTGGTGTTCTATTCGATTTAAATGTCGGCCATGTGAGTGGGTTGTAGCTTTGCCAGTTTTAAATACGTGTTCAAATATCTAATAGTTTATATAACATTTGAAGCCAAAATAAGAGCCACAGTAGGTAAATTTTAAACTGTTCTCACCTGTCCTCGGGTATCTGAATACGCTGAGATGTAAAATTAGCAATCTTATTTGCATATTCATGTTTCGATGTTTGATCTATTTTATCGGAGTTATGTGTAAAATCTATATTCATCATGGGACCGGTGGTTCCACCCCTCATCAGAATAATATCTGTGTGCAGTTCCAATGTCACATTCTGAAGAAAAAATAGATTAGTAGTATTTCAAATTGATTAGTGTTATTTAGATTTTTTTAAAAAACCCAAAATACATAGCCACACGTGGAAATACATCCACACAGCATCTTATTCGAAGGTAAACTTTCGCAAGGTCATGACCGCAATGCTCGCCGCCAACTTTGAAACAGATCCGTTGAAAACTATAGCCCACATTATCAAGGTTTTTGGAAAAGGGGACATACTTCTGGCTACGGTATGTAGTTCCAATGATATGACACTTCGTCATCCCTTACCCCCTTTTTTTCTTTTGTTTCAATGTAAACAATATTTGCAAACGCGTGTCTGAAAATAAAGACTATACGATCCAAATTTTGAGGAATCGGTCCAGAACTCAATTCTGTATAGAGTGGAATAATAGGATCAATAGCGTACGTAACTAACCTACGAAAATTAAATGGTCTCCGGGAATGTACATATTCTCTGAAAACACTTAAAAATTGATATGGATTTTATATTACCCGACACTGACAATTCCTGAAAACTTTCTGAAAATTGGACAAAAATTTCATTCGGAGAGTAGGTACAATATCTATAATCAGGGGGGACAACTCTTGGACCAATTTTGGGAAAACGCTAACCTTTACCGAAATACCAACTGTGTATGAGAGAGAGAGAGAGAGAGAGAGAGAGAGAGAGGAGGAGAGGGAGATAGAGAGAGAGATATTATAAATCACTATATTGATAATTGTGCTGAACAAAAGGTCTCACCTTTAAGTCTGCGCCTGTTAGAGTCACCAAAAAATCCGTTAATCGGGATAAAAAATCTTTTTGAATTGATTTTTCGTTGACATTAGTCTTCAATACGACACAAACATTGACCATTTTGTAGCCTAGTGTGTAACTATGTATTATAATATACGAGTAAAGTATATATATGTAATATAATATACTTTATACTTCATAGCCAGATAAACGAGGATTAAACCCAGATCGATCAACAGATAAATATTTGTAATTTGAAACACTCGTAATACATTCTTCTCAGGTATACATGCATAACGACTTTATAACGTTAAATTACAAATGAGCAGAGGTCAATTCACGTTGCTGAGCGAAAAGAGGCTAAAAATTCATTATTTTTTCTCGGTCATCCACCATAGAAATAGTTGCAGCTATAAAGAAAAGTCCCTTATTTGCATTGCTTTTTCATAACAAGTGTGCCTCAATAATTATTAATGTTTGCAGACACGTTTAAAAATTACAACGAAACCAGGATGATAATATAATAGAACAATAGGCGTAGCAGAATGTGGGGCGTGGATTTCAGTCTGTCAGACTGTCTATTGTAGTTTATTAAAATTGTAGCCCCGTTGGCTAGATACATATTTAGCACATGTTACAAGATTTATCAAAAACATATTGACCTATATGTACTCCCTGATAGAATAATTAATTGCACTTGACGAAATAAATGAATCTTTAAAATGGCACGCATATTGCATTTTTTTAAAAAAGGAATCTGAAGTACTGGGGCATTGTAAGTTCTGGAAAGGGGTGGGGCATGGGGGCTGGGGAACCTTTTTTAATTTTGTCGCACCTTTGGATCTGGTGTATGTCTGATGGACAAAAGACCCCCCCCCCCCCCACACACACACACACACACACCCCAACAAATTGGAGGTGACTCCCAAGATCAAAAGTTTCACTGGATGGCCGAGAGATTCTAATTTAGATTTGAAAATATCGGTCCATAATCGGGGGGCCCCATTATTTCAAATACGTGTATTGACATGACCCTTTTACATCAGGCTTAAACTCCGCCGGTAGACATCTATCTGTTTATAGTGCCGCCAAAACTGAGATCACAAGATAGTTTAAAGTTTGAAACTTTCTAAAACAAAACATGTTTAATATAAAACTGTATCCTTTAACTTGTATTACAAGATACCCCATAACTTCATCAAATAGAATCTATTTTTCAAGTTTTTCTTAATTCAGCCCCGAACACACATCGACTTGTCGGAGGTTCACCCACAAGGTTAATCCGAACCTGCACATCGGGTTCTTATTCATTTATTGTTGAAATTTAAAATAACAGAACTTATTCGTCTATCCTACACTTACGACGATAAACTTTATCGGGAAATTGTAATATTCTAGGGGATATATCTGATCTCAAATGAACCACTCATTTTGTTGCGCTGGCGGTTGGTGTCATAAACAAATTATTCCGTATAATTGTTTTATTTTGTTATCCTAAGGGAATAAGGAATAGGCCAGGCGTTAAATTTAATCCAATCTTTCCCTATGTAGCCGAATATTTAAATCACGCCAAACCAAAACATATTTTGGTACCCAACCGATAAAGACCTCAAAAGTGCTAATAAATAAATATTTTGGATGCAAGAATTTTTCAAAAACATTTTTCGAACTCTTCCACAGCAGGGGCCGATTTCACGAAATTTTAACTAAGATAAGATCCCAATTTTAGTAATTTGATTGGATAATATTAGATTGATTTTAGTGCTTAGCCAATCAAAATCGAAGTATCTACTAAAATTGGATTTTATCTTAAGTTAAAATTTCGTGAAACAGGGCCCAGGTTCAAGTGCAAACGTTTACAAAAAGTAAGGAGTTCGAATGCAAGAAACCGATCACGTGGTAGAAGAACTCTCCTTATTTAGAAACCAAAATTGTCTCATTTCCGCCATTTTCAAAACAATGAATTTCTTGTCTTGACATGTAAACATAACAATTTTAATTTATTAGTATTCAGGCATAAATACCCATTAAGGCTAAAACACACAAATTGAGGGCACCGACAGCCGTTTTAGGTTTGTTATATGGGTTATATTTCTCATTGTATGTGTTACATTACAATAAATGGTCAATTTTATATTTAAAAGGGTTCTGAAAAGTTCAAGTTGAAGTTTTTAGTTAGAGACACCCGATTGTGAACTATGCAAGTTATTTTTAGGGGGTTTACCGGCACTGTTAACCACTTACTGTAAGACAAAGGAGGATAGGGTGGATCTAGATTAGTTCATGTCTGAACGTAGGTCTCATTACACTCGCCATAGATAACAAATCTTATCTCTCCACACTCCGTGTTTCGAGATAAGATTTTGGCCTATAGTCTCCAATGTAGCACATCCCGTCGTGATTCACTCCTGCTGCGATTAAACAAAATTGACAATATTTTTCATCAAAACAACGATTGATTATTGTTATTTATAATATTTCTGCCACACTCAATTACAATTAAGCATGTAATCCTACCTGGAACGGGTATAAATCATCGCATTTAAAATCGAGGCGTTATGCCGTTACTAAGACCGCCATCTTTTTTAGAGCAGTGAAGTCTAACAGCTGTCATAATGTGGGCGGGCGCTCAATCTTAGGCTTTATAACAGCCAATCAAAAACGCAATTACATGTGGAAATACTAAATGACATCCACGTGTATATCAATGGAAGTGGATGTCTGACAAAATATAGTTCAGTAATTTAAATGCGAATATTTGGAGTTAGGCGATAGTTGTGCCACCGCATTGGCCTCTGTAAGTTTAATTAGTGATAAGAGTATTAACTTATCTTATTTTAAAGATGTTACATGCATTAATAAAGAAATTGAGTTTGCAACATAGAACTAAAGCGCCTCAAATCGTAGCTAAAAACAAGAACATCAGTATATCTCAACGTTTTTAGCTACGTTCTCGTAGCTACACTCGCCATTACTACGTTCAGATCTCGTGCCATTCAATCAATGGGATTTTTGAAAAAAGTTGATTGTAAATTATTGTAATTAGAATAAAGAAAGCAATAAATGGCAAAAGATTTTCGACTTTTCAAAGATTTTAATTTTTCACCCCGTTCTTACCTAAATTTCGTTACATCTTATATGGCCGAGTTCGTATAATTGTGCGTTACCCTATCAATGGCATCGGCCACGTCGTCTAGCAGACGGAGACGTATTTTTTAAAAGCATGTTGTGTCGGTCATACTGGTTCTAGCTAGGTAAGCAAGGTCTTATTTTCTCATTAAGATGTTCATTTACATTGTTCAGGCGTTCACGGGGACTGACACGCGACCGTTTAGCCGTGAAAAGTTGCCCAGTAATATTGACTGGGACAGATTACAGTTTCGACACAGTAATGGCGAGTGTAATGAGCCCTACATTCAGAGCTGAAATAATCTAGATCAGCTCTGAACGTAGGTCTCATTACACTCACTCTGAATGTTCAGAGACTGCCCGATTGAATCAATGTTGAAAATAAATAAAGAATAAAAATATGCAATGTACCGGTATATCTTCTTTCATTCAAGTCAGTACCAGTGCCAAACTTAAATGTATGTCACAAATGAGTTTGTGGTGCTGGGTGGTCTTGAAACCAATTTCCTGTCTTTTATAGTTACGAATAAGAACATTTCCGACACATTTTCAAAATTGATATGTCACTGTTTTTAATTCAAAATTCTTTGTTCTTTTCCAGAAATGATGACCAATGCCTCCGGTCAAGCTCAGCAGAAATTTACTAATCTGCGTAGGAGACTTGACCAACTAGGTTATCGTCAACCATTAGGAATAGAATCTTTACCTCTCGTAGAAAAATTATTTGCTGATCTTATTCATACTACAGAAAGTCTAAAAAATTCCAAATTAGAAAATGGAAAGAAACAAGTACAAACGCAAGAAGTTGATTCAGCAGTTGAACCATATAAAAGTGATAATGCTAAATTAGTGAAAGAGAACAATGAAATTCATCTTGAGCTGGTTAAACACAAGGAAGAGGCTGATAGTTCTATTAGAGGTATTTATGGCATTCTACTTCTATTTGTAATCTCAGATGATAATATTTGTGTCATTAAAAATAGTGAACAAGAGTGGAATAATCTGTAATCACCATTTCAAGCATTAGTTATAAGAAATTAGTTGGTTGTTCATTTATCTTTAAAGTTTAAAAGCCGTATTTCATTAATTAAGAAAAATCATAGTTTGGTTGTTAATGGTTGTATACTTTAGTTACAATCTTTCTTGTCTACATTGAATGACAGTTGGAAAAAAATATAACTATCCATGATTTCAAGTAGAATTCCTAACATGATTTACAGGAATCTAAAAAACTTTATTTTGACTTGGCTTGATGATAATACTTTTCAGAATTTAAAGCTTTGTTAAGAAAGTATGAACATGAAAATGCTGATCTTAAATTTCTCAACAATCAATATGTACACAAGGTTAGAACCTTGGAAAAAGAATCTAAAGAGAAATCTGATCGTATTATTCAACTACAGGAGAAAAACTTTCATGCAGTTGTACAGACTCCAGGTATGTATTTTGACAAATATTTTTTTTTTAGTGATGTTTAATCAGTATGTTTACTATTAT
This sequence comes from Patella depressa, assembly GCA_948474765.1. Taxonomy (NCBI): domain Eukaryota; kingdom Metazoa; phylum Mollusca; class Gastropoda; family Patellidae; genus Patella; species Patella depressa. The sequence goes on along the minus strand of OX419722.1, from coordinate 50,446,728 downwards.
CTTGTGAACCTTTTATCATAAGTTATCTGTAATTACTAAACACAAGTACGTTTATCTACATGTCATTGTTTACATTTATGAGAGAGAGAGCGGGGGAATAGCAACACTCCCTTGAAAAGATAGCAGAGGCTGAACCGGTTGACAGACAGACAGAGAGTAAACAATAATAGTTGATTAAAAAAGCCCTTACATTTAAGATGGGGAAGGGGGTGTATTGCCAAATGGTTAGCACAAGCGTACTGTATCATAAAGCCTGTTATTGAGTCAACTCGCATGGTTTTGAATCCCTGGTTGTACGTGACAACCTCATGGATTTCTTCTGGTTTCCTCCCATTGCTAAAGACCCCTACGTTCAATGTGAATTATTGAAATAAAATTAAAATGACCTAGTTTGTGGCAAATGGACGTTAAACCCCATTTTTCTCTCACATTTAAGATGGGTTTATTCATAGGACCAGTACTGAGTTCTTGTTTTCATCTCAGACAGTACTTCTTTGTTCTATAATATGATTACATATTTGTGGCAACTCCCCTTGATTCAGTATTTATAAGTATATTTTCACTCATTAAGTCAGAGATATTATTTTGTTTTGAAAGATTAAATTGGGAAAAAATGACTGAATTATTTCTGTAAATAACAGTTTAACATCAAAACAATTTGTTAGTTTTATTTTTATTGAAAATTGATGTCATTCACAGGTGGAAGAAAGAAAACAATCCCATTCCGTCGACAGAGAATGGAAATTGACACACAGTTACCTCCCTCTGATCTTTCCAATATCAGCAGTGTACCTCCGCAAGAAGATCCTTACGTTGCAGATCTACTAATGGTGGCTGATAAAAGAATCGCAGATTTAGAACTTGAGATGAAAAATCTGAGTGATCAAAAAGATGTGATGGACAGAAAAGTACAGAACTTCCGACAACAGGTATAAAAAAACTGCGTTTCTCAGACATTTCATTTATCATTTAATCATCTATATTTGTTTTCAATCAGAAAGAGACCATCATTTAATATTTTGAATAAAAGATGTTTGCCAAAAATATATTGACTGTAGCTTAGGTGAACAGCTTAAATCTCTGGAGGGTAAAAATAATGTTCCCTTTGATATTATATTGATTGAATTATGGCATTTGACAGGACCAACATATTTTCTTGAAAAATGCCAGGTCCCCAAGATTTTGACATCTGAAGTTTAATAAAGATTAGTTTTGCAATTGTTGAATAAATTCATTTGAAGTAAACAAATCCATTTCAAATTTTGGTGTTTAAGACTGCTATTACTGTTTACTAACTGGAATGTCTGAGAATCCCCTGTTTTAGAATTTAAAAAATATCTTTAATAAAGGTACCTTTAAGGTTTATAAAGGTTATTTATCTTTTGTAATGTTGTAGTCAGAGATGATGGTACTTTCCTTTATTATATTTATAACACTGAATCGTGATATCAACGGGGATGCTTGATTCACAGTTCTGGAATTGAATTCAATCGAGTGAATAGGAGAATTTCGGAGTACAACGCATGTGTCGACTGTATAATAAATATCTCAACCAATCATGACAGCCGAAACATATTTTTTACCTAGGAATACGTCACGATTCTACTCACTCCACCTCAGCTGTCGGGACTGGCAGAACTGTGACAGGACTGAATTCCGTGTCACTCGATTGTAATTCCCCATGATATTTATTAAGGGGGAATAACCTGGTAATGAGGAATAAGATGATTATTTTTTTTACTGTATCTGTTTAGGGGGTACAACCTTCCTGACTCTGCAGACCTCTCTAGAACAACACAAATGGGATAAAAACTTCAAAACTTTTGTTTATTTTTTGATCATCTTTATCTGGATAAAAAAGCTAACAATTATTATAATTATCCCATTGCAATACATATATCGCAGGAGGTGAAAGAATTATTGTAAATGGCAGGAACGACATTCATTGATGACCATCTAAAGGGAAATAACTAGTGCACATCTTAGCTGGAATAAGGCTAATAAAAGTGATTTTTTTTCCCCACAGACGTCATTCTTAATTTTATGTTATATCCTGTGGGTAACTATTTTTATGACATTCTGAGGAGCCTAGCAGCAAAAAGTTTAAATAAAAGTCTGTAAAGGAGTTGAAACATGAAAGGCTAGATTGTTCATAGAAATGGTTCCACTTTACTGATGTCTTCCGTCTTACTCCAGACACAGTAGTGGCTTTTCCTACAGAGTTCTTTTGCGCAAATTTTTTAGTTAATGACTACAAAACGTTTACTGGCCCATAGCTCCCTTAATTTACACATAAACTAACCCAAAACTGTACTGCACATAGCTCAACATATATAATAAATCAATTCCCATTGAAATAAAGGTGAAGCCTTACCACATAATTATATGATTTGAGGAAACCCAACTGCCATGCGAAATTTCAACTGGCCGCTGTCATGGCGGCCAGTTGAAATATGTCATTAGGCCTACAACATAAACATCGCTATGCAAAGAAAAACTGTTCGGTAACTATTTTAATGGTCCAGTCCTCACTATTTGTGATAGAATTACTTTTTCCAATACAAACTGTGATGATATGTCTTGACAGTTGTGCGTTTGAACCTATTTGAACTTGCGTAATGGTTCTAAGAAGGTATCAATTGTAACCCAATCTGATTAAAACACAGATCCAATTTCGTTTTGTTTTTTATAGTTCAAAATTTCGTTTTTACTGGTCTTTACTACTCTTGGATCTGGAAGACTTGTTATTTAAGTCGTGTTCTGCCTGAAATGAGGGGTCAGCCAATCAAATGATCTGTCGAATCGACCGTTTGACCTTTTCATGTGTGGAACTGTGGGTAAATATTACCAGCGGATAGAAATCAAAACCAAAGAAAAGTAGATTTTAAAAAGCATGGCGGTCGCTAATTGGTTAATCGAATGACTGACGTTATCGGGTCAAATGTCCTGTGCTTGATACCTGACGTCATAGAACGTGAGCTCCCACTATAACTTGTTAGATCTACATGAGTGTATGCCTTCGAAAGTATAAAAAAATGAAACGAAATATAGATCTATATTTTAATTAGATTGAATTGTAACCTTAACACAGTTTAAGGTTGCAAGTATAGTAACTAGATTGTTCACTGCCAGAGATCTAACGAACCTGCAGTGGAAAAGTTAATACCTCAAAACCATTAATATTCTTCCATACGAGACAGAAAATCAAAATAAAAGAGAAAGGATTTATCTAACTCACACTTTTTAATGTTGATGTGTATTGTTGTCACCTACATCTGCCTTCTATTGGTCTCTCCAACTCTTCTTGTGAACTCGATACACACAAAAGATCTTTTCTTTTCAGACTTTTGTCAATTAGAGAATGTTAGATTGGTTGAAACTCAAAAGTTTTCATTTGTAAATTTCATCTGCCCATTTATTTTAAAACATGAGAAAAGTTGTGAACAGGGCCAGTTTTTGGCACATTTGACCAATTTCCCCAAACTTAAAAAATAACCAAGCCATCTGGCAGCAGGGCTGCTGGGTGTAGCTATTTACAGGTATTAATCTATAACTAATTGTGAAATAAAGCATAGTTAGCCTTAACTATGAATGAATATAGGACTTGTGATTTACTGACAAAAAATAGTTTGAGAGTTAGGATGGATAAATTTGTTGTTGGTGGGCATATAGGAATTCTCATAAAGTGTTGGTTTATTTGGGTTTTTTTTTCCTTTTTTGGGAGGAGGGGGGGGGACTCCCCTGTGGATGGCCAAGTGGTTAGCACGTGCACGCTATTTCGTAAAATCTGTCATTGAGTCAACTGGTGTGGTTTGGAATCCCCAGTTGTAGGTGACAAGGAGTAGAGTCGCCTGTCCAACCTCCTGGTTTTTCTCCAGGACCTCCAATTTCCTTCTACTGCTAAAGACCCCTATTCCCAAGCCAATTATTGAAATGAACTTAAACCATAGTTAATCCCAAAATGACCTAGTTTGTGTCAAGTGGATGTTAAACCCCATTTCTCTCTCTCTTGGCTTTTCTTTTTAGACAGATATATGAATAAAAGCTTTTGATTGCATGTATTTCTTATAGTCATTCTATGTTGGAGGTAGATTCTGACTGAAAATTTTAACAAAGTCTAAAATTGTGCTTTATTTAGTTTTAGGCTTGTTACTAACATTTTAATTTTGTTTCAATTTTTACTGAGATTTATTACAATTGACATTTGCTATATGATTGCAGCTCACTGTGTAATTGCAATTCATAGTATATTCAAATTCCAGTATATTTAAGAAATCATCCTGCTCAAGAATTTAATAATGAAGGCTTTGGATGCATTTATGTAACCTTATAAAATATTCATGTTAATGTAGTAACAACTCCCTAATTGTACGCAGCCAGCATTTCTGAGGGATATATTAGTTTGGAGAGTGGGAGGAAGGCTGTCAATATATGGCTTTACCTATATAAAGATAGATTATGTGATATTTAGATAAATGACTAGCTGTTCTTGCTATAATAGTTCAAACATAGATACTTCAAAATGGATATATTGAAAATTTCAGTCAAATTACTATATTCTAAGTGAAGTTTTGACAAGAATAACCATATTTAGCATGTGGAGCTCTGCTCCGAGTTCATATTTTTGATTGTCAAGTACGATTATGATATTAGGGCAGATATGTCAGGTATTGTTTCATCAACTCTAAGCCATCTGATGGTCTAGAGAGTTGATTATGGGAGTGGTAGCCGGGTTGACTCAGTGCAAAGGTGTTTTATAGCTGAGGTGCCAGCCTCCTGGCGAAAAAAATAATCGAAGAAATTGGAAAAGTAAAACGGGAGAAAAATGTTAAACCTGATGAGAATAATGAAAATGTACCCTAGGGGGGGGGGGGGTGCCTAAAGGCAGACAAAAGGGGCCCACATCTGACAAAAGGGCCCCTCTGTCCAAGGGAACGGGCCCTGAGTCTGAGTCAATTGTTTTCTATACACTGTTAACTGTCGAATCCATTACTGAATGCAGTCATTGCATTGACATAAAAATAATCAATCAAGACGCCCCCCCCATTCCCACGAAATGGGGTCCTGAAAATAGTATAGCCTCCGCCACGATAAGCCTTAAAACGCCCCTGACTCAGTGAATAGGATGTCGGCTCCCTAACCAGGATGTCCCAGAAATTTCATCAGGATTTTTTAGCATGATTCCCCGTGGTCAGTGTCGTAGGACGGGGAGTCTGACAAGGGCCAACATGTAGTCATTCGGATGTGATACATTGTCGTGCATGTAACAAACACCCTTGGCAGTTGGAATCGGAAATTTCCCTGATTAATGGATTATGAGAGTTCATTAGCTCTGAACTGTAAACTGTATGTGCAAATTATAATGTTTGCTGGTTCAGCTATATTAACTTTGTTCCTTGCCAGGCCCTCAATCGGCACCACTGATAAGGGAAAACCACACGGGAAAATCTGGATGAACTTTCTTGTCCAACACTGAGATTGAACCCCAGACCTCCTGTTTAATGAACGACCGTCCTTGCTGCATCACTGGATGAACTTGTGGGTTTTCTCCAGGTTTTCCAGGTTCCTCCCACAGCTAAAGACTCCTATTGAAATAAAATTGAACCGTGTGTTGGTCCTGAAATTATTTTGTTTGTGTTAAATGGATGTTAAACCCCATCTCTCTCTCTCTCCCTCTCTCTCTCTCTCTCTCCACTGACAAAGGGAAATAGTGCTAAAAAATCTGTAGAATTTTCCTGGCCAACACAAGGATCAAGCACTTAGTCACTGTGTCTCACCCCCCCCCCCCCTTGCTATATGTATATTTAATTGTCTACTAGTTCTTTACAGCTAGTGTAATATCTGTGAGATTTTCATTTGAAAACTCCTTTTTCTCGCTTTTTGCTCCACTGATCTATCTAGCTCAAATAAATTTTGTTAAAGATTTCTTACAATTAGATTAAAAATAATGTAAAGAACCTTTCAAATCAATTGGTTTTATTTCGAAAACCTGACTTAAAGGGCCAATCTCGATAATTTTTGTGGGAATAAAACTTATTAATTTTGTGTTAAGATCTCTTAAAACCCACTAACCAAAGGCCTGATCAAGTAACTCAATATTTGTGATACGCTTGTAAATAACTTAAACCCGACAGTCTTCATCTGGAAATGGAGACTGTTGTTGTATACATACGGTGTCCTGATTAAACCGAACTTTATTCTATAAAAATAATGTGTAGATGAAATTTACCCTTTCTTATCAAGTACAGCACATGTGTCATTCACTGTATAGACCGCTCATGAAACGGGAATTGATTATCAGGTCACCCAATGAAAAAATTGACCCAAAATCTTAAAAGGGTTATGTGTCCAGATAAGCAATTTTGACGTTCACGTCCTAACGACTAAGTATTTTGAGCTTAAATTTTGAGACAAGGTAAAGACACCATGCCTCTATATTTTGGTCCACAAACTTCATAAATACTCAGACTTTAATTTTTGAGACTCTGTTCTAATAGGGATAGTCCCTTTAATACCGATGTACAGGGGCACACATGTAGGTGTATATAGAAAATAAATAATGTGATATTTTTGACTATAAATTGTATTTTCATGCATTTGTTTGTGGCCTCTCCCTCGAATCCCATGTAGAAGGACAATTTTACAACTTAATGTGACTAATATTTTTTTTAAGCTTATGTGTAAATGCTCAGAAGTTTTGTCCAGTACCTGTTTATATTAAAATAAAGTAATTTATAACTATTTATATTCATGTAGCATGTGACTGTTCAAATTTAAATCCTTTGCAACACAAGTACTTTTAATACTGGTATTGTATAATTTAATTTAGTGTATATCTAAAGCAGATATGTTATTGTATGGTTGACATTCCAGGGTAGACTACTTATGTTTGAACACTGATTAATCTAATATATATGGAGGCTTTTATATGTTGGGATTGTCGTGGTTACTAAGCAAACGAGTCCTTGACTACCAGTCGTGTCACTGAATTAACTGCTTTCATTAGCCATAAAGCAATTTAGTAAATCTTCAGTCTTGTCTTCCATCTTTATGAACTTTAATATTGCTAAAAGCAAGATTATTAAATTAATCCTAAGTGCTTTAATCCTATTTATGTTTTTATAAATTGGTTGTTGCCGTTAAAAAAAAAAATAAATAAAGCATAATTAATTTGATTTGTAATTTCTGTCTACTGTACATGTACAATTTTTCGTTTTAAAGAGAAAAAAACATGATTAATTTTGAGATTGAAGTTAAATTTTTATATACATGAATAAATATTATAGAATTTTGGGGGAACTACAAAACTATTTCTGTGCTAATCATAGCATGAAATCTGAGTAAATTGTTTAAATGCTTAAATGTAAGTCTTCTGAAATTTTAGAGTTGAAGCGATGGATATAACAAAAGTTGTGTGTATATCATTTTGCATGTGTTAAGAGTAATTGATAGTAAAGCGTGTTTGAGCGTGAAAGACTATTGATTTGACGTCTGTAAAGAAAAGGGCGGGAAGCTCAAGTGGGACAGGTTAAGTTAGCTGTATTGACAATCAAGTCTTGGCCTGTTGTTATACCTGTTAGGAGGCAGACATTTTCTCTTGTTGTAATTTAAACCTTAATATTACATAAATACAACATCTATAGTTTATATGTAAGTTGATCTTTTATATTTTACTATTGTTTTAATTGTGTTGAGATAAATTAGGAAACGTAGCCAGATTACAGTTGATTGATATTTTAGTAAATATTTATTGATTTATTGATTAGTAGGTGACACTGTTTACTCCACAGAAATAAAAATCATAAATGATGCCGCTAATTCTGTAGTTGATAAATAATCATGAATTCCATCCGATTTTATTCTTGCAATTGAATATGAGTAAAGTGTGCATATTCACCAGTGAATATTTATCATTGAAAGGGCATTCATTATCAATATCTATACCATGAATTAAACTATTATGAGGAAGTCTTAGGCTTTATTAAAATGTAAGTGTTCTTATTAAAATGTAAGCTTTCTAAGAATTAAAATTAAATAATAATGCCACTAATTTAAAAAAAAAAACCCAGTGAAATCAGAAAGATTGAAAGAAGTTTTAATCTATTAATTGGATTATATTTAATTCTAATTATGTTGTAATTTCATAAATATATGGATGTAATTTGATAAAGTTATTATACCACTTTAAAAACATTTACTTTAAATCACCATGATTGATTAGGTTGCAGGATTTAGAATTTACCTTGATGTCAACGACCTCTGTTGTCAGTTTATCTTTTATCTTGTCTAAAGTGTTAAATATTCATCAATTTTTAATCCCTTCCCAAACAATGGTATTGGATGTTTTGGTGTTAAATATATTAAATAATTTAAGAAACAACTTGCAGGAATTTTAATCTTTGGAATCAAATTTTATTGAGAAAACTATTGGACTTTAATAATCACTAGTTAAAACACTGACCTCCTTAGATAGCAGTATTAGTGCACACCAGTGTTGTGTAGCGATATATCTATTACTTACAAATATACTTCACAATGATAGGCAGCAAAAGACCTGTTAATCTTCTAGAATATCGTCCAAATTTCTTAATAAAACTGGTCTTGTAGAAAAGAAGTTTAAAACACTTATTGTATGGAACTTAAGTAGCTATAAAAAGTTTGCACTTTCTTGTAAAGTTTGAATTTGATATTGTGTGATATGTGTTGATGATCACTTTATTTACTATCGCTACTTTTCAACATTTCAGACAAAATATTCTTGTAATTGGTAAGATAGTACAATCACTATGAATTTTTGATTCAGTAAATCACATTGGTCATAAAACCCTAAAAAATATCTTGTCAACAAATTCCCGCAAAAAGGTGGATGAGATAATCTACTTGATTTATCAAAATGTCAAAAACGGTGAAAACTGTGACAAAGCGTCGCCTGATTAAGAAAAATGTTCAGGTATAGTATGGCGGTGTAATAGTTTTAGTCTTCATGTAGTCTAGTATCGTAGAATATCGTAGAATAGTGCAATGTTAATGTAACTCTATTTATTTTAAAGACACAACTAGTCTGATTGTTCTAAAATTGATTTATTATGTAAGGACATCTGGGTGCAGCATCGGCTGGTTTATATGAACAAAATTATTTGTTATTATTAATTATTTGTCTAAGATAAATAAAGATGGAGGAGTGAAATCAGTGAAAGCCAGTTTATCTGAAATTGTCACACCTTTGGTTAGAATTAATCAATTTGATTGTATTTTGAACCAATATATTTTTTGATGTACCGGTATACTTAGTGTAATCTTTATTCTGGCATGTTGGGGCTTTAAATTTAAACAACATTTTTGTTATAAAGCTTCAAAGATATTAAAAATATAAAAAGCAAACAAGTGATTTCTTCATTATATTCATTATATTGTTAATTATTTTTGAGTTCCTATCTTTAACTATGTAAGAAGCATACTTATGGAATGGCTTAATTAATCTATAGCTTTTTTTGTAATTGCTTTGTATTTTGGAATCCTTAATATATGTAACTAAGCTTTACAGCAAGTGAAGTTTCTTTGAAAGATAGAACTAATTATTTACAACCCAAAAACATGAAAACTGAAGTTTTAATCAAAAATACAGTTTCATGGACTTATTAAAACATTTAGTGTGATGGATTGCTTGTAGTGCCAATCTTTCTCTCTGATTATGAATTATTTTGATAAAAAGACAATCAATTTCACTTCTGAGTTTGACTATGTAATATTTTTATGATTCATTTTGCAAATAAATGAATGTTTTGTTGATAGTGTAAACAGATAGGTCTATACCTGTTATCTCCAGGTCTACTACTATGAATCAAGAGTTGATTGCATGTCATACCTGAGATTTATTTGTTTAACTAAACTGTAGGCTGATTAAAGAGATTAGCCTAAAGGTTACAATCAACATCTCACGTAATCCTATCACTAATTAATGTCTGCTAATTATACACTGTTTATATCGACCACCGACTAATTGCTGATAAGATTAAGGTTACTAATATAATCAATTGGGAATCCATTGTTAGTGGAAGTCTGATTAGCCAGATTTACCTAATACCTGCTCTAGTTACCAGCTCTTCTTTAATCATATTGTGATCAGGTCAAATTGTTTGTGTTCATTGCCATCAGAATGGAATGCCTTATATTACATGCAGACGGGTTGATCACACATTCTAGTTCTGCTACTGTATGGAGACAACATCATTGATTCTAGGCTAGCTGTACTGTAGTAGTGTAAATTCTATGGTAGTTTGGAATAATAGTAGGACAATTATTTGTGGTGGTACACCTTGCCGTCTGCTGCTGTCACCAGTTCAGTCGGTGTATAGTAGTTTCAGTAAACATGTATAAGATTGCTCGAGGATCACAAACTATCAAGGAATATAAGCCTAAAGTTAAAGCTCATGTAAGTCGTTTTTAATTGCTGTATATATTTTGTCACCATGATGCATGTGTGTTGAGATCCGTGTAATGGCTGTATGCTGTGATGTATTAATGTCATATACAACAGAACAGTCAAATGAATTTTATACTAGATCTAAATGATCATGTCATAATAAATTGATTTCTGAGATCACTGCAACTGGGGTAATGCGAGAATGACAAATATTATGACCAGTCTTCCAGGTAGAAATATCAATAAATTTAATGTGACATCATCTTCAGTAGTCATTCTATAATTTCTAATTCTTATAAATAAAATAACGTTTTCTTCTTATATGAAAAGGGTCCAAACACCAAATCCTGATTTTAACAAACAGTAATATTTTATGTAAAGATGCATTACGTAAGAGCTAAGTCTGCTTATTGCATGTCTATATTTCGGCTTCAAATGTTATACAAATTATTATTTAGACATTTATTGACATGCCAAGCCTATAATCAACTCTCTAGACCATCTGATGGCAGAGATGTAAACAGATTAATATACGACAACCATTTAATGATTTGATTTAAAAATGGAGAAGTGAAGCTGAGTCTTGATTAACAAGTAATGTTGCTTCGATAAAAAACACTCTATGTCAAAACTTGAAACAGTGATAACATCGTTCAGAATAAAGTAATGAAATTTACATGGGATTGATATTGAATTATCTATTTTAGAACTTTTATAGCAAGACCAGCCAGCTCTTTATCTAAATCTTACATAATACAACTTTAAGGCTACGTGAAAGATGTAATTATATTTTGTTAAATCTTTGATCTCAGTAGAATTATATATATCCAGCTCATTTATAACATGAATAGCCAAAGATTTGATTGACGTGTCATTGAACAGGGTGAATGACTTGATTAAATTGAATTTTAGAACTAGTTATCAAGAGAAATATCGCTACTAATTCAAAGTGAAAATATATATAAGTTTTCAATATAATCTTCTAGTTTATAATATATATGAGATTGTATTATATTTACAATGTTCACAGCGTCTTATCTCTTTAACTCACACACAAAGCCACCCAACTTATTAAAAATAAACATGGAGTACTCAGCAATTCGTAGGTTGATATTGACTTTGGCAAGGTAGAATTTATTTCATTCATGTCCGAACCAAACACTAAGTGTAATCCTCCGGTAATAGTTATTGTATTATATAGTAAAACTCTCTCAATATTTTGGCACAGGATCAGAATTTGTAAAAAATGTCAAATGAACAAGTCAATTTTAAGTCTGTTAGATTATTCTCATTTGTCATGTCTGACATTTTAGAGCTATGTTAGTTAGAATCCTGTTATTCTGATAATTTGTCCTAACTCTACTGATGGTGACTCATTTAATTCAACGATACTTGATGAGACTAGAAATCAGACTAAAGTTTATTAAAACATGGAAGTGATTATATAAGATGAAAGCCTGTAATATTTATAAAATCTTAATTATTTCTCATAATATCGGTTTTGTCTCAAAATATAAATTAAACCTTTTGTGCTATTCACTTATGATCTTTAGATGATTGATTTAAAATATATTTTAATTCCCGGACAAATCAAATTAAGTTTAGTCTCGTAGAACTAGATAAATTCTCTAGATTGTTAGCTTTTTTAGTTTATCTATGGTGGGGCCTTTAACTTAAAGTTAAATATAAATTACAGTTAGTTTCAGGCCAGGGGAATTATTAGTTTTAGTAAGAGATTTTTGTTGTGATATCAGATTTCCTTTGTGTGACCTATAGAACAGGTTGACTCATGGTTCAGCCTTTAAAACAAATTAAAGATTAAGGCTATGTTTAAGCTTAATCAGTTGGACATGTGTATTACAAGTGAAGTGTATAACAAACAATTACCTACTAATAGACTTACCTGTTAAAAACCAGCGATATGTATAGACTTGTTTCCATATACCCATCTTAATATACATACATATTCAAGTAAGTTAAAACTATAGGAGGTAAGAAATAGGTTACTTATTATTATACAAAATTTTAATCTTATTCATCAGCTGCATTTATTTTTCTTTTATTTATGGACATTGATAATGGAGTTATAAGATTCTTTGATTTAGGTCCAATAAGGTATCACATTTTGTTGATTTAATGTTTCCATTATTCAGGCAGCAAGCTATTTACAATTTTATTTTTTATTTTCTTTCAAAAGATGCATCCATTGGTCTGTCCATCTTCCACAGATATGCCCTCAAATATATAAACTTACAAATTGTTTATAGCATTATGAGATGAAGAAGTCGTTGTTCATTATTAAATATCTTGTGAACCCTCTAGTGACTGTGATAAACTGACTCTGTATATTGAGAATGATTTAGCGTACCCAATCAAAAATAAAATGTCTGTAACATTACAAGTTGATAAGGTTTTAGATGATTTTGTCGCTTTATGAATAATGCCATAGACGAGTGTAAAGTTATTTATTTGGAATGTATAATGTTTTGGTGTAAGATTAGTAGCAGACTGTTTTAAGATGACTGACTGTATTAGCATGGTTCTTAAGAGATTTACTGGACAACAATAGTGATTTTGTGCATGGGGGGTCACCTTTCAATGGAAGGTCTTTAGAAGATTATAGCCCAAGTGTAGCTCTATCCACCGTGTGAATACGGTTTGACACTCCATATACACGGCTATTGTGTGTGATTATGATTGGGTAGTATAAGCATATTGTTGTTATACAATACAAACAATGTTTTACCTGATTCGTTATATATTAACATACACAAGTAACGTTAACTGGGCAAGGAAATACAGCACAGGTGTCAAGAGTTTCTCTATTCATGACAATATAGACCACTGTATAGATAGGTAAATCTTTTACTAATGCTTTTAAAATGATATCTGATTTTATTATCTATATTAGAATAACATTTATTCCTATTTACTCATAGAACACCTCAAAAATAAGGGTGAGAACTAAGCTAGGAAACGATCACAAACTCTTATGTAATTAATTACAAAATTATACACCACAAAATTCAATTAATCAGTGATATATTTTTCCATTATATAAAAATTGTCGTATAATCATATAATTGAATTTTTTTTTTTAAATGTTTATTTTAACCCTTTTTTATTCCAAATTTTATTTTGTGTCAAAAATACCCTAATATTCTACTGCAAAAGGACTGTGAATACATCCCACAGTACAGATTCTAGGTCCCAGTTGTCAAATCGTAATCTTTTAGATGAAAAGCTATATACCGAAGCAGGTAATTTATTAGGTATCAAACCAACTAGTAAAATGGAACGTTTGTTGACATGGACATGGTAGTAAATAATGACTGTAAGAATATGTATATAGTGGGTTACATGAAGACATTCAAATGTTAAGTTGGCCTGCTTACTACCACTATTTAAATTTAGTTTGAAAATTTGCATTAAACTGAGACTTTTGTGAATGGAGGCTGTAATGTCACCATTGGTGTTTGTAACTTATGCTGTCTGAATTGAACTAAATTTGAAAAAATACCCCACATGCATTTTATGTCATGAAAAAGAACCATAAAATGTAACATTCTGTATAGCTTACCTACACTCTTTGAAATAAGCATTGACTAGGTTTGTAGTAGTTATGAGTAGGGTACCTAAAGGGTTAAAGGCGATTGCGAAATACTTCATTATAAGATACAACACTGCTGATGCTGTCATTAAAATTATATTGTACAGATGTAGTAAGACAGTTAGTTCTTTGATATCACTGCTATTGTTTGATGTGAATAATGTGATCAATGAATATATTATTGATATTGATTTATATGATTATTATCAATATGTTTAACATCTCTGGGCCATTATTAAAACAAACTCTCCACCATATCTAATAGATCTAACTTCTCGTTCTTTTCTTCATTATTCTATAGAATCATTGAAAATCATCCTGGCAAAACTTCTCTATAATTGATCACATCAGGTACAAAAAAACACTCAATGCCTTAATTAATATCAATGAACAGTAAATTCTCAGTTTATTAATAAAAAGCATGACATCTATCAATGGTTGACGGCAATGTGAATTTCTGTATACTCACATGTCAATGATGTGTGTTACTACATGTTTTTAATAAGAATGACCAAACTATATTGATTTGGTGGGAAGTGAAAATCATTCAGTTGTTTTATACTTTATTAATATTTTATAAATCCATGTCCTTACAATACAGTCATCGATCAATGTTATTTCTTTTTGCAATTATTTTAGTAATATTTTGTGCTTTGCATGTGTTATAACTGATTTTGTGTATTTCTGTATTCATGTAATGTGTATTTTATTATTGTGAATTGTTTCTGAAAGTAATCCAGTTTCTATTTCAAATATGATAATATGGGTATATAGAACAAGGACTATTATTAGAACTTTCACAGTCTATTAAACTTTCACTATCACATCACACAAAAGTCCAATCATATCAGCCAATCAAGTGAACAAACATAATTCTCAATACATTATCAATATATATCAATCAATTTTTATATTGGCCTTGACCATTGGTTAGTTTTTTTCACAATATTCCATGATGCTCCTTTATAATTTACTTCTATTTATTTGTTTCATCTTTTAAATCCATTTAATATTACCACAATTTTATTTTATTATAATTTGAAAATATTTTTAGATATTTAAAAGAGAAAGACCATCATCTTCTGATATTATTTATAAAAAATGTATATAAAATATTTTGATGAAAATATAATAGATTTTATTTATAGCATTTCAAAATATTACAGATCATTAATTCAAAAATTGAACAATGTTCTAGTTTTATGGAAACATTACTTAATATAAAATGAAGAGTTTGTTTATGATTTTGTAGGTTGAAGGAAGGGATGCAGAAATAGACAGAATGTCGAAGATGTTAGAAGGAGGACGACCCAACAATGTTGTGGCCCTCGAGGCTCGCAATCGGTCAAATGAACGAATGATCAACCATCTTAATATTCAGGTAATAAGTGAATACTCTTGTCATTTCATGGTAAGGTTGTGGTAATAAAATAAAACTGAGTACGAGCATCCAAACAGTTACACAAAAATACTTTTAACCTGCTGTCAAAGTTCAAAGACCAAAACAGACCCAGGGGGATACATACTCTCTAAGCATGGTCCATACATAAATATAACATCTCCATTGCTGATGCCGCAAAGTGGGAATTATTACTCAGTTGGAGAGCCTTTAATTAAGTTAAATTCTTTCCAAGAAGTCAGTTTCTTTTAATAAACATGATAGATTATCTCCCCTTATTGTTTTTAGATTGACATGCTACAGCAGAAATATAGAGAAGCTGAGAGGAAATACCAGGATGCAATGGTATCAAAAGATGATACAGATCTAAAGATGACTAAAATTCAGGCCAGAAACAGAGAATTAGAACTGGAACTTAAAGATGTTGATAGAATGGCTAAACGCTTGCAGACGGACAAAGAGTTTGTGGTTAAAACTGCTGATAGAGAAATGGAAGAGGCCAAGGTAAGGAATATATGATGGTGTTCGAGATTATATCTAGATGTTACTGTCTTTCTATTTATTTGTTTGGTCACTCACTGACATCCATAGACATATTGTTCAGATGAAGTAGAATGAAACATCCAAAAATAAAATGATGATATGTTCGTCTAGTTTAATTAGAATGAACAAATATCTGTTGTGTGCATGTGATTTCATTTGTGATAATTTATTCACATATCAGATACATTAAATATGAATATAGATAAACAATACTATGGATTCTACAAGTTCTTTTTGATTTTATTGGCACTATGTACAATAGCTATCACGTTATCGCTTAGCATTCAATTCAATATTTATTTTAGCTTTTACATTGATTTTGTTTTATGTTGCCATTTGCAAGCACGTCCAATATGATTTGTTTATTTTGAATGCAGGATGAACTAGAGAAATCTAGAATAGAATTAGAAGGCATGGACATGACGGTTTCACAATTTAAAGCTGTAAGTTGGTTTTGTTGCCTTGGCTATTTAATTTTCTTTATTCAATTACCACATCAACTTCACAAGGCAGGAAAGTTCTGATGATTTTAAGCAATAAGACTACCCCAAAAAATAAAAAAACGCTTCTTTTAAAGCTATTAAATTTCCATTAGTTAGGCAGTGTAATAAATAAGGGAAAACTAGCTTTTTAAGAATTAATGTAGCCATGGTAACAACATGTCTTTTTGAAAAATAATATGAAAAACCTTTATACATCACCACACTTGCAGGATTTTAAACATACATCTACAGCAGAATCTTTCAAATTAAAAATAATATTTTTTTGTTTTTTTGGTAGCCCCCCCCCCCTTAATAATAGTAGTTACATGATAGAAGTAGATTTTATTTGTATTTCGTTAATTGAAGTAGTTGATATCTTGCATGGTAAAGTTTTCCTTTATCTTAGACACCAAATAGCATAGTTAGTATATATTTGTTGCCAAGTGTTTGAATGTATATTACCTACATGTAATATTGTTGATGACTATATATTATTATGTTATTATCAGGAGAGAAATAGAATGATGAAGGAACTTAGTGAATTAAAGGCTAGAATTGGTTCGACTGATATTAGCAGTCACAATCTGGAAATGTTGGTTGATAAACTACAGGAAGAGAAGAGACGTCTGACTCAAAGAAATAATAAACTTATTTCTAATGGTAAATATTGTTGAATATTGAACAAACAGATGGGTTGTAACAGTACCTTAATGGGTTGAGAATAAAATCTGTTTTAATGAACAAAAACAACAAAACGACTACTGTTGAGCTTTACAACACACTCTTGGCCGTAAACAAGCGTAATCACTCTATCCGAATAAAATATTTTACAAGGATATTCTTTAAACTCCATGAAAACTACTGTAAGACTCAGAAATTGGAATTTAACACCTGTCAAGTGTTACTAACTCATTATTTATTTTATTTTGTTTTTCAGAAAAAGAACTAGTTTTAGAAATAGAGAGGTTGAAGAGAAAGAATGGTCCGACTAAGAAGAGTAAAACACCCAGTAAATTAGATGCGTTTATTCATAGTATAGAAGAAGAACGGGATTATTATCGAGATCAGGCTGATACGTTACAGCGTCTGTTACGTACTGATGGACCAGGTACACGTGGTAAAAGTCCTATTCGCTCTCGTCCATCTTCTAGAGCTGGCAGTCCGGCTAGAGATCTATCGCCTTCCAAAAGGGACGGAAAGGTCAGTAAAGTTTACAAAATCATAAAGTTTGAGTCCTTATTGATTGCAGCGAACTGTTTGTTAGTTAAAGTACATGCATTGTTTATTTGTTTTAAATATTCAGAGATAAGAAGATTTGTTAAAGATGTATTATTAACTCTCACTCAAATTTATTATAAAACTCACTTAATTGTTTAAAATAAAAGCAATGGCCTACTCAGAGTTCATTGAAAACCACAGAAAAAGATATTTTGACAAGTCATAAATTGAATGTAAAAATGCCTGTATCTTAGCATTAGCTTTAATAGAATTGTGTCAGATTTTGCATAAAATCTATCTAGTCGAGTCCAGTTAAATCAAAAATCTATTTCTTTTACCAAGAGTTGATGTCTGGTGAAGGTAATATCTGTAATATATAATGATGAAGATGTTATTGTATGTTGTTGTACGATTGTATATTTCAGACATCAGCTTCTGTATCTCAGTATGAAACCATAGTAAGAGTGTTAGAAGAAGAAAAGGAATATTATAAGAAAGAATACGAGAATCTTAAATCATCTAAGAGATCAGGGCGATCATCTCCTACCAAGGTTATTATTATATTATTTACTTTTCTGCAAATTATCAGAATTTCAAATTAGAATGTTTTTAATAATATTTAGTGATAAGTTTACATATTTGAAAATGAAATTACTTGTACAAAGTTTTTTCAGATTAATTTGTCTATGTGAGTTGAATTGGAAGTTATATTTTTACATATTACTCTTTGTGTATGAATTAACTTTATTTAATCTTCACTTTCACAATGAAGTGATATCTCAGACAAACTGTTTGTTTTAATGATAAGCTTTTTGCCTAGTTTATTTATTTTATGATATTGTTTTTAGAATGTAACTGACGAGTCAGAGATAGGAAGATTAACCAGGGAAAGAGATGAATTAAAGAATTTATTGGATAAATTTGAAAGGCATATGTCTGAGGTAAGAATTGATATTTTTGGTTTTATTTGTTTGCGTGTAACCATTGATTTACTTGCCTATTTGATCTATTAGTGAATTGTTTAATTTATGATGTTAACAGTCTAATTGTGATATAATCATATTAATTATGTACCGTTATAACACCTATATAATTAGATGTAGGTAATGATACACCTGATATGATGATTTATTTATTTATTTACTTATCTTTAAGATCCAGGCCAATGTTAGAGTTTTGACATCTGAACGAGACAAGCTTAACAACATGTATGAAGAGGTAAGTAATGTTTATGTTCTCTTGGATACACTACTACATTAAATCTAACATAGCTTGTATCACAGCCTCCATCGAAACCCCATACTCTAAACTTTAAATCCACATCTGCATATCAAGACAGGCAATTTGATTGGACTGTGACTTCAAAACAGATCTGTTAGATGTCAATGTAGTAGAATTTAAAAAATAATTGAAATATAATTCTAAATTTACTTATAATCCCATTGCATTTCTTGTAACGGACCATCGATGATATTTGAAAACTTTAAATGAATTATAATTGATTGTATTTTACAGACTAAGGATGAACTAATGAGAGTTCGTAGAGAACTAGTTGCCTCCCCTAAATCTCAGAAGACATCTTTAGCTGCGCAGGCTGTATTACGTCGAGTAGAGAATGAACGAGATGATGCTATTACTGATTTAAGACGAGTTGTAACAGATAGAGATAGTCTCAGGGAAAGACTCAAGGTAACATTTCCTTGCTAAAACCTTAGTCTTCAACATTTAACAAATATAACTAATAAGTAAAAATAACGTACGCAAGATATATCAGGAGTTCTAGATATAGATAAAACGGCACCTATAGACATGATTCATTATATGTGTATAATGTGGACTGGGCAAGAAGCAATACTGTTTAGAACTGCAAACTCTTTACCAAAACACATAACCAAACACAGACCCACACAAAACACACAGACATTGTAAGTAAGAAATAATCCCATGAATAAATCTGGGGGCCATGAGGGTAATCCAATATATTAAACTGTATTTATTGTTTTTAAATTAGATTGCCACTGAGACATCATTATCTGATAGAGCTAAACTAGAACAGAAAGTAGAAGATTTAGAATCAACTCTTCATACGGTAATATTTATATCTTCATATAGCTTTATTTATACAAAAACTACCATAAAATAACAACTAATTTATATTTTTATCTTCGTATAGCTTTATTTATTTAGCAAATATTTATGAAGAAATAACAGTGTTTGTATCTCTGAAGTTGTTGAAAAATTGAAATCAACACAACTCATCAAATTGTACAAATTGACATTTTGAGACTAATAAACTGGGCCAAAACAGTCCTCAACTTGATTGTAACTTTGATTTATAATGAAGTGAGATATCTTGAACAAGTCTATTAAAAAATATCTACTCATTTTTAGGTTGAAGCTGAGCGTAATGAATTAGCTGCTAGAATGAATACACTTAAAGATGATATCCGAAATCTAGACGAACAATTGAAGAATACAACATTTAGACTGAATGAGGCCTCTGACAGTGCTTCCAAAAATAAATCATCATCCAACCAAATGAAGTAAGTATCAAACAATAAATTATATTTAGTTGATAAAAGCTGCCTAACTAACGTCCATAATTTTACCCCTTGAAAAAATTAATAAAGTGAAAAAGTAATAAAGTGTTCTGTTATATTCATAATTCTGTGTCACTGTCTGACAAAGTCTGTTTGCAGGACATAATATCCATTTAGAACTGTCACCCAGTTTATTATGGTTTGTTGTAGTTACTACTGTATGGGATATTACTTTATATTTACTATCTGTTATCTTATTATACCTTATATCTTTCAATTCTTACTCAAACATAAAATACATGGATTTTATTGTCCAATTACCTGTAGCCTTATGTCTTTTCTTACAACTGAGTTCATTTTTTCCCATAATCGAACAAAATCGTAAGACTATTTTCTTTACTTAAAGAATGCTGGCTGAAGAAGCTGAAAAATCATTGGAGGAAACCCAGAGACGTCTGAATCGCAGAGAATCTGAACTTCAAACCCAAGAAGAACGAATCGTCAGTCTTGAAGAAAGATTAACAGAAACGACACGCTCGTACACCATCACTAAAGATGAAGTTAATCAATTACGAAATACACTGGGTTCTATGGACCGAGAAAAGGACTCACTTCAAATGACAGTTGATGAAAAAACGGAAAAAATAGCACAGTTAAATAATGAATTACATGATAAGGTAAATACAAGTTGTCACTGATCCAGGGGGCAGTTCTATTTTCGTTTGACACAAGTCATGTTTAAAAATTAAAAGTGGCTAGTATTTGGAATGTAAAGAACAAAATCTGTTATGGCACATATGTCAACAGCTCAGAATCCACCTGCTGTCCCAAATATATTAAAATCTGTCTTTGGTGTGTGTTTGGCAGTAATTATTCACCACTGTGTAATCTAGAAAAACCATTTTAGTCTATGTGACAGTAGGAATATAATATTTTCTGATGATTCTCAATGGTTTGAAACTTTTAAGTTTAAATACGGAAACAGCACAATGACACGATATCTGAGTTGAAGTGCAAACTGTGTGTTGTGATCTAGATGAATATATCTGTTGCTACCGTGATTTAATTAATTGACTATGGTTGTATGTAAATTATATTATAATTATTCTTACAGGATAGATTCTTGAGTGATCTAAAGATTAGAGTCAGTGAGATAGAAGCACAGTTAGAGTAAGTAGATTTTTTTTACTCATATATCAAGGATTATTTGAGAACCAGATTTTGTTGGGGTTTTTTTATATTGCCTAAATTGGATGTGGTAACTACTGTGTACTTTTTATTGTCATGATGATATTAATGTATTGTTTTACAATATTTATATGTATGATGTATATTTGTTACAGACATGCTAATGATAGTTTGAATATGAAAGATAGAGAACTGAAGAGTATGAGACGACAACTAGACAGTACAGGGGAAGATTTAACAGAAACTTCACGGAGTAAAGACGTTGCTATCAGAGAAAATCGTAGATTACAAGATGATCTAGGTGTCATGACTAAAGAAAATCAGGTAAGTCAAGGATTTTATACCCCCACTTTGAATTATAAACATATTGTTTTGTTTATATTAGCTCTAACGGAGCTAGAAGCCAATCAGATAAATGTGAGTTCAGTAAGTTTTTCTGGAACCAAAACAAGTCAGTGAAATAATCTGTTTAAATATCTACGTGTCATTGATGAGATCAAGTATAAATATCTACTGACTTCTTTTCTTACAGAAATTAAATCAAGAATTACAAGATACGTTAGAAGATCGGGAGAACCTTAAAATACAAATACAACAATATATACTAGAAGTTAAACGTATTGAAGATATATTAGCTGCTAAGGTGAGATTTATATACAAATAATCCTTTCATTTGTACGAATAGATCAACATTTACAGGTACAGCAACTCATGTCATTCACATGCATTTAAAAAAACAACCTTCATGAATGGATTGTCTCGTAAAAACAGCAAATTATTATGACTTTCTTTGTCTAATGCAAATAAAGATGGTAGTTTAAAATCAATGTAAACATTTTATTCTTTGTGTATACAGGAACAAGAAAGATCTGATTTATTAGATCAGTATCGTAAACTATCTATGGAGGCTGAGCAGTATCAAACTACAAGTCATCAACTGGAAAGTGAAGGATCCAATCTACGTTTAGAGATAATGACTAAAGATTCAGAATTACGACGCCTACGTGACAAAGTAGATAATATGGAAAGAGAAATACAAGAGGTTTGTCATTTTTATATTTATATTTCTCTCAACGGTCATAAGATGTACCACAATCTTTGTATGAACTTTGACCCTGTTTACACATTAGACGCTATTTTATCCATTGTAGTCAGAGCAGAGACAATTTGGGATGCAGCTAATCCTAGTAATTAAGGAATTATGACATTCCTGAAATGAGTTTATTGGTTCCAACATAACTTAATACATGCATTTTAATATTTTGTTAACAGCATTTACATGCCCAACAAGCGTATGAAATACAAGTTTCAAATCTGACGCGATCTGTAGCCAATCTAGAAGAAAATCTGCGCCAGACAGAAGAGGATAAACAGAATTTATTTGCTGATATGACAGCTGTAAGAGAACTGTGTAGTAGATTAGAGGGCAGTAAAGAAACACTTCAAAGACAACTAACTGCTTCTAACTTAGATAAAGAACAGGTAAGATTCTATACAACTATTATTTTACAGCAATTATCTATGACAATATTTGGTTAGGACTGATCCAGAAATAAAAAGGATTTTTGATCACCACATTCTAAATTCAGAAACAGTTTGTTTGTTTCTAAAGATTTTGAAATCTAAATCCAGATACATGTATCCACAAATATTCCTAGTCATGTTTATTCTTCTAAATGGGTCAGTCTTCTGTGAAATCGGTCTGGATTTTTATTTGTTTCTTTCTTGGTAATGAAACACACCCCATGTGATTTTATTATTTTAGAGTTTTGAGAAAAGATTTGTCCCAGATCTTAATGAGTTATGATTTCATATATAGTGTTCAAGATTGTTATATATTGAAGGGGAAGTCCATTACTTATGATATATTTAATATTTACCTCTACTTTATTTATAAATTCTAGTTACAACAAATGATAGAAGACCTACAACAAGAGGCTGATCTATTAAAAAGTCAACTCGAAGCTGAAAGGAATTCATTGAAAAGTCTAGAAGAGGTTCTACAAAATAATAGAGAAAAAGAATTTGCTTCTCAACTCTCATCTCAGGAAAATAAAGCCGAGAATCAAATGTTGAAAGATAGACTGTCTCTGAATGACAGCAAGATGTAAGTTGAATTCTTCCAAGAAATATATTATGTTAGATTATAGATTTCCAATTACTAAAACCCTAATTCCACAGAGAAAGATATTTCTGTGTTTTTGTATTGTTTCATTGTCACTAGACAAGTTTCTTCTACATTCTTTATATCTTAGAAAATTTATTTTCCCCATTTCTTTCATTTCAGCCAAAGTCAGAGTAGAGAGGTTGCCTCCCTTAGAACTAGAAATGTTGAGTTAGAGGGTGATGTAGAAAGACTAAGAAGACAACTCACTAATGAACGTTTCGAAAGGTAACGTTACTTAGTTTTGATTAAATGTTGAATACATATTATGTGCCTGTTGTCCAGTCTCAATCCTTATCCAACAAGGAGGTCTCGACCATTACTGAACATCTTTCCTCAAGACAAAGCACGTCTTCACTGGCTAAATGGGAGGTCAGATAAGGTTAGGTCAATCTCCTTCAACCTTTTCCTTTTAAAATGATACCATTAAATAATAATTTTATTCTGGATTTTAAATTTATATTTCAGAGAGAGAGCATCATCAGAATTAAGACGTAGTGGTTTAAATAGAGATTTGAATTCATCTGCTCTATCTCATGACTATTCTGGTACCATTGGTTCGACACATGTACCACGAGCGTCCTCTGTTCCTGTTAGTCATTCTTCTACTACCAATATAAACAGATCATATAGTCCTTCTATAACACGTTCTAGATCTAGATCACGCAGTCCAGGAACGACATCAAGGTAAGAAACACTCAGTACTTGCATAGTTCAGGCATTTATGTTATTCAAATACGGTTGCCAAATTGTCAGAGGTAATATCTCCAGACCCGAATGACATGGAAAACCAAGGTTCCCATGTGTACTCATTGGCATGCATGTATAAAAAGATTCTTGATGCACATGTAAAGGAACCACTTGGTATGTATGTAAAAGAACTACTTTGTGCACATGTAAAAGAAACACTTTGTATGTTACCACTGACAGTATATTTGATTTATGCACATGTAGCAGTTGAACCACTGATTTAAATATACAGTTTTTAAAAAATTAAAATGAATTATGTTTTTTGTTATTTCAGTAGGTACCAGTCTGTAGAGACATCTTATTATAGTAAAACTAATCGCCGTATTTCACCCGAGAGAAGTTTTACTTTAGATGATGATGATCAAACTTCGTTGAAAGACGTACTGTGATATTGACGTGACCATTAATATACTATTATTATTATTATTATACCATTCCATCCGATCTGTGGGACTGTTTCAAAGTTTGGAATATATTTCATGACCGTATTAAAACCATTTCAGCATTTTCACGTATTGTGGTAAAATTTATGAACTTTATTTGAGAATATTATCGTTGAATGAATGAAGTGATGAAAATAAAGTATCAATAATGTTTGTTGTTTTACACAACTTAATATCCTATAGTATGAAGTTCTTGCAGTCTTTTCTGTTTAATTCTAAAAAAAACCAATTTGAATATACATGTATAGATCAAAATTTATTTCAATATGACACCAAAGAAATGTGTAGTGTGCCTTTATTTGGACCAGATTTTATGCATCATAAGAAACATATTCCACTACTTTGTTTTTATATATTTTTGTTATGTCTGTGATAGATACAGTCCTACGATCATGTATTAAGTATTAAATAAAGGTGTTCAGGAACTTGATGATCGGATGAAACCATTATATTTAATTGATAAAATAATCACAATTTATACAAGATTTATAACAACATTCCGATAATGAATTAGGTGCTAATCTTCATCTAAATATGGACATTTATCCAGGTAATTCATATGTAATCTCTTGTTTGTTTAATGTTTACAAATAAACAGTTTTGTTCGTAGATTTGAAAAAGAGTGTCCGTTGTAGAGGCATTTATTAAAGTATAAAATATGAACATGTAGTTGGAACAAAAATTAAAAGTTCTAACTGCAAATTTCACAATTTGGCGTTAATATTTCTTTTAAATATAATTATTGGCATTTTTACTGAATGAATAATTCATTTATAAAGTAAAATAATTGTTTCTACATCTTCAAGTTCTGGCCTTTAATTACATCTGAGTTCCGTCCAGCTATGTCCTTCACCCTGTTTAACTATAATTGGTTTTATTTATTTTTGTACATTATTAGAAAAATTATATATGTAGTATATTATAAATATATAAATAAATCTGTAAATATATAGAATATCATATTTATAAACTTTTCCTTGAGCTATTTTTCTATCTGTGTAAGTGTATGCGTTATAAATAATATATATATATGTTACCTATACGAATAGTTGGTTTAAATATTCCATTATATATCGCACCAAGTTATCATATAATATTATATACATATATAATATAGATACATAAAACTGATATCATTATTTCAACTGTTGTTTTGTATTTTATTAATAATTTGGATTCTGTGAGACAAGAAATTAAAGTGCCGTGCAAGTCAATGGGATACGAAATAAATATGTCATGGATGTTATTGAGTCATGACATTCAATGTGTTACTAAATTAACATGTCATGATGTTATTGTGTCATGAAATTGATGCTGCCTGAAGGAAGTAAATGTAAATGAAATTAATACAACCTGCCGTACCTTGATGGTGAAAACATTGTTTACAGTGACTGTTTGTATTATTTATTAAATCATGGTTGATTACTGTATTGTTTTGATGGGTGTTATATTTGACCACTGCTTCACAGGAAAGTAACAAGTCCAAGGTGACATTAATTTCTTGCTCACATTAAATTCTTGTTTAAGAGTATTCTGTTCAATGGGGGTCACATGAAATATTATATTGCGTATTTAAGTGGTAGTTAAAAATGAATATGTTTTTGTATCGAGTTCTGTGTAGACGTTATGAAGTTTGTAATCAGAATATAATATCCTTTCGATTCGTTGCTCTTCGATATTATATTTAATTAAGGACTGTCAGCATATAAAAACCATGTTCATGAATCCTTTACCTTTCTATGGATCAAAGCAGGGTTTTTGTTGCGGTCAAATTTGACTGATGTGTTTGTCTCAAATTGATTAGATGGATAATTTTAAAGACTGGTCAATTTATTGTAGGTTGAGAAAGTAATAAATATTGTCATATTAGCAGAAAAATATTTTTATCTAATAAACATATTTTGCAAAACATTAATTGACTGACTTGCAAAATGTTAAATTTAGGATTAGGAGCCAGAAGCATAAGGATTATTTTGAACTAATACAAAGCATACCAAGTCAAGTTTCATTCTATTACTGACAAAATGAATAAATAAATTCCTTTCCTAAATATGTACCATTATTTCCTACACTTTTAATTCTACTCAGTTAAACAGTAGACAGGAACAACTAGTCTTCCACCATTACTGTATCTAAATTAGGCAATGTGGAACCACTATGAGATGTATTTGAAGAAATGGTTTTTTGTGTGGTAATAAAGTTGTAGATTTAACATAGAACAGGTATTGCCTTTTTGTGTTATCTGGTTTATTTGTTGGTGTTCTGCTATCGTCTAATTTCTAACTTTTATAATAGCACTACACTAACAAATTTAGAATTTTGAATATAACATACTGCATTGTGCAAGAATGTCCCGTTCATATCTTTGTTTCAAGTCTCCTTGAGACTCCTAAAAAAAAATGTGATTGCCAGTTCTAAAAAAATCCTGGGAAATAAAGATTACTACTTGAAACTATTGGAAAATTAACATTTGTGGTTTGGCTTTATATTTTAAGATATAAAACTGAACATAGTCATCAAATGTTTCTTTAAAAGTTCCCAAGTTTGTCACCGTAAATATTTTTAAAGTATTAAACAAATCACATTATGATGTAGAATTCTAGACAGCGACTCCTGGAAACTAATAAATAACTCATGCAAAATTCCAGGGGCCTATTTCACAAAATTTTAACTAAGATAAGATCTGAATTTTAGTTATTTGATTGGACAATATTAGATTGATTTTAGTTCTTAGCCAATCAAAACTGAAGTAACTGCTAAAATTGGTATTTTATCTTTAGTTAAAATTTTGTGAAACAGGGCCCTGGAATTTTAAGTGTTTTGAGGTATGCACACCCTTTTTTTGTGCATCAAAACTGTGTTACAATTAGTTATCTCCCTTTAAACATATAAAGAAAATATTACTTCTCAGTTCTCATGTAAGCTAACTTGTTATTTTTGTCACAAATGATCACGTAGTAGCCGAAAAATCACCCATTTATTTGCTAAAGTGGGCGTTCCAATATCAAGTAGTGACGAGACTTAAAAAAAAAATTAAAAAAAAACCAGATTGGTTCTGGTGAATTCCTAATCGACTAGTTTCATGTAAATTCATATTATTCTCAACCTCGGATTTTGGTATCGAATGAATAGACAGATTTTTCATTGTCAGGCCAATAGATTATAGCCGAATGGCAACCGTGTAAATATATATATAAATAGTTAAAGCTGAACTCCGGTTACAAAAATACCGAAATAATTAAATAAAAAAAAATTAAAGCCCCCTGCCGCCATACTGACAGTTTACGAAATTATTGAAGATTGCAAAATGTCTGATCAGGTAAGCCTGTAAATATTTATGTGAACTACGTCTACTACAATATAGCCTAATCTTTACTCTAAAACAAAAGATGGAAAAACATGACTTACCGCAACCTGAAATTTTCAACCATAACAAATCCCCTACACAAACTATTGTCTTCTTCTTCCATAGCCATATCCATATCATTACAGCGTAGATAGGCCACGTCTTATTGTAAATATCTTATATGTAAATCACCCACAAAGTTATCACAGCAAATGCCCAGTGTAATTATAACTAATACTATGCAATAAACAGATAGTTTAGATTAAATTTTCACATGTCAGCATGATGTCACCATCTTCAATTGTATTTGGCGCACGAAAAGGGACATAACTACATTTTGGGGCGGCTCTCATTTGGGGAGTGTTTGACAGTGCTAAAATTTTTGATGTTATGTTTTTTTTTCTATTTCACCAAAAATGGAAGAAATTAATATCTATGAATTTTTCACTGACCCTTCAATGCCTTATGATATCGATAGGCCTAAAGATATCAATGGTAGCTACCGTAGCTCTACCGTCCGGCCTACTACTGTGGAACATCAGGCACCTCTAAATGTACAAAATAATTATACAAAAGTAAAACTCAAGCAAAACAAAACATCCAATATTAGGCCCAATTATGTATAACAAAAAAAACCCCGTAACATCAATAAATTTAGCACTGTCAAACACTCCCCCAATGAGAGCCGCCCCAAAATGTAGTTATGCCCCTTTTCGTGCGCCAAATACAATTGAAGATGGTGACATCATGCTGACATGTGAAAATCTAATCTAAATTATCTGTTTATTGCATAGTATTAGTTATGATTACACTGGACATTTGCTGCGATAACTTTTTGGGTGATTTACATATAATATGTGTAAGATATTTACAAGAAGACGTGGCCCATCTACGCTGTAATGATATGGATATGGAAGAAGACAATAGTTTGTGTAGGGATTTATGGTTGAAAATTTCAGGTTGCGGTAAGTCATGTTGTTGCATCTTTTGGTTTAGAGTAAAGATTAGGCTATATTGTAGAAGACGTAGTTCATATAAATATTTACAGGCTTACCTGATCAGACATTTTGCAATCTTCGATAATTTCGTAAACTGTTGGGAAAAAATAGAACAATCAGTGTAAGAATAAAACCGGATGTGTACAGCTCGCTGACAACAAACACACAGGAAGTGAGAGCGGCTTACCTTTCCACGTCATAAGCCTCCATGTCCGCCATATTTATTTCACAACTTGGAAACAAGTATGGCGGCTGGGGGCGTTGACTTTTTTTTATTTAATTATTTCGGTATTTTTGTAACCGGAGTTCAGCTTTAAAACTAGAAACACGTAGATCTAGCAAAGCATGAGCGCTTTCATCTTTAATCTTCAGATGCTTTACATAGTTTTTTTTTATATTAGTGTTTAACGTCCGCTTCCACCGATGGTCATATCGCAGATCATGAGTACAGAGGTGGCCGAATGCAAGTTATTATTTTCAGAGGTGGCCGAATGCAAGTTATTATTTTCAGAGGTGGCCGAATGCATTTTATATACATACAGGACACTGAGAATTTGAAAACATTTTAGTATATATATATATATATAAATCACCAATTGCAAAATATCCTTGGACTGCGCACCCCATTTTAAGAACATTAGTTTAAGTAATGTTAACTTCAAATTGTTTTAAGGAAACAGGTATCCGGACTTCTCTTATTTAATCAGGTAAGATAAGCAAGGTGGAGAGATTTGACCCACTTTGGGAAACACAAGCCATGGGAATTTACTTCTGTTCCAGAAATTGGCATTTATTTGTAAATATGATACTAGTTTTTTCTTTAATCAAATTTTTGTTAGGTGTTGTTTTTATCTGGTACAGACGTCAGTGGCTAATTTCATAATATTTCCCCAAACTAAAACTCACTAGGTAATATATATTAAATGGACTGGAATGCTAACTAAAGCCCGTAATACACTGTATGATTTTTCGGTTGCCGGTAATTTACAAATTGAGTTATATTATTATAAATAAACTCCCAAGTTCATTCTAAGGACTAGGAATATAAATGCGAATGAAATTTGGTAGCCTCGTGGTCTAGAATGACCAGCTCCGAGCTCTATAGTGACCGATGACCTGTGGTTACGTACCGTGGTGTGAGCGTACTGGACTTGGGAAAGTGGCGCATTCTTAACCTCGTAGGTTTACCTGGATTTACCTGGAAAACCCCGCGCGTGCGCTAAGATAATATAAATACGACAACTTGTCTGCGATATGACCATCGGTGGAAGCGGACGTTAAACACTAATATAAAAAGATTTGGATTTTTGTACCATTAGAAATAATGTGATACCGTCTCCTTATTAAAATTACAGGTCTTCATTAGTCCAGACATTAAACCCCATTCATTTCATTTCATTTCATTTTTGTCCCCCGCCTTTCGAAGAAAGCAGGGGACTATTAAAATGGGTTCGTCTGTCTGTCTGTCCGTCACACTTTTTGGGACACAATAACTCTCTTCCTAATTGAGCTAGAATGTTCAAACTTGGTGTATGTGTTTATTAGGTCAATGCCTTGATGGAGTTCGAAGATGAGCATTTTCCGCTTAGGGTAAGCAGAGATAAGCAATTTGATTGGTTGATGCTTTGGGACACGATAACTCTCTTCCTAATTGGGCTAGAATGTTCAAACTTGGTGTATGTGTTTATTAGGTCAATGCCTTGATGGAGTTCGAAGATGAGCATTTTCCGCTTAGGGTAAGCAGAGATAAGCAATTTGATTGGTTGATGCTTTGGGACACGATAACTTTAGTTCTAATTAAGTGCGATTGATGAAACTTGGTGTATAGTTTCATTACAGTAATACCTTGACTAAGTTTGATAATGAGCATTTTCTGTTCAAATGCCTTGATGGAGTTCGAAGATGAGCATTTTCCGCTTAGGGTAAGCAGAGATAAGCAATTTGATTGGTTGATGCTTTGGGGCACGATAACTTAAGCAATTTGATTGGTTTAATATGCTATAATTGTTCCATCAAAAACATTTTATATACTTAGACTATAAGTAAAGATATACTGTTTGATTGTTCAATACTTTGTAAAAGATAATTTGTGATAAATTTATATGTGTCCTCTAATTATTTTCCTATTTCGGCGGGGGACATCAGCCTCACTGTTGGCTTGTTTAAAATGTTTTTTTAATCGAACCTGACAGGATATAGGTTGAAATATGAGAGAAAATGAGTAAATATTTGTTGATATAATGTAAAACATTCAGACTATTTAAAATACAGATGTGACGTCATCCTTTGATGTTGGCGTACCATTATTTCAAATAGTGTACGGGCAATGTGCCAAGCGTACGTTATTCATAATAGTTGTAATAATGTGCCCGAGTGACGTATTTCATTGAAATGCACGTGCTGGAAAGTGTCTGTATTTTAAGAGGTTTAATCGTCTCGTGCAAGACATTGCGTAATATATCGATATTGCCCTCGTGCTATCGCACTCGTACAATACCAATATATTACTTAATGTCTTGCACTCGACCATTAAAACACACTTAACTTAACAAACTAAATAAATCAAATAATTATAAATACACTCCTTTCAACCCATTCATTAAATTAATTAGGTTAATCGTGTGGGTGGTAATCATAGTAAATAGACTATATATCATTTACATACGCTGTATAGTAAACTACGTTCTTATATCACTACAAAGTCCGTCAGATGCATGTTTTCTTTTGTCTTTATTAGTACAAACTCGCTCGAATTCAAGTTATTATTTTCATCAGTACAGAGGTGGCCGAATGCAAGTTATTATTTTCAGAGGTAGTTTTATTTTATCAGTACAAAGTCGATTGAATTAGTAGACCAGTATTATGTTCAAATAACATTTAGACCCTTGAGAGTATTACCACAGGCGCATACCGGAAAACTACAGGAAATCACCATGTTATACTAAATACCGGAAAACACTAAATAAGGTAAACACCATTAGTACCGGAAAACACATAAATAGGTAACCCAGAGCCTGGTCCACTGTGCGCGGGGGCGTTAGTGTTAGGTTTTACGGTGTTTTCCAGAGGATCGGGTCCTCTGTGTGCTCGGGATTGGGGTTAGTTTTTTCCGGTATTTTCCAGAGGATCAGGCCCAGGGTTGCCTATTTAGGTTGTTTTCCGGTATTTGTGTGTTTTCCGGTATTCAGTATAACATGGTGGTAGTTTTCCCTTGTTTTCCGGTTGTTTCCGGTGTTTTATATGTTTTCCGGTATATAGTATGGCCCATTCTGAAAGTGAATCGGTTTCAGACGAGTTAGAAATTGGATACAGACCAGGTATTTGATAATCTCGTTTCCGAACACGGACGTAACAGACTTTAGACATTATACTTAGTTATATAGCTTGATGTTATATTTGACATATGTTCCACGTTACAGGCGGAATGTTTGCTACACGAGGAACTGTCAGATAGGACCTTAGCATCTACTGTGATATAGAAGATAGACATCAACCATAATACAAGAATATTGCTTTGACAATATCACGATTAAAGGAACCATCCCGATTTTAGCAGAGTCTAATAGAAATAAAATTTTAACGCCAATGATGTATTTTCTCAAAATTTCAGCTCAAAATATTGAGTTGTTTGAACGCGAACGTCAAAACCGCTTATCCGGACACGTAACCCTTTCAAGATTTCGGGTCAATTTTTTTGTTAGGTGGCATGATAATCTATTACCACTCCTTTATCGGTCAAAAACAGTGCATTTACCCACGTGCTGTACTTGTTAACGAAAGGCAAATTTCACCTACACATTATTTTCAGACACTGTATAATTCAGCTTAGCATACCGGTCTCCATTTCCAGATGAAGACTGGCGGGATAAAGTCATTTGAAAACGTATCATGTATATTGAGTCAGTTGTTCGGACCTAAGATAGATGATTTTAAGGGATTTTAACACAAAATAAAGCAGTTTTATTTTGTAAAATATAATCGAGATTGGCCCTTTAACTTGTCCGCAGAGGATGCCGACTGTTTATAAATTTTCAATTTATCACATCTTGATGAATACTGAACGGAATTATACAATTTTTGGGCTGATATTCCTTTTATAAACCCAACTTTCCAATATTATTACAGTTTGCGAGGTATTAAACATCCATCAAATCAGATGTCAATTTCGCACATTTTCGTTTGATGTGACTTTGCAAAAATCAAAACAAAAACGAAATTGTAATTTATTTATAATTAAACTGTAATATTATGCTCCGTGTTGGTTATTTCTCCCATTCTTTCATTATAGGGGATTACTACAGTTTTTGTCTTGTACCAAATGATAACAAATCAAACCGTAGTTATCATAACAAATTAATACCAACTGGTATTTATTTTCATATTTCAGATAAACGTTTATTTATATTGAACAAATAATGGAAGCAGCGTGTTTTAAAACTTTTCTAGATTAATAAGATAAAACCCCGTTGAATCTGTGATGTTTTTAGCGATTGTCTTACAGATAATTGATTGGTTTGACGTCAGTAAAAACTTGACATGCGATTGAAATATTTAAAAAAGCGACGGTTTTTGATAGAAATATCTTTAGACCATTCAGACGTCCGTCGGTTTCATATTCCATTCTAAATGTGAATGTTTAAAATCCATATAACCGGGTGGGCAACACAGTATTTATAAATTACACTTTGTAACCTTTACATCGGCGTCCTTGTGTAAACAATCCTTGGCTGTTGGAGTTCGAAAAAGCAGACGGAAACGCCACTGTCTGAACACGCAACCACAGACATGAAAATTGTCATATTTTAGATTCAAAATAACCCAAGTGTTAAGTTGAGGAGACTTTTAACCTCGTTTTGTACTTGAAAACTAAGTTTATTTTCTGTCGTGGTTATACTCAGTATTATATTTAATATTCGAAACTAAATCAGTATTAACTAGTTTCTCTGTTTTCACCAGAGAACTATTTTATAACAGCCGAGAGTTAATTTATCATGTTTCGTTGGTTTATACAACCTTCTGTAATGGATAACCAAACTTTAAATTAGTATTAATCATTGATTTGTCGTATTTCTTTTTATTAATTTGTGTATCTTTTATTTAATACCAGAAACTGTTGGCTGTACGCTCTCTCTCTCTCTGATGTAATGTAGTGTGGGTCTATCGATCTGATGTATGTAGTGTGGGTCTACTGGTCTAATGTATGTAGTATGGGTCTACCGATCGAATGTATGTAGTATGGGTCTACCGATCTGATGTATGTAGTGTGAGTCTACCGATCGGATGTATGTAGTGTGGGTCTACTGATCGGATGTATGTAGTGTGGGTCTACCGTTCGGATGTATGTAGTGTGGGTCTACCGTTCGGATGTATGTAGTGTGGGTCTACTGATCGGATGTATGTAGTGTGGGTCTACTGATCGGATGTATGTAGTGTGGGTCTACCGTTCGGATGTATGTAGTGTGGGTCTACCGTTCGGATGTATGTAGTAGGGGTCTACCGATCGAATGTATGTGGTGTGGGTCTACTGATGTGACGTGTATGGTATGACTCTGATTTGGCGAAGAAATAGTTATATTTCTTCTGATCGGATGAAAGAGTGTAGCGTGGTTATGATTTCTTTTACTCCACTAATGTCCATTGTTCGTGAGGTTTAGGCACACTTTGATTTTAGATATGGACTATCATATGACCAGTACATTAGCAATAAGTAATATAAAACTATAATGGTTAGCAGCGGATGTTACATTGTAGTTTTACAATTTCTAATGGAATCTATTAACGTTAAGAGATAATGTTCTTTCTCGAATTGAATTTGACAAAAGTCCAGGTTCGACTACTGTTTGTATTAGAAACTACATAACTGTATAATACAATAACCAATACAATAACCATGACTTTGCACTAATGGGAGAAAAGTGATTTTATTGGAAACATTTTAGAATTTGTATCCTTTATGTTTGATTGAGGTATTGGAGTAAGGAATAAGAATCAGCCATACGGCCGCTATCCGAGCAAAATCTCCCTTACAGCATGACGTGTGGCCTGCTTCATTAGCCTCAGTTGGCACAGAAATATAAACCCCCATTTTTGTGTGCCTATATGAGTTTAAATCATGAAAGAAATGTTTTATTAGATATGATAGCTACACTGAACAAACTAAATATAAGTTTTGTTTACAGACATCATTTTACTTCTAAACGGGAGGATTCATTATGCAAAAATAATATGTCATTCTCCAACTTTGAAATATTTATAATGTGGGCCTATATAGATCTATGTAAATGGTTCTTTTATATACACGCCATACCAGTGTGTACACAGGAGCTTGTATTTTCTTTTTGTCCCATCTAGCCAACTAAACACTGTTCTTGCCAGACCCTCCGTCCTGCACAACCGATACAAAATCCCGGGAAACTTTCTTGACCAACGCTAGGATCATTGTGAATAATACCAATATTGACATGGACACGGCCCCTTCCTGCCCCTTCTACCACTGTTCTGGAAAAGCGACAATCCGACATCACAACATTTTATCCGATAATTCATTTTACACGACATTACGACAATTTTAATGTCGTGATGTTGGGTAAAAATGTCGTATTGTCGAGTTAAAATGTCGCAATGTTGAGTTGTCGGCTTGTGATGATACCACTCTGATCAGAATGCATTAATTTACTATAAGTGCTTTGATGCATTGTATTTCATATGTTGAGTTATCCCATCCCTTTTACTTTCATTAATAATAATATTTTTATACGATAGACTTATATTTTCAATATTGAACAAAATATATATGATGGTATTGCCAGTACCATAAATTATTGAAATCAAATGGTGTTAAAG
Source organism: Patella depressa (assembly GCA_948474765.1). Taxonomy (NCBI): domain Eukaryota; kingdom Metazoa; phylum Mollusca; class Gastropoda; family Patellidae; genus Patella; species Patella depressa. The sequence continues at coordinate 50,410,781 of OX419722.1, read as the reverse complement.
TCAAGAAAGGAATGCTATTAAACCTTATAGTATAATAGGAATGGTTCTTTTACGTGCGCACGTTTTTTTTCGTCCCATTCAAACGACTATACACTGCTCCTCACCAGGCCTTCCATCCTGCACCACTGACCCGTGCACAGTTATCGATTTTCCAGCCGGCTTTCCTACTTTATTTCTTTCTCTCTTTTATCGAAATGGAAATACAAATTTTGTCATGAAGTTAAGACAAAAACTGGTGGAAATAAAGCCCGCGAACACAAAATATTATGAATCTGAAAATGATCAATAATGATCAGTTATTTTCTTTAATCATGCATCTTGACAGTCAACAACAAGATTAACGCGGCCATTAATCTTATTTTAACAAGCAGGAATTTATAGGAATCTCACAGGAATATAGAACTACCAAGTGACTAAAGCTTGACTCTAATCACTCATATTAACAAATCAAGACCCATTCACACGTCCAAAAACCAAATTATTCTGACAGAACCACTTTCTGTTCAGATAAATAAACATCGTAGTCAATAATAACTTGAACAAGATTTATTAAGGAATTGGTAAATCATTTTTCAGGACCAGTAAATACTTTCATCGCGATTAGACTTATCACATAGGCTCATAATATATGCATAAAGCAGACAGCAGTCCCTAAAAATAGTATGAATTATCGTTTTGTACTAACCTCGGTACTGATTACAAACCATAAAGTATAGACCAAAGTTTGAGTAATTCGTTTGTGCGTCGATAGGTCATAAGTTTCCACCGTCACCACAGATTTGACACCCCCGAATCGACTTGATGTGTGTTGGCCTGTGACGTCATTTTTTTATTCGTCAGTATGAATTATGCCTTATTTTAAAATACAATTTTTCATCATGAACTTTTATGAAATATATCCCCTTTTTATACCCAAAATGTTACTTATATTATAATAAGGTGAGTTTCCCCTTTTCGTCCAACTTTTCCCCGAACGTCATAAAGGCTATACAATCTTTTTTCGAGAGAAGCTCCATGGGTGTATTCAACCTCTGCACGTTCGGAATAACAAATTGATATTTGGGTTTTTCTCCTACTTTCATAATTTTATAAAATTCTCGGGTGATTCGACGGAGCTCACACCAAACGTGACATTGTTTCGGCATCTTGGACCCATCCTGGTTAAACACGCTTCTCCCATTTTACAGTGTCACTGATGTTGTCTGTATGAAGGTATTAAAACGGACCAGATTCAATGCATAATAATGAACGTGGGTCTAATCTCGTTTATCTAATGATAGACCTCATTGGATTTTTATCTCTGGATGTAGTTTTGAATATTGTATGTAATAAAATAGTCGGTGTGCATTGAACAAGGTTATACGCCGGACACCCAGCGTGATAAATTCTATTTTCATTGTCATTGAACCCAGATAACCGCGGGCCTTGGGCAATGGGTTACAATACCCATTGGTAAATCCGGACCGGTGTCGGATTATTCATATATTCTTCGGTCATGCCGAGGCCGCTCAGTTGCAACATTGAATTCATTGATACAACTGCTTTGATTGATAAATCTTCGCTGAGACAGCTCTCTTAATTTGTTTTCCACTCTTGTAAAATAATTTATTCAGCTGTTAGTAAATGAGACGAAATAGATACAATATAATAACAAGTTATTATTAGGCTAACGACTCTACCAAACACTAGTTTCATCTCTTAAACTCGCTTCACTCGTACCCAATACCGATCATAGGAAAATATAGTGTCTACACTTCTGTCTGTAGGAAGTCAATTTGTCAGATTTATAACCAAGGATATTATCTGGAAACACTCAAGCACACGTCTTCATTCCCGCCCTTCTAATCGATCATCAATATGCATAGCACGTGTTATAAGGCTGATCAGTAATAATGACTAACAAGAATAAGATACGAGGTGATCTATGTGTATCTTCTTAGAGATGAACTCTTGTTCTAGACCAAATCATCGCTGAATAAATCATCGTTACTACCCTTTTAGAACTCTGCAAATTATAACCTCAAATATATGGTTGGCATTATAACCACAGACACCATGTCGGTTTCAGTTATTGTTATCCACAGGTATACTTTTACCTGTCTGGAAACATCTGATCCCATCACAACCACAAAATAGCTTTAAAAAGATAAACTTATTCTGCTTTCATCATGCACCGGCAGATGCACCATCGGATGCACCTTCAGGTGCATAGATGACCCTATTGAAAGGTTTCAGAAAAAAACTGAAGAAAGTCATCGAAAACACCAGATAAAGATCCTGAAATTTAAAAAAATAACCCTTAAAAACCTCTCAAAACTTATTCATTAGAACAGTGGCGGATAGAGAGGGGTGCGGATTGGGAGGGTACGGACAGGGAGGGTGGTGGGCGGCAGGCTTGCACGGACATCCATTTCAGGAAGCCATCCTATCAAAGAGTGAAATAAACATTACGTTTCTTATATTGAAATTATCAGTGTTAACTTCGTTTTACAATTCTGCCTGATTTGAATATAATGGGTTTTTTTTTCATATCCAACCTCTGCATGCTGCTGTATTAGAACTCACTTTTTGTTGTGATTAACAGTATTTAGACTAGAATGATCTCGTATTTAAGCTTGACACCCGAGAAGTTAATAGGAATTAGATATGTGATATATCGATAGAAAATACAACCAGAGATCGGTTTAGTTAAAATAATATTTACTTTTACCGTAAACAATATTTCCCATTTGTAAACATTAATTCCCGATTTAAAACCATTTTATAGAAAACAGAAAACTATTGTATTCTTTATGCGTGACTGGTAATCATTTCTTCTTTTGTAGATCAGATTATCATGATTGAAATATGTCATGACCTGGGGGTAAGAATTACATTTTGGTTAAATAACATGACAACTAAACGATAATGCACTACCATTTGGAAAATTTAAAGTTTAAACAAATTTTCACACACAGAAATAATTTGTTATTTTTACGGCTACATTTGTAAGGTAACAGTAATGACCTGTTGCAAATTATTCACGCGAAAACATTTAAAGCGACACAATGAAGAAAAAAGAAATATTTTACATTAAATACAACAAAATTATTAAATCAAAACTGTGCACATATCTAATCTACAAAATCAGGGGCGTAGCCGTGAAATATATATTGGAGGGGGGGGGGGGGGTCCGCAGCGGGGGACTCTACCCCCATAAATTTTGTTTAAAGTCTCAGTCTTCTGTAAACATTGTTTGGCATACATGTATATTACGGGGTTAAGTTAAAACATCACACCAATACAACGTTTATCATATTTACAGTCAGCGGCACCGGTCTTCCCCGAGAGGCAAAGAAGCGTGGCTTACCCTCACCTAAGAAAATTTTTGAATATTTGACGGCTGCAAACACTTTTTCCTGCAATTTCAGCCCATGAACAAAGCAATTTTAAAGTCTAATATAGCCTAATTAAGGTGGCTTGCTGACTCGAATTCCAATCAATCCTTTACACCCACGAAGACGGGGCCATTGGGAGAAAATTTTGAGAATGTAACTGCAACTAACGCGATTTCCTGCTATTCCAGTCTGTAGCCTGTGAATACAGCAACTTCAATTTGGTCCAATATTGCCTACCTGGCTGCCCCGAATTCCAAACAACCAATCAATCGTCGTGGGCTATGGGAGCCTCACCCTCCCGGAGAAAATTTTGAAAATTTAACCACCGCAAATGCGCTTTCTGCTATTCTAGCCTGTGTGAGCAACTCCAAAATTATCCAATGGTTTTGTAACCGAAATCCCACTCTGAATTCCAACCATCCAATCACACTGTTGCAGTTGCATTCACAAGTAATAATGGATGCCCGAAAAATGTCACACAAAGTAGAGTGTCCCCGACAAAATGTTGTAATCAATAGTCAACTCATTCAATTAAAAGATAAGTGAAATTAGTGTATTTTAGGACTCGATGACAATTAGGGAAGCAAAAATAGAAATGCCCGAAGCAGGTTTACGGGCTGCGGCCAGTTTTCTTCGCGGGGCGTAGAAGCGGAGCTGACTTTGTATAGACCCCCCAAGAAAATTTTGGAATATTTGATGGCCGCAAACGCGTTTTACTGCTATTCCAGTCCTAAAATTAGTGTTTTATTAGATTTCGGGCACTTTATTTTGCCAATTTTTTTTTTGGGGGGGGGTCCAAGTATATTCACCCCCCAGGAAAACAATAGGGGGGGCGACCCCCCATGTGTGACGCACATGTACAAAATAATGGTAACGTGAAATTTATCGAAACACATACAAATGGCTATCGATAAAATTAGAATTTCAAATGACAAGTTACGCTACCTCGTGTACAATGTTCGTCATAAGTTATTTTATGGGAGTGTAGTAGGCGGAGATACATGTATAAAATTATGGAAATAGGAATTTATTTTGGGTGCAAGGGTTGATGAATAGTTAAATACCACACGTATTTTACGAAGATTATACCGCTCTGTTGATCGTCACGTGTAATGGTAATATCGTGATCACTTGCTGAATAAAACAGCCCTCGTTTCGTTATTATATGTCAAAGAAATGTCAGCGATCTTCGGCTTATGTCCTGTATACTGGAGGAATCATCACGATGACTTTTTGAACGGGGTCTTTTCATGTCACGTATCCTCGCGTTAATAACTGGAATTGATCGTCTAAAACAGGGATATCTGCACTTTACCAAATAAAGAGTTATTTGTTTCAACTCGACGTTTTTTAATGGCGTTCTGTATCGCGATTGAATTGAGAATTAATTCCCAGAAAATGTTACCTTTATCTTTCAAATCAGGAGGGTGGGTGGGGTGGGTAGCCGAATTGTTAATACTTGTGCGTTTGATCACATGGTTTGTCAGTGAGTCAGATGGTGTAGTTTCGATTCCCCGTACTGCTAAAGAAGCCCGACGGGGTAGCGCATTATTGAAATGAAATTAAAATTGAACCATATGTTACTCCCGAAATGAGGTTACCCCCCCCCCGCGCTCTCTCTCTCAAATTTGATTTATAAGTATATGTTTATTTGTTATGGAAGTATCTAATATGGAAGTGGGTTTGTGTACAGTAATAGCCATAGAACGATGTGTTTTAATGGAAATTAACTGTTTGCTTGAATGTTCTTTGCTAATACTGATTTGGCTGCTAATAAACAAGTCATTTTGTTTGAGGTTGTAATCAGCATGGAGAAATATAATATTGTCCTTCTCTTTCTAAAAAGATATGGCAATGATCTTTCTGCTCCAAAGGGTATTATTTTGATTGGTTCTCGCCACCGCTGAGAAAAAAAATTAAACAAATTTATTAACTTAAATGCATCAAGGATTTACGTTTGGGCCAATATACACGTGGTTCTATTGAAAGATGTGTTAGTTATATTTGAAACAGAATCCGTGGAGACTTTGTATGATACCGTAGAAGTGGCTCCACTTCTATTTCTTTACCCCGAATAAAAGTATATGGCAACATTAACCGGTTACCCGTTAATACCTACTCACAGTATCAGCCAAGAAATCAACACACAACGTTAAAGAGACTATTCACCAGGGCTAATCTAATTTCATCCAATGATTATTGGAAAAGTCACAAAACGAACAACTTTCTTCACTTCTACTGAAGATGATAATAAAAAATAGCAGAGATTGTGATCAATAATAAGTTCTACGTTTGATAGGAGCTACACGTAAAATATGTAGAGTAACAACCAGAATATCCCGTGGTCGAACCCGGTCAAAGGCCGACAAGAAACACCGGGAAAGTTTGTATGCCTTATGGATCAGACGAAAATCCGATGAGATGTGCAGATATTGGTATTGCATGTACAAGCCCCCCCCCCTCTCACGTAGCACAACTGAAATAAAAATAATCGCATGTTGGTATCAACACGAGCGAAGAATTGTGTTGATGAGACGCTAGCCCACCTTCCATTCACGTTATCTTCTATAGTACATCTAAGTGCTCACCAATATGTACACCTCTGGTTTTCGTTCAATTCGAACGACTGAGAATAATTTCTCTTTCAGTCCCAACGTGAATGTACAGCTTTTATTTAACGATTGTGTTGCGGACGAATACATTAACAAAATCCTGGATTAACATAGACGTTATATAAATCTATCGCATCATCTATATAGTATTCTGGAAGCTCATCTGATTGATGGAGACGCGAGGTGAATTAATATCTATTTAATCATACAGCAAGCATCTATTCCTATCTAGCCCTATGGGTTAAAGGTGCGCTAGATCCCTAACTCAGTATTGTCCCTAATATTCGAAATAAAAACACGAACTGGAATTCAATATTGGTCCATTTTAATCAGTATTGATGTTGGTATCTGGCCACGAAACTATCCAATATTTAAGACACAATAACCATTTTAAAACCAGTACACGCGTCGTGTCCCCTAAGGTTTCGGACGCCGTTTGCAATGAAAAAGACAGGCATATCCCACAAGACAATGCGGAAGTTATTATTGGCCGATTCACAAACGACAATAAATAATATTTAAAAAACGCGTAGAATGGACTTAGTAGACGCAAACGGTGGCCATTTAATTGGTTGTAAATTACATTATGTTTTTTTTAAATGAATATAAATCACTTTGTATATTTTAATTTATGATTTTAGACCCGATCCCCTCCATTTTAAGGTTACGAAGATTAAAGTCACGAGCCCTTTAAACCCAATTTCCTAACTAGCTTTATCACCATTCCGTAACAAGATATGTTAATTTACTGGCAACTTGCTGTCTGTTCAAATATCATAACAAATATAGATCTTATAAATATATTCCACGTGTGCGTGAATAAAGATCTTATAATGTCCTCATATCGGAATGATATCTCGCAACTGCTCTACTACAGTTTGGTCATTGAGAGTACTATTGATCACCAAGGGTCAGCTGGAACGGAAATCATTTCTATTAATCATGGGATTTCTGACAATTCCAACTGACACGTGTCCACTTGATTTTATCTTATTCTTATATTGATATAAGTACAGATAGGTGATGATGAAGATATTATATTGTTACTTGGCAATCACAGGAACTCGGTTATCTACGTACAGTGTGTTTAAACAGGTAGTTTGACTATAAATTGACATCGGATTGTGACATGATAAATCTTTATCTGTGACCACAGCGAAGAGCTTTCGTTAATTGAACGATTATGTGTTTTGTGTTGCACAAATAACCACTGGCAGTGATATAGGTGCATACACAAGCTCGTTACCAGGGTGTCGACCCACACATATCTATTAAAGTTTACTTGGTATAAATTAACAGTTTAATTAGTACACTCACTCCCTGTTGGTTGAAACAGGTAAACAAGTAAACAAACTGATATATAGCTAAAGAGATATTAATATAAATGTAAGACTCAATTGAAAACAACTTTCGACAGCCTTTCCTCTAAGATAGCTGATAACAATGGCAGGATTATTTATCATTTAAACGAGAACGTGCCAATAATCAAGTAAATCGTATACTATATGTATATATAAGTTATATAAGTTTTTGGTATGGGAGAGTATAGATGGGCCGAATGGTGTCGGTACGGGAGAGTATAGATGGGCCGAATGGTGTCGGTACGGGAGAGTATAGATGGGCCGAATGGTGTCGGTACGGGAGAGTATAGATGGGCCGAATGGTGTCGGTACGGGAGAGTATAGATGGGCCGAATGGTGTCGGTATTCTGGTATATTTGTCATATCTTGGAGGCGCGGCAATGACCCATCCTGATGTTACTCAAATTACAACCGGAACTTTTACTATACTGTAGTTAAAGCAGAACTCCGGTTACAAAAATACCGAAATAATTTAACGGACATAGCGTACATCGACTGGGCGACTGAAAATAACGCAACTGATCGGTTGCAGTAGATATATCATAACTGATCGGTTGCAGTAGATATATCATAACTGATCGTTTGCAGTAGATATATCACAACTGATTGTTTGCAGTAGATATATGTATCACTGATGGGTCGCAGAAGATATATCACAGAGTAAAGATATATCGCACCGATGGGACTAATGAACACACACTCTTATTTCGAATCTTATCTGTCAATGGTTCTATTACGTGTACGCCAATGTGTACATGTGACCTCGGGGTTTTCTTCTATTCGAACGATTACACGTTGTTTCTTGTTTGCCCTCCGTTCTATACCACTGACAAGGTAAACCTATGTGCTTGAAAAGTCTATAAATCTACAATAAGAACAAATATTTAGCTATACTATTTCCACAAGTAATCAATGGCATGTTAAGACCTTTGCCCAGAGGATGAACGTCCTGATCTATGGTGTTGACAAATAAAACTAAAATCGAACATGTAGCACTTTGTTAGTACCCTTAAGAGCTAACTAAGAAGTTTACACCAGGAATCAGAATTCCTGTGTGGTAAGCCAATTTGTATCGTAAGCTCCACTTTATATTCATAGAAATCCTACTGCTCTACCTTGCACAAAGTCTTCTATTAAACCTCAATTTACGGCTTGGACAGGTCTTAATGGAATCTGAGGATAACACAAACCTTTTTAGAACAAATTACCAACTGGAAATAGTTTTGTTATTGATCCACTTCCGTGTTAAAAAGACAATCATCTTAGAAAGAAAAGTGTTGAAGGGTAAAGCTGTTACATTGATTGATGAATAAACAGTGCAAGCATGTCGACTGATAGAAATACACATTCTGCGGTTCGCCATTATAACGACATAAATATCTATTAAAACACAATTTATATGAGGGAACATAGGAACAACTACCAAATCTCTCCTGTAGTACTTACAGATTACTCTCCAAATGACGCTACTGGGCAGGCACGTTGAAATTCAGCACTTAAAATGATGTATCTCCTAACTTGATTGCAACACGACCAGCGGTTTTACTGCCTTTACGTTTCAAGTTTCTTTTCCAGTCTTTAAAGAAATTCATTTTCTTACAACGTTCGACATTACTTACAACTTGATTGAAATCGAACTGATTAAGTTTATGTTAATTGTTATAGCGCATAATGTTATAGCTCAATTTCGGAGAGGGTTTAACTCTGAAAGTGTTCTATATCATGGAAACATGGCATAATTATTATTGTGTAAATAAAATGGCACCCATTTGGGCTGTGACATTGTTGTCTTTAAGTAATTGCAACATGGTTTTCTGTTATAATCCAATCTATTTCATGTTTGTGACATGACAACATAATTTTGAGCTTCAGTATATCAATGTTGTATACAATACACCCCGGATTTACATTAATTCCAGTTGGATTGCATTATTAACCTTAATTATCTCTAGATACGCGACATGAAATATATTCCAACCATTATTTCGGGGATATGATTACAGTGCTCATATATAATGTCGAGAAAGACAGGTGGGTTTTTTTTAAATCACATTAACAATAAAGTTATTTGTTGTATAGTATCGCTGTACTTTCTATAGACAAACTAATGTTTATCACGTGACGGAGAAGGAAAGTTCAGTGACATAATATCTCAGCAAGAATTACGTAAAATTAACATCAGTATTCATCAATACTGTCATCTAATTCCTTACAAATCACTGCCTGAATAAATGTATAAATCTTATGACAACTATACCAAGATCAGCCAATGTAATAAAATAGCTTGGTGTAAAAATTACTTTTATTACATTATGGATACAGTCTCAACTTTTGGTGTAATAAGCCAAATATATAACAAAGGGGTTTCAGTTGCGACACTATAGTGTATTCCGTTGTACTTAACTACTTTATCGCAATAGGAGATCATTCTTTGTATTCTAGTAAATATAAGTTATTATTTAGTCTCACATTAATAATCAACACGTATTAATGTATTATCAAGACTTGATGCTATACTATTGATATAGTCCTGCACGTTGATAATTTTATAATGGATGAAACTCTTAATGATAAATAGAAATTTTTCTTCCCGGTGAAGCGAAAATATTGAAGGTATAGCTTTAAAGTATCCGATACTTTACATCCAGTCGCAGGTAAAGGAGCAATCGAAAGGTTTATATGAAGATAAGTGTTACCTTTGATGTTCCTAAATGGTTAACTGTAAGTCCCAGTTATGGTTATCGCTTGGTAATCGAGATAGGGTTTGATGTAGTCGATAAATGACTATTTGACATTTACAGATGTATAATTGATTACAGATACGAGAATGTGGTAGAGTTCTACAAGAGTTCTAACAGGGTTCTACCAGAATGAGGTTTACAGTTCTACACATTTCAAGTTTTAACAAATGTATTGTCTACATTTCAAACTAAACATTTTTTCTTGCTTGTGTTTCCTATCAATATATTTTTGTTTTTCAATTTAGAACTTGTTGATAGTTACTTAGAAATATGATAACATATGGTAATATTTAGAGAAACAAACAAAACCCAACATGAATTGTGTATATCTCAGAACTGTGTTATGAAGTAACATTGTGCGCTGTTCCAGAAAGATCTACAGCCCAAAGCCTTCGAGGTAGTTGGACTGGATATCAGAATCGGGATGTAGGGTTGGTAGTGGTCGTAAACCCCCGTTATTGACCGGCATGGGAACATCGCACAATGGCCTAAAACTTGGTCTAAAATAGTTCACTCAGGTAGCCTACAACCCGGAAACCGTTACCATGGGGAGCTTCCTACTAAACATAAAGCTCAAGGGCAAACAACCAACATTTTTGTTGTTACTGTCAGATTCAAGAAAGGGCCTCAAAATTGAGGGAGCAAACACGACGAGGTAGCAAATAATACTTATACCAAATGATTAAGCTTCAGAAACATTGTCAGTTGCATGACAGGTACAAAGACACGCCCTACATATGTTCGTCATTATTCTTCATTTTTTAATGTTTTTCTTCATGTGCAATTCATTCAAACGGACTACGAACGTATGGGGAATGGACGCAGCTATTGGTGCCAGCAAAACTATTAGCCATTTAATTGTTCTGCGGTTTTTTACTCCACGAAGATAAGATTGTTTTGTATGCTTCAGTCGATACATGCTCGTACAAGCCTGTTTGTAGATGATGTAGGCGTTCTGTCTTGAGTGGATATTCTTAGGTTCTCCGAACAATATTCAAGAATCCTATTAAATTACGTGGAGCTTGAAGGTTATTTACAACGATATAATATTTATCTTGGCGACATGAGATAAAGTCTAGCGTTGTTTGTGTTATGACTAGGAATATATTACGACAAATGTCAAAGAGTCGGCACCGTTCTATTATATATTTAAATATGTTGTGGGTTTAATTATGCGTATATATCAATATTATTTATATATTATTCCTACTTTACCCTCTAGACATAGCATATTACATGTTGATTCAAACTGACGTCTCAAGTTAATTGTCTATACCACGAAACTTTGATGGATTTTCTCTACTGCTTTCTGACAATTTTGAAATCGTCTTATTATTAGTTGTTAGATTAATGACAAATCTGGTCATATTATTGTTAGAGTGGATGCGTTAGAATTATTGTCTGAGTTCGTTACGGGTGTACATTTACATGTGATCATCAATCGTTAAAATGGTAATAATAGATACCGACGGACTAGTTTTCCTCGAGAGGCGAAGAAGGGTGGCTTACCTTGGATGAACCCCCTCCCCCGCCTTGGAATATTTGACGGCTGCAAACACCTTTTTCAGTCCGTGAACAAAGCAACTTCAAAGTGGTTTAATATAGCCCAATTAAGATGGCTGACTCGAATTCTAATCAATTGTTTACATACATCAAAATTTAACTGCCACAAACGCGTTTTCCTGCTATTCTAGCCTGTGAATACAGCAACTTCAATTTGGTCCAATATAGCCTACCCAGCTGACCAGAATTCCAAACAACCAACCAATCGTCGCGGGCTGTGGGGGCTTCACCCTCCCGGAGTAAATTTTGAAAATTTAACCACCGCAAATGCTTTTTCTGCTATTCTAGCCCGTGTACGCAACTCCAAAAGTATCCAATGGTTTTGTAATCGAAATCTCTCTGTGAATTCCAACCACCCAATCACACTGTTGCATTTGCTTTCACAAGTAGAGTGGCTCCAGACAAAATGTTTTAATCCATAGTCAACTCAATACAGATTCGTGGTATTCAATTAAAAGAAAAGTGAAATTTGTGTTTTATTAGGGCTCGATGACAGTTAGGGAAGCAAAGATAGAAATGCTCGAAGCATGTTTAAAGACAGTGGTGCCAGTTTTCTTCGTGAGGAGAAGAAGCGGAGCTGACCTTGTATGACCCCCAAGAAAATTCTGGAATATTTGCAACAAATGTAACCAACCTCAAAACTCTTGTATCCTTCCGTTTCAAAATTATGAATATTCACCAAAACCTGACAGAAAATATATTTTCAAGCCCTTTTCTTTGATTCTTTTCCAAAACGTCAACAAAAATCGCCATTCAAAAGAGGGAAAAGGAGAGGGGAGAGAAAGACTAAAAATAACGTTCGCCAAGTCAAGTAAGAGTTGCGGCCTTCCCCGTGCAGGCACAAGTTGGATTTGTTACGACATTGGCGCGCTTACAAATTTCATTATAGTTCCTTACAATTACCTTCAATGCAATCAATGCAGTTTGTCTTTATGTAAACTCGCCAAGGTTTCTAGAAATAAATGTCTTTCATCTCCGAATTTCCAAGAAATAGACCAATAGTGGCATTTGGGAGATATAAAAAGTTAAAATTTGATCATTTTGTAGCAAAAGGTAAAAGAATTAAAAAAAAAAAAATTCCAATAGTTTGAATATTTTTGATGTGACTTGTTTTTGCAGAACTCACATTTCGACAAAATTAAGAATGAATCTTAAAGTGTACAACAAAAGGCCACGGTCCCGAGCTGCAACCTAGTATACAAAACAGCACATGCATAACTTTACAGGGTCATCATTTTTGCAGTTATTATTTTTTTTTTTAGATTCTGTAGTATAATAAATTTGCAAAAATAAATGTGAAGCTTTGGAGAAAAGAATGTTGATGATATATGAACCTATAAAACCAAATGAGATGCAGGCCACCATTAAATTTCATCATCGCGGTCCACAAATTGTAGTTCGTCTATTTATAACTGTTCTCTAACTGTAGCAAAAATCATTCAACCCAGTTGGTACTAAACAGAGACGGAATTAACATTGAAGTCAATGAGGAAATTAATGGTGGTCTGCCACCATGGACATCGTGTTTTAGAGATACCTCCCTTAGAAATTGTTCATGATAATGTAAAAGACCGGACAATCTAGTCAACGACCTAGTTATTCTCAAATGTTGACAGGCTTGGCGGAAACATGTTTGTCTTGAACTGTTCCAAAATTAAAACCCATTCATTTCTTGGTGTAGATACCTGTAAGAACAATGAAGTGGTCCGTGTAATAGACAAATAGTAGTTGTGTTGTTTTGCGAACATATATATTGATATATTTGTAAAATTGGTGAGAGGCAGGTTGTCGAGATTGTGTTATTTAAGCTATTAATTAAGATTGATGTAAAAATGATAAAAGAGGTTACTATACAATATGATCGGACAGAAATTTATTTTTGACAGTTCTATATGATGAATGGTTATCAAAATGACTGAATACAATATTGGTTTATTAGAATGGAAACTGATTTGTTTTCTGTCAGGAAAGATTGATTTTTTTCTATGTGTGAATGTGGCTTTATTTGTTTATGAGTAATTACAGTCAGGCTTTAGTCACTTTGTAGTTGTATAGTCACTTGAGATTCCTATAAATGTCCGCTTCTTCTAACAAGCGGGGAAAGTAGATTAATCACCGCATTAGTCATATGTTTGGATATGAAAATAATTAAACCAAATGGGTCATTATCCGATCGTATGAATGTATTATTTTATTTATCCGCCGTTTTTTTTCTCAACAGTGTGTGGGAAAAATAATCAAAACAAACATTAAAGGCCCAATACCACGCTTGTTGTAACTGAATAATATGTCCCAATCTTTATTCTGGTCAACAAATTGTATTATTTTACAATATTCCAATTAATTGATGATACAAATTTCATCTTAACACACCTAATTTAAAAAAATGGAAAAATTCAACTACATGAGTTGAACAGGTTAACGTAAACCTTTTCAAATGTGACTTGGATTTTACAATATTTTCGAACCCCTGGGCAAGTAAAATAGGATGTAATGGATAATTTACACAACAAGTAGGACACTTAAAATCTAGTACTTAGAATAAGGCTATTATTTATTTTCTGAAGCTGCCATGCCAACAAGAGTGTTATTGTCCCTTTAAAGCAACAGAAATTGCTAATCGGTACACTTAAGCCATCGGCTTGCTTTGTCATGATGTCATGTTTCCGGGCAATGAATTTGAAGACCATTTATATATCATATTCAGATTTGTAACTTAACTATGAGTAACCAGAATCGTCCAAAATACTAGTAGTTCAGACCCTCACATTCAGGACCGTCCAAATACAATTAGTTCACACCCTCCATATGACGTAATCAGCCATGCAAGTGTTCAAAATGCAAAATAATAGAAGATCAGGGCCCGGTTGCTCAAAGCTCCGTTATCTTTTAGCGATTCGTTAACATGGAGTTAACGGATCTTTAACTTTAACAGATAGAAAGGTCGTTGCTGGAAGCCATGAATCCGTTAGCTAACAGATAATAAAGTTGACTTTCCAGCAACAGAAATTTAACGGACCGTTAACAAACGGCACGTTACCAAGATAACAATACGTTTTTACTCATGCAGACCAATATTTGAATTTTTAATTACTGGGCTTTATCCCCCTGCTTTTGTCCTTTCAAAATTGCCTTTACACATGAAGCCCAATAGGTGAATTTTTAATTAATCAAAATAATACCGAGATGAGGTTTGTTACCTATCTGTTAATGACGACACGTGTTGATGATTTGCTATATGACCAGATTGTATTTGTTTAGTTTGTAAACAAGGTAAATGAATTAAATGATTAATAATAAATAGCCATTAAGCCGACCGGATTCATTAGGTTTATTGGAGGTAATCATATTAAATTAAATATCGGAAATTAAATTATTAGCAAATCACTACCTTATGACAATAAAACGAGGTTGTATAAGTACGGTGTTCCATTTTGAACATAAAAAAATACTCACTATAATGTTTATACTGTCTTCGGTGCAGCCTGTCCATATTTATGGCACTGTGACGGGTTAATGACGACGGACATACGCCATACAGTATGCTATGAGGGGAAATGTCTGCCCTCTTTTCTATCGAATTCTAACGGTCACCCACTGGTTCTTTTATGTACGCGCTAACGGGTTTTTCGTTCCACCATTGTCAATCCCCTTTTTGATGGCTTTACCCTGCTCCACTGATAAGGGGGGGGGGGACACGCTTTAAATTCCCGAGGTACCCGAACCCTACTTTCTGCGCTACCTGACCCCAATCTGTAAACCATAGTAATGTTATCATAGTGTAAACGCCAACTTGTAAGGGTGATAGGCCTATGGCAGACAAATAATTCATAAACGACATTCGTCCATTTTTACACACTGTGCTTTCAAAAGGGAGGTCCATATTCCTGCAGCAATGGACCGGGAAATCCCCCTCTATCCATTGCTGTATTCAGACCGAACACTTGTGTCTTGTCTTGTCGTTCCGTCAAATCTCCCCTAACAACTGTAGACTGAAGGGAATTTTAGTGGCCGCTTAACGGGAGTCCCTTCTTTTACGAGAAATCTCAGTGTTTCTTAGTACTGATTTTACCCTTAGATGCATCGGGAGTAAACATAGATAAATTTGGCTGTCGCCGAAACTTGCTATTGGAATGAATATTCTTTGACTGTTACCTCCGATATAAATTCTAGGAACATGTCTGTTTCCATACAGTTTGTTGAAACGCAACACGTATCATTCATGGTAGTCCTTCTCTTTGATCTTGTATCTTCCTTAAAACTTCGAAAAATTGATTAAATGTATTAAAAGATGGTGAAAATATCGTTCTTCTGTTGTGTGGTCCAACATACGATAAAAAAGATGTCCTTCTTAATCTTGGGCGTTATGACACAGTGTAGCCGCGATTGACATTATATACCTTTATGTAAACATATGTAAAGCTCTGGTTAATCCCCGTTGATTTTGTTACGCTGTTATATTGGTTGTTGATCCGACTGTTGACCAGTTATATTTTGGGACAGAAATTTGTTGTGAGTCCGGCAGTGTTTGAGTAGGATTAGGTCTAATCAAAGGAAACACTGTTTTCGTCTGTGTTACTGACTTAGACTTAATAGCATGGTCAATTTAATCTACCCATATTGTTTAAAATTAACAATCTCTATTGGCTAAACGAGTTGGTTGCAATAAACCATTTATTATTGATATCTTTTTGGTCATACTGCTATCAAAAATATTACAATTTCATTAATTTACATAGAACAATATTTAGATAGACGAGAGTTTTTATTATAATATTCTACTCTAATTTTGGACATTATTAGATTTATTTATCACTTAAAACAACTAATTAGCTGGGTCTTATAATACAACATAAGCCTTATTATAAATGAAAACTGAATCCTTTATAAGAGAAATGAAATGTTGAGCCGATGGGTTGGGGTATAATAAGATTAACAGTGGTCGAGTATAGTCGAGATGAGCCTACAGCTAATCCGTCTGCTATAAACAACACATCCATACTAGACACAACTTGAGGCATCTACCTTCTATAGATATCAAACTTGTCAAGCTTGTTAGTATTGTTTGGTTCCAGGCAGGGATCGGGTCCTCTATTACAACAGCAAAGCTGAAGGAATCAAGGATACCACTTCTGGGGTCGTCATTGTTGCACTACAGCGGTCGAGGATGACGTATAGAAATATATAAATAGACCGTCAGACCGGCGTGACGTCCTTACTGTGTTGCTACGGTGACGGAAAATGGTGCCCGAGCGCGCCAAGATCGTAGTAAAAGCATGGTGGACACGCCATAAATCGTGCTGTGATTGCAAATAATCGCCGGGTCAAAGCGTTTGTTTTGAGCAACTTCAAAACAAACGCCAAGGGTCTGTGATCATTCCTGGACAGCTGTATATGAGCAAACGACTTTTCTTCAAGTTTGTAATTATTAGTACATTTTCTAGAGTTGTGTTCACGTTTGCCGGCAACCTTGTGCATATTCTGGTCGCCGTACGGTCGCGACAGCGCAGTAAGGATGCCAGCTCGGTCAGACAAGGGCATTAGGGAAGATCTAGCACGATGGTAACCAAATAAAGTGTGCGTAAACAGGCAGTGCCGGACTGGTGGACCGAAGCCCCACCTGTCAGATTATTGACCAAAGCCCACAAAGTACGCGCAAAAGGCGCGTCACGGACGCGCCTATGGCGCGCAAGCGTCCGAGGAGGACTAGTGGTGTTCTCCCCCCAGGAAAATTTTGAAGATTGACAACCGCAAACCCATTTCCAAGCATTTCAGACTAAAGCAGAAGAAGGCAAATTTCCTGATAAAATTAGACAACAGAATGACTATTTTTTTGTTGTTTGTCAGTCATTTTTAAAGTATCTTTTCTTTCTTCTGCCCTGTGTCCCGTCCTCTCCATCCCTCTTTCCCCTTCTCCTTTCTCTTTTCTTTCTTTCTCTTTTTCTTTTTTCTAGGCCCACTTTTTTTGAATGAGGATAGTTGGACATGTGGGCCCAGTCCGGCAATGTAAACAGGTAAACTTCAAAGATGTATATTATTAGGTCAGGTTGTTTTGAATTTGTAGAGTTTGAACCTTCATAAGACGTAACATGGGGGGGATAAGCGTTCAGTAATGGACATAGGCTTCACTCAAAATGGAAATCCAGTCAGAACAAGTGAGACAATCTGTGACATATAGTGAATATTGTCCAAACATCGTGTTATTATAGTCTATGTTTTAATCAGCTGTGTGTTTACAAGATATATCAGTGTTGGTTCATTCAAGTAAACGGTCGAGAAGTAGTCAGCTTATAGAAATGGGGTACAATAAGAACTTGTTGTTGATGGTAATAATTTTGCTGAACATGGCTTGGACACTAACTGACCGGGCAAACATCCAAAAATTGGTTCATATAAAAACGCTTCGAGAATCTTATGACTGATTTAATTTTGCTAATGACTTTACTTTACTTTCTTAACCTCAAATTCCATTGTTAATGTGGCCTTTAGGATGTAAAGGTATGGACATGATTCATATACCGTGTAAAATATTTGGTACCGTCACAAAAAATGTAACTTTAATGATAGTGAAACATTTTTCCACCGGCCGTTTAAGTGTATGATGCCAATTTCTTTCACGTGAAATAATAAAATATATTTCTTTGTTTAGCTATTATTAGCCAGTACGCTATAACAATGTCATTAGACATATTTTGAACTATATTAAACGTTATAAATAATATTCTAACGTATTAATGGTTACATATTAATTGTTTATATTGCACGTTCATCAGTTTGAACATCTGAGCTCTGTGACTGGATGATTCTTTAGAAATGAGATGCCCAATTATGAATAATTTGTTGTAAAGAAGGTGAGTAACACCGATTAATCTGAGGGTTTACCCATACAGCACAACATTTTCACTGTGCTGTTGTGCTGTATGGGTAAATTTGGGTGTTTTTTTAAATCTGGGTGCGATGGGTATTAAAATAAGACGTCCGCTACTTTATTTCAAACTGTTTGAAACCAATAACTTGAAAATCCGCTCCGTATCATCCAGTGGTATAAGTTCGAACATTACATTCATATCAGTTTATTCGAAACACGACAATTTTACTTCTAGTTTATATTCTCAATGACAAGTGAACAGTATCTACCTCGTATTATATTCTCAATGACAAGTGAACAATATCTACCTCGTATTGAATTTATTCACTAATATTATATTAACTTCTTACTAAAATCTCAATGATTTAACATTTCAAACTAAATACCTGATTTTCATAAAACTTCCCGAAAAAAACTTCTTATAAATATCTAATATAGATGCCATCTGTACGTATTTGATACTAGAACTAAACTATGTATATATCTTCATAATAACAGTCTCCAGCCTGTCATTTATATATATTGAATTATTTACGGTATGTCGTATCCATTATAATCTTTCCGTCCTAGGGAGCCACGCTGACTTGTTAACATGGACGTCCAGGATTCCGACTGGTGCAGAACGGAGTGCCTGGCACGGAACAGAAAATAGTCGTTCACAGATGGGACGAAAAACCGAGGTGTCATTTTTGTGTAAAAGAATGCTCGGCAGTTGGAATTAGAAACAGGATTGATCGTAATGCGCCACAAAGCATATCTGGATGGGATATAACTGTCGGACCTTAAACGGTTGAACCCCATATCAACTATCGGACCTTAAACGGTTAAACCCTAATTGATTTCGGTCCGTTCTATACGAAAAATCAACGTATATTGCCTTTTGGTTTAAATTATTTTCAAGCATTGGATTAAATTGTGTTTATTTATTTTTAGAGTATCCATTTCGGTACATTTTAAGGCAGTATATGACGTTAGTATTGGTAAAAGTTCATATTTTGTGTAAGGCCATGTTTATATGGTCTGACAGTGTAACAAATGGAAGCAGGTGTTTTGTCAGTTATTGATGTTGAAACCATTAAATCTATCAGATTATGATTAAATGCCTCCCTTCATTTCTTTTTCATGAATTGATAATTTTTTTTGTATGTGTGCATGATAAGAATGTTATTTCCGTGTACAAACTATAAATCAGTAATGACGGGTGATAGGTTTATCATTATTTATCTTCTAAACTTCAGACAATTGATATTTTTGCCTAACTTGATGGAACCTATTTCCTATTTCGCATTTGAAATCAATGTGCAAACTGTGCCTACCACTCTGACTAACTAAAGAATCCCTTCGTGGTGGCGGGACAGGGCCTTTAATGTTGTGTACCATGGAGATATTCAAAAATATGAGCCTGCGGTTTACATTACTTAATTCCGTCTCGAAATTCAACAAGCCCTTCATTTGCATATAGACATTGTCATCAAAAATTGATTACGTGCTTTGATATCTCGGTCAACACTTAGATTTTGATAATAAACCAATAGTAAATGCCACAGATATTCAATTAAAAACATCATTAAGGTTTTGCCTTAGAATTCGGGGCCTTTCGGATTTCCCCGTCGATAATTTCGCTATATGTGTCCATGTTTGCCCAAATTGATCAAGCTTCAAAAGAATCACGTTATTAAGAGTACTTCACGTCACTACAGTGACATACTGGAGCACGTGAGAGACCAAAAGGTAACTAAATTTCATATTACTTGTAATGTAAAATGCGGCGTTTGCTTTGTTAATTAACGTATTCAAAAATATGAGGCTGCGGTTTACATTAATTCTTTCGAATTAAATGCTCGTCTTCATAATTGAATTTGGCTACATTTGCCGAGAACAGTAAACCCTATTTACAAATCAGAACTTTGAACCAAATCTAAAGAAAGAAAACGGCTATATAGATTCTAGATATGTAATATACATTTAGTTCAATAGTTTAATCCTCCTCAACATTTCAGGTCTACAGGAGGAAACTTTGTCTTGGCCATTAGTAACCAATCGATTAAATCGATTTTACTGATGAATTTACAAACATTAAAGTAATAACTTTAAGATAGATTCTCACAAAAAGTATTTATCTGGTGGTTATTTCCTATAAAAGTATGGCAATTTTCGCATATATGGAAAGCAGACACCCAATCTTACTAGAAAAATACTGGATTCCTTGAAAACACACACATGGAGTACGCGCTGGACAAAAATGAGAGGGTGTCACTAATTGTCAGCCCAACAATTAAGGGCTGTCTGCACGAGTGACGCCAAAGGTTGCATGCGTAGATTGTCTGCTCTCTTTGCGTTAGGGGGCTCCTAATATATATTTTGATCGATTTGATGGTAAGCGGGCGTCGAAAAAGTGGGAGACTTAAACGTACAACAGTTGTTGAGATAAAAACCGAGGAAAAAGACGTGGACAGGGTTAATCCGAGAATTTACTTAGGCTTGGATATTTATGGTAAATGGACAGCGATTAAAAACAACACCGTCTTTTTTATGCAATGGATTCTCCTCTGACGCGGCACTCGTTCTAGTTATCCCGACCACCAAGTCACGTGACACAAATATGACTTCTTTTAATAGATTTTTTGATAGCTTGGGGTAATTCTTCGCGAATACAACGTTTTGAGAGTTGTTTGAAGCCAATTTTTGATAGATGAATTAATTTGAATATGGTTTTAGTCTAAATCTATCATCAAATCACACGGTTTATACACGGTATCTTTAATTCGCGGTTATTGCTAAGTTAATTTATTTGGAAACTAATAATATAGATTCTTTGCTGTGAAATTGAAAGTTTGAAAGGAAACCGAATCAAATGAGGGTCAAGATTCCAGTGTTAATAAAGGTGGGCTTATAATAATGAGATATATTCACAAATCAGTTCTTTGTTGTTGTGATCAGTTTCATTGTTATGATGAACACAAGATAAAGTAGTTCTCCAAGTTTAACAGTAGTTTTATTGCAATTGCTTTATGGTTTCTTGTTCATGTTTAATACCAAATATACGAGAACATTGGATTGTGGTTTTCTTATCAGACATTCCTACTTCCCCATGAATAAAGTTATAGATAATTCATTGAATCATAAAGTGACGCATGACTTTCAGTTCAGCGTATTTATGGTTAAAAGTTATGAGACTTGTTGTTCAACGATCGTTGAGTATTGGAAAAATAAATTCACTCAGGGATATAATATGATTTTATTAGGTTTGTGAGTTATATTGCGTGTATGTAATGAATATATATGTTGACGTGACAATATAGATCTTTATGTATATAAATCAGAACAGGTGTTTTATCGGAATGGTGTCTATCTCAGTATATATTTTATATATATATCTAGATATCATGAACTAACCCTTAAATGAGTGAGAACAATGTTTCTTTGCATTGTTAAATACTCCTACACGTAAGCGAATTATTGAAATAAAATTGAAGTTTGTTAGTTCCGAAATGACCTAGTTTGTGTCGGGTAGACGTTAAACACCGTTTCTCTCTCTATCTCTATCATAGACAGATGGTGGGCATTCATTATACGGTTACATCCATGTCAAGAGTCGATCTAGCCTGCACATTTTATGAACTTATGAATTACTATCTGCATACCAGCTGTAATAAAGTTAAATAATCCAAACAAAATTGTCCTTTTGTCATGTTCACTGCAACAACTTATTATTCTTTAACAGGAAATATTTTTTTTTAGTGTTAAAAACTTCTAGTAGAGTGTAAATAGTTCGTTATGTTTTTAGAGAAAGATATTAATCAATACTTCTCTAAATTGGTCAAATCAAAACAAAGATATATTGTGACAAATAATAAATCCATGAAGAAAAACAGATTGCTATAATTCGGGGGAAAGTCATGTTTGCTATTCCATAAATAGATAATCAATTGTGGCTGTTTCTATTTTCATTTTACGTATGTCAATAATGTTCTAAAAATACATTATAACGTCGTTTTGCGTCTACGGTCTCTAACCCACCGGCATTAATAATTCACATCAAATGTTTAATATGATACACGGACGCAACTGTTCTGTTTCTTTTAAATCTGATTTGGTACATTCGATTTTCTTCTTGGATCGTGTAAAACTGTTAAATGTTAACAATGTGTGAAATTTAATTACATGAAATCAATATTTATTATATCCTGTTATTACAGGGACAATATCAGCAAGCAATTATAATATATATGGAGAGGTTATTAGAGAGCCGCGGTGTCTCGGTGTATAGAGCGCTGGCACATAAACTAAATAGTTCCGAGTTCGATCCCAGTGTTAGTGACACAGGACGGAGGGACTGACAAAGAACAGCATCTAGTCGTTCGGACCGAACGTAAAACCAAGTGACCTTGTACACGTTTGCCTGCACGTAAAAGAACCCCTGACAGTTGGAATTTAATTCTTATTTCCGTCATAGCACACTGTATGGCGTAATTTTCATCATGGTTATGCACTAGATTCATATGGTGCAGAACTAGGACATTATGGGTTCGTTTACATTGTCAAATCTTTCGCGCAAAATTGACAAAAATTCTAAATTGTAGCCAACTGTCAGTTTATAGTAACTTAAAATCATAAGCGAGGACATTCTGACAATCACCATGTGAAACGATTAGGTCCACTGTTATCATCCAAATATCATCTACTATAAGATATATGTTGCGCATTTGGAATAAAAGCATTTGTAACTTTGTTCACATATATAATTTAATGTATAATTATTATAATATTATTGTGTGTATTTGAATATTCTATAGGTATTTATTAAAACACATTCTGTGGTTGATTTTCCCAGGAAGTCAGTATATCCGATAGGACTATTATTTAGCTTTCAGAAAAGAAAACTAAACGGAACAAGTCAGGTTATTTAATTAAATTGTCACGTGAGAAATTTATGTATATTCTAGAATAACGGGGTCGTACACGTGACCTTCATTCGAGGAATGTAACACATTCAAAATTGTTTTACAACTTGGAGTCTGGTCTATACCTTGTTGAAACCCGGTCTTCATTGAGCCAATCGGTACAGGAGTGGAGGACGTTAAACCCAATTTCATTTCATTCACAAACTTGAAACCTTCTACGGTCCAGGACTTTTGTTTTTCCATTTCGTCTATTTAAAAATAAGTAATGGGCTGACCTTTTATCAGAGTCCATCAACGTACACGATTCTTGTAAACATGTTTTATCATCGGCTGCCGAGTTATGTCAAAAGTTTATCTGTCGAATAAGACATGTAGAAATTACTACGCTCTGTACTAAAGCCAAATACTTATTGATCAATCTCATCAAATATGTCAAGAGAATCTGTCATTAATTTCACTCATTGCTGGTTTTCTAAATTTCACTTTATGGACAGATTAATCTTTGATCCTACTGGTTGACCGGATGTTTCGGTTCTAAATTAATTAATGGACTTTTATATTGATAAACAAGTGCCAAGAAATAGATGAGTAATCTGCAAGACAAACATCAACGTGGTTTTGTAATTTTGACCACGGAGTAGACTTCTTTGCCTCCCGGTAGTTCTTTTCATGGTATTTATACTTGGTAAAGATAGGGTTATTGGGTTAAAGAATTACTGGAAATTATCGCCCTGTTGACCAAGAGGTCACCACCGTCTCTGATTGGTGCAATCAGGGCAGACTAGTCGCAACTCCTGCCATTCCCTCTATTTTCAGTACCAATCAAGAAGCAATCAAGCAAAGTTCGCCTAATGTCGATAACATTAGGGAAACGAATACGAATGTCGCGGTTAGGTTGTCTAAAGCTCGTTACGCGTTAAAATATTACAGCTATAAAATGAAAGAGAAACACAGTAAATAACCCACAACTGAGATTATACCGAGAGATAATATTTTCAGGTACGATGATTATACATAGATTTGATATTTTCAGGTACGATTATACATATATTTTCAGGTACGATTATACATATAGGTTTGATATTTTCAGGTACGATTATACATATAGGTTTGATATTTGTAGGTGCAATTATACATATAGGTTTGATATTTACAGGTGCGATTATATCTAGATTTGATATTTGTAGGTGCAATTATACCTAGAGCTGATAGTTTATGTAAAATTGGCATGTTGTGTCTGTTATAGTTAGGAGATGATACCACGGAGTGTAATGTCCTAATAGATTAAAATACTACATCTATAAACAGCCCCTTATATAAACCAATAATCTTCGCATGATAAACAGGTCTCATGTTGTTTATATACACGTCTGTTACACGATCCACTAACAGATAAACATACCCCTCACAAAATACAACCACATAATCAAAATATTTCTTGTTTTTTGTCCACATCGTCAGATCAATTCTTTCTTCCTAAAATATTTTTATTCGCCCACATCGAAACCTACGCATTGGCCTTCAGATGATATCAACTGGGGATCAGCTCAGGTATGTTTATAATATTCCATCAACCATCTATCTGTAAGACGAGGGTAATGACTTTAGTCTCAATACGGATTAACCAATTGATAATTCTTAAATCGGTCTGATTTTTATTGTTTGATAATCGGGACTATATCAATAAGGCAGTATTAAATCATCGTCAATTATTAATTTTATGGGCAGTAAATCATAAAACGTAAACCAAAACGACTTCCTGCTATGGAGACCTGGGTGTATCATCGTTTTCCTCATTAGTGCTTGTCGTTCAATCGTCGGTGTACATTTCCGATTAAATATACATGTAGTAAGTGCAGGTGGATCGCACGACACAAAAATAAAACCCAGTGCAAACATGCGGACACGACACATAAACAACATAGACATTGTAAGCAATAAACGCAGCAAAAAGGATTATGCCGGAATACGTATCGTCATAGGTACATATTTAGACTTACATCAACAAAGCGAGCATTTGGGGAGTTTGATGGATGTACTAATACAATGATAGTACCCCAGTTGTTTTACATATATCGGGTAGTATTAATCAGTGGCTTGAAAAATAAATTGATAATATAATTAACCTATATTATCGTTGGCTAGGTGATGTTAACTGCTGTGAAATAATACCAATAAAACCACCCATTTTTACTTAATTTCGTCTCGAAATTCAACAAGTCCTTCATTTGCATATAGACATTTTCATCAAAAATTCATGGCGTGCTTTGATATCGCGGTCTACACTTAGATTTTAATAATAAACCAATAGGAAATGCCACTAATATTTAATTAAAAACATCATTAAGGTGTCGCCTTAGAATTCGGGCCTTTCGGATCCCCCGTCGATAATTTTGCTATTTATTTGTGCCCATGTTTGCCCAAATTAATCAAGCGGCATGTAGATCACATTATTAAGAGTACTTAATGCGGCGTTTAGTTTGTTAATTAATGTATTTTCATTTAGATATTGGATTCCCTGTGATTGTATATAGGCTACATTTCCAGTATTAGCCGATAAACAAAATAAATACGTTGTCTTTGGCCAATCCCACTTGGGGTTTCATAATAAACAGACCGATTATGCTGAAATCCCCGACATAACAAGAGACCTTATTTTAAAGATATTTCCAATTCTCTAGAATTAAAGATATTGTGTCTGTGCAGACATATCCAAAGCTAGTTAGTTTAGTAACAATGTCTGATTGGACTAGTCTCTCATCATTACTGTCTCTTCCTATACACATGTAATAGGAAAATAACACTTACACCACATCGGTTCTAAGGCTATTTTGGAATCCTTGCCGTCTATTTTTCACTGTGATTATTCAACACATCTGAAAAATAATATAAGATTATTTTCAAAAAGGATTTTACGTTTTAAAAACACACACAAATTCGTTGGAATTGGTCTGTCATTAGGGACCCTCGCTTACGCAGACCGAAGGTCACGTGTTCGAGGCTATGCTTGGCCAATATTTAAATTTTAGGAATGGAATGTTACCATAAATGAACATTTTGCAATAAATCAATTACGTGTTAATCGATTTTTTGTAATAATTGTTTATGTATGTTTTAACATAAAATACAAAAACTTTAGTGGTATCAATATTAACAGTTTAGTCTGTTAATTGAAGTACAGCAGGAATATTGGTTTAAGATACCATTCATTTCCTTAATTCAAAGTCTGTCGGGCAAGGGATTGTAATAATGAAGATACATTTGAAGCTTTATCAAAATTCATGATCTAAAAATAGTGTATAGTGTAGAAATCTGAGTGAAAGTGGGAGGATGACACTCGCTTTACATGAAACTACACCACCTTGTTGAAACACGTGGGATAGAGTTTGTAATAATGTCTATTAATATACAAGACGATCATGTTTTGTTTCAAGACAGTATTGTAATGAGTATACATATGATATATGTCAGGAAATAGATCAGTTTATGGATATAGTATTACCTATTGATATATAATACAAGCTATAGTTTATAATCTGACAGCGTGGCTGTTATTTCTACTTCCACGCATAGACGAACTTATTCAGAAGGAAAACAGCGGCATAGAAATATTATAAAGGTCTTGAAACACAGGTAATAATGTAATTTAATACATTTCGTGTAAATGTTCCTCCTGCACCGATGCCCATTTTCGCACAACAAGAACACAATAATACAAATAAAAAAGCATAGAAGATTTACTCACTGTTTGATGTTCAAAGCCAGATAGTTGACAAAATGTCATTTTCTAAAGTTTAGCTTTAATTTAAGAAATGTTGAATGTTGAGAGTAACCTAAATTAAACTCTTCTCATTAGTTTTTCACGCCTCAAAACTTGTGTAAAATACTATTATTTCTGTTTTGTTGATCATTAATGTTTCTCACCAACGTGGTGTAAACCATCGGTAATTATTGATAACAATACATAGTATAATTCTCCGTTGATAACTATGTACATAACACCATAACACCAATCGTGAGTTTATGGGGCTTTTAGATGTGTGCAATATGCCGTACAGGCCGTAGAATTTTATAGTTACATGGCGGTGGTCGATCTTAACCATGTTTGAAAATTGGGTTTTGAAAAATATACAACAACACGGGCGTGCAAAATGACCGATCGGCCAGATGCGATTTCGGTCATTTAACATAGCCCACAGTCATGACCGACAGAAACGGCCGACATGAAAGCCATGGATTGAGAACCATCTGTTTTTTTTTGTTCGTATTATTATTTTTTTTCTTTATCTTCCTTATTTGTGTGAAAAGTGGGCGATTTCGGTCATTTACCATAGCCCACAGTCATGACCGACAGAAACGGCCGACATTGAAGTCATGGATTGAGAACCACCTGTTTTTGTTCGGATTATTATATTTTTCTTTATCTTCCTTATTTGTGTGAAAAGTGGGCGATGGCTCGTAAATAAAGTAATTCCCAAAAATTTTCTATTTTTTGGACAACTATCGATATAGGTCATGTTCGTTAATTGTTTTGTTTTGTTTTGCCTTGTCACATTAACAAAAAGAACACATCAATGCAATAACGATTTTTTCCTCTTATAGAAATAATTATTATTCGATTTTCATAAATTTTGATGGCTAATGCAAATGGTCATTATATCCAGTCAATTAATAAGTTTTTATGTTCAAACCAATGTTCCTCGGTAATTAGTAATAATTTTTAGTTTGACATCAATTCAATAAACACTAAGAAGATATACGATAGTAGATGTATGAAAATAGTTCCTAATTTGACCCATCGCATCATACGACTTTTAATAAGACTTGGTCACTTGTAGATAGCGCCTACGGTTTCTAACGAACCTTTTTTTTTACGTAATCGATGCTGAGAATATTAGCCCCAACGACATTCTCTGTTCTCCACTCATCTTCTGCCAAATGTGGTCGTACATTGCATGGTTAATATTTTAGAAGACCTACATATTATTTTCTACAATAAAAACGTACCAGTATTTGACTATCTTGTCATATAAAGTTAAAATAAGTTTTTCTGATTTTAGCTAGGCTCATCTTTTAATATTCCTGTAAGCCTTTCAGTGTGATTAATTAAGATATTTAAATGACAAATTCTAATGACATAGAGAGTGACTTCATTTAAAGGTCATCAGCGAAACCCGTCATCGTTGCAGTGCAGTTATAGTGTTAGTTTTAGCTTTATTTAATAACACTCTGAACTAACAGTATACAATGGCCCGGTAGCTTATTTGGCGCTCTGGTTTTATAGCATTAATCAGAAATTTTCATGGCCATCAGCGAGCTCAGTTAATTTATATATATTACATCGGTAATAACTTGAGAGACTAGTAAGATATTAAACATTCCCGCCATTACTATGTACTCTTTTGACCTGCCCATAGCCACTGTTTAATCTACGATAAAGACGAAAAGATTAGCAACTAATCAAAAACAAATCCCTTCGTTTCCTCTAATCAAATAATGGCTTTACATCAATAGAATACATCCAACTTAATATCTTCACTGCCGTTTTCATACCAATGACGTATTATCCCTTTTATTTTTCATATCTCGTACCAACTAATAAAAAAAACACCGATCGGTGATTAAATAGAAAGGGGTTTAACGTCCTATTGTTCTGTTCAGACTGGGCTAATGACCACGGAAGGTGGGATGGCCGAATGGTTAGCGCTTGCGCTCTATAATAAGGCCTGTCCTCGAATCAACTGGCGTGGTTTCGATACCGGGATTGTACGTGACAAGGAGTAGGGGCGTCTGTCCAACCTCGTGGGTTTTCTCCGGGTCCCCCGCCCACACTGCTAAAAAACCCTAAATACAAGCGAATTATTTAGAGGTTAAACCTCGTTTCTCCGGTATCTATTTTTCTATTATATATATTATGTTATGTTAATAGTAAGTGCAGGGTGACTGCACCAGACATAATTTTCACAAAGATAAATACACCGACAAGACGTCATACTCAGAAACCACAAATAAACAAACAATTCAAAAAGAGTGAAATTTTAATTAAAATTGCGTGTGGGTTTTGAATGTCACACTTTGACATTCGGGCCCTATGAAGTATAATACAGTTTCGGCGACATACCATCCGAAATTGCATACCAAACCTCCTATGGTATGTGAAAGAATTCAACACGCTGTCGCAGAACATAACCCATTATTTGTTGACTCCATTCATGTTTAATTGAACCGTTTCATTCCTTTCATAGTTTGTGTCCCCACAGGTCATTCTAAAGGAATGAAGGCATATATGAAGAAATGTTCTAAGCCCATTAGTGTCAGGGAATTTGATTGGCTGTGTTGTAGTTATGGGTATTGAAAGGAGGATATACTGGATGGATTCAAGAGAGGTTTTAAGTGGGGCTTACCGTCGATCTTTAACCTTCTCTTCTATATACACGTCAACTAATGGCGTCATGACTGTCTATTTCAAGGTACCGTCTACATACAGTAGTGATAATGCCAGGCTAATTGAATCAAAGAAGTTCTCAATCCGCAAAATGTTCCAATTAAAAACAACCATTACATTGATACTAATTCTACAGCAGACCAAACAGCCTGGCAACAGCACACACCAAGATTTCATTTGGAATTTATTTTACTAAGCACAAAAACATGCCAACACAGCATCTTGCTCACTTATAAAATAACAACACCTTGTATGACTTGGAAATGGCCATTTATTTTATCTGAATAACATTTATACAAATGTATAAATGATTATTGAACTATTTCTAATACACTTTGATATACAATAACAGGCGCGGATCCAGAGGGGGGGTTTGGGGGGTCCAACCCCCCCCCCCCCCCCCTGCTCAGCTACATAAAAAAAAAATAATGCCTTGCATCAATGAAATTACATCACAAAGTGATCCTACATCAGTATAAAAATGATTTCTCTTTTTAAAAAGCTCAATTTGTATGTATGCCTATGTAATTTAGAGACGATGATGGCAGATTTCCGTAACAGAAACCTGGCAAACCCCCTCCTGCAAAAATTCCTGGATCCACCCCTGAATAAACATGTTAATAACAATACAAATTGCCTGATACTGTATTGATCAAAGATGGAGATAAATAAACGTTATACTTCTAAAACTTTACTCGGAAATAATGTTATAAGCAATGTCCTCCATCAAAACATTTTAAAATGTGAGTGAGTGTGTGTAGCGACTGAACGAAACATATCCTATCTTAAAGATGACTGATGTACGATTCAGATAATAGCTGATCGTTCTTCCTACAATATAGATAATATGATATATAACTGGTCGTTCTTTCTACAATATAGATAATTACTTTATTCGGAGCAAAGTTATATGTATTTGAAATTTTGACCAAAAGATAGCCGATTGTCAAGGACGTGTAAACTTGCTATGGTAATAAACGAAGTGTCGATTGTCAGTCTTTTTATTGGGTGATGTCCAATGGGTTATGTCCAATAGAATGACTGTAACAACCAACCTCGATTCATTACATGTCAATTTACTGCATAAAAAATTAATACTGATGGCACATTATCCGTCTCTCTTAATAACCATTTATTTTCCACTTATGTTTTGCCATATTAGCAACATGACCCATTGATGGCTTAATAGCAATAGCTATTCTTATTCGTTAATCTGGCGCCATTACGCTGATAATTTAGAACTAAGTGCCAGGATAATTTCAGGTGGGGTCCACAGTTAATATTGATAAAGAAATTCCAGCTTGATCTTGCAGGGCAGCAAATGTAAGCCTGGTGAATATTGGATAATAATAGTAATCAGTGGACTCATGGAACCGTTACCAATCTACTAGCAAACATTAATGGAATAAATTAACTCAGATCAGCGACAGACAGACCTAATTTCATACCAATATGTAAAGCTTACATACACCCGGCCACCGAGCATTTCATACATGAACGCATTTTCTGATGATACAACGACCATGCCTCGTTACTACACCAGACGTCATACATCAACGTACAATTTGATCCCTAATTCTGTTACGACATCCTTGGATAAAAAGCATCACTGTAACCAAATCACCGTACATCACGGCTTTCCATTACCCGTCTCTTTACATGTAAATCACAGCGACGAACAGAATAATATCTAGCTTAGTCACAAATCCCACAATTTGGAATAAACTGACGGAACCAAAATATTGTGCAGTTAATCGGATGCTTTATGAAAGTCACTTGGTAAAGAAAAGGGCTGCCTGTTTGACTCGTCTTTACGGTTTATCATCAGGACCACACTTAAATGAAATACGATTGTTTCAGGATTTTTATATAAAATTACACCTCTCTCTCTCTCTCTCTCTCTCTCTCTCTCCCTCTCCCTCTCCCTCTCTCTTAACCATCAAACCCTAGATGACACAACATGAGAGCAATTAGAAATTGTTGTATATGGTAACAGAAGCGGTAGCTGGAATATCACAGGATTTTAACATTGATGTAGTGGATCCTTGCAGAATAATAAACCCATGTATTATGTATTTTATGACGATCCTTATTACGCTAGTTTGTTCAGATATAAACTAAAGAATTCACATTCATTGTAGGATTTTTAGCAACAAAAGATTTGTATAAAGAAATCACAACCCTAGCCATAGTAGCTTTTATTTACATGTAGTTATATATATAAATATATATATATATGTATGGGATTATCTATATAGATATTGTATGTATATATATACATGTATATCGTAAAGCACGTACTATGACGTGTACAATCATATCGTATCGATTTTTATCATTCAGGTATACAGCTCCAATTTACATTTTCCACACATTATATTTCCGCGTATGAATACATGGAATATACCTATCATATGAAATATGAAAGAGGGTCGTGTGCAGTTAATTAGAAGTGTTAATGGATGTTACATAACGCTTCCAAGGCGTTAACCTTGTCAATGAACATTGGTAATAGATAGTAATAAGCTGTGACTGCACGCCACGCGTTCTCACATTTCGTGACGCTTTAAAAAGAAACGTCGACAATACGAGCGACTGAACCTACGAGTTCTATACACAAGCGAGATAGCTGGTTGTAAAAGCGTCTATCAGTAAATCGGTAGCGTCCAACTATTCACAAGGATTTGGTATTGAACAGAAGGAGACTAATAGTCGGACCTGCGTAGTGTAATATCTCCTGTGAGTATGCTATATAATAAATGTTCACTCACTGACTTCAATTAATACACCGTGCAACTCGCTGCTAGAGAGAAGGGTACCAGTAGAACTTTAATTAACAATAGGCCAATGCTTCCAGATATTTGTTGTTTTTTTCTCAGCCCGGGATATTTGTAACGGTTATAGCTATGTTTATGGATTGTTCGAGGTTGTAGTGCTAACGATATAGTTGTTCTCAAAAGGTTATTTATTTTGTCGGGACCGTGGTACGTTAGTTATGAGAGAAAGGTGGAAGAATATCTTTTATATCGAGTTCACACAATGAATAGCAAGCGACAGTAAGGAGGTATATTATTAAACACAAGATGACTGCCTGTAACCGTTGGATCGCGCTAAGTGCTTCTTTTTAAAACATCTTCTAACGCAAATAGGACATTAGACATCTGTGCCACTGTGATATTATTAATGGATGTGTAATTCTGATCAAGGGATAATGAATTCCAACAGAGTGTTTTTATAACGTTGTGTCGTGTAGCTGTTTCAGTTTAAAATCGCTAAGCGCCCATCCCTCCTTCCGTATAGATTACTATGTGTTGGAGATGTAATAGCCTAAAGTGATATTGGTAAAACTTTTTTATCTTTAAAAGGAAATAATTATAGTAGAGAAAAACTCGAGTTGGAAAAGAGGATTATATTGTTTTTTAATATGATGGGGTGTAGAAGTTTCTCAGTGATCTCTGTGTAGTGTTGTAGTTTTACTCATCCGATGCTTGGTAAAACGTACTGGATTATCCATATACATTGCCTGTGTTTTCTGGCACTAGGAGATGGTCACAGCTCCTTCAATAATTATTCCGAATCCCGCAAATGACTCCAATATCATTGCCAATATTACCAACATTTCAAACTACTCCATTTTCAATGGTTCTAGTGACAATCATGTGATTGAGATTCCCAGACCGATCACGGCACCGCTGGGCCCAGAGAACGCCAAGGAATTCCCCTTAGCCCTGGTCGTAGCCAGTGCCGTGGTGGCCGTGTCTATAGTAATATTTTTTTGTATCGCCTACTACTGGCATTCGTCACAATTGGACAAAAGGGCTCAAATGTTAGCTATACAGCAAGTGGCGGATGCTGAGTGCGGGTTGGCAACTCGGAGTCCAGAGCGGGAACGACCTATGATAGAAGAATCGCCGGGAAATGGTCACCCAGGTGGAGGCGGTATCGCCGCTGGTAGGAAAAACCGAGGTCGACGTGTATCTAGCCCAACAAACTCTGGTGGTAAACGTGGTTCCACCGTTACAGACAAAGATATTTTAACACATTACGCAGCAAGACGCCATTCAACATTCTTCATATAGTATTTGTTCTCAGAGTAATCATTATGTTTTTTTATAATTCGATTTAAGTTGCGCGATGAGTGTTAACTGTTATTACAAACCAAACATACCTACAAAACCAACCTGTGATATTTTAATGTCTTATAGTTAAATAATGTGGGCTATTCCATTCTTATTTCGTCTTCTCTTTTGTGTTATATCAAAATCTCTGTTTACAAAATCACGAAAATCTCTAAAATATGGAACATATAATAAACCTGGAAACGCACATGGATAGGATAGGATCACCTTAAACATGTTCTGGTTTAAGCTTTTTCTCCATGGAAATTATTAGTTTTTATGTTCAAGTGATGTTTTGTTTTGTTCTTTTAAAATGTAAGGGCTTGGAAGCCATGATGGTGTGTATGTGTTCTATATAGTCGTCAAATCGCCACTGTTTCGCATCTTCCATGTGTATGGATAAAGTGCGATAATGTTAACCTTTATCAATCATTCGTTTTACATGGTCAACACGTTTATCCATAAGGTGTTTGTGCGATGTACAATGTACATATAATTATATATATTTAATTATAAGAAGGAGAAATAAATCTACAATAATAAAGGTAAAGTTTTTTTCTTTCTTTCGTTTTATAGCCTCAATACACAACAGGTCAATCCCCATTTTAATTATTTAGATTGTTAAAACCAAACATAAGGTTGACAATTAAAACATAAAACCTAGGTAAGGTTTGGCATCTTGGCCTCGATGTTCGTGGATAGAACTGAATTATGGTTCAGCAATCAGCTAAGGCTTAAAGAGAAATCAGTAATTGGAATTTTATGTTATAGACTACAATATAATATTTCGATTTATGGCCTAAATTTTCACTGTTGTTCTGCATATCAAAAACATTTCAATGTAGCTTGAATTTGTGAATTTGGTCAACTGAGGCAAAACCTGATTTAACTACAGAAAGCAGCAATGACATTCGTTTAGTCAGGCTGCCCTGACTCACTAACATTGGTGCATATCAAACAACCCTTTGTAGTTGAATTCGACAAATAACAGTCGGAAATGCCACTGTTCGGGCCAAATGTCCCTCATAACACACTACATGGTGTACATCCGTCTTCTTGGACGAGGGCGTTAAACCCCATTTCATTTCGTTCGGAAGGATATTACAAAATAAGGCTCATAATATATTGGTTAGATATTCGGCATTGTCTCTCCCTTCAAAACGATGACATGGACAGTGTTTTTCTTTAGTCTGATGATGTCACCAAGATAAAAACCATTTAATCCTTGGACGGTATAAAGTCTTCTTAAAAAAAATAGTAATACTGTAAGTTAGACCATGCACAATAAAAACCAAATTGGTTCAAAATTTATTTAAATCGATTAATTGTAACTTAAAGGGCTAATCCCGATATTTTGAGAATAAAACTGCTTAATTTTTGTGTTTATATCGCTTAAAATCCTATACGGAAGGGCAAAGAAACTAACTCAGTATTTGTGATACGTTTTAAAATAAGTTAAACCCGTCAATCGTCTTCTGGAAAGGAAACAAGTGGCTCAAGCCGTAATGTGCGATGCCTGCGTAAAACCAGGCTTTTTTTTTTAAAAAAAAAACTAATATCTTTCGATATCAAGTACAGTACATGGAGTATTCACTATATAGACCTCTCAAAATACGGGAGTCGATTATCAGGTCATCAATGAAAAATAGACCCGAATTCTTTAAAGGGTTGCGTGTGCGGATAAGCAGTTTTAAAGTTCACGCCCAAACGACTCAACATTTTGGGTTGAAATTTTGAGACAAGGTAAATACACCTAATTTGGCGTTTAAATTTCATACGTACTTTAACACGGGATAGTCCCCTTAAGATATGGACATGTGAAGTTGACATTGCTTACTCTTGATTTTACATCGCCAACTTTATATATCTCCATCAAATAAAATACATGCAATAATAATTACGTCATCCTTTTTCTACAAGCCAGCCTATTTGTGCACGTTACCAAAAGTTTTACGTTAAACTCTATAGTACATGTTTGTGAGATATTTGGAATATTTGACGATACAATGTTCTGTGTAAATTAGATCAACACACGAGAATGTTTGTTTGTATGTGTGTTTCAAAAACAGTCATAATTTTTTTTTCTGAAAATGTTTTATGATTAAGTGGCCTGGTATTGAAAAATTTTATCTATAGAAGTATTCAATGAACTTACATTCAGGATTATTTTCCACAAAATCTGTTAAAAAAAAAAATGACTTCCCAAGAAACGATACAAACACCCATTTATCGGTTTTCAGCATCTGTTTTGTCTGAGAACTTTAAATTAGCATGACAGAAAAACAATTATCCAGCTAAACTTGTCTATATCACGAATTTAGTTTCCAATCAAACAGTTCCTCTTGCACAATTGATTTTTTTTTTGTTTTTACATTCCTTGCCAATAACAAAAAAAAAAACCAAGACAAGGAAGAGGAAAGTGCAGTTAGATTAGAGAGGTCAAATAACTATGTAACCGAATGCGTAAATAGAATGATATTAACCCCAGGCTCACCATGCCAGTGATCCAAAAGCTCAATATATTAATTATTCCTACATCATTGTTCATATTACACGTGTGTTTATTAGCTATTAATATTACAACAAGAGCCAAAACCAGTAAAATGCATAGAAATAACAACATTAGTGACGTTTCATTTGCTCCTTGGACCATACCATATAATGTAAAAACAACCGAGGACAAACACTTGCCAGAATTATACAAGATGAAGTTAATAAACGGATAGAGATATGTTCCCTCTTCAATAATAATAAAACAAATACCATCTGTTGTCTTAAACATATCTTCAATACAGAGTACAACAAAAACAATATGTTAGCTAATTTAACTTGGAAACCGAGATTTACCCTGTCAACTTTATAAAGACCGACAATTGAAATTTTTAAATGTATGACGTAAATCGTTTTCTATTTTAAGAACTGATTGAATTTGTGAATATTGTCTGTAAGAATTAGATACCCACAACGTAGACATTATAATTATTAATATCTAACTACACACTAGGTAATGTTCCATTGAATTTACAGACGTTGAAAATATCTACAACGTCGAATGTTTAATGAAAGTTGCCCCCCTTAAGAATTAATGAACCTCATACATATCTACGACGTAAAAACTCGTCTATTTTATAAAGTCTTCCACTTTATATAAATATCTACAACGTAGAACCATCTACAACGTAGACGGTCTTCCACTTTATAAATATCTACAACGTAGAGGGTTTTTCACTTTATAAATATCTACAACGTAGAAGGTTTTTCACTTTAAGAATTAATAAAAAGTTATAAATATCTACAAATTTTAATTTAGTTCTAATGGAAGTCGAAATATGACGTCATTTCTATCAACATTTACCATGGTATCAGTAAAATATATTTTAGGCAGAATTATTTAAAATTTACTGGATTAGAAAGTACGTCTGCTTCTAATAGAAAGTACGTCTGCTTCTAATAAGTCAGCAAATGGTTTGTTTTTCTTATAGTATACATATTTAATGTAGTACCCTGAATGTCTTGACATCCCCGCCTATTAAAACAATGGACGCTAATTTGGTAGTAATCTACATACACAATACACATGCTGTTGTAATTTGGTTACTCGACAAAAGGATTTATATATAACACATCTCTGAAATTAACTCAGAAGAAGTTAATAAATCCCCCACTCCAATAATATTCCCATTCCATAACGTACCATTCTTTTTTATACACCCATATTTTATGTTGGGGAATATTGCCGTCAATTGTAATGTAGGAAACCTATTGAAATTCAGAATCGGGCATTAATATCACAATATACAGTGACAATTTTGAATTCTTTAACTAAGCTGTTGTGGGTATATCCGGTTCCCCAACTATGTCATATATGGATTTCATAATTGGGTACAACCATGGACATTTCAACTCTACATCCCGACAACCATCGCTGCGTGTCACTAACAGAAGTAAAGTTTTCCTTGGTTGGGTAGATGACAAGTCCATCGACAGATCATTGTTCAAGCATCCCCAAATTACTACACTCTCAGAAAGATCTGTTTCTAGGAACCGGCAGCTATAATGGTCAAAGTTACTCTAACCTATTCAGCCGAACTTACAAACCGGAAACGTTACTGGATTTTGGGTTTCGGAAAGATTTCTATGCACCTTTCGCTGCTATAGCCATTATTGTATAGAACATGATCACAGACCCTTATCGAAATCTTAAATCAGATTGATTCTTTTTGATAAGGTCACAAAGTTGAAATTCTCAAAAACTGTAATGATATTGTCGCGGCGACCAATTATTCGTTCTAAATTCATAGACAAGGCATATTATTATATCAGATAGACGAAGGTAAGTAGGTAATATGGTGATACCTGAAATGAGCTATAGTTTTAAGAACAAGGGAAATGGGTGACATGTTGATACCTGAAATGAGCTATAGTTTAATAACCACATCTGTTATTTGTCTTCCTCGTTGTCTAAATAATATAGGAAAGATTGTTGACCAATCCCTGCTGGTATACAAGGCAGGGAACATGTCTACTCCATATTTGGAAATATAGTACTGTTGTCAGTCTATAATAACGTACAGAGATTGTGGCATGGGGATCGGTGGAACTCCCGCAGAATATCCTATCAGCCATATTGAGCCACATATACTTCTTTGAGGACGAGGGAGGTTTCTGATTAACAAATTGTTTCTATGTTTTGAGAAATAAAGATAAGAAAGACAACCTGAATTATAGTTTGTAGTTTGATCTCGTACTACAAAACAAAAGTTGGAGAATTTGTATGAAATACGGTAGTTAATGTATGTTTCTGGTTATTATTAATGACTGTTGGTGACTTTTAACAATTAACGCCTATCACCTGGACTGGATCTTGTTTAGGGTTGTTAAAGTTTTGTCCATGAGTAAGTAAGACGGAGCTTGGATTATAAGGAAATGGGACCGGAAATGGGTTTGTTTTAACCAGTAACACTTCTCGGTTACAACATTTGAATGTAATGTAAACCGTGCCCACGAGATGAAGCAACATCAAACATTCTAACCATGTGTTATCTGAACACAATACCAACAATTGTCTACATGAATACAAGATAGTGTATGTAAGAACACTCGAGTAATATTCACATTGTTATTCTTGTAAATATAAAAAGTAAATGTTACATCCTTCACCTTGATACTATAATATATTGTAACTCCCTGGCTGACTTTCTTTTGGTATAAGTGTTACGGTTATATTACAAGACAGAAATTCCAATATACTATCAGTTTTTACCTTTACATTAATAACAGACAACGAGCTTACTTTCAATGACCTCGCAGATCGGAATTCGATTTGCCCTGAAACAATACATGTGGCTTGGACAGGAAATATATTTCTCAAACACTTCCCCGGTTACTTACAAACCCACGACTTGTCATGTCTATAATTGGATATTTATTATGTCTTCCCTTATCAAGTACAAGGCCTGATTTAGCTTGTGTTAGACCCAGACTTGATAGCTGTAGGCTAAACATGGCTCTAATCGTTTGCAGTTATACGAAATATACTCTTAATTATAATCGGAACCAATACAGATAGTAAAAGTCAAGCAATATAGGGGCCTATTTCACGAAATTTTAACTAAGATAAGATCCAAATTTTTATAATTTGATTGGACAATAATTGATTGATTTTAGTTCTTAGTCAATCAAAATTGAAGTATCTACTAAAATTTGGATTTTATCTTAAGTTAAAATTTCGTGAAAGAGGGCCCAGATAGTTAAAGTCAAGTATAATACAGATAGTTAAAGTCAAGCAATATATCTAATGACAAGTTCTATTAATCATACTCTATCAATATGAAAATACCGGGAAACTTAAATAAACAGTCTGAAATAATTGACTTAGAATTTCTAGCATGTCTGCCTTATCTGCATGCGCTGTTCATCACCTCTTTCGGAAAATGACAGATCAGTCTGGCCGTAAATGCAATAATCTCTGGCCATATTAGTTAAGCTATCCGATTTTTGGCAGTGTGAATTTTAAGCAACCTGCCTGACTTTTTGCAGCGTGAACATCATACTACATTTACAATATACACGTAAATCCATACTATACAAAAGATGATCAAGATGGCTTAGCCAGGGTGTTCATTCATGGCATGTAGGCCACGGTTTCTATCCAATTTATACAAATTTCATTCAAGTTGAGTCCACTTACGTTGCTGATAAAAGCTCGGACCCAGAGAATACCAGTACCCCAATATTAGTTATGGGAAGTGGTATCAATAATTGTTTAAAGGTACAATAACACTCTACCTGCTTGGCAGCTCCAGGAAATAATTAATAGCCTTATTCTAAGTACTAAATGTTTAAGTGTCCTACCTGTTGTGTCAATTATCCATTACATCCTATTTTACTTGTCCAGAGGATTCGGAAATATTTTAAAATCCAAGTCACATTTGAAAAGGTTAACGTTAGGCTTTTCAAATCATTTAGTTGAATTCTTTCAATTTTTTTAAATTAGGTGTGTTAAGGTGAAATTTATATCATAAATTAATTGGAATATTGTAAAATAGTACATTTTGTTGACTAGAATAAAGATTGGGACATATTATTCAGTTACAACAAGAGTGGTATTGAGCCTTTCAGAAAGAGTAACTCCATGCACGACAGGACTAACTGAAGGACTGATTTCCGCTAGGATTTCAGAGGGCGATTCTACTGGGTAGAGGAAGTATTATGTACAGAAAGCAGAAATACATTGACAATTTTCAAACTGTTGGTGCGGGATGTGCACCGTCTTTTTGGTTTCCTTCTAAATTTTAAGCAATATTTTTTTTCAATAAACGGAATCGGGTTGAACAAGAGCCTATATAATATGAAAAAGATAAATCTTATATTTGCACTGTTTCCTATATATTTAAATTTGTATTATTGAAAATATTGGGATCGCTGTAGATAATTATATATAAAAACGTCTTGTCGAATGGGTTTGACATATGAAAAAACCCAGTGGAAATTATCTAGATCTGTAGAATTACATCTTATTTCGATGATTTGAATGCATATGCAAATAAACGATTTTGTGGATAGTTATAAAATGATTCTTGTTCATTGCATGGTATTCGAACCGTCGGCCATGTTCCTCAGCCTTTTGATTTTATTTTAGTTATTAAGCACATATGGATACTTGACATTTAAATAAATCATATCAATTCTAATTATATTATCACGTGTGGTTTCAGTATATAAATGCAAATTGATTATATACAGGAATATGTTATTTCATATTAAATGCTATAAATATTTTAATGCGTGCATACTGCGTGGATCTGGTTGTTAGCAATATTTATCCAACAGATGTAGCCATTACATCACATCTGTCTCGTTGTTGAAATTTATTTAATATTAATTTGAGTGGTCTCTGTTAGAG
The DNA here is from genome assembly GCA_948474765.1 of Patella depressa. NCBI lineage: Eukaryota > Metazoa > Mollusca > Gastropoda > Patellidae > Patella > Patella depressa. The sequence continues at coordinate 50,369,387 of OX419722.1, read as the reverse complement.
TTAAATATAGTTATGATTTATTGGAAATGTGATATATTTATATTAAAATATTGAGTAGGTCTAATTTTATTGCATCTGCTGTATAAAGGAGTGGATGTAGATTAAGTTCAATTAGTTTCACTGCTTTCTAATTATCAACGAAATGATAAATAAGTATAGGCCTACTAGTCGTCTGGATTGTCGAGACTACCACTAACATCAGTATAGTTTGTCTCCATTTCTAAAACCCGCACTACCCGGACCTAGTTTATCACATGTCCTTCAAAATGGCGACCCAATATTTCCGTGACTCCAACTATAATTACGTTGCAATAATATGGTGATTATACGTAGGTATGTAAATAAAAGTCTATTGATTGACCAATATCTGTTAAAATTGTTCACCATGGAGTCACGTAAAATAGTTGCAAGGCATCCTACTGTTCATGTTAATTTGATGACCGGGGCTACAATATGACGGAATCATGGGGTCGCCATTTCGAATAATATGATTGTCTAGATCGAAAATTACGCATGGATCATACACTTGTGACGATATGTCTGATTAAGCGATTCGACAGTGCAGTTTTGTTTTCACAATACAGGGGCGGATCTAGGAATTTTGAAAAGGGGGGGGGGGGGCGCAAAATGAGGGCACTTTCTGCGGAGACGGGGCACGCCGCTGCGAGGGGGTTGAGGGGGGGGGGGTCCTCCAAGACAATTATCCGTCATTTCCTTGCATATGTAGACATTCAAAGAGCTATTTGGCTGATATTTTCGTCTAAGTAAACGTTCGGAGAGGACATATTTGGGTCTGAAAAAGGCACTTTCAGCAGTAAAAAAGGGCACTGTCGAAAATTAAGGGGGGGGGGGGGGGGGGGGCGCCCCCACTGGATCCGCCTCTGCATTTGCATTATGGGGGGGGGGGGGGTAACTAGTACTCACCAGAAGTACTTGACCTGTCATTAGCAGAGCATTACGTATTGTTTAACGGTCGAGAGCGAGACATTAAGTGATATATTGTAACAAAAAGAGGGCCGCGATAAACAACTTAAAATACAGACACTTGCACGTGCTTTTACAGTGAAATACGTCACACGAATCCAATATTTCACAAGTATAAATAAAGTACGATTGGCAAGTTGCCCGTGCGATTATTTGAAATAATGATACGCCAACATCAAAGAGTGACGTCACATCTGTATTTTAAATTATTATATGGAACATTAACTCGGAATCTGAATTGTTACATCATTTTGTCTTCATTGGTATTCCTGATGTTATGTATTTTGGAAATTACTCCAAATATAGACTTCAATTTTCTTTATAATTAACATTCTCTGTGTCTCTGCTATAAATATTATGTAAATGGTGTTAAAGACGAGAGGGAATATTACGATAGTTTACTGTAATTATAGAGGAGAATTATTTATAGGTGGTACGAGGCGAGATTTTACATATTGTTGGCAATGTTTATAGATATACATGTACAGTTTATCTACTCTAACTGTATCTCAGATACACTGTGTATGTGTGTGAGTATGAGAGTGAGCGAGAGAGGGGGTTTATCGCCCATTCTACACAAACTAGGTCATTTCAGGACTAATACATGGTTCAGTTTTATAGCTATAATTTGCTTGCGCGTTGAGGTTTTTCGCAGTGGGGGACCAGAAGAAAACTTGAGGACCCTACTCCTTGTCACGTACAAGCGGGGAATGAAAACCACACCATTTTACTCAAGGACAGGCCTTGTGATTTCACGCGCACGCGTTAAACCCCTAGATCGCCCACTCACCCTTTGAAACTCTTAAATTAAGGGCTTTAAGATTGATGTAGTTTGAAAAAAAAAAATAAGGAAATCGACAATCTGTTAAAATGTAATTTGCTTGAAGTCGCATGTTTTTGTTAAATTGATTCAAATTTCCTTTATTTTATATTCCGTGTTTTATATTGTATTTGAAACGGAACTAGTTTTATTCCAACTTGTATACTGTAATCAGCCAATGGCATTGCAGCTAATCTTAATCAACATACCATTGGTCAGCCGTTCTAAATGATGTATGTCAGGTAGAAAAACACAACTGTTAAAACGAAATAAAATAAAGATATAAATACAGATTTTAATTAGATTTATTTTAAATATATATTGTGGGATCCGATGACCTGGATAAGTATATCTGATTTCGAACTTTACTGAGTATAAAATATATCTATGTCTATATATATATCCTTACCTTATACATTTGGTTTCAGTGTATGAATTTTTCTTTTACAGAAATATTTTGCAAGCTTATTTGGCTTTGAATAATGTCTGTATAATCGAGCTCATCCACACAAAATTGATATAAATTAACATAAAAGGCCAAATTAGTCACGTTTTGATGTCACCCTTGGCCTGTACATGGCCTGTAGAAACAATTATTACCGGCAATACTCTTCAAACACCAGACGTAATATTGATTCTTTACATGTTTCGGAACATATACTTTGGTATTACTGGTAAACTACAGGGATTATTGGAAACATTTCTCACTATAAGTTCGGGTCTTGATACCCCCCCCCCCCCAATATTTGGAATAAATCAAGAAATCTCAGCAAAAAGTCTGAAAGTAATGTTAAGTGTAGGCCAATCCTATACCCAATCTTGCGAAAAAATGACAAAATTACCCCCAGAACCAATACGAATTGTTATGCTGAATGTGTGTCAATACTTTCTGCCCTAATGATTGCTGAACTGATATTTTAATTATTAATACAAATACCGCATGAAAAGTGATTGATTTCAGAGTTCTACTACATAGAAATAAAAACCACAAAGCAAACAAACTATAAAAAAATCCCTCGTAGATTGATGATCCTCTTTAGATAAATCACATCATAGAGAAGTCAAACGTGGCCATTAATTCGTTATATCGTTCTATTAAACATGCATTCCCTTGACCATTGAATCGATATTAGTTGTTATAGAATTCCTATCCCAGTCTGGCTGGATCATTATGGGTATATACATAATAGACGGATTGAAAACATGATATATATGTGTTTTTAATGGGATGTATATTCCCTGAGAGATTACACTTAATGTCTATATAAGCGTTCTCACGCCCAGACAATCTGGAAGTTTAAGATTTTATTGGCTTAAAAGCCTGTATCATTAAACCTCACTCGACGAATGATATATCTCATTGCCATGCGCACGACCCTTTCATATCGGTTTAAATTAATTTTTTTCTTAAATTAATACTTCCGACATTCTATTCAATCACGTACAGACAACTTTGTCTGTGTGTCTCATATTGCGAGTGGGTCATCATTTTCCTTCCCTCAATAGCCCGGAGCTCTCCTGCTACCACGACTGCGATTTACATCTGCAGACATGAACGCTCGCCGTCTGCAAGGCTTCTTTATTGCAACAACAGAGAGAGAGAGAGAGAGAGAGAGAGAGAGAAATGGGTTTAACGTCCACTCGACACAAAGTAGGTCATTGCGGGACTAACAAATCCCATAAGTTACCTATATACATAATATGTTTTATATGGTTATCGGTTTCCTAAACTTTTGATTTCGTCTGGTAAAAATTATTTATTTGTTTGGATATATACTGAGCGCCATGGAAAACGCATCACTTTCGTATAAAAAAATGATCCTGTAAACATATCTTATTTATTTTGCTTTTTATTGTGATCAATATTCAAATGAGAACACATCAATAACAACACATTTGTGCACTTATGGATGTTTAATCTGTAATCTACGATACAAAGTCAGAGGGGTCAAAACCAAAAGTACGACACAGATGTCAATAGTGCGCGTGTCCTCCGCGCTACTGCGACGTCGCATGGAATTAACCAATGTTTGAAAGAAGGCCTGGGGCAAATTGTTCCATTCTTGGACAAGAGCAGCTTCTAAAGCAGCAATGGTGTGCATCTGTGGTCTTCGATACAGACGGCGTCCAATCTCATCTCAGACATGATCTATCGGTGCCATGCCCGGAGACACGGCTGGCCAGTCCAAGACATTGCTGTTGTTAGCAGCAAGGTAGTCCATACTGACACGGGCGGTATTCGGACGTGCATTATCCCGTTGGAAGTGCTGAAGTTGTGGGTGTGCTCGAAATATCGGAGCAACAACTGGTTGCCTTACATCTTCACGGTAGGCTACAGCATTAACGCTACCCCTGCAAATGTGTAGGGGGGGGGGGGGTCCGGTGATGAAATGTGAAGCCTCCCCACACTATTACACTTCCCCCACCCCATCGATCCGTTTCGAAGACGTAACAGTCTGCTAGACGTTCTCCAAGACGTGATGATCCCTGAGGATAACTCCAACATAAGGTCGTCGTGCACGGAGTCCTACTTCTCTTAGACGACGTCGTACGGAGTTGGCACTTACTGGTCCATGTCTTCCGACGACTTCTGAACCTGTTCGAGTCGCTGGGCGGAATCTGTCACGCAGATGAGCGACCCGGATGTAGCGGTCTTGAGCATGGGTTTGTAACGTGTTGTGGACGTTGACGGTCACGTGTTGATCCAGTAACTCGAACACGTTCCACCAACCTTAGCCTACAATAGTGGACTGATGACAATTGAAGTGTCTGGCAATAGCACGTGTAGACATGCGAGCCCTGGTCATTCCAATGGCTTCATTCCGTTGATTTTCAGTAAGTCACGGCATCTCTAGCTCGATTCCTTCACACGTTCAATAACAAATTACGACAGATTGACGTTTCACAGTTCATGTACTGCACATTAAGTTGAAAACATGCTTTTAAATGGCTCACACACAATGCTGCACGTGAATATTGGGTTTTTCATGTGCATTTCGAACAATTTTTTTTGTGTGCACACGGGCCGATATTTTTTGCGTTTGGGAGCATTGTATGAAACAATAGTTCATAGTATTGCATAACATTATAGATACAAAACCACCTAGTAATAAAATATTTGGGGAAAAAAGTGATGCGTTTTCCATGGCGCTCAGTATATTTTCATGTTTTAGTACTATTATTACCGACGAAGGGTTGGGAAAGTGGAAATGTCGCTGTTTGGGAACAAAGGATTTCTCTTGTATCCAAAAACAATCTCAGTCTCTATAATATAGAGTTAACAGGAACGTCTTCCATAATTCTTGGTCTTAACAGGAAACGATCACACCTAAATGAACATGCCAACTGAGCGATGAAGTAATTGATGTAACTAATGTTTTTCCGTCCCAGTGACTGGATGCGTTGATTGTGTAGGGTGATAAAACCGTACTCAATCTGTACTTGTTGGTCCATACCATGCATGAAGAGCAAGACCTAACGAACAGTTGGTTGGTCACAGCCATGCTCTTCTAACAAACGAAACATTAATTTATAAGTTGTTTGAGTCTTTCTTTGTAAAAGTGCGTACATTAAAGGAACAAAAATTCCCGAAACATGGCCCTGGATGACATGAAACTGTATAAAACAACCGCATGCCATTTATCGCCCATACACCAAACGTTTGCAAGTTCCTGGCCGTGGCGTTCCCTTTAAATGCTTTAAAAATTTACTTTTCTCATTTTCAAAACATATTTTGCATAAAACTGATAACTTTTCTGTTTCTGTAAAATTGGTCGAAACATCTGTTGGCCTAATTGTCTTAAGCCGATGTGTCCACTGACCAAAAGGTCTTAGGTCGAAATGACCACTGGCCGAAACTTCAGTCTGATGTTAACCAGACGTGCCCTGTTTCCCGTCATGTATATATATACATATATATTAATTCCTGATCGACCGAGGCTGTTATTATAGTCAATTATTTATTCCATCAAGAGATTTTGATCTAGTTATTATGAATTATGACCCATTTAAAAATCTTGAATAGAAGAGTAGGAGCTAGCGTTTATATAACGTGATTATCCCACAATCAAAGCTACATCTGCTTTATCATTAACACGCATACCATAACCATTTATATGGCGATAATCACGTTACTGGCCTCCACAATCTGCTTTGATTTATACGCTCAATTGTAGGCTTTCTATATAATAACGATGGTTAAGACTATACTTGACTGGCAATTACTTATATGATTAATTATTATATATTAATATAGATTAACCATAATTTTCAAGACATGTAATTTGTAAATCGTGTAAATTATAGAGTACTCCGGTGCCTTTATAATCTTTAACCTTCATTAAAATTATAATTCGTGTTTCTACATTGAATCCTACACGCACTGTATAGCGAGTTGTTTGAAGTTTTTGTAGTATTTATACCATACAGCTATTCATATCTACTCTATATTCAACCCAACACAAAATACGGCACCTTTTTATTTTATTACACTTAATAAGTCATTAAAATATCCATAGGCCCATATATTGTGAATTGGGTTTTATCTAACTATATAATAAACCATATTATGCCATTATACAAATTGTATGTGCATTCATTATAACAAGTTATGTGCGAAATTACTTATTTCTTTATAAAGTTAATAAATCAAACCTTTTGGTGTCATTCTTATGTGTCATATCATACGAAAGGTGGACCAATCCAAGTGGGACAATAACGAAAACTACAATTATCAAAAATGGTTCCAAATTGAAAGACTTTTAAAATAGGATAATTGCACCCGAAATAGCGAGAATGGTAATGAAAGTCTCAAATTACCAATAAACGTCATAGATCCTTTATTACCCCAGATCCTCATTGCAATACACACATGGTCGAACGTTACGCTGGAGTGTAACCGCATGGCCAAACTGTTACGCTGAAGAGTAACTACATGATCAATCTATTGTGTTGAAGAGTTATCATATGGTCAAACAATTGTGTTGAAGAGTAACCACATGATCAAACTATTGTGTTGGAGAGTAACCACGTGGTCAAACTATGGTGTTGAAGAGTTACCACATTACCAAACTGTTGCGTTAAAAGGTTACCACATTAACAAACTGTTATGTTACCAATCTACCAAACTGTTGTGTTGAAGAGTAACCATATTACAAGACTGTTGTGTTGAAGGGCTACCGCATTATCAAACTGTTATGTTGAAGAGACTTCAAATGGCATTCTATTTATGTATAACAGGGCAATGGTTTATGTAGCCGAGGGCTTATATAGGAAACGAATAACCCCATTCACCCCATATCCCAACTCCTCTATCCATTCGTGTCTTCATTTCGTACGAGAAGATGTCCGATTCATTTCATAATATACGAGCAATACTGTGAATCTTTGTCTACCCAAAGAAGAGACCCCCCCCCCCCCGCCCCCCGTCGTCAATATCTAGTATGCCATTACATATCTTTAGAAATGTAAAATCTGACTCGATGCATTTCTACGTCGTTTTTTGTTTTGTTTCCAATAGTTCTGCAAAGATACGTCACCTGAACCCAGTGGATGCAAAGATACGTCACCCCGAATCAGTAATACTGCAGGCTTTACCTAAATTAACGGATCGATGCCTTTGTTGTAATTACGTAGTCGAACCGCCTGATGAAATATCATAATATTACGATGGGTCATTTATGTAATCAATATGATGAGTGCTACACTTTAACCAGGAATATGTAGTGATTACATTATTGAATAACTATCCATCATCCAATAGTCTAATGTAGTCGTCGCTTCTTCCGTTTTAACGAATATCATTTAACAAGCCGATGAGAATATATCGACTTGGACCTGCTGTCTACATCGTTATTACATTGGCTTTCATATAAAATATTAGTGTCCAGAAATCCCGCAAGCATAGCGACATCAAAGAGACCAAAGCTATTGAGAATATTGAACCCAACCCAACCGGTTCATCTGACCGTTAACGCTAACGACCCCAATAGTCCTCTACATGTACTGTTATGGAGTTATAGCCAAAGTCGATATTTGATTGGCCTCAGACCGGAAGTACTGTAGGAAATTGTTCGACACTGTTGGTGTATATTTTAGTCTCGATCAGCTTGTTTAGTTCAGTAATGCAATTGTAATAGCCACTTGTTTCGACCTAAGGCCCAACAGACACACGGTAGGTTTTCCATAAAAGTATTTCAGCTCCAACATAAATTCTTGGAGCGTTTGGTTATAAACTAGACTGTTGTTAGTTGTACTTGATTCCCTGAAAAACAAATTTATAATAATAATAATAATACACTATTAATTTGTACAGCGCAATTCTTTCGAGTAAACTGCTCAAGAGCGCTAATCATATATCTGCATGAAGACGGACTTAAAGGGATTCAATGTTTCGATCTTTTAATGTCTTTAGGAAGGGTGTTCCATAAAACTACACCACATGGCAGACAAGCACGATCTCCATACTCGGTTATTAATTTGGATGGTACTGTTAACAGTAGTTGAAGGTCGGAAATGGTTGATACAAGGAGGGCAGATCTTGAAGGCAAACAGGGCTGAGATTGTGGACTGTTTTGAGAACAAGAGATAGAGAGATTGATATTGGAACCCGATGTAAGCATATAATACTGGGAGGAATCTGTTTGCAGTGTTCTGAACGCGCTGTGGGCGATCAAGTTGATAGAGATTTACACCGTACAGGAGATTATTACAAGACTCTAAATCATAAATGCCCGAATCAAACTTTCACGGAGTCCGTATTTAAAAGTTTGCAGTTCTACAAACACTACTCACATATGTTTCTAAATTAAATTTTAGGATTGATTGTTGAGTTACAGGCAGTGAGTTGAAGCTGGTCTAATTCAGTTTTGTCAATTGAGTTTCAAGAGATGATTGAAACGACCAGGTAGGATTTCATCCATAAGAGGGCATCATCGGTTATCCTATCCGTCTTCTAGAGTATGCAACAGGAAGTCATGGTCGATCGTATCGATGACAGCTGATAATATAATAAAACCAATATGGCTGCCCTGTGTGATTCGGGGTTCTATCGGAAGTCGGACGTCTCTCTCCACATATAATAATGCAGACTCAGTTTGTAGGCAATTTGAGTGGCATATTCACTCTGTTGTATATGATCTCGCTGTCCTGATGCAACGACCTTCGACTATTATCATTTCATCTGACTCAATGACCTTCGACACAGAGGGTAGATTTGGTACTAGGCGAAAGTTCTTGTAAATTTGAATTTATTCAGCCCCAAATCGATTGAGAATTAAATCGTTATTACCAGCACGCCTGAAATAAGGATAGCTAATTAGCGGTCCGATGGAAATTCCAAGATGCATTGAGACATTCTACAGGAAGTAGAGAAGTAACCCGACAAGGGTTTTAAATTAGGTGATGAATATGTTTTATTCAAAAGTATACTAAACGTGAAACTGAAGTTCATATCGTAAAAAAAACTTCAATATTGGAACAATGTCAGCTGTCATTACTGACCGAAACATTTCGATCTAAAATAGTTTTAATTGCACCCTTTACCTAAAATAATAGTATTTTTCACCAGTTCGGAAGGTTGTATTATTTCAACGGTAAATGTATTAAAGGTGAGGGTAAAGTGATTGAGTTGTCTGCTTCAGTATGTTTCTGACAGATATATTCTATCTATGTGATAATATAAGTCTAGACTATATATATATATACTCGTGTATATCTCACCAGACTGTGTTTGATTGGTAGTTCATCTTGTAGAAACTATAATAGTTATATAATCTTTGTCTTGAAAATGGACCATTTTTACATAATACATACGTATTAATGAGTAATAGTCACGTAAAATCACAGTGCCTATTTTTTTTTATTTTCACGGGTTAAATATACAACTTAGCATACAGACAAATAGCGAAATATTTCCCTATCCATGTCAATTAGAAGGGCAAATACTGGTGTCAAAATGCTTCAGGGACGTTAACAAAATTTTGTAAGTGTATGATGTTCATATTAAACTGTTCAGAGGAATATTGAGTATCTCAAATGGGAATATTTTTATATTAAAACTCTTGGCAGACATTTCACCAAAATATGGTAAATAGAGTAATCTGATTCGTTAAAAATAATTCTTTGTTTCGATATGGACAATTTAGATATATATTACCAGATGCACATAAGCAAATATCGCAATTTATTCATTGCTTAGAGATAAATAACTAGGACTACATAATATTAAATTCAGTGTCGGGATTATAGTGGTTTAAAATATTCGCCAGTGTATAAACGGGAACCGTATAAACACTAGTCACTATCAACCATAAGCAATTAAAGACGACTTAAGACGTCCTTGATTATCCGAGATTTCAAAAACTTAATCCATCTATGTTTAGAGATATAGGATAAATATTATTTATATATACCAAATATTCTAGATAAATAGTTACTATGTAAATATCAAATTATAATCAATCGTCTACAAATTTAATCTAAATGTTTATAAAAAGTAATCCTTATTTAAATAGACCAATAATTCTAGATATAGATACGGTATAATCTGTAAATATCAAATTGATTCCCATATGTTTTTATATTATATTTAATAATACGTGTTTTACATGAACTAACATTTATCCACACGTTCATCCGATATGACAATAAATATAATTATTGAATTAGATACGAAATAGATTGTTTTCAATTATTACTCCATTATATCATATTAAATAGTACAGTTAGTTATTGAGCGTTTAATGCATTATTTAAATAACTGGTTTTATACACTTGTAAATTCGAGTGATATGGAGGCAATTTAGACCCGAGTGTTGATTTTATAGGTGTTAATTGTACAATAATCTCGGTAAGCACTCAGCTCACTAATTGATGAATTTATCAGATGCTTTAGAAATGTCGCGATGGCAGGAAATACATTAGTGTTTCATACCAAATATCCTTACAAGGCCGAATTTAACATTGATGGATCCCAGTGCATAACATTTCTTAACGACCATTCTTTCTGTGTATTAACCTATTATTTTCAAACAAAACAAATAAAAATGAAACATAAATATTTACCAAATTATGATATTTACAAAGCCTCTTGCTATTACAGACTAACGAACTGTACATTAATACAATAGTATGTAATATTATATGTAGTTAAATATTGTTTGGAAACACTTGTACATTCGTCCATTTTTGACTGTAAATATCAATATTGTAAAGTACCACAGACTTTTATCATTTGATTGACACTAATGATAGTCCGTAATTTAAAGTCACGCAACACGTTAGGCGTATAGTGAAACGACGTTACGTTTTATGGTGCTGTTATGGTCAACTCTATCAGCAGGTAATGCCACCCATAGACGATATCTAATTAATATATCATAGATAAGAAACTTGACAAAACATATTAATGAATTACTTTGTGATTTGTTATAATTATTCAGTATGATATTGCGGGTTAGAAGTTGAACAATTCAAAACAGAAAGAAAATCCAAGCCTCCCATTCTCCCATTTAGGCTTTAAATGGCGTACAGTCCGAAAATCAAATTATAGACTAGATTTGCTTGAATTGGCTAGGTGATTTGCTATTTCATAATTTCGTTTCCGTGCAGGTGTTGTCGTAAGTGATAGAAAAACACAGAGCAGAGGAAAATTAGAGCTACGGGGGCAGTCGGGAATCGACTAGTAACTATACTTGTTTAAGGTAACAATTGGTGCAGTCTAAGACCCCTTACGCAAGTTCAAATAGGCTCAAACGCACAATTGTCAACACAAATCATTACAGTTTGTATTAAAATAAGTAATTCTATCACAAATAGTGAAGATTGAACCATTAAAATAGTTACCGAACGTTTTTCTCTGCATAGTTCTGTTTATGTTGTAGGCCTAATGACGTATTACGCAACTTGCGGCCATGACGGTCGGCCAGTTGAAATTTCGCTTAGGAGATGGATTTCATCAAATGATATAATTATGCGGTAAGGCCTCACTTTTATTTCAATAAGAATTGATTTATTATATGTTAAGCTGCGTGCAGTACTGTTTTAGGTCAGTTTATTTGTAAATTAAGCGAGCTATAGGCCAGTAAACTTTTTGTAGTCATTTGACTAAAAAACTTGCGCAAAGGAACTCGGTAGGAAAAACCACTACTGCGACTGGAGTAAGACGGAAGACAGCAGTAGTGGAACCATTTCTAGGAATCGACCTGTCCACGTGTTACGTACAGATCAAAGAGGCGACGTTATCCACTGTAGAATTCCCCATGAATTGATTCTTAGTGTATTTGAATATAATTGCTTCCCAATTACGTATATCTCACAATAAATATCTCTCGGTAAGCAGACAACATACCACCACGTGAATATAATATTTCGTCTAGTTGACTAAATTCAATATTGACGTTAATAACTCACTTTGACAAACAATTCACTTGACTGTTTTACTCATTTGTTTACACACAGATCTACTTCCGGAAAGCCAATCACATGTTTAGATAACATGTTTCTGTGACGTCGATGAGTACTACGTCGATACTCTTTACTGATATGCTGACATGGCAACACAGATGACCACTTCCGGCCAGGATCCTGAAAGAAAAGCATGGTAAACACGAAGCTCCATCAATCATTACAGAAAATCTAAACGTCAGCAAAAAGAAAAGCTAATACAAGTGGATGTGAGTTAATAGTGTGTGGTCTTAATATGGAATACAGATATCAAGCAGATAGTCAGTGTTTTGTTGTTGACGTATTGATGGTGGTGTAGAATTAGTCACGTACTAGTAAAACAGAACAACAACATTCTTGTTTATCGTTTAAAACATAAAGACTGAATGAAAATCCATCATTCTTTATGCGTGTATAAGTTCGCCAGATATCAACCCATCAGTTATTTTAGACATTAAGGTAGATATAATTGCATACTATGGGAAGACATTCCATTGTAGGAACAACGTGTCAGGTCATTTAGTCGAGGTCAATATGACATGTAATATTGTTATGTTTTTGGTTGGACAGCGATGATACAAGCCAGATATTGACTCAAACTACTCCTGTTATATTTCAAATTGAAACATATCTTATATCGAAACCCTTAAACTGGATTAGACAAATATATTAACTGTGTTCTGCTCAAAACGCCATTATAAGTTATTTGGATATTAAGTTCTGCTTATTGGAACCTGAATATGATGGTGCAATGTAATCAATAATTATTTTGATGTTAAAGATGTTTTCTTATCGTTTTTCTTTGTGGCTAATAACAAGAAAATAATAAATTATACTTTAAACTTGCACAATAGTTCTACAAATAGTACAATAAAATAAATAGGCCCATATTCACACACAGTCGACGGCTTTTTGCTTATACAAGTGAAATGAAATGAAATGGGGTTTAACGTCCTACTGGCCTGAACCTAACCTGGGCTAATGAAGACGGGAATACGCCATTTTTGCCATGGCAGCGGCGCTATGTCCTACTTTTATATCGAATTCCGACTGCCAAGGAATCTTATTAAGTGCCCGCCAGTGTGTACACGGGACCTCAGGTTTTCGTCCCATCCTCAGCTGTCCTTGTTAGGCCCTCCGTCCTGTATCACTGACAAAGGAAACCACACCGGAAAGGTAATACATTTAGTTGCATGTTTCAGCAGAATCTTACAGTTAAAGTGGTTTGTTATTTATAATGGCGCCCTTGTTAACATTTGTATTATCAACTTAACATATCACATATTGTTTTTACCAAAGAAATGTTAGCCGGTAGTTTGAATACATTTTCAAATCAGTGATTATCTATTCGGGATCACATGTCCCAGTCGTTTAAATAAGCTTTTAGCTCGATTTCTCCAAGGAATTACACACAACGTTAAGTAAATGATTACATGGTTTTACAGACAGGATCAAAAACAGCAATAATACTTAAAACCTCGAGAAACGAAAGGAAAACAAAAGAACAACTAAAAATTGTAAATCAAAAAAATGTTTGCAAAATTTGTGTCGTTTAAATCGCGTTTGTGTTGATAATATATGGACAACTAGGTTCATCTTTCAACCAAAAATGGTTGTACATTCCGCACACAAGTTTTTGATCTGATGTAGCCAACTTGTTAATGACCCTGTTTTATTTTCCTCAACCTCGTGGGTTTCCTCCCACTGCTAAAGACCCCTACGCGCAAGCGAATTATTGAAATAAAATTAAACCATATGTTAGTCCTGAAATGACCTAGTTTGTGTCGAGTGGACGTTAAACCCCATCTCTCTCTCTCTCTCTCGTTCTCTTTATTTTCCATTATCGTGAGTGTTTATCATGAACATCAAAACCTTGACGCATATATATATTTAGTCTGTACAAGATACCGACGCAATAAGGCATATCAGAGGACGTGAACGAACCCCTTCATTTATAATTTCCCTGGACAATCAACGAAAGTGTTTGAAATGATCTTGAGACGGAAAGATAACTGAGCTAATTGTTTACTCCCGGTTTGTGTATTTGATGTTGTTCCATCTGTGCTAGAACACGTCCAACTCAACAAGAAACAGGGAGAAGGGTATAGCTAGTCAACGGGGCGAGAAGTAACATTAAAGTCTATGGATAAATTAACATCAGACATAAATCCATGTTCTTCACAAACTGACTGTTGTTGATTCTCTTTGGTAGTCTTTGTGGTAAGATAAAAGACCACCTCCGGTCTTAGAGACCACAAACAAAATCAATCTAATCATCCAGCAGTAAAGCTAATACCTAAGTGGGCATGCGTTAAGTAACAGATATTCAGACACGCCTACCCGGAAACAGAATCACTGTCCTACGCAGAAAAATCCATTATTCAAACATAATACTTCAACTATAGTCGTTTCAGCCATTAAAGATATAACTTCATATCCGTTCAAGAACAAAATGCTTGGTCATTGAGTTCAGATTGTAATGGTACATGTTCCGTCTTGGTACTATTATATCGACGATCATATCCGGGTTCAATAATCGTGACAGCATTTAGCCTGAGAGTAGAAATCAGTAGAAACAATGCATGGAAATATATACTATATCAATGGTGAATGATGTATAATATTAAAAGTGCATCATGATGGAATAAGTCAAATGTAAATATCACTTTTCTCTTGAAGTTAGACTTAAATCAGTAAGTTCAAGAATGGATTATATATATTTATTTTACGAGAACATGTAAAGAACACATTAGTTGGATCCTGATATGAATTAATCAAAATTCATTGTGACATTTTTCTCCTAGATATAAGCGTAAGTTCAAGGACGAATGTCTATCAAATGAAAGGTGAAATGTTTTAATACTTAACGGAATTTGGCATAGTTTTGTGTATGTTGATGTAAATGATAACTTTACATATCGATATATCGATATCATGTTCCAATAAACTTTGTCATTTGAACGATTATTGGCACCGCTCATCCTGAAAAACGTGAAGCTCAAACAAATGTTACCAAAGACGCATATTACACGAAAATACCAGAATACAAATCGAACATAAGACTCGACTATTCTACTACATGAATCAGAGGAACACCTGACCCCCCCCCCCCCCCACACACACACACACACAGACACGTGCTCTCTCGGTCGCTGTCTCACCCACTCTCTCTGTATCTCTCTCTCTCTCTCTCATACAAAATAACATTGACCATCAGATAAAAATAAGTTTAGATAGTCTTATTTTGATCGAGAATGTAACTTATAAATTAGTATTTAATCCAGTTGGCTCAGCTTAATTTGGAACATTGAATAAAAATTTGCGTAAATGGTATAATTCGTAGTGAAAGCTTGTTAGAATTCTAGTATAATTAAATCATTGACAATGTGCATCAAACCATTATTTAATCAATTCAACCGATGGTTCGTTTCGTTCTATAAATCGGTTCATTACATGTTCAAGTGAAGAATTCATGTTGTAAGCTTTCTACTTGTTTTAATCGGAAAATAATGTGATAATGTAATATAATTATTTGGACGTTAAACAATTTCCTGGGATTTAAATACGTCATTAGCTTGATTTCTCTTTAGGATTAAATGGGTGTTTAGGTTGAGTAAATAACGACATGGTTTATTACGGGGATGACTGAATATACACAATTAATACCCACAAAGCACATCCAGGGAAGATCAGTAAGGACTAGTAAAATACGCGTTGTTTTGATTGATTTTGCTGACATTGAATGAAAATTAAGTACAGATTTAAAGCATTTGTACTCGTTATAGCAAGTTGGTCTAGGATTTTAAAACCCGACTCCTGCTCTTCCTTCATTATTTGAACACTGATAACTCACTTTTCGCATCAAACCAAATCGCATATATTATAGCTTGTAACACATAACATTCATTGATAAAACGCGTTTCTGACACCAGTGACTACCACTTTAATACTCTTTACTCATTATTTACATAAAATAACACTTCCGTCACTTCCGGTCATGGCTGCTGCTGGAAACACATGTTTAACATATTATAACGTATCAAAAAATTGGAAGGAAGACAAATGAGTTATTCGTGTGTGGTTTTACAGTGATTTACAAGATATTACCCAGCATACTACCGTTGACATATTGATGGTACAAATGAACCATTCGCATACAAAAGTCTTCCTGAGTTACCATCCTATTCGTTAAGACCAAAACATTCCAACAGACCTATACATGATGTAAATATAGTAATTGTCAGTCACTGTTTGATAAACCTAATAAAGTACATTAATAACCTGAATACGCACTAAATCCATTACAAACTAATTGGCCACGATGGTATGATGGTCTGGACATTGTACGACATTTTAATGCAACCCCCCCCCCCCCAGAATGTATTGCTGTTTAAGTCCCAAATCCGACAACAGAGAAGAATACTAAAACATCCCAGATGGTCTGTATTTTATTCCCTGGTATTCCTCCTCATATAGCCGTGAATAAGCAAGGGTTTGTACCATCAAGGACAGTCCTTGAGGATCTAACTCTCACCCTCATCCCAACAAAAAAACAGAAAAAAGTTCAATCTTTATCATTCATTATTGGAAATAAACAATGTTTCCGTGTAAAAATTGTCCGAAGTCTTGTTCGTATTTTTATGCTGTTCCCAAAGAAAAACGCCTTCTTTCAATTTCAATACGTGTCGCCGAAATATGTAGCACCAATAGCAATCGACATACATTCAATTAGAGCAGTGCACCCGTTTAGTTCTTAAAATACATTACGATATGTCAGACGAATTCGAATGAAGATAGAAAATGTCAACCAAGCTCGGGGGAACGATTAACTTAAATCTACATTTTATGATAGGAAAACCTTCACAGGTCTGTTTATTTTATTAAAGCTATGCTTTTATCAAAATAGATAAAAAAATGCCTGTTTTAAGAGCGTAGAAATGTTTTTTTTTTCCAGTTTTATTTTTCACTTCCAAACTTTGTGATTTTTAAATGATAAGATATATTATTTAATAAGTAATACTGCTGTAAGAAAGGATCTGTCGTGTTCTAATCGTCCGGTTTATTTTATTAACTCACTTGTGTAGAAATATTCTTGCTTCGACCTAATATTATTTTCTAATTTATCAACAAGTTTTATTGGATAGGACAGCATGTAATACGAGATGATATTGTGATAAAAGACCCATACGATGTCAAGGATATAAAACCAAACAAGTAATAATAGCCTTTAAGTAGAGATTCGCTTTTTAAAATCTTTCGATAACGATTTAAATTTTGAGGCGAAACACGATGTAAACAAATCAAGTTCATTCATTTATTCGTGTACGATGTAATGAGACCTGCCAAAGTATTGCGGTATATTAGTGCCAAAATTCTAACATGCTATCGTCTAATTTCTAACCTCCATTCATGTAACTTCTAACCTCCATTCATGTAACTTCTAACTTCCATTCACGTAATTTCTAATTTAAGACAATGTATAATTCAACTTCTTTATTTGTTCAGTGTAAATATCAATTCTATTTCATCTTATTTCTATTATTGAGGCGAAAAATGTCTACTTCATTGTGGTTTTACATGTTAAGCATGAACGGCAAACAAATTTAGAATTTTGATACTTCTACCTAGCAACCATCATTATGACATCGTTTGGTGTCGCCACTGTGTGCTCAATTGGATGATTGCGCACTTGATCGGGAACATAATTGGTATAAACGACCCATTATTCGTTTGGTTGAAGGTTGGAAGGAGTGCTGAGAGAGAGAGAGAGAGAGAGAGAGAGAGAGAGGTCACTTAGTATTAAACTCAGTATCTATGTAGGCCTATCCATAACATTAGTAGAGGTCACAATTTGGCGAATATCGGGCCGTAACTTCCTGAATTATTCCGACTGATTGTACGAAAAATCGTGTTTTTAGTTTGTTCTCTGTCCATCTCTTGCAAAATGTGGGCGAATCTTGCATCACAACCACTTGTTCAATGTGTGAAACATTAAAATCATGATAGAACTTGAACGTTGTCCTTCCGTTTTGAAGTTTAAGGTGTATTCAGTGAGTACTAGTTTAACAGTTTAAAGTCAACCCAATCAAGTTAATAGATCAATCAGTGATATTACAACAGTTTAAAATCAACCCAATCTGATGAAATATTCCCAGTGAGTACTATTATAACAGTTTAAAATCAACCCGGTCTAGTTAATAGACCAATCTATATTCATTGAGTTCTATTATAACAGTTTAAAATCAACTCAATGTAGTTAATAGACCAATCTGTATTCAGTGAGTACTAGTATAACAGTTTAAAAGTCAACTCACTAGTTAATAGACCAATCTATATTCAGTGAGTACTATTATAACAGTTTAAAATCAACTCAGTTTAGTTAATAGATCAATCTGTATTCAGTGAGTACTATTGTAACAGTTAAAAATCAACTCAGTCTAGTTAATAGACCAATATGCATTCAGTGAGTACTATTGTAACAGTTAAAAATCAACTCACTCAAGTTAATAGATTAATCTTGTATTCAGTGAGTACTAGTTTAACAGTTAAAAATCAACTCACTCGAGTTAATAGATTAATCTGTATTCAGTGAGTACTAGTTTAACAGTTTTAAATCAGCTCAATCTGATGAAATATCCCAGTGAGTATTATTATAACAGTTTAAAATCAACTCACACGAGTTAATAGACCAATCTGCATTCAGTGAGTACTGGTTTAACAGTTTAAAATCAACTCAGTTTAGTTAATAGATTAATCTCTATTCAGTGACTACTAGTATAACAGGTTAAAATCAACTCACTCGAGTTAGTAGATTAATCTGCATTCAGTGAGTACTAGTTTAACAGTTAAAAATCAACTCACTAGTTAGTGGATGGATCTGTATTCAGTGAGTACTAGTTTAACAGTTTAAAATAAACTCAGTCAAGGTAATAGACCAATCTGTATTCAGATTAATCTGTATTCAGTGAGTACTAGTTTAACAGTTTTAAATCAGCTCAATCTGATGAAATATCCCAGTGAGTATTATTATAACAGTTTAAAATCAACTCACTAGTTAATAGATCAATCTGTATTCAGTGAGTACTAATTTAACAGTTTAAAATCAACTCAATTTAGTTGATAGATCAATCTGTATTCAGTGAGTACTAGTTTAACAGTATAAAATCATCTCAGTATAAACGATTTGACCCCAGTATGCCAGTTCCTTTGTTAGGGAATTAATTAACAATTAAAGATGTAATAATGAGGATTAATTAGGATTAATTAAGGTTGTACCAGAGGATTAAAACAGTTCATTGAAAGACAGTTCAATTCAATATTTTATTGCATTTCCCATCCAATCTTTTTACAGATTATTATACAAAAATACAATTCTTCACAATGTACAAGGAGTATCGGTAATCAACCAGTACGCACTACTAAACATTTTACTATAAAATGATCAACATTTTCAATCATTTTAGCATAGAATGTACAAGTTATCATTTAAACATTTCTTTAAACCATTATCCATCCACTTACAAACATTTTCCTATAAAATATACATTTTCAATCATTCTAGAATAGAATGTTACAAGCCCACTTATTGGGAGACAGCATCCCCGTACTGGATGACGGTGTAGTGTCCTTCATTGGAGACGCCGCTTCTCAGTCACCAGTCCCTCTTCCAACGTCGATACTTCCCCGAAAGCTTGCTCTTGTTTGATGAGGCGACAACTTTAGAGAACCCATATTCTCTAACCCGATCCGATCTGGATGTTGACATTGTTAGTGCAATATGATTAATATCTGTGTTTTGTACATTCTGAAGTCCAACCAAACAGAATATAAATAAATAAATGTTATCACAACAAAATTGATGTTCACACCAAATCATTCATTTGTTATTGGGTAGTGGTGTATTCAAACCACCAATAGCTAGCTACGTGTGTATATTAAAGATACCCACGAAAGTATTTACAGGATCCAATAAAGTTTGTCATATTTGGTAGATATAGAAAGTACAGGCACTCAATCATACTAGAAAAATACCCGGTTCCCTAAAGTAAAAACATGCATAGGGTGCACACAGGACAAAAGTGCAAAGGTTTCACTGACAGCCTATCTGCTCAAGATAGACCCTTAGACCCTTCCATTTAGGCCAGATTCTGACATCGATTATCGTGTCACCCTTGCTCCGACAACTGGAACGTTAAGAATTTAGAAAACAAATAACTTTATTAACGTATATTGAAGCCTCACGAAAAAGTTCCTAGGTAACGGCGCAGCAGTTATTGCTAAATAAATGGTTTAATTTTGATATTGTCGGTGTTGATTAAACTGGTCATGTGACACGGTCAAAGGTGACTAAAGGGACCATGTGACGCATCTTGACCAATAATAAATCAACAATAACGAAAGTGGCAGCCCTCAGTAAATATTGTTTTGCTATCATTCAAAGCTTATGTTTTACGTTTTAACCTGCAACAAACTTCATGTGTACAGCAAAACGAGGGAGTGGAGTGAAGAAAGGAAATGTCGACAACGGTTAAAAGAAAGTGTCTTATGCGTTAATGATTTTAAATAATAATCCAATATTTGACATGTACACTTAGGTTTTCTGTTTCACTCATATTTGGGGCTCAAAGACCGGGTTTCGGTGCAATTTTTTTCTGTATGTTTCAATTATATTGTATGAACACTTTTTTGGCATTAGATTTTAAATGTTTTAAGTATGTTTCTTTTTAAAATAATGTGTATTAAAACCCTCTAAGTGAAAAACATGATACTGAGCAGACAGACGTACATGTTTGTAGTTCTTAAAAAAGCACACAATTTAAACCCTTTTCTTACCAGACCGCTGCTACCTAGCCAATCTGTCAAACCCTTGTCTAAACTTGGAAGTACAATTTAGACAATTGTATTGTAAAGGAGGAAAGGAAGTGGAAATTGATTTTGGTGCTTGGGTTAGAGGGGGCTGCAAGAACATAATTTGGTGTCTTTCTGAAAATTCATTTTGGTATTAATAATTAACCGGAGCTGCAGTGGGAAGTTAAACACACTACAGTGCAATCAGGTCATTATAAAGTGTGGTATGGGGGTGGGGAGGGGTGTATGATTTTATTCATTTTCATATTTTTTTCTTGTTAATAATTACAAGTTTAAAGTATGGAAATAGGCCACTCAATACTTTAATCATGTAGTTATTTTTCAAGGAAACATATGAAAATGAAAAGTGTAATTATTTGTTTTGAGATTAATAATACAAAAGCAATGGTCGAAGTATGTGTATTGGACTATGAACATGTGTAATTTCTGTCATAAGATAATATTACAACAGTATTTGCCTAATATGTGTAATGACATGGAGTAACGTGTGGGAATGGGAGAGTGGTGTAATATGTATTATGAGATAAATAATACAAAAGCATTTGCCAAAATCTATGGAGTAACATATGGGAAAGAGGGAGGCCAAAGGGATGTTATTTGTGTTATGAAATAAGTAATACTGAAGCACTGGCCAAGTATATGTGTATCGGACTAGGGAGTAAAGTGTGCAAAAAAAAGTATACTAGTAGGCCTACTGTTTGTACTTGTAACTAATGACCCCAGTTTCAAACGTAGCATAGTAATTATAAATAGATTGTAGTTCAATGCAGAGTGAAATTTAATTTGATTAACAAGATCCGTTTTAATAAAGACTAAACTGGGAAAGTTATTTTATTGACAACTAAAAATAAGCGAGTATTTGTCAAGGAAACACGTTCAGCCGTGCGCTATTCTCCGGCGAGTTCGGGAGTTGGATTTAATTACCGCGTAACTATTAATTTACAAAACTTGAATGAAAAATATTATCAAACTATGTAAAATTGATATTTACGCTATCAAGGTACAATTAAGATCAAGTTAGAATCGAAGTTTTCATACGTTTAAGTTTAATTAAAGTGTGTCGTGTAGTTTTGTTGACCGTAGTGTCTAAAACATCTCACGCAGTTCGTGGAAAAGACCACGTGTTTTAAGTGTTTACTTGCCGGTGATTGGCTACTTAAGAATACTACGTAACACGCTAGTCTAAATATAGTATAAAAGCAACTCTTCGCGCAACAAACAAATATGATCAAAGAACTAATTTACTGCTTCTGTCCCATCTAGGAACTTTTGATATAATGTTCAGAACATTTAGTTCTATCATTTAAAGCAAAAATATCTTAAAGTTCAAAAGTCGGAGCAAACTTGGTTTTCTGTTAATATATATCGATCACAGATACTGTCCTAATTGAACGTCGGGGTAAAGCGTTGGCAGACGATCATCCAAAAATTTACTAAGGCTTCGATATTTATGGTAAAGTAAGACTAACCACAAATGCAAACTTGGTGGATAACATTAGGTCACGAGATTTGCCGTTATTTGCCCTTCCGTTTTTTGGTTACCCTTTTAAAAAAATTGGTGGGAAGCATTGGGTCAGGAGAAAGGGGTCACGAGATGACAAATCCAATCGATATTCAGTGTTTCGTGTTTTTTCTTAAATTCGAGGAGAGGCATTGTAGTCATAAGAACACTTACGACATTCCAGACTTACTAATACCGGTCGCTAAACCCTTATCCGAAAAACTTTAAAACCTTTTCTTCTTCAAGTTTGGTGCGAGGCATTTGGGTTGTTAAGAGAGCGAACCATATCGACATTCAGTAATTTTATGGCGACATGGCCACTGGTTTCTGTTTAGTTTTACAGGATATCAGTGGACAAAAGTTACATGTCTACACATCTCACTTGTGCATCAAAATATATAAGAGAATGCACAATGTGAAGAGGAAGCAAAGACAAGTGAAAATACCATACTGTCACGTATTGAGGTATATTAGTGCCAAAATTCTAACATGCTATCGTCTAATTTCTAACCTCCATTCATGTAACTTCTAATGTTGGGCCTCAACAATGTTTTCCGTTTTTGGGCCATTTCTTGACTTGCATGCCCCAGAAAAGTTAATGAGTCCATCAATGGAGTGATGTCAAATCGTGGCCCTCCAGGTACTTCTAATTCTTTGTCGATGACAGTAGATATAGCAATTGCTGATTTAGTTATATCATTTTGAATTATTTGAAGTTTTGTTTCCTGTTTTTTAGCAGGTATTGGTAATTTAGTCCACACTTCTGGATTTGTTAATGGTGATCTTAAGTGTAAGCACTTCTCTGGTCGTTTGTAGATAGAATGTTTCTCTTTGAGCTTACTATCTTGAATTTTACTGCTGAATTTTTTATTAACAATATGTGTAAGTTTATCACTTTCCAAAGCTGGTCCAGTAGTATCTTCTAAATCAAAGTCATCATCAAAAGATGAAAGGACATTAGTTGAATTTAATGCAGTTTTCTTTGTTTTGCTTGTTAAAATGTTAATTTCATCCACATCATCATATTCAGACACACTGCCATTCGAGTCTGTATAGTCATCATTTTCTGAATCAGAGTTAACATGATGTTTTTTCGAGTTTGTTATAGGAAACTCTTCTTCACTAATACTGACATTGTGTTTTCTTTTCTTAGATGTTGAGGGTTTGTCATTAAAAAGATCCTCATTTGAAACAGAACATTGAGATTGATTCTGAGACGTTTGAATATTGTTCAGAGTTTTAGTCATTTTATTCATATTTTCTGTTATCTGTAGCAAGACAGGATATAAGTTTTGTTGTGACGGCAGAGCCGTACTACTACAATCACTTGACGAGGCATTAATAATTGGTTGACTTGAGTTTTGTTCTGTGATTACAGTGACCTCCAGCGATTCAATATCTGTTGGCGACAGCGACACACCATATTTATACTCGTTCACGGGCCCCACGCCGCCATCTTTCTTATGATGTAAATTGGCATAATTTGCCGAAGATTTCTTCATTTTTTCTGAGTCTATTTAGTGTTGTATATCAATGGGTACTATGCCAACAACACTAAACCTAGCCCTCGTTGGGGTAGACAACAAAAACGTTTTTTACTACTAATATCGTAGTAAAAAAGCGTAAAATCTGCAAAGCGATGTAAAAAAGTACTGACAAAATCTTAGCACGAATTTTACTGACCTTTCTGCGCATGTCTCTCTCACATGGTACGGAGTTCCGTAACCATAGTGATGTAGAATTGGTATAAACGACCCATTCTTCGTTCGGTTGAAGGTTGGAAGGAGTGCTGAGAGAGAGAGAGAGAGAGAGAGAGAGAGAGGTCACTTAGTATTAAACTCAGTATCTGTGTAGGCCTATCCATAACATTTATACCCTGTGTTAATATAGACCAACTGGCTATAGATATTAATTATTGGCTCAACCGTAAAAAAAAAAATAAAATAAAATTCTCCAAATCCCGTTTAGCTTATATTTGAAATAGAAAATGAAATGAAATGAAAGAGGGTTTAACGCCCTACTGTTTTGTTCCGAACCGGGCTAATGGAGACGGACATACGCCATACAGTCTGCTTTAGGGAAATATTGCCCGGAGAGCGGATCTACGACGTGGACTTATATCGAAGTCTAACGGTCACGGGATCTTTTACGTGCACGCCAACATGTACATGGAACCTCGAGTTTTCATCCCATCGGAACGACAAGACACTAATAAGGGGAAACCACGCCAGAAAATCTGGATGAACTTTTTTCGACCAATGCAGGGATCGAACTACCGACCCACAGCCTAGCGAGCCTGCGTCTTACCCACTTAGCCACGGTATTCGAAATAATATTTGCAAACCATACATTTATATCACGTTCAATGATGTTTAGAGGGTAGGATGGCCGAATGGTTAGCACGTGCACGCTGTAACATAAGGTCTGTCATTGAATAAACTGGCGTGGTTTCGATTTCCCGTTTTTACGTGACATGGAGCAGAACCGTCTTTCCAACCTCGTGGGTTTTCTCCGGGTCCTCCGGTTTCCCCCCACTGCTAAACACTCCTACGCGCAAGCGAATTATTGAAATCAATTGAACGGTGTTAATACCGAAATGACCTGGTTGGTGTCGAGTTGATGTTAAACCCCATGTCCCCATCTCTCTCTCCCGATGTTGTTTTCAATTTTAACACTCAGGCAAGCCACTCAATCTGACGAAGAGGGAGTCGTTTGTATCAATAGAATGGTCCCGATCAGGTGCTCAATTCCCAAACTGAGCACACGGTGGCGACACCAAACGATGTCATAATGATGGTTGCTAGGTAGATGTATCAAAATTCTAAATTTGTTTGTCGTTCATGCTTAACATTTAACACCACAATGAAGTAGTCATTTTTCGCCCCAATATTAGAAATAAGATGAAATAGAATTGATATTTACACTGAACAAATTAAGAAGTTGAATTATACATTGTCTTAATTTAGAAATTACATGAATAGAAGTTAGAAGTTACATGAATGGAGGTTAGAAATTACATGAATAGAAGTAAGAAATTAGACGAAAGCATGTTAGAATTTTGGCACTAATATACCGCCATACTATAGTGCTTGCAAAATTATTTAATTTTTGTGTTTTTCTTAAATATACTAAGGCGAAGTAGGGCGATGATAACACCACGTTACGACAACAAGTACGCGATAATACCCAAACATGTTTTGTTCTATGCTCTTACAAATTCTATCATTATGCAGGGGCGGATCCATAGGGGGGGGGGTCCAAACCCCACCCTGCTCAGCTACATAAAAAAAATAATGTCTTGCATCAATGAAATTACATCACAAAGTGATCCTACATCGGTATAAAAATGATTTCTCTGTTTAAATAGCTCAATTTGTATGTATTCCTATGTAATTTAGAGACGATGATGGCAGATTTCCGTAACAGAAACCTGGCAAACCCCCTCCTGCAAAAATTCCTGGATCCGCCACTGATTATGTCGTGTTGTCGGGTTATGAAAATCGCAACATCCCCCCCCCCCAAAAAAAACATGGCCACTATCAACCACCATAGTATTGGAGAAAATCGTGAGTAGAAAAATTTTGAGTAGCGAGTCGAAAGTCAGAAGTTGACTGTAGAAAGCAGAAAGTTATAGTAGGGAGTAGAGATTCTGTCCATGAAAGTAGAATTATGACGATTAAAAGTTGACAAGATTGGTGTTTTTACAGATTAAATGCAAACAGTTTTAGGTTTCCACCATAAAAGTACCCTTTTCGATAATAATTTTTCCGTTTACTTCGGATTTTCTACTTTCGACTTTCTGCTTATTTTTACTCTAGATGTCATTTTGTACACGATACTCCACCATAAAATTTTGGCGAGGATCCTTTTTGTGGTTAAATTACCTTAATTCATAGTTTGTATTTAAAATCTGAAAACCATGTCGCCCGACCCAGAATTATGGATTGTTATACGAGAGTCTGTGAATAGAGACCATCTGATACCATCGCATTAGATTACAACCACCTCTGTACAACCAAGTCGTCTTCATCTACATTGATTTTGATTTAAGTACCATTAAATGGTATCATTCATCGATAGGGTTTTTTGTGATTACCCGGCTACAGCCACTCTTGCTCTACAGCCTAAATTCGTTTCATTGGATTTCACCTCGAACATATAATAACATACAGTGTTGAATTTGGTAATGGCTATTCGATACCACAGGCAATCAAAATTGATTTAATCATAGTTTCTAATTATTTTACGAGCATATTTTGCTTTATAAAACAGAAGTATTAAATTTTTAATGGTTTATTATTTACAGCGTAATATTTTATAAAATTCCATTTGCAATAGGTACTTAAAAGAAAATGGAACGGTCTTAAAAGAGAAGTCCCGGATTTAACAAGGGGCCCCTGAATTTAACTGGTTTTAACATTTCTCGAACTCCAAAGGATCATTTTGTTATACGAAAAACTAAGTTTTGGTTGAAGTGATAGATTACTCAATGAAACAGTCTGATATTCCGACTTTTTGGCGTCCCATGCAATGACTGCGTAGTGGATGCGATAGTAACAGTGTATAGAATACAATTGACTTGGACTCCGGGGCTTTTCCCTTGGCCAGATGAGGCTTTGTGTCAGACGTGGGCCCTTTGTCTGCCTTTAGGGCCTTCCCTTACACTAGGGTCCATTTTCATTTTTCTCATCGGTTTTAGCATTTTCTCTCGTTTTATTTTTTCAACTATAAAACGCTTTTGGGTGTGTTTACAAGACCGTGAAAGCACCATCTGCGTGTGTTATCGCCGTCATCTGACGTGTTATCGCCAGGATCTGATATATTCAGAACGACAAAATTAAAGTGTATCTTTCTCTAAAAGGAGATTTATAAAAACGTGGTGGATTTTCATTGTGTCACGGTATATTCTTTACATTAATTAGTCAATGTCTACAGAACTGTGCCACGTGAAGATATCAGACGCGCAAAATTTTTTTTTCACAGGACAGGAATGGAATTGGTGGCGGAGGGGGGGGGGGGGTGGTCTCGTCAACATACAATACTTCGATGATTTCGAAACACATGTGTTCATTTCTACCGCTAGGTGACTGTTAACCCGAGCAGCAGCTATTGATTTACATCTGCCAAGGCAAGGATTCTTTTACGGATCGGAACTGGGCCCTGTTTCACGAAATTTTAACTTAAGATAGAATCCAATTTTAGTAGATACTTCAATTTTGATTGGCTAAGCACTAAAATCAACCTAATATTATCCAATCAAATTACTAAAATTGGGATCTTATCTTAGTTAAAATTTCGTGAAATAGGCCCCAGAACTGGTAACAGTCCTGTGATCTATCGTGACGACCACAAGAGGACGGAGAATGAGCTGAAATAATTAACGTTTATGAACCAATACGAGAAGATTTAAACTAATCAGTTATAACTAACTCAACCTTTAACCAACCGTATATTTTATATAAATACATATTATATTATATTTCATTTCAATATTGTGTAGTATTGTACTTGTGTCTTTCACCTACGGGTGTAAAGATATTGAACGTACGCAATGAATACCAGTTAAAGCAAGCTGTTATGTTTATTTTTCTACATTGAGAACAATAATAACAATGATAACACAGTAATATCTATTATTTAATAGCCATTCAAACTTTATTCGTTTATCTGAAAATAGATTAGGTTGAAATATATTAAACAAAACTATATAATAATCCCTCTCACATAACGGACTCATAATATCGTATTGCCAACAGACGTGCACAGACGTTTGGATCAAGGTAAAATAAAGAATCCCCATTACGGACAATGCACGGTCGACTCGAACTCAACAATGTCACAAAAGGGTTATACTTCCATTGAATTAGTAAAACTTTAAAATTTGATCATGTTTTTAGGGTTCCAATTGTGTCTAAAATAAATACATGAGATTTATCGTAAAGGTTTCTAGCGACGTCCTAGACATACATGTATCAAGAATGTCGACATTCTAATCCCGTGTTTGACTCGGCAAAAATACGATGTTTAACGTGATGATGTACCCGCCTTTTATCCTGGTTACAGCCTTTCTACAGGCTACATTAGTGAATAAATTATTTTTGATAAAGTAGATTACCCTGCTACACCCAGACTTACTCTCCAATCAAAATTAATTTCACCTCTAACAGATAATTGTATGCTTTGATAAATTGGTAATGTCTATTCTAGACCGTAGGCAATCAAAACTTGATTTAATCCTAGTTCCTAATTATTTCACTGACATATTTCGTATTATAAAATAAAATCAAAGTATTGAATATTTATTGGGTATGCCACATGATATTTATATGCAATATGTACATTTCATAAAAGGAAATGGAACGGCAATAAAAGAGGTGTCCCAGATTTTAACATAGTCCATGTTGATATAAATAACTGGTATCGCCATGTCTAATTAAAGTTTCAATTTAATATTTTTAAGTTATAGTTTTAAAATGTATTAAAATAAAGCCCTAAAATAGATTGTATCTATAAACAGTCCTATCTTAAAGAATTATCCTATTAATCTTCGCCAGTTGAGAAATTGGCAGAAATATCATTTTCAACTTCAAATTCAAACGTTTGAAGATGCCCATTCCATGGAGGGGAATGGGAAAGCAAGGGAGGTAATTGTGTTATTATGTCAATGATTTTAATGTCTGTGAAATTTTGCCCATGATCATATAATAGTGAGTTGAGAACCTTTTGAGCAAAAGACATAGAAATATTTATGTTTAGACTTTATTAGAAAATATGAAATTCCCGCTTTAAAACAATAATGAGTTGTTCGGAAGTGATGGCAGATTTGAGCACATACATGTAACCCGGTGAAAAGGTACTACTAAATGCCTTCATGGGGCAATAAAGTACGTATTGTTGCATACAATTATAACTGGTTAATGCAATGAAGAATAAGCAGAAATTAGAATAATCGAAAGGAGCAACTTAACGTAAAGAATTAACTGCTAAATAAAACCCAAAATATTTTTTAATTTAAATATACATCGCCATATACTTACATGGACTAAAAACATAACCAGTCTAATTAATCTATCACAAGTTTGCTTCAGACCCCCCTCAAAACACTATATATGCGAGGAAATACCCTAAGCTATAAAAGTCTATTTAAAGGAGGCAAGTCTTTAACTCAATATCATCCACAGTCTTCGTCATTTGAAATAAGACCCATTGGTCAATTTAAATCAACATTGATGTTGTTATCTTGCCGTGAAAAGATGGGCTTCTGATATCCAATATTTAAGACAAAGACGCGTAAGCGAATTATTGAAATAAAATTAAACCATATGTTAGTCCCGAAATGACCTAGTTTGTGTTGAGTGGACGTTAAACCCCATTTCTCTCTCTCTCTCTTTAAGACAAAATTAAGATGTTTTAATAAATTGGCACACGAATCGCGTGCCAGAATGCTTTCAATCGTCAATTATAATGAACAAGGCCAAAAACCTACCATAATGGAGAATACAACCGGTGTCGACTGGAATAACCAGACGCCAAAGACGGCCATTTAATTTGGACTCTTCGCGTATTTCGCCGAACATAACTGATTAGAAATTGCAGTAAAAACAAAAACGATTGAATGCAAATGAGTTTATATACATCCATATTACATTATGATATACGTTTAGACCAATTTGTGTCCATTTCTAGGTTGGAATAATAGGGAGAACCCATGTTTCTATGGTCGCGGAAACTAGCCAAATGACGTTGTCTTTAATCGCTGTCCATTTACCATGAATATCAAAGCCAAAGTAAATTCTCGGATTGTCCCCTTCCCAATTCTCTTTTCCACAGTTTAGTTCCCAGAATCTGTTGTACGCGTTAATCTCGAATTTTTCCACGTCCTCGCATGTAACCTGTGACGCCACTAAAGCAGACAGTCTTCAACATACGGATGCTACTGACACCTTCTCATTTTTGTCCTGTGCGCGTGTTTTTCAAGGATTCCAATATTTTTCCAGAAATATTGGATGTCCCTTCTTTCCATATAAAGGAAAATTGGCATACTTTTTATTGAAAAAGTCCCACTGGATATATACTCTTGTTGGAATGTATCTATAAGATAACACACTGCACAAGTTCAAAGATAGCTGGAGCTGGCAGGGTTTTTAACTGCCACGTTCCTACGGCAGCAAAGATAAAACATTTTCTCCATGTTCTCACAACCGTTAACCCTCCTATATCATCAAATAAAAAAGCACCCCTTACGTCACTCGAGGAAACGGGTTAGCCTTTATTTATATATCATTTGAAGCCAGACTTACAGTCGCCGGTTTTAGCTCTTAAATAATCCATCTTTAACCAGGAACAAAATACAGTGGGCTCTGTCACATCCGATTACTCCGACACTATGTGACATCCGACATGATTTATTTCCTTATTACTTCAGCCAAAAAATATCCGGACTATGCATGTTCCGGATTACGACATCCCACAGACATCTCATTTTTTTTACCGGTTAAAAAGTAAATTCGAAGGGTTGGCCAACAGATGTATCGTTGGTGTATAAATTCTATCTGCACCAACAGCAGTAAGAATTATGACGTGCAGAATGATTAACCTTGCAGTAAATAATGTTATCATATGTGTCTGTTTTACCTATTATCATTTGTCATCACTGACACGACTAAGTAAGTATTCCACGGGGGGTTGGCCAAAACCCAGCCTCAATAATTCATTTCACAGACTTTTAAACAATCAAATGAATGACAAAAATCGTAGAGCAAGCCTTCCGATTAGATTACCAGAAGTTGTATACTAGCTGTGTACAATATACAGTGTAATATTTACCTAATGTAAATATGATGATAACATTAAATGGTATTAGCTGCACATTTCTCATTTCTATTATCTCTTATTTACTCCGACTTGTTGGCTTTTAATGTGTGTATGAAAATCTAATCTACTAGTGGTGATTTTGAAAACATGGCTTCATGGACCATCAAATACAAATGGTTGATTGTTTGGAAATTTACCTGTTGTTAAATATACATCGGTACAGCAATAAACCTCCACACAACCTTTATTATTCATCAATGGGTCTACAGGATGCTATACCTTCACATGGTCTTCAATATCTGAACAGTAAGGGTTTGTATCACCTATACAATAGTAGTCATACTAAGGGAAAAACAAAACAATAAAGAGAAATATGTTTGATAAATATACTGAATAAATGTAGCAATAAGCATGTTTATTAATTAAAAGGCATTATAGCCAATATGCCAGAGGAAAATTTGCGGTCCTTCGCACCATTTCATGGGATTTGGTATGGCTGAATCTATTTCAATATTTGATGCCTGTTCCTGAAGCAACGACTGATAAAATACGTAGTTCTGTTGAAGATGTACTACATGACGAATAACATAATGAATGTGCAATAGTTAGAATTCTCCTTTAAGCAAAGGTTTTTTCAATCACTCTGTACTAATCCATTAACAATTTAGTAGCTCACGTTATCTGCTTTACTTCCTTTATCGTTGCACTTAACTAGATGTTACAGAGGTAAAGATTATATTGGCAAATATAACTCATAACATCCAATTTGAGAAGCTTATAAATTTTTATTTTATATTCTTGGTAACGCCACTTGCCATTTAATTTTTTTATTTCCATAACAGTGCAGTGAATCCTCGGATAAAATGATTCATTAGTTTTCTTAATGTGGCCACGTGTCGCACATGAGTGAGATGACTTTGAAAAGAAGTTGCATGCATGGCCATACCACAAAACGTGAACAAGTTTTTGATATTTAACGAGATTTTGATGTGCAGTGTAAATGACGGATGATTTACGTGTTGCGCGGAAAAAATGTTGGATGAAAATGGCGCTAATCTCCAAGCTGTATTTATATTGATTCTTGATGTGTATCTCCTCTATCATAATGTTTACTTCAAATACAGTATGAAATTATATAGGTTCCGTCATTACAATAAAATGACACATTTAGTATTAGAAAAAAGTCCTCTGATAAGATGCATCATTAGGTATTTCCCAATGAATTCAACTGAGAATCAATGATTTATCAATGTGGAGTGAATTATGAAATTTAGAACTCGGTTGAATCACTAATATACATTTTATATGACATATGTGTGGTTTGCATAATGTTTTTTTTTATATGACGTATGTGTGGTTTGTGCAGCGAGTGCTTAACTATAAATAAAGATAGTTTTAAACACTTTGAAATGTTTTACACAATTAATTTATTCTAAAGCTTTAAACCGAATTAGTTTCACTGTTCGACAAGCTTTTATCGTACAGGCATGGGGTATGAATGTGGCCTTTAAAAAGCTAGGTTCATTTCAATCCTAAAAATATATGGACGATGCAAGGATATTTCAAGATGGATACCTGGGTGGCATATGGACAAGGGCCAAAGCTATTTTTAGTCTTTCCCTCCCTTTTCCTTTTCCACCTTTTGCCTGGCGATTTTTGTTGACTTTTTCACGTAGAATCGAAGAAAAGGATTTGAAAATGCATTTTCTGCCAGATTTTTGTGAATATTCAAAATTTTGAGGCGGAACGATACAAGAGTTGAGATGTTGATTAGGTTGAAATGTAGAGCTTAACATTGCATGTTTACTTGCATGTATCTCAAGTTTTTCACGAAGAACCTCGTACGTGCTTTTGGGTACAAGGTTGCCACATGCTGCTCTATCTGTGGAAGAAAGCGTTCTATGCAGCGATCTGGGAAACGTTAGAGCGATCTAAGAGACGACAATTAACATTAAATTCAATCTTTAGTGATCTGTGGCCACAAGCAGCCATTATGAGGTTTTTCATCCCCAGTTGTTATTTTATTTATGTAGTTTATTTGGTAAAGTTCTATTTTTTGATTCAGTTGCTAATAAAGATAAATCATTTAGTTAGATATGATCTGGGACCAGTACTAAGGATTAATTTCTATTAAGACCCATGTAAAGTACTCGGGGATGGCAAGCGAACAAACTTCTATTTTATCTAAAAAAAATGATGCTTAGTTTCTGGCACCATATTTATAAAGGCCACGATTTCATAAAATTATATTACGAATCGAAACTATTCGAGGATGACTCGAGTTGGTCAGATGAAACAATATTTGTCGACACGCATCTTAGCTAAGTAAATATGTTGAAACGTAGCTAAAGCGGAACTAAATGTCTAGACACAATTTGTTGCGGAACAAATCGTTTAATAGTTAATTTGAGTAATGATTTATAGCCGGAACTAATTAGGCGGGAACAAGTTTTGTCGTGACCGTCATCAGGTTCATATTTCGTATGGCTACTATCTTATCGGGTGGTTATCTAATAAACAAATTATAAAAGCGAGACTTTTAACATTCGCCCAAATTAAACAGATGAATAGGGCAAGATATAGTAATATCAGACCAATGGCGTGTTTAGATGGAGTAAGCCGGGCTCCACAATACCCCTTTAAAATCACTTGAACTTTCATAATGCATGTCATGCCCCCCCCCCCACTCCCCGCCGATGGCTCAATGCAATAATTTGTTAGTTGAAAACAATTCCGTAATTCACTTGTATTGATGAGCTGATTTCATTGTGGTGGCGGTGGGGGGGGCAGATGTTTAGTAGACAGGGCCGGTATTCTAGTTCTCTATTATACGGAGATACGACACTGTCTACAGGTGTTTGAATATGAAACATTTGGTTATGAATTACAGGTATTTAATACGTACCATCTGTGAACTATAGTCACATGGTATACAATACGAATAGTGCTATATTCGATATCCTGGATCAACTCCATATGTTATACCCACCATATGGTTTTTTATACTCGAACAAATGCTTCTTATAAGCCATATATAATGATATAGGTAAAACTTCCCTTCGTTCAGTTAAGATGGAAGACAATACCTGAATCACACCAGCCTGTTCTTTAAGTACCGTAATGACTATAAAAATATTCACACATACCGGTACACGTTTCACAAATGAACAGTATATAATCCGGTTTGTACAAAATCTAGCCAGATCCGAACTAAATGTTTTTACACATACATTATGCCTATGGTAGATCTTCCTTTAAGCCTGAAATGCTATCTAAATTATTAATTAGACATTAATTAACTTATCCAGACCATAATCAACGCTCGATTTGGATCCGATTTGCTGCTCAACGCTTATTGATAATTTAATCCAAAGTGGATAATCGAGACTACGTTTTTTTTTATCATACAGACTTTAGTACTGATGATCGAGGTTGGGTCTAAAATTAAAAATCTAATATGTCGGTTCCGAATTAATCAAATCTAGTTTTTAGTGAGAACTGCCATTTCTTTATCTAATACCCCTATAATTGTTAACTGTAATTAACATTCATTAATAATGAAAAGAAACCAATATTTAACTTAAATACCGCCACTCTTGGTGAGAACAATGTCAACTTTGTGACATGTTAATGAAACATACGAAACTTACGCGTCTGTCTAGAATTAGCTCCATTGAGAACAGACTCGAACGTAGTTCACCGACATTATAATTCCTATTTTAGTCGAAAACTGTAAGTATATTTCGAGAATTTTGAGACGTATTTTATTCCGCTTCCTTTTTCATATGTAACGAAATTGGACATGTTTATCAGTCTTGGTCTGTATGAAGCGGAATGAATCATATAAAAAATAGTATAAGGCCTACTGGAATTTTTCAACATGGCGGCTATTCAGGACAGAGATGTATAATTAAACTAGGTATTTCTATGTGTGCAGAATGATTAATGAAAGTCTCATTTTTATAATGGTCTGTGGTTGGGTGTTAAATAGATACGATAGCAAGACTGTGTTGACAGCTTCAGAGGACTTTCTGAAACTTAAAGGGGCTAACATTTGGGACCTAGAAATTGACACAAGTGGGTCGCAACGCATATATAACTGTAATATGAATGTATATAAACTGATTTTACATTCAGTGGTGTCCGTTTTTACTCTAATTTCAAATCAGTTATGTTCGGCGAAATAAGCCAGCAGTCTCAATCGAGCGCAAAATTTCTAGCGTCTGGTTATTCCTGCCTACTTACGCCGTTTGAGTTGGCGCAATGTGTTTAGCCTCGTCCCTGGAGTCGTCTTGTTAAAACTGGGGCTGAAACGCATTATGATACACGATTCGTGTACAAACAGTCAAATGTTTATTTTGTCTTAAATAGTGCATGGATATCAGAAGCCTATCGTATTCGGGTAAGATCACAGCATCAATATTGAATTAAATTGACAAATAATTCGTGTTTTCAACGTTGAAGATTTTGGATGATATTGAGTTAGAGACTTAGCTACTTTAAAAGGCAATCTCCGTACATTCAACTTGAAGGAAGTATTTTCCCGTGGGAACTGTTTATCTTCGCTCGACGAATGATTTTTATTATGATGCCATTTTCTGGATATTTCAATCCTATTTTCAATGATATTTATGTTTGTGAGAATAAATATTTAAGTATTTTACATCCGTTAGCGTGAAGACGATAACAAACAGCGTAAAATGTGCACATCATTGCCGTCGTCTTCACTTTTACGCGAGAACACTACAATTTCATATTGTGTCAAGGACTATGGACGTCCAAACAGCTCTTAATTCTTAGTTTTTAATTCTTAGTTCTTAATTCATAGTCAAAATTCTTCATTTGTGGTCGTATTTCGACACTCGTAGACTAAAATTAACATTTGTATCTTAAAGTCAATATTTGTTTTACAAATCAGACATTTGTCATATCAGATTTATGAATATTGAACAAAAAGCTGTTAGATCTTCCATAACGGGCGATAGCACTTCCGGTACATACGGGAAACAATCACGACGAAAAGGCACGCTACTAAAATCCAGGATAGGAAGAAATCCTGTCTGGTTTCAGTGGTTGTCCTACCTTAACCCAACGTAAACCCTAAACCCTCACCAAACAACAATGGCGACACAAATGGCATTTCGTTATCGCCAGGTCACGTGGATTAATTGAATAATATTCTAAACCAAAGGTGCAATACATTTTTGATTTTAAGAAATACATATAGTTTCTATTTTCCTGATTTCCGTCCTTCCGATTCTAACGCTACCGATGCAGTAAGTGAGGAATAGCCAACCCCCGGATGATATGACTTGTCACATTACATCTCGGTGATTATAATAAACTACGACAATGTGGCAACTCATTAATTTTACCGATTTATTATTTCGTGCACAAACTTTTTAGCGAATTTTATCTTCTGTCACATTAATCTGTTTTCAGATAAAATAAAAATATGATTAATGAATCAAACAAGGAAAGATGGAATTTTGTTCATTGAAGTAGGCGGGGAACAAGAATTGTTTGGGGCATTTGAATTCGTGAGTGAAGAATAGGACGCTGGACTTGAAGAGATGTTTAATTAATTAGGTTTTTATACTAGACTGTAAATAAGAAATTAAGAAGTTTATAAAATCAAGTCGTCATGTTTACATGATGTGATTAAATCATAGAATGAAGGGTTGGGAATAAACCAGGGATATTAACGTAAATGGGACGTGGTTGGTGGTTAACAGCGGTTGGACATACCCAACAAAACCAGCATTAATGATAATTATAAATTTACACTCAACTGGTCAAACTCACAATACCTTCTTTATTCCAATCAAAAGTGGGCATTGTAAATAAATTTGATGAAATTTGAAATTGTTTTGTCCTTTTGGATCCTTTCCGTTTTGATACGAATCGTAGGATTGTAGATAATATCTCCTACCTACTTCAGTCGTTAACTGGGTAATATTGTGTTCAGTACCTACTTATAGACGCCATCTTATATTCCATTCCAATTCTCAACCTTGACTTTTTTAAATTGGAGGAAATCACCATGATCTCAACTAATGTATTTGTAATGACGTTCGATATTTTTTATAATGAAGATTAGTTAATATCAAAATGAAGACAAATATCTTATCTTGTTTTTGGAAACATTTTTTATAGATCGGTGTTAGTTGCATGTCATTTATAAAACAAGTCAGTAATCAATGAACAAGTAGCATTATATATAATGTGATTTATTCTCAGAAAACCATGCGAATGATATTAGTAATAAAATCATAGCCCTCTTTCATGTCCTCAGACTATGGCTATAGGATATCGATATTCAACCAACTCTATAGCAATGATAGGTAAAGAGAGACCTTGCATTAGGCTGGCCACCAGAAATAGAGTATAGAAATCTGTTTTGGGTCAATGATAACAACTCTTCCAGATCGTAGTGTAGTAAAGACAAGTAAAACGATATTTTGAACACTGTGTTTTAATCCGACGGACAGATCGTGGTTCTCACCGGGTAACTCATTCAATAACTGCAAGTACATTCGTTCGCCGAAAAACGTAAAATAAAAAGATGATACGACTGTTGGAAATTGAATGTCACAGATTTGTGCGCTTTTCCTTTATTGTATCGCAGCTCTGTACAGGACGTCATCTGTAAGCGGGAGTCGCGGTGGCGCACCGAGTAAGACGCTGCCTCGCTAATTAAGAATTCTCGGCTTCATTCCCGGTGATTTTCCGATGCGGTTTCCCCTTCTCAGTGAAGCAGAACGGAGGACTGGCCAAGGACCGATTCTAGTCGTTCGGATTGGAAGCTTAACCGAGGTCGTAAGACACATTTATTTGGTACGTAAAAGAACCGTTGATAGTTGGAATTCATATCAAGCGTGGGCCTTAGCGCCGTTGTCCGTGCAAAATGTCCATCATAGCAGCACACCATACCCGTCTTTATTAGCACAGTAAGTACAGCAAACAGAACTTTAAACCGATTTCTATAATAAACAATCTTATTTAATGTGGAAAATGTTCTTGAAGCCAGTGTTCGATTAACAAGTCAGTGATAGACATTGTTATACCAGACAGTGATAGACATTGTTATACCAGACCATGTCAATCACAATATAAACACATGTCAATATTCACAAGTTACTGTAAGAAAATAAATATTGATATGACAGATTCTACCGGATGTTTCTGACATATTATAAACAGTCTATAGACTAGGTCAATATGTTTTAAACTTTGATTGTCACAACATCCCATCATCTATAGAGTGACTGACATACCTTGATTGAGATAGAAATATTTGCTTGGTAATCGCTATTCGAACGAAATAAACAAATATATCCCAATTTTAACGAGGAATGTAATGTGGTCAGCTTGACCAAGTTAACTGGCAGCTTTTGATAGGGCAAATCCAAATCACCCGACCTAACGATGATTCAGTGGGGCATTTTGCAGGGTGTGGCAGATAAAAAAAAGGCCAAAAAAGGCTAATGCTTGCCTCACGTAAATAATAGGAACAGAATTATTTCTAAAATATTGCCATAGCCATATATGAATATAATTTTTACTGTAAATAATAGATGTTTAAATGAAGTGTGTTTGTAACTTTGGGCTTCCCAGGTTCTGAAACTTTTTCTACTGATTAAAATCACCGGTTTCATTTAATTTGGACGATTCTCACTTTAAAGTAGGTAGTAATCAGTCAAGAGGAATGTGAGTTACTAGGGTGGTAAAAAGCCTAACACAATTTACCTCCATATATTATCATACAAATAGACTGTAATGGTGGTTTTCTTACAGATACCAGATTCGGTTAACAGACCACAACCCAATAATTAACCCTTAACATAACAATAAATTGTCTAAAATAACCGCCATATTTAACCACGTGTAGTCCTTTGACGGTGTGTGGTTAAGTTCAATACTAAAATCAGATCTAAAATTACAACCGTTTTAAAGAAGCAATATTAGGTGTAAGGCATTTGTTTTTAACGTCTAGCTAGTCAACAAAATACACAAGACATTTTTTTGCGTGAAGTACCAATTTGTAAAACGAATCTCTGTTTTTTCGTGTCGATCACCCTGGTAACCCACGATGTTTACTGCTATCCTTTGATCAAGAAAAGAATGTATATGTTTTATTCCAGCACCGAATACCAAGTGTGAGTATTATTTGTAAACTAATTCGGTTATTATTTTTTATCGATCTATTTTCTGGCGAATTATTTAATATAATGATCTATCACTTGCTTTCGGATAGTTGGCTCTGACATTTGTTAATCAGTGTAGGGTAATATATCATGTTTCATACAAACATTCTAACAGTTAGTTAATACAATCATTATACTTAAGAAAATTACACTCGACAAAAGTATGGCAACTATAGAGTCCAATATGATCAATAAAAAACAGAAAGGGAGCGAAAGGGGTATTTTCGTGACTAATACATAAAACTAAGTAGAGTTTCCATAATTCGTTTATTCAGAAAATAATAAATCGGTACCACAAACGTCAAGTGCGTTGAGGTTTCAACCACGACATAACCAAATAACCGTCAGGAATCTAGATCTGTTCAGATAGCTTGCAATTTAGGGTCCAGTAGTCTAAATGTATTATTTTATTAAAACGTAAAGTTGCCGCAGGAATTTTGGATCGGTAATGAAATAAGTAAACTACATATTGAAAAGTGTTTCCAAGACAGAATGTATTTCAATTCACGATTAATTTGTTTCGTGTTGCATTTCGGTAATTTAATTCAAACCGCCCACCTATACTTGGTTTTGAAGACCTGTTGCTCGGAATTGCATGAAATTGATTCAATATCAAATTACTGCTCATGGCATTTACAGATCTGATTTTTTTTTATAAACACTTGTAATGTATATCCTTTAGTCGTTTTTAAACAGAGAAATTTGTAAACCCTGTAAATATGTCTATGTTAATTTTTTATATCTTAATTTGAATTCAAGGCGCTGAATATAAGGTACTGACACATGCCCAGTCTTGGTATACAGTATAAGTAATAATATTTGCTGTATTTTAGACATCTCATAGTATCCTACAAACCAATCCATTTCTTAAAAACACATTTTCTTAAATTTGTTGCCAACCAAAATGGCCATTTTTACCAGTCAGAGTCTTTTACCTCGAGATTATTATTCTAGTCTTCCCTGTATAACGGAGATTAAACAAAAAAAAAATGGTCATTATGTTTAATTAGCTTTTATGTTTAGGAATCGGCTGGGTTTTTTTATTCCCATTTTTGTTCAATACAGTATTAACAAATCGTATTAGATGTTATCCAATAATCATTCCTGTCAAACTTAGATATTTGTGTACCTTGTAATTTATTAATAACATATATCAATAAATGGTAATTTTCAATTCATTCACCGTGTTGTTATTGAACAAGACACTGTGTTGCTAGAAGAATGAATGGAACTTAAATTAATCAATTCCAATACAGCATACCGATACAGAAAGGTTTTCTTTTTTTAAATTAGAAAAGGTAAAGATGAAGACATATTTTATAAAAGATAAAAAAAATGCGGTAATATTTTTATTTTATTTTGTAAACCAGTATTTTATGATGTAAAGATGATTTTATATTGGACCTGTTCCTGGACGAGATACACCAATCAATGATGACCTAGTTGTCAAACTTACTCCAATGTTTCTAGACTAACACCAGATAAAAGACCGCGAATCTCGTCTAAAACTTGTAATTCTATATTGATTTAAAGGCTTTAACCGTAAATGAAATGAACAGTACCCTTAATTATATTACATTTCTTCTTCCACCTAAAGTAAAAAGGTAAAATAAACTGATCGACTTCTTAGTGAAATAGTGTTTAAAATGGAATTTCGGGCTGCCTTGATTGTCGTATTTTTCTATGATATTTTATACATATTGTAGCCAATAACACCGAAGATGTCTTAGTGAATATTATGAAATATATTGTTGTAAATACCATGAAACATTGACATGTAATGGTAAACTTGTTATTTTCACAGATTATCGCGATGTTATGTAATAGCTTTAATTAATACATAATATTACAAATTAAAAGGCAGGAGAGCTATTACGAAAAATGATAGCTTAAAAAGAAGTCAGAATGGCTAACGCCGTCGCTTCTAGCATTTGTTAATATCGGTTCGAATGCACTAAAGAAGCGCGTCAATGCCAAGAAGGGATTCTAACAGATGCTCGAGTTTTCTATAAATAGCCGTCGGTGTTACCAAAAGTCAAAGCTTTAACATAATTATAAACGTAAACTGGTTATTGTTTTTAAAAAATTCCATTGAATAGTGAGCGCACGTTGTTTAGTGGTTAGAATTCTATCATATTGATTCTAGCAATATTAAATAGATTATAAGACGTCTAACAACTATATTTAAACATTGTCTATTAATCACACCAGTTGGTGCTATTCGTGTAGGTGAAGTATGCAATGTGTTAAGTTGTAAAATTCAATGTTCTTTTAGACATGTTTATTCAGTTTCCATATAATATGTTCCATCCTTGTGACGTCATCAGTGACCTTTAGGTCCTCAGTGAACATTGGTGTGCTAAGTTTTGTTCTTACAAGATGGTAATTTTTAGAACTACAAGGTATCTGTTCTCAAGCTTAATATAACATCCATATGCCATACTTCATCAAATTTAAAATTAAAGACGAGGCACTGCCTACTTCACTATCTTCTCCATCCACAAGAATCAAAATTCTCAAGGTCAAGTAAATCGTAACATAGTGATGTAACCTTAAATACATCATGTTTCCATGTTCGAACAATCGGATATATCGAACAATCGCATATATCGAACAATCGGATATATCGATCTATGGTGTTCAAAGCTGTTAATAACAAGTACCACTGTACTGTGGAGCAATTGTTATTGAAACGAGTAAGTTTCTTGACGATCGTTGGAACTAAATTTCCAGTTCCGCCAAAATTGCCCTAAAATGATATATGGTCTTTGTATTGGTCAAGCGGGGACACCTATTTAATTTCTGTTTTACAAATACTAGTAAATAAAATTGAAAAGCTTTGCTCGGGGTAATAAATTTTATTGTATATTGATTGTTCAAATTTCTACGCCAGCAAAGAGGTTCCAACATGAAAATGATAATTACTTTGTTAGAAACTCTAAAATATATACATGAAAATGATTAATTACTTTGTTAGAAACTGGAAAATCACTTGGACTTTTTGTGAAATTTGAATTTCTAAATGGAATACCAGTCCAACATAGTCGGTTCAGTATTTGTATAGATATGAAAAAAATTAACAAAATTACCCCCATCCCACCCCCAATTCAATGCCTTATGATATATTTCTGTTTGAAATTGTCTCTATCTGTTGGGCTGATTTTTATTTACTCTTTTAATAAATACAACTTCCCATTTCCCTTAACTCTACAAATAAACAAGATAAACTAAAACAAGATATATTTCTTCTTGAAACGAGATTAGATCGTTCCAGTTCGCGCTACCCTTACTCAATACTACAGTTCGATCTACCGCGTGTTAAAATCCGTTCTTAACGGCTACCAATCTTGATATAAGATGGTAAGCAGTCTGCTTAATCCGCGCCGTTAAAACAAAATTAAGTAGTTCGTCGTAAAACTAAAGCTTCAGTTCGAGACGAACTGATTAATTTATTCGTCTGCAGCAAAGAAATAAAGAAGTCAATTATGT
Organism: Patella depressa; assembly: GCA_948474765.1. Classification (NCBI taxonomy): domain Eukaryota; kingdom Metazoa; phylum Mollusca; class Gastropoda; family Patellidae; genus Patella; species Patella depressa. The sequence goes on along the minus strand of OX419722.1, from coordinate 50,326,261 downwards.
AAATAAGAACAACGGGGTGAGTATAGTTGATATATGGTCATATTGAATATTGAAATGTAATCGCCATATACATGTCTGTTCGTCGTCAAAAATACATTTGACTTGAACTTTATATATTATAGTGTCTATGTTCATGAGACGGACACGAAGAATCCTACTGGTTTTCAAACATTTATGACTTCATGGCCCTTGATCATTTAAAAAAAAATGTAATTTTGTTTTGTTCATGGGACGAAGAACCCAATTACTCGAACAGGTAAATATATCATCAGATTACAGGTAAATATCACCAGATTACCGGTAAATATATCCACCAGATTAGCGGTACCTGTTTTGTTTATGTTACGGTAAGAAGAATTAGATGTCTGTCAAGTATTCTGTTGCCTTTGGCGAGTATTAAATGTTTTATAAAGGCTCACATATGGCAGCAAATCTTGTTTGATGTACATGTAAGTCAAAATAAGATATATAATTCCGTTAATGGGGTGTGTTATTGATGGAGCAACTCTATTTTAGTTTCAAATGGTAGAAGTCTACTTGTTGATGTTACTTTTAGAGAAACTACATATATATTTCGTCGCTAATAAGTGCGGTAGGAAACAACCCACTGTAAATGTGTCCATTTTGTATAGCCGATACGTATATATTTTTATTTACATCTTGCTTTTTTTATCAACCATTGTTTTCTATTCATTTATAGTCACAAACAGTATCTACTTTTTCTCATTGTGTCGTCTATTTTAGACCTTTCTAAAAAAATAAAATCCATTGCGTTGAACGTTGGTAGTTTTGGGTGTAACATCAAGATTGCTGAAGAGAAATTAGCAAACCGATATTGTAGAAAGTTCTAATGACAATGTATATACTCTGTTCTATATGTTATATATACTAATTCCCACGTGCAGCTCGACCAACCATCAACCTAAGACTTTTTACAAATCATGACATAAATACACTGTTAGTCTCGAAATTACCAAAGTAGGCATCAATGTGATTATTTAATTTCGTTCTTTTTAATGAATATTTTGTTCCTTAGATTTGTTCAAATATTGTTATAAGCTTAAAGATCTTGGAGAACCTACTCAATAGAAACGTAAATAATAGGCTGCAATCAAATTGGCCAAACAAGAAGCTGTTGATTCTGATGGTAATGTCTGGAGGATAAATCAATTTACGTCCAAAATTACTTACCCAAATTCAAGAGATTGGGTTCGGCTTTAAAAGGATTTTAATCATATCACGGACAAATGGTATTGCTAATTTAATTTTAATACATTTCCCTCACTCCTTCACTCAGATTACCAAATGGAATGAAATGGGGTTTAACGTCCTACTTTTCGGCTCCAACCGGGCAAGGATTATTTAACGTTTAAGCGAAGGTTTATACAGGACCCTGGTTTTCCGAACCATCCGTAGGACTATACACTGTTCTTACCAGGCCCCCATCCTGCACACCTGACGGAAGATCCAGATGAACTTTCTCGTCCAGCACCGGAGGTGAACCCGGAACCTGCTGGTTATGGAGCAAGCGTCTTACTCATTGAGCCAGCGCGACTCCCATTATACTTACAAATGCAATAGACGGATAAGTAAGTTAAAGATGAATGATTATTGGGTTGTGGTCTGTTAACTGGATCTGGATTCTGTAAGAAAACCACAATTACAGTCTATTTGTATGATAATATATGGACGTATTACCACCCTAATAACTCACGTTTTCTTTACTGATTGAAAAGGCGTTTATTATTATTAAAAATTGACTTTAAAGAGGGATTCACTCAATTCAATTATTAAAATAATCAGTGGCAAGTAGTTTATTATAAATGCAGTAATTGTTCAGATACTCGAATCACTCATAAAACTACTTAGCTTAATATTACTATAAGCATTCCAGAGTCAATATTTTCTTGTCAACGCCAATAATCATTATGCACTCAGATCAACTATCTATACTTTCGGAATATATCTCTGCCTTGAATGACCGCCATATTGAAAGATAAGTGTACCAGTTTTTAATGTGGTTACTCAGTGACTATTTAAACATCTTTCAATTTCATTAAAGCAGAATAATTACTTCTTATTCTTATCGAAGTATACTTGGTGTTGTCGACTAAAATCGTCCATGTAGAAATTTAAGTCGGTCAATTACTTTCGTGTTTGTTCGCAATTGGAGTGAATTGTAAATAATTCTGGGGAATGAAATGGGTCCATTTAGTTCTAATAGTAAATGGTTTAAACTTACTTGATGTCAGTCTGCAGATGACAAGATCTTCTAGAATTATCGTTACAGACATATTGACCTAGTCTATAGACCGTTTATATGTCAGAAACATACGGCAGAATCTGTCATATCAATATTTATTTTCTTACGGCTGTGAATATTGACATGCCTATCATCATACTCGGAGCTCCTTGTTGTGTTTCGTTTGATTAGACCTACTAATAGATATACGTAACACCAATTCTGAGGTTTCGATAGAGGTGGGGAGGGGGCGATCAGCGCGAGGATTCGTGCTCTTTGCTAAACATCGGCTTTTATAAATATGTATAATAAAATCTGTAGCCCCGGGCAAGTTTTCGTAGTGTCACGGAACGTTGAATATCGATAGAGGTCATTTTATGTTCTCACGTCCTCTATAGAAGGCTCGTTCTCGCTTTAATTCAGTACATCTTATAAAGGCAATCACGTAATACCCTGAATATTTTTGTACTAATTTCAATTGGCCACCGACCCAGCTGGGGCCTATCAGATTATCAGGTCGCCTATCGCTTAATGTGGACAGAATTTATTTGTCCTCCCTTTACCTCAATGCTCCACGCCAAATTTGAAAAAAAAATCGTCCGTCAAAAACTATAGCCTGTATCGCGTTGACAAGCTAGTAGTTATTGGCGAACGGACCGACAAAGATAAGTGTACGGTCTAATTGAACTGTGGGTGTATAGACTGTAATTCTTGTTGGCCACTGATAATTTTACAAGTTACACATGCAACTTATATCGACCAACAGAAAACATGTTTCCAAAATGAAGACAAGATGTTAAATAAGTTCTAGCATTGTGTCTGTGTTAATTTAAGTATTTTATTACCATTTGCAACAGAAGATCTTTCGGGAAATTGTGGTGCCAATAATGATTATTGTAAAAATTAGTCAATAACTCAAAGTCCTATTACAAATGCATTAGTTGAAATCGTGGTGATTTTCCTCCAATTTACAACCACAAAGATTCAATACGACATGCTGAAAACTGAAATTCAATACAAGATGGCGTTATAAGGAGTTACTGGACAGAATGTCTTGCACACTTGACGAGTGAAGCTGGTTGGAGTTGTTATCTATACCCTTCTGATTGACATCCAATTATATGTTCCCTTCGTGAGCAGGCAGATCAATTGACATCAATGAAAGGACACAAAAACATCGGTTAACGAAACGCGAGAAAATGTTCAACTTGTCATCTCATTTATTTGCCATTCCCAATTTAGAGTTTTGATTGGAATCAAGAAGGAATTGTGAACAAGCAGACTACGAATTTGAGAAGATGCGTGTTAATTTAGCATCTATTTTTAAACTGGAAACGAAATAAGAAATATTATTAACGCTAACATGTCCATAGTAAACCACGTCCCACTTACGTTAATATCCCTGGTTAATTCCCAACCCTTCATTCTATCATTTAATCACATCATGTAGGCATGACGACTTGATTTTATAAACTTCTTAATTTCTTATTTACAGTCTAGTATAAAAACCTAATTAATTAAACATCTCTTCAAGTCCAGCGCTTATTGCATCGTTAGCTTCAGATTATTATCGTATTACTCGAGGCGGTCTGGTCGATAGTAAATCACATAAACTATACCCTGTGCAGCAACAACAGTTAACCACACATACAGGTTTTCAAGTAAGTGTGGGTATAGTTTATATACAAATGCATCAATTTCTAGGTCTGTTGTTCTGTTCCAAGAGATATATTGACCTACATGTTGAATTTCACGGTCAATGTTACAACTCTTGTTAACTCCATAAATACTTTTAGTCTTCCAAACATATAATGTACAAAACTCCCTAGTTGACGTGTGTTGTGGGGGCTCTGGTCCCAGCTCGACGCTCTGGTCGTGGTACTTCAACGTCTGCTTCCACTATCGTTTAGATCCCCAATTTCAATCTCTTGGGCAGCTGGCCAGATGTCCAAACCCAAAAGTCAGCCCACGCCAGCACTTTGTCGAGGATTGACCATGTTGCGATTTGGTAGAAAGCGTTAGTCAATCAGCTACCGAGAGGAGAGAGAGAGAGAAATGGGGTTTAACGTCCACTCGACACAAACTAGGTCATTTTGGGACTAACATATGGTTTCAGTTTTATTTCAATAATTCGCTTGCGCGTAGGGGTCTTTAGCAGTGGGAGGAAACCGGAGTGCCCGGAGGAAACCCACGAGGTTGAGAAGGCGCCCCCATCTCCATGCCACATACGCTCGCACCAGGGCTCGAAACCACAGCCGCAAGCCAGAGGTGACCGGCCAGCTAGAGGGCGAAGCGCGGCACTCTAGACCACTAGGCCATCCCAACCCCCCGCTACCGAGAGGAGTTTGACGACGTTGGCAAAATGCGTCAAAACGTTTACACGTCTGGGCTATTGCATAATGCTAGATCACATAACACTGTTTAACTATATGATAATGGGTCGACCAACTGACCATACCCCTTCCACGGGAAGGTTATTTAATAATTCCCACTTTCATGTGTCAAGAGATGACATGCTGACGTTTCCTCCCCCTATTGTGTATGAGTATATACGACTTGGATCCAAATTATAGTCATTGCCAATTAAGTCAAAAGTATGAGTATCTTATGATCCAAATTATAGTTATTGCCAATTAAGTCAAAAGTTCTTTAAAGTTGTAAATGTTTGTATACTGACACGGCAGTACAAAAAGATTTGACCTTGGTCTCATGGCTAATTACGACGGGCAGGCGCCATACAGTGCGCTATGAGGGAAATTTTGCTCGAACAGTGACACTACAGCCTATTCTTACTTCGAATTCCAACTGTCAAGGGTTTTTTTTACGTGCACGCTAATGTCTACACGGTACGTCGGTTTTTCGTCAAATGTGAATGACTGTAGTAACCGGAAGGTATTCTTAGGCATGATTAGGTTTAGACATGTTTTATTGAAAGTTCCAGTCGTATTGCTGTTTTGCAATAAAAGGTGTAAGTTCAGTACCCATAGCAAGTCATTATCGGTTGATTATTTCTTACCATCGATAAAGCTGTCATCAATAATTAAAGATAAAATATGTCAGATTTAGGTAAAGAGGTAGTCATACTTTCTATATACGACACACCTTGGAACACAGGAAACAAATATTCGTGAAAATAACATTCGTCGCGAAGGGTATTATTCCATCAAATGAAAACAGATAAATACTAAAATCGTCGATTTAAGACTTAAAATGTCGGCCAACTAGCTCAGTGTCTGTTTCTGTTCTGTTAATAACTGCCTGCCGTTTGTACCTATGCCAGCACAAGTTTAGTTCGCGAGGTACATAGTCAATCAGCATTTTTTTATAAACAGTTTTTTTAAAAAGTGTTTTGCCTCACTATTTGTCGTGAACTTTGTGTACTGACTGTCGTCTATATGCTATATGCACTAACTGTCTAGCTTGTTAGCAAGCAAACTGATGAATTTCAGTTGCAATACAAAAACCCCACTCATTAATGGACACTTCGGATCTGAATGTAAAAGAGTCGATAAATATAATTTGTTCTATTTAATTATTCCGTAGGTGGAATATCTAGTAATATAATTTTATGCTGGCGTTGTATAAGCTACAGAATGACAGGTCACATAGTTTAATCCCTCAATGAATGAATACAAGTTGCCAGGGTGAATGAGATGAAAAAGGTGGGTTGGAAACCTGAATTAAATAATAGTAGAGGCTTTTGGGTTATTAATATTATTCCATTACCTCTCTTGGTTTTAAACTGTCTTAATGTATTAGTTCTGATGGCCACCTCAAACCAAATCTATAAACTGGTGTAGTAGGTTAGGTAATAAACGAGAGACACGGTGGCCCACATTTTCCCTGCAAATGGATGGTGTTCGGGGCATAATCCTGCCAGAATCAAACACGACAACCATTCCGTCATCAGGTGCAGTATCTTCTACATGTTTCGCCAGATATATGTCGGTCTACACAGGACCAAATTCGCCTGAAAACCATTTTCTAGACCATATTTCACCAATTTGAATTGACATTTAATACGAAGAATTAAGAAATTGTTGAGAGAAGTGAGCATGTTGGTCAACCCCTTGTCGTATTTACTTACTAGAGATAAATTAGGTATATTTAAGTAACGACTTAAAGAGATATGTTGAAATACTACTTGATCATCAGTTGGAGGAGGTGTTAAATCAATCGGCGTAACGTGCCATTTTATGATCGATATAAAGTGGCTCGGAAGGTCGATACATTTTACACATCGTTTCTACTTAATCTTTACATATACCTTAACGACGTACACAGAATGCACGATAACACGTTCTCTTGAACGTTTAATAATAATAAAAAGTTGTATTGATTCAAAATGACATCTCATCATCTTATATTTTTCTAGATTCTCTACTTGATTAAAATATTGTATATCTTAAATTAAAGATCATTCTCTCGCTATCATGTTTTGTTGTTTCTGTAGAGTGGTCAATAAAATGGCCAACATCGTTAGACAAAACAAATGTGGAAAACTGTTTTGAAGGACTTGAATTGTTTACGGAATCAATAACAGCTTAGGTTGTTTTGTGGCAATTCGCTCTCTTGAAAGGAAACTGGTTTTAGAACGCGAGTACTGGTACTAGATGAATATCAATATGTCCTTAGCCCCTGTAACACAAATTTTGATACCAATTAGAAACCATACACTTTTTAAAGAAGAAATTATTTAATAACGTCACGGCAAAAAATATAATATTTAGTAGAAACATATATTTAGGATTATCATAGCAAGACGGATCCTTACTTAATCAACGGTTTTAGAGTTGATTTGTACAAAATAAATATGGTGGTCTTACAGACAGGATACATGGTCTTACAGACAGATTAGATAGTCTTACAGACGGGGTTTGTGGTCTCATAGGCAGGTTGATGGTCTTACAGACAGTTCGTCATTCATATAACCACAGTTTAATAGTATATGTGATTCTCTGACGAGTTAATCTTTATTAAAGGGCCAATGCCGATAACTTTCTGGGGAATAAAACGGCTTAATTTTGTGTTAAAATCCCTTAAAACCCATTACCTAAGGCCGACCAACTAACATGATATTTGTGATACGCTTGTAAATAACTTAAACCTGACAGTCTTCATCTGGAAATGGAGACCGTTGTATTATACAGTATCTGGATAAAACCAGACTTTTTTCTATAAAAATAATATGTAGGTGAAATTTACCTTTTGTTATCAAGTACAGTACATCGGTCATTCACTGTATAGACCTATCAAGAAACGGGAATCGATTATCAGGTCACCCAATGAAAAAATTGACCCGAAATCTTAAAAGGGTTACGTGTCGGGATAAGCAGTGTTGACGTTCACGTCCAAACGACTCAATATTTTGAGATGAAATTTTGCGACAAGGTAAATACACCACACATCTATATTTTGGTCCCTAAATTTCATAAATACGCGGACTTTAATTTTTGAGACTCTGTTCTTATCGGGATGGTCCCTTTAAACAACAGATGGTATTTATGCGCCAACTCTTTTCATTAGTAAAATATTTTATATAACTGCAGCAACAAGCCAAAACTGTTAGGTTATGTTTACAACTCGTGGGTTACTAGCTTGGATTTTCCAATTGTGATGGGCCAACGCCACAAATGCCTGTATCATTTACAGATTAATGATAATCGAGAAATGAATTTGACTCTTACCGATGTTACAAATACGACCAAACAGTTATACCGTATGTTACTGATGCTGTATTAAAGTTTACAATATAAAGGTAAGACAATGCAATATTCAACCGTATGACACACGACACAGCCGGCTTTCTTACGTTACTAAATTACGAACTGGACGAGAGAGACCACTTGATGAAGCCGAGACTGGCATTGCATATAAATATAACACGCAATTTGAAATGAAATGGGGTTTAACGTCCTAGTTTTCTGTTCTGACTGGGGTTATGAAATGAAATGAAATGGGGTTTAACGTCCTACTCTTCTGTACCTAACTGGGCTAATAAAGACGGGCTTACTCCATACAGTGTAATAAGCTATAAAGTTTGTCTGGATAGCGGCGCTACGGGCTAACTCTTATGTCAAGAGCTCTTTTACGTGCATGAAAATGTGTACATGGGACCTTAGTTTTTCATACCATCAGTACATCTAGACACTGTCCTTGACGTCAGGCCCTCCGACCTGCCACACTGACAAGGGGGGACCAAGCGGGAATATTCTACGGAATTGTTTTAGCCAACACCGGGAATAAACCTGGGACGTCATGGTTACCACACCAGCGTCTTAGCCACTGAGTCATCGCCACGCCCTCATGAAATTTGAAAGCGACTTTGGCAAATGAATTGGTCAATAAATTACGGTACAGCAATTACAATTAGTTAAAACCGTAATTCAACAGTAACACTACACCCACGGCTTAAAACACGTGACTTGTTCGTCTGCAACTTTTACCTTCTGTCCACGTACAAATTCCATCAACCGACTGATAAAACCAGAGATGTTCTTATCAAAGAATTAAGCCACCAGACGTGCTAAGAATACGGCAGGTATTGGTTCCAAAATGTATAAGACAAAACGATAAAATGGTGGATTAGAAGGTTGCAGACGGCAAATTACAACAACCTGATCTAACATAATCTTTATTCGCGCGGGAAAATGGAATCTGTGAGATGCAACATGTAATTGTGTCACGGCTTGCATCTCGTTTTCATTATATATGGCGCCCAATGTCTTATTCTATTATATTAAATTCGCCGAGATCTGGAAACTAGGTTACAAACCCATGACCTTCTGTTCAACAAAATCCGATGGTAATTGACATATTAAGAATAAGGCTCCGTACATATATTCCAGGGTTGTCTGGCACAATAGAAAGAGAACAGTGCCATCGATAGTGCAAAATATTCAAGTAGAAATCTGTATGTGACAAATTAGTATAATTGTATTGGAATTCATCTGAGAAGCGATACCATCAACAACTTGTATAGTGTCTTTCGAAAAGAATACGTATACTCGCACGCAACACTTCTGCCTCAGTCGAGCAATAAGTACATAAACAATTGAACAACATCTTGAACCCCCTTTCGACTCCCTCCACCCTTCCACCCCCTTTCGACTCCCTCCACCCTTCCACCCCCTTGCGACTCCCTCCACTCTTCCACCCCCTTGCGACTCCCTCCACCCTTCCACCCCCTACACCCCCCTGGCACTTGATTTATTCGTGAAATCTTTCATGAACCAAAAAGGCTTTCAACAATAAATAAGATCATTTTGATGGGACCACCCTTCCACTCTCCTGCTTGATGGGCCTATTGATATAGCATTAATTAAACGTTAGCTAGTTTCTCTTCTCCTGGGAACACAAACTATCATTACATTTTTTTTCACGGTGTTAAAATGTAATTATTAATCGACCCCGCCTATTTTATAGTCTGTCAGTAAGACATATTTATTTATGACTCCAGGGGCGGATCCAGGAATTTTTGCAGGAGGGGGTTTGCCAGGTTTCTGTTACGGAAATCTGCCATCATCGTCTCTAAATTACATAGGAATACATACAAATTGAGCTTTTTAAACAGATAGAGAAATCATTTTTATACCGATGTAGGATCACTTTGTGATGTAATTTCATTGATGCAAGACATTATTTTTTTATGTAGCTGAGCAGGGTGGGGTTTGGACCCCCCCCCCCCCCCTATGGATCCGCCCCTGCATAATGATAGAATTTGTAAGAGCATAGAACAAAACATGTTTGGGTATTATCGCATACTTGTTGTCGTAATGTGGTGTTATCATCGCCCTACTTCGCCTTTTTATATTTAAGAAAAACACAAAAATTAAATAATTTTGCAAGCACTATGGTATGGCGGTATATTAGTGCCAAAATTCTAACATGCTTTCGTCTAATTTCTTACTTCTATTCATGTAATTTCTAACCTCCATTCATGTAACTTCTTACTTCTATTCATGTAATTTCTAAATTAAGACAATGTATAATTCAACTTCTTAATTTGTTCAGTGTAAATATCAATTCTATTTCATCTTATTTCTAATATTGGGGCGAAAAATGTCTACTTCATTGTGGTGTTACATGTTAAGCATGAACGGCAAACAAATTTAGAATTTTGATACATCTACCTAGCAACCATCATTATGACATCGTTTGGTGTCGCCATCGTGTGCTCAGTTTGGGAATTGAGCACCTGATCGGGACCATTCTATTGATACAAACGACTCCCTCTTCGTCAGATTGAGTGGCTTGCCTGGGTGTTAAAATTGAAAACAACATCGGGAGAGAGAGATGGGGACATGGGGTTTAACATCAACTCGACACCAACCAGGTAATTTCGGTATTAACACCGTTCAATTGATTTCAATAATTCGCTTGCGCGTAGGAGTGTTTAGCAGTGGGGGGAAACCGGAGGACCCGGAGAAAACCCACGAGGTTGGAAAGGCGGCTCTGCTCCATGTCACGTAAAAACGGGAAATCGAAACCACGCCAGTTTATTCAATGACAGACCTTATGTTACAGCGTGCACGTGCTAACCATTCGGCCATCCTACCCTCTAAACAACATTGAACGTGATATAAATGTATGGTTTGCAAATATTATTTCGAATACCGTGGCTAAGTGGGTAAGACGCAGGCTCGCTAGGCTGTGGGTAGGTAGTTCGATCCCTGCATTGGTCGAAAAAAGTTCATCCAGATTTTCTGGCGTGGTTTCCCCTTATTAGTGTCTTGTCGTTCCGATGGGATGAAAACTCGAGGTTCCATGTACATGTTGGCGTGCACGTAAAAGATCCCGTGACCGTTAGACTTCGATATAAGTCCACGTCGTAGATCCGCTCTCCGGGCAATATTTCCCTAAAGCACACTGTATGGCGTATGTCCGTCTCCATTAGCCCGGTTCGGAACAAAACAGTAGGGCGTTAAACCCTCTTTCATTTCATTTCATTTTCTATTTCAAATATAAGCTAAACGGGATTTGGAGAATTTTATTTTATTTTTTTTACTGTTGAGCCAATAATTAATATCTATAGCCAGTTGGTCTATATTAACACAGGGTATAAATGTTATGGATAGGCCTACACAGATACTGAGTTAAATACTAAGTGACCTCTCTCTCTCTCTCTCTCTCTCAGCACTCCTTCCAACCTTCAACCCAACGAAGAATGGGTCGTTTATACCAATTATGGTCCCGATCAAGTGCGCAATCATCCAATTGAGCACACAGTGGCGACACCAAACGATGTCATAATGATGGTTGCTAGGTAGAAGTATCAAAATTCTAAATTTGTTTGCCGTTCATGCTTAACATGTAAAACCACAATGAAGTAGACATTTTTCGCCTCAATAATAGAAATAAGATGAAATAGAATTGATATTTACACTGAACAAATAAAGAAGTTGAATTATACATTGTCTTAAATTAGAAATTACGTGAATGGAAGTTAGAAGTTACATGAATGGAGGTTAGAAGTTACATGAATGGGGGTTAGAAATTAGACGATAGCATGTTAGAATTTTGGCACTAATATACCGCAATACGTGACAGTATGGTATTTTCACTTGTCTTTGCTTCCTCTTCACATTGTGTATTCTCTTATATATTTTGATGCACAAGTGAGATGTGTAGACATGTAACTTTTGTCCACTGATATCCCGTAAAACTAAACAGAAACCAGTGGCCATGTCGCCATAAAATTACAGAATGTCGATATGGTTCGCTCTCTTAACAACCCAAATGCCTCGCACCAAACTTGAAGAAGAAAAGGTTTTAAAGTTTTTCGGATAAGGGTTTAGCGACCGGTATTAGTAAGTCTGGAATGTCGTAAGTGTTCTTATGACTACAATGCCTCTCCTCGATTTTAAGAAAAAACACGAAACACTGAATATCGATTGGATTTGTCATCTCGTGACCCCTTTCTCCTGACACAATGCTTCCCACCAATTTTTTTAAAAGGGTAACCCAAAAACGGAAGGGCAAATAACGGCAAATCTCGTGACCTAATGTTATCCACCACGTTTGCATTTTTGGTTAGTCTTACTTTACCATAAATATCGAAGCCTTAGTAAATTTTTGGATGATCGTCTGCCAACGCTTTACCCCGACGTTCAATGGAAGGGTCTAAGGATCTACCTTGAGCAGATAGGCTGTCAGTGAAACCTTTGCACTTTTGTCATGTGTGCACCCTATGCGTGTTTTTACTTTAAGGAACCGGGTATTTTTCTAGTATGATTGAGTGCCTGTACTTTCTATATCTACCAAATATGACAAACTTTTATTGGATCCTGTAAATACTTTCGTGGGTATCTTTAATATACACACGTAGCTAGCTATTGGTGGTTTGAATACACCACTACCCAATAACAAATGAATGATTTGGTGTGAACATCAATTTTGTTGTGATAACATTTATTTATTTATATTCTGTTTGGTTGGACTTCAGAATGTACAAAACACAGATATTAATCATATTGCACTAACAATGTCAACATCCAGATCGGGTTAGAGAATATGGGTTCTCTAAAGTTGTCGCCTCATCAAACAAGAGCAAGCTTTCGGGGAAGTATCGACGTTGGAAGAGGGACTGGTGACTGAGAAGCGGCGTCTCCAATGAAGGACACTACACCGTCATCCAGTACGGGGATGCTGTCTCCCAATAAGTGGGCTTGTAACATTCTATTCTAGAATGATTGAAAATGTATATTTTATAGGAAAATGTTTGTAAGTGGATGGATAATGGTTTAAAGAAATGTTTAAATGATAACTTGTACATTCTATGCTAAAATGATTGAAAATGTTGATCATTTTATAGTAAAATGTTTAGTAGTGCGTACTGGTTGATTACCGATACTCCTTGTACATTGTGAAGAATTGTATTTTTGTATAATAATCTGTAAAAAGATTGGATGGGAAATGCAATAAAATATTGAATTGAACTGTCTTTCAATGAACTGTTTTAATCCTCTGGTACAACCTTAATTAATCCTAATTAATCCCCATTATTACATCTTTAATTGTTAATTAATTCCCTAACAAAGGAACTGGCATACTGGGGTCAAATCGTTTATACTGAGATGATTTTATACTGTTAAACTAGTACTCACTGAATACAGATTGATCTATCAACTAAATTGAGTTGATTTTAAACTGTTAAATTAGTACTCACTGAATACAGATTGATCTATTAACTAGTGAGTTGATTTTAAACTGTTAAACCAGTATACACCTTAAACTTCAAAACGGAAGGACAACGTTCAAGTTCTATCATGATTTTAATGTTTTACACATTGAACAAGTGCTCTTCATCTGCGTCTATTTGAAATGAATACTTGAGAAGTTGACTTACAAGATGAAAGTTTGTCAGGAAGAACGTACATTATTTGGATTAAATCAATGTCAGTGTTATATCAGTGTTAGCTGAATACGATAACATGATAATATATGACATCGTTTGGTGTCGCCATCGTGTGCTCAGTTTGGGAATTGAGCACCTGATCGGGACCATTCTATTGATACAAACGACTCCCTCTTCGTCAGATTGAGTGGCTTGCCTGGGTGTTAAAATTGAAAACAACATCGGGAGAGAGAGATGGGGACATGGGGTTTAACATCAACTCGACACCAACCAGGTAATTTCGGTATTAACACCGTTCAATTGATTTCAATAATTCGCTTGCGCGTAGGAGTGTTTAGCAGTGGGGGGAAACCGGAGGACCCGGAGAAAACCCACGAGGTTGGAAAGGCGGCTCTGCTCCATGTCACGTAAAAACGGGAAATCGAAACCACGCCAGTTTATTCAATGACAGACCTTATGTTACAGCGTGCACGTGCTAACCATTCGGCCATCCTACCCTCTAAACAACATTGAACGTGATATAAATGTATGGTTTGCAAATATTATTTCGAATACCGTGGCTAAGTGGGTAAGACGCAGGCTCGCTAGGCTGTGGGTAGGTAGTTCGATCCCTGCATTGGTCGAAAAAAGTTCATCCAGATTTTCTGGCGTGGTTTCCCCTTATTAGTGTCTTGTCGTTCCGATGGGATGAAAACTCGAGGTTCCATGTACATGTTGGCGTGCACGTAAAAGATCCCGTGACCGTTAGACTTCGATATAAGTCCACGTCGTAGATCCGCTCTCCGGGCAATATTTCCCTAAAGCACACTGTATGGCGTATGTCCGTCTCCATTAGCCCGGTTCGGAACAAAACAGTAGGGCGTTAAACCCTCTTTCATTTCATTTCATTTTCTATTTCAAATATAAGCTAAACGGGATTTGGAGAATTTTATTTTATTTTTTTTTACTGTTGAGCCAATAATTAATATCTATAGCCAGTTGGTCTATATTAACACAGGGTATAAATGTTATGGATAGGCCTACACAGATACTGAGTTAAATACTAAGTGACCTCTCTCTCTCTCTCTCTCTCTCTCTCTCTCTCAGCACTCCTTCCAACCTTCAACCCAACGAAGAATGGGTCGTTTATACCAATTATGGTCCCGATCAAGTGCGCAATCATCCAATTGAGCACACAGTGGCGACACCAAACGATGTCATAATGATGGTTGCTAGGTAGAAGTATCAAAATTCTAAATTTGTTTGCCGTTCATGCTTAACATGTAAAACCACAATGAAGTAGACATTTTTCGCCTCAATAATAGAAATAAGATGAAATAGAATTGATATTTACACTGAACAAATAAAGAAGTTGAATTATACATTGTCTTAAATTAGAAATTACGTGAATGGAAGTTAGAAGTTACATGAATGGAGGTTAGAAGTTACATGAATGGAGGTTAGAAATTAGACGATAGCATGTTAGAATTTTGGCACTAATATACCGCAATACGTGACAGTATGGTATTTTCACTTGTCTTTGCTTCCTCTTCACATTGTGTATTCTCTTATATATTTTGATGCACAAGTGAGATGTGTAGACATGTAACTTTTGTCCACTGATATCCCGTAAAACTAAACAGAAACCAGTGGCCATGTCGCCATAAAATTACAGAATGTCGATATGGTTCGCTCTCTTAACAACCCAAATGCCTCGCACCAAACTTGAAGAAGAAAAGGTTTTAAAGTTTTTCGGATAAGGGTTTAGCGACCGGTATTAGTAAGTCTGGAATGTCGTAAGTGTTCTTATGACTACAATGCCTCTCCTCGATTTTAAGAAAAAACACGAAACACTGAATATCGATTGGATTTGTCATCTCGTGACCCCTTTCTCCTGACACAATGCTTCCCACCAATTTTTTTAAAAGGGTAACCCAAAAACGGAAGGGCAAATAACGGCAAATCTCGTGACCTAATGTTATCCACCACGTTTGCATTTTTGGTTAGTCTTACTTTACCATAAATATCGAAGCCTTAGTAAATTTTTGGATGATCGTCTGCCAACGCTTTACCCCGACGTTCAATGGAAGGGTCTAAGGATCTACCTTGAGCAGATAGGCTGTCAGTGAAACCTTTGCACTTTTGTCATGTGTGCACCCTATGCGTGTTTTTACTTTAAGGAACCGGGTATTTTTCTAGTATGATTGAGTGCCTGTACTTTCTATATCTACCAAATATGACAAACTTTTATTGGATCCTGTAAATACTTTCGTAGGTATCTTTAATATACACACGTAGCTAGCTATTGGTGGTTTGAATACACCACTACCCAATAACAAATGAATGATTTGGTGTGAACATCAATTTTGTTGTGATAACATTTATTTATTTATATTCTGTTTGGTTGGACTTCAGAATGTACAAAACACAGATATTAATCATATTGCACTAACAATGTCAACATCCAGATCGGGTTAGAGAATATGGGTTCTCTAAAGTTGTCGCCTCATCAAACAAGAGCAAGCTTTCGGGGAAGTATCGACGTTGGAAGAGGGACTGGTGACTGAGAAGCGGCGTCTCCAATGAAGGACACTACACCGTCATCCAGTACGGGGATGCTGTCTCCCAATAAGTGGGCTTGTAACATTCTATTCTAGAATGATTGAAAATGTATATTTTATAGGAAAATGTTTGTAAGTGGATGGATAATGGTTTAAAGAAATGTTTAAATGATAACTTGTACATTCTATGCTAAAATGATTGAAAATGTTGATCATTTTATAGTAAAATGTTTAGTAGTGCGTACTGGTTGATTACCGATACTCCTTGTACATTGTGAAGAATTGTATTTTTGTATAATAATCTGTAAAAAGATTGGATGGGAAATGCAATAAAATATTGAATTGAACTGTCTTTCAATGAACTGTTTTAATCCTCTGGTACAACCTTAATTAATCCTAATTAATCCCCATTATTACATCTTTAATTGTTAATTAATTCCCTAACAAAGGAACTGGCATACTGGGGTCAAATCGTTTATACTGAGATGATTTTATACTGTTAAACTAGTACTCACTGAATACAGATTGATCTATCAACTAAATTGAGTTGATTTCAAACTGTTAAATTAGTACTCACTGAATACAGATTGATCTATTAACTAGTGAGTTGATTTTAAACTGTTAAACCAGTAGTCACTGAATACAGATTGGTCTATTACCTTGACTGAGTTTATTTTAAACTGTTAAACTAGTACTCACTGAATACAGATCCATCTACTAACTAGTGAGTTGTTTTTTAACTGTTAAACTAGTACTCACTGAATGCAGATTAATCTACTAACTCGAGTGAGTTGATTTTAAACTGTTATACTAGTAGTCACTGAATACAGATTAATCTATTAACTAAACTGAGTTGATGTTAAACTGTTAAACCAGTACTCACTGAATGCAGATTGGTCTATTAACTCGTGTGAGTTGATTTTAAACTGTTATAATAATACTCACTGGGATATTTCATCAGATTGAGCTGATTTAAAACTGTTAAACTAGTACTCACTGAATACAGATTAATCTATTAACTCGAGTGAGTTGATTTTTAACTGTTAAACTAGTACTCACTGAATACAGATTAATCTATTAACTCGAGTGAGTTGATTTTTAACTGTTACAATAGTACTCACTGAATGCATATTGATTGGTCTATTAACTAGACTGAGTTGATTTTTAACTGTTACAATAGTACTCACTGAATACAGATTGATCTATTAACTAAACTGAGTTGATTTTAAACTGTTATAATAGTACTCACTGAATATAGATTGGTCTATTAACTAGTGAGTTGACTTTTAAACTGTTATACTAGTACTCACTGAATACAGATTGGTCTATTAACTATATTGAGTTGATTTTAAACTGTTATAATAGAACTCAATGAATATAGATTGGTCTATTAACTAGACCGGGTTGATTTTAAACTGTTATAATAGTACTCACTGGGAATATTTCATCAGATTGGGTTGATTTTAAACTGTTGTAATATCACTGATTGATCTATTAACTTGATTGGGTTGACTTTAAACTGTTAAACTAGTACTCACTGAATACACCTTAAACTTCAAAACGGAAGGACAACGTTCAAGTTCTATCATGATTTTAATGTTTTACACATTGAACAAGTGCTCTTCATCTGCGTCTATTTGAAATGAATACTTGAGAAGTTGACTTACAAGATGAAAGTTTGTCAGGAAGAACGTACATTATTTGGATTAAATCAATGTCAGTGTTATATCAGTGTTAGCTGAATACGATAACATGATAATATAAGTGTTGATATAATGTTAACGTGTTAAATCTATATCTATGTTATATTGATGATTGTTTCCTGTTTTCCAAGGAATATACGTCAGTATTATTTGTATAAGTTAGGATGAATCGATCCAAGTCATTCACCTGTAGAATACACCAACTTATTTTTAAAAACTTTTACTTTCTTGATTTGAAATAATCCGGGTTTTAATCTAATAGACATATCATTTAACCCCAAATCATGTATATTTAAAAGTTTCATCTAAATGTGGGCGTATGAAAAAGAGCACCTTCAACAAAATGGTAACACATCGTATAATATAATGCAAGAGGGTTTCTCTAGTGATAAGATGGTAACATACAGTTTCTCTAGTGATTAGAGGGGAATCTGGTTTTACTATTATAACAGATTTGTTTATAATAACCACCTGCATAGTTTATAAAAACAAAGATGGCAACCAGAACCACTTGTGCTCAGAGCAGAATCAGTAATCATGGTATTTCATTTCAAATAGAGCGACCTTTTCACTTGTACTCCCCGAGACCAAACGTAACAAATAGATCAGTAATACATCAATGTGTGTGAACTTTCATATTTTCCTTTCCTCCGTCGAGAAGATAAATAGATTATCTGTCACAAGATTTTATCAGCATACATCTTCATTTTCAAGATAGCAGAAAAACTCATTTAGTGCTAGACTGGTGTGGGTTCGGTATGGTGGTCCATCATCGCAATAGCATTTTTTCCACTGGCACTTGTCGGGGTTAAAATAAAATATTCTCGCTACTGCATACTGTTATAGTTGTATATAATCAAGCAGTAGTAAAAAAACTCTTTTTTATTCTTAAAAAATCCCTAAAAATCGAAATATTCTGAACTCTAAAATGAAATTAATTTTAAAAAATCACTGAAGTTAAAAAAAAAATTGCTTTGAAATAAAAATTTGATAAAAAAATACAGATTTGTAGCCTTGTACATTGTCCAGGATTATCATGTGATGGAGTAAGTTGTAATAGTGTTCAGATTATCCAGTTTCAATGTAGAATGATGCATGCCAGACTAGATGGTAACTGGTATTGTGAAGACTATGTATGTGGTACTACCCACCAGTATGAGGTAGTATATGGTCTGAGATTTGAACAAGCCGTAGAATAATGTTGTAGACTTGTAGTATTGTGTTCGACAGTTATAATTCATGATGGTTAGAAACTAACTATAACTGCTGGTAATAATACAATTAAAAATAGGTTGCCAGGTAACGAAACATACGCCCACACAGCAGCCAAATCGTCCGGGCAGTCAACAAGAGTTGTCGCATATCAAGGAATTATCAGAAAATCATTAGAATTTGTTTGGTATTTATAATCAAACGTTTTTTTTTAAATCAGATAATAATTGTGACCTCCAGAGGCACCACAAGCTAAAAAGGGAGATTTTTCGTACAATCAGGAAGTAATGACCCGATGGGCACAAATATCGAAAAGAACCAAGATCTTTGGGTTATAAACATACCTGTCAAGTTTCATCAAAATCGATTCAAAATTGTGACCTCTATAGGGTCCACAACCTTGATATAACATATTTTCACACTATTCGTGTACAAACGGCGGCCATTTTGTCCGTCAATTCTAGTCCGATTTTCACGAAATTCAAACTCTCTCTTCATTACCATGTAACGGTGATATAGTCAAACATTTTTTTAAATCGGATAATACTTTTGACCTCCAGAGGGACCAAAAGCGAACAAAAGCGATTTTTCGGACAATCCGGGGACATAATTCAGGAAGTTATGATCCAATGGGCACAAATATCAAAAGGAACCAAGATCTTTGGGTTATAAACATACATGCCAAGTTTCATCAAAATCGATTCAAAATTGTGACCTCTATAAGGTCCACAACCTTTATATAACATATTTTCACAATATTCACGTACAAACGGTGGCCATTTTGTACGTCAATTTTGGTCCAATTTTCACAAAATTCATACTCAACCTTCATAACCATGGAATGGTGATATAATCAAACGTTTTTTTAAATCGGATAACAATTTTGACCTCCAGAGGGACCACAAGAATTCAGGAAGTTACGATCCGATGGTCGCAAATATCGAAAGGAACCAAGATCTTTGGGTTATAAACATACATGTCAAGTTTCATCAAAATTGGTTCAAAATTGTGACCTCTATAAGGTCCACAACCTTGATATAACATATTTTCACACTATTCGCGTACAAACGACGGCCATTTTGTCTGTCAATTTTGGTCCGATTTTCACGAAATTCGAACTCAACCTTCATAACCATGGAACGGTGATATAATCAAACGTTTTTTTAAATCGGATAACAATTTTGACCTCCAGAGGGACCACAAGCTAAAAAGGGCAATTTTTCGGACACTCAGGGGCCATAATTCAGGAAGTTATGATCCGATTGGCGCAAATATCGAAAGGAACCAAGATCTTTGGGTTATAAACATGCATTTCAAGTTTCATCCAAATCGGTTCAAAATTGTGTCCTCTACACTGTTCACAACCTTGATATAACATATTTTCACACTATTCGCGTACAAATTGCCGCCATTTTGTCCATCAATTTTGGTCCGATTTTCACTCAATTTGAACTCAACCTACATAACCATGGAACGGTGATACAATCAAACGTTTTTTTAAATCGGATAACAATTTTGACCTCCAGAGGGACCACAAGCTAAAAAGGGCGATTTTTCGGACAATCAGGGGCCATAATTCAGGAAGTTACGATACGATTGGCGCAAATATCGAAAGGAACCAAGATATTTGGGTTATAAACATGCATTTCAAGTTTCATCCAAATCGGTTCAAAATTGTGACCTCTACACTGTTCACAAGCTAAAAAACGTGATTTTTCGTACAATCAGGGGCCATAACCCATGAAGTTTTGGTCCGATAGATGCCAATATCGAAAGGAACCGAGATCTTAGGGTGATAAACCTATGTTTTAAGTTTCATTGAAATCGGATAAAAATTGTGACCTGTAGACTGTTCACAAACAATTGTGGACGTCCGGACGAACAGGGGCGACGACAATATACGTCCACATGAAAATGTGGGCGTATAAAAACAACATTCTCTCATCACCAAGTATTTATTCCTTGAATAATTCAACAGAGAAAACACACCCATACATATCTGATTACTGTACTATATAATACATCATCAAATTTATAACAAATTCATCAACAAAAGGTATATTCATAGGATTGGTTTAATAAGCTCATTCACAATCTGAACCAGTCAAAATAAATCTCAATTAACACAATCAAAATAAAATCATCAATAGTAATCTGTTATTAAATTAAAATATGCATTCATTCAAACTTTAATCTTTCATTATAACATATATACCAGTATTCACATGACACTTGTATGATAACTATTTATTTATTACAAGCTTGTAGTCTGTAAACAAGATGATACATAATAAACATGATAATGTGTCCCCCATAACCTCCAACAAATTGACCATGGATCAATACCATTACATTTAATGAAATTCCAAAGGTTCGAAATTAAATCAAAATTAAGAGAAAGGGTTCCTTGCATGCCAACAGCCTCTAGTCCTTTGGAATTTGATGTGGAGTTTGAGAAGACACAGCTGATCGGGTGAAATTCATCCCATAGTCATAGCATACTGCTGGGGTATACAGGGTAGGGGGAAAACACAGCTGATCGGGCTAAATTTATCTCATAGAACACTGCAAGGGGTGTGGTTGTTCTCATTATCCTGGTCCTTATTTAATTCTATTTACATGTACAGCAACTAACACACGTAATAAACACAAGAACATAATACTAAATGTTGCTTTAATTAAAAGAGAAATTATGTTCCATATTATGTTTTTGTGTATATTATATATCAATAACGTGAAAGACAATTTAGTTAACCAGTTGGTTATTCTGGTAAATAATCCATTTACCGCCAATATACAGTATAAATATTACATTTTTTACTCATAAGAATGTCTGCCTCTTACTATTATATACATCTTCATCATAACACACAAACAAAAGTCTTCTAAACAAAACAATTATTACTCACATACGTATTCTCAACAGTTATTCGAGTATCACAAACTTAAAATAATAAATAGGAAAGCTCATAAATTAAACATATTTTGATAATATATGTCTGCATTTCTTGACAACTTCTCACATAAACAGTAGCAATTTATACATCCACTTTAAGAACGAAACATATGTTCACAGCACCTCGGTTGCCAGATCTGTCAGATTGTTGCATATTTATACCTTTGTAAGTAACGGGAGCATTTACAAGGCACTAAAAACAGATTACAATAACTTCAGAAATTATTATTGGTCTATTAACAATACACAGAGTATTGATTTCAAGCCAATAAGATGACAACTTTTTTAGCCTCTAGAATGTCCAAAAGCAATTATGGATGCATGGCAGATGGACAGACAGTAGTGATGACAGTAGTAAATAAATCACAATCAGTTACCAATAAGTAATTTATATAAGCAACATATCACACAATTTATCAGAAATATAAGGTCTGATTATAATTTTAGATTTTATTTTTTGATCCAGTCTGCCAGATCGGACATGTTGTTTATTTTATCATGTTGATTAAAGAAATCTCTTATCAGTCTTTTAGCTTCCTCTTTGCCTGTAAATAAAAAACAAAAGTGGATCAATATTCAAAAATATTTAACAGTTTCTTTGGTGTTATTGAACATATGTAGCTGAACAATGTCATACAGAACCATTTTGAAATATGAAAGGTTATTCTTTGTGAAATTGAATTGGTGGTGTCTTTTTATCAACTCCAATAACTGATCAGAATTTCATTAATGTTCCCCAGCCGTCTACCAAAGACCTTTACTAGACACAAACCATACTAAATAATGCTCAACCATTCTTTAATATCAACATGTACTCATTACTCTGTTTGAAGGGGTGCAACCATTCTTTAATATCAACATGGTTATTACACTTGGATCATGTAGTTTCAGTAATACATAGACACAAAACAACATGACAGATTCATCCTTGAAAGTTTGACAAATAAAATTACAATACACTCTGTACTATTTACAAATAACAACATTGATCATAATTTCAAACCTTTGTTTTAAAATATCAGAAATACATCCGAGGTCACCAGGTGTAAAGAATTTTTTTTAAGTAATAAAGATAATGGTCACTAAATTTTATTGAAACAGACAGTAATGTTCGAACTACTAATAATTCTAACATCTCAAATAGAAACAAACCAATGTCATTTAATTATAATTTTTTTATAAATATATCCACATCGCCTTTTTTGTAGTGTTTGACCATGGATTGACCACTTGAAACCAGGGATTGACCACTTGGAACCAGGGATTGACCACTTGGAACCAGGGATTGACCACTTGGAACCAGGTCGTAAACTAATTCAGCATATCATGCCAAATGATGACAAAATTGCCAAAAACTAAAACAAATTTTGTTCACGATCCAATACATTACAAAATTAAGCGATTTACTAAAAAAGGGTTGGCAAAGATGTGCTATTAATAAAGCTCAGTGATTATGAATAACATGTTATTTATATTGGCACAGTGGTTGGTATTATGTTTTATTGTAAAGAAATCAAGTCTTGTTATGTGTTTATTTACATGCCATAGTATATAACGCAGTGTTTATATTTCAAACAAATTGTAAAAATGAAGAACCTACATCAAACCATTTCAACAACTATATACAATTGTTTATATTAATTTGATATCTAGAAAAAATCTAACCAATGCAGTTTGGTTTTATTAATTAAAGAGAAATGATGGCAAAAACAGTTGTAGATAAATTGTGACGGAGGAATAAACACCTGCTTTACTGGCATATTACATTTATATTTGATGTTTTGTTGGTGTAGAATGGACTATTTTAGATGCTATCAACTTGTCTGACCACACAGCTGCCAACAGAAGTAAGCAAGTCTATAATATTGATATATATCTAAAGATGGTGCAGTTTATTCAGCTGGTTCATCTATTAAATAAAAGCGTGTTTAACGGCTGTTAGAACTACTTATATTATACCACTTCAAAGATTTTATTACCTGATTATAGTAGACATATTTCAACAGATGCCAATATCACATACAAATTCATTAGTCACTCAAGTCTTTAGTATCGTAATTAATTTTATGTATGTAAAAGAGAATAATGACTTTACCTTGAGTCAGACATCTTGTGATAAAATACAATTATATATATATTGAAATGAAATGGAGTTTAACGTCCTACTGTTCTGCTCCTTTATATTGAAATCCTACAAAGTCTGACTCTAAATTAAATATATAACTCTCTTTTGTATAAGAACTGTTTGAAACAACAGACTACTTGGTCTGGGAGGCAAAACTCATACCCACATGGAACCCCTGACCTGCATCCAAAACAAGCAAGACCCCTAACCCCAACTCACCTCATAAGATACAATTTGGAATGCGAATTTTGAAAACAATGGTCTACATGGTAACTCATCTTTGCACATGGTGCCTATATTCCATTAAAAATATTTTAATGATGTTTGATTCATTTGTAGCAGTATGCACAGGTAGGAGGAGTGATGTGCAGATAGGGAGTGGAAGTGTCCCGGTAGGGGGAATGGTGTAGGAGGAGCGGTGTGTAGGTAGGGGGAGCAGTATGTAGGTAGAGGGGCGATGTGCAGGTATAGGGGGAGCAGTATGTAGGTAGAGGGGCGGTGTGTAGGTAGAGGAGCGGTCTATAGGTAGAGGGGCGATGTGCAGGTAGGGGAGCGGTCTGTAGGTAGAGGGGCGATCTGTAGGTAGAGGAGCGGTGTGTAGGTAGAGGAGTGGTGTGTAGGTAGAGGAGCGGTCTGTAGGTAGAGGGGCGATGTGTAGGTAGAGGAGTGGTGTGTAGGTAGAGGAGCGGTCTGTAGGTAGAGGAGCGGTCTGTAGGTAGAGGAGCGGTCTGCAGGTAGAGGAGCGGTCTGTAGGTAGAGGAGCGGTCTGTAGGTAGAGGAGCGATCTGTAGGTAGAGGGGCGATGTGTAGGTAGAGGGGCGATGTGTAGGTAGAGGAGTGGTGTGTAGGTAGAGGAGCGGTGTGCAGGTAGAGGGGCGATGTGTAGGTAGAGGAGTGGTGTGTAGGTAGAGGAGCGGTCTGTAGGTAGAGGAGCGGTGTGCAGGTAGGGGAGCGGTCTGTAGGTAGAGGAGCGGTCTGTAGGTAGAGGGGCGGTGTGTAGGTAGAGGAGCGGTGTGCAGGTAGAGGGGCGGTGTGTAGGTAGAGGAGCGGTCTATAGGTAGAGGAGCGGTCTGCAGGTAGAGGGGCGATGTGCAGGTAGAGGAGCGGTCTGTAGGTAGAGGAGCGGTCTGTAGGTAGAGGGGCGATGTGCAGGTAGAGGAGCGGTGTGTAGGTAGAGGAGCGGTGTGCAGGTAGAGGAGCGGTCTGTAGGTAGAGGAGCGGTCTGCAGGTAGAGGAGCGGTGTGCAGGTAGAGGAGCGGTGTGCAGGTAGAGGGGCGGTGTGCAGGTAGAGGAGCGATGTGTAGGTAGAGGAGTGGTGTGTAGGTAGAGGAGCGGTCTGTAGGTAGAGGAGCGGTCTGTAGGTAGAGGAGCGGTCTGTAGGTAGAGGGGCGATGTGTAGGTAGAGGAGTGGTGTGTAGGTAGAGGGGCGATGTGTAGGTAGAGGAGCGGTGTGCAGGTAGAGGAGTGATGTGCAGGTAGAGGAGCGGTCTGTAGGTAGAGGGGCGATGTGCAGGTAGGGGAGCGGTCTGTAGGTAGAGGAGCGGTCTGTAGGTAGAGGGGCGGTGTGTAGGTAGAGGAGCGGTGTGCAGGTAGAGGGGCGGTGTGTAGGTAGAGGAGCGGTCTATAGGTAGAGGAGCGGTCTGCAGGTAGAGGGGCGATGTGCAGGTAGAGGAGCGGTCTGTAGGTAGAGGAGCGGTCTGTAGGTAGAGGGGCGATGTGCAGGTAGAGGAGCGGTGTGTAGGTAGAGGAGCGGTGTGCAGGTAGAGGAGCGGTCTGTAGGTAGAGGAGCGGTCTGCAGGTAGAGGAGCGGTGTGCAGGTAGAGGAGCGGTGTGCAGGTAGAGGGGCGGTGTGCAGGTAGAGGAGCGGTCTGTAGGTAGAGGGGCGATGTGTAGGTAGAGGGGCGATGTGTAGGTAGAGGAGTGGTGTGTAGGTAGAGGGGCGATGTGTAGGTAGAGGAGTGGTGTGTAGGTAGAGGAGCGGTCTGTAGGTAGAGGGGCGATGTGCAGGTAGAGGAGCGATCTGTAGGTAGAGGGGCGATGTGTAGGTAGAGGAGCGGTCTGTAGGTAGAGGAGCGGTCTGTAGGTAGAGGAGCGGTCTGCAGGTAGAGGAGCGGTCTGTAGGTAGAGGAGCGGTCTGTAGGTAGAGGAGCGATCTGTAGGTAGAGGGGCGATGTGTAGGTAGAGGGGCGATGTGTAGGTAGAGGAGTGGTGTGTAGGTAGAGGAGCGGTCTGTAGGTAGAGGGGCGATGTGTAGGTAGAGGAGTGGTGTGTAGGTAGAGGAGCGGTCTGTAGGTAGAGGAGCGGTCTGTAGGTAGAGGAGCGGTCTGCAGGTAGAGGAGCGGTCTGTAGGTAGAGGAGCGGTCTGTAGGTAGAGGAGCGATCTGTAGGTAGAGGGGCGATGTGTAGGTAGAGGGGCGATGTGTAGGTAGAGGAGTGGTGTGTAGGTAGAGGAGCGATCTGTAGGTAGAGGGGCGATGTGTAGGTAGAGGGGCGATGTGTAGGTAGAGGAGTGGTGTGTAGGTAGAGGAGCGATCTGTAGGTAGAGGGGCGATGTGTAGGTAGAGGGGCGATGTGTAGGTAGAGGAGTGATGTGCAGGTAGAGGAGCGGTCTGTAGGTAGAGGGGCGATGTGTAGGTAGAGGAGCGATGTGCAGGTAGAGGAGTGGTCTGTAGGTAGAGGAGCGATGTGTAGGTAGAGGAGTGGTGTGTAGGTAGAGGAGCGGTCTGTAGGTAGAGGAGCGGTGTGCAGGTAGGGGAGCGGTCTGTAGGTAGAGGAGCGGTCTGTAGGTAGAGGGGCGGTGTGTAGGTAGAGGAGCGGTGTGCAGGTAGAGGGGCGGTGTGTAGGTAGAGGAGTGGTGTGTAGGTAGAGGAGCGGTCTGTAGGTAGAGGGGCGATCTGTAGGTAGAGGAGCGGTCTGTAGGTAGAGGAGCGGTCTGCAGGTAGAGGAGCGGTCTGTAGGTAGAGGGGCGATGTGTAGGTAGGGGGAGCAGTATGTAGGTAGAGGGGCCATGTGCAGGTGTACAGGTAGGGGGAGCAGTATGCAGGTAGGGGAGCAGTATGCACGCAGGGGGAGCAGTTTGCACGTAGGAGTGGTTGTGCAGCAGTGCTGGTAGGAGGAGTGGTGGGTAGATAGGGAGTGGAAGCAAAGCGCAGGTAGGGGACAGAGGGTGTGATCGACCATGGCATCCATTTCAGGGGGTTATACAATCAAACTTTGCCCTGGGATCACCAACCCTCTACCAGCCATTGTTCTGATGTAAACCAACTAATACACTGACGTAATATGATTTATCTATGAAACAAGTTATTACCAAAGAACCATGACCACGTCAACTCTCATCTTAAACAAAATGCTTTTTATGTCATTGTTAATCTGGATTACGTGACAAACTCAAGTCGACAATCATTCATCAAATTTAGAACAGACATTTCGCCCTACACAATCAATAATAATGTTGAGTAGAGAAATCATTGCGTCTGATAAATTTCAACATACTACTTCCCGTCACTGTGTTGGTTTTTACTTAAAACACTGGTGTAAATTAAATTGTACATAAAGACCAATAATTACTAGCTACAACTTAAAGGGACTGTGCAACTACTTGATACATAGACTTTAGAACGAGGGAGGCAGTCCTGGTATAGAGTAACATTGACCCATAGCGGAGATACAGAAATAAAGTAGGGTGTAACATCCTATTTTTCTGCTCAATCCACACACACACCAAACAGTGGAATTTTGCCTGGAAGGAGTCACTACGGCCTACTCATATATTGAATTCAAACAGTCAAAGGTTCTTTTACGTGCATACCAATGTGTACACATATCCTCTTTTTCATCCCATCCAAATGACTAGGGGGATTGGATGGCTGAATGGTTAGCCTGTCATTGAGTCAAGTGGCAGGTTTTTGAATCCCCAGTTGTACATGACAAAGAGAAGGGTTGCCTGTTCAACTTCGTCGGTCTCCTCAGGGTCCGCCTGTATCTAACCCACTGCTAAAGACCCGTACATGTAAGCGAATTATTGAAATAAAATATTAAACCATATGTTAGTCCCGAAATATCCTAGGTTGTAGACATTAAAGCCCATCTCTCTCCCTCTCTCCCTTTAAATGATTAGTCACCGTTCCTTGCCAAACCCTCTGCACCAATGACGAGGGCAAACCACATCGCAAAATCCAGAGGAGCTTCCTCAGCAACACCAGGACCTTGAGGTTAACAAGCCAGTGTCTCCACTCCATGTTTCAAGATTATAATTAATATACATTACAGTTCTTTAGGATCTGCTTGCTAAATACTTCAAGTTGACCAGCGGGTGATTCATAGTAATAAGTTGAGCCTAACAGTTATTTTGAATAATAAAAGTGATAAAGTCTCTTTATGAAGATATTTTATAGATGTTATAATCAGAAGATTTATTTCCTTATAACTTCCTTACAAATGACTGACTTTAGTGGAAGTTGGAATCATCTTTCATCTCAACATTACCTCTTTAAAACGGATCAATTCACACTTTGATTTTTTTCATAAATCAAATAGAATTGCAGAAGATTTCAAGAGTCAATATTCAGCTACACTGACATCTATTTTAACTATGAATCTCGAAGATTGATTTTTATTAAAAGTTGTCCAACATGATGTATCAAGTAATATTATAAAATGCTTCTACATGCATATTAAAAAGATTTTTACAAATTTTAGACAGATGTTGGCATGTGACAGACTTGAGTGATAGAAAACAATGAATACATGTATAGAGAACGTAGATTAAAACATTTCACTACGATTTGTGAATAAAAGAGTTGGATTTAATTGATTTAAATATTCCACTGTTCTGCACCAACTCGGCTGATGAAGATGGCCATACAGTTTGCTACGAGAGAAACTTGGATTCCAACTGTCAAGGGTTCTTTTACATGCACGCCAACATGTAAACAGGGCCACAGTTTTTTTGTATCATCTGCATGACTAGATGATGTTTGTTTGCCAGGCTGTTGATCAGTCCTGTATCACTGGCAAGGGAAACCCTAGCTGGAAAAACCTGTGGAACTTTCTGAACGACATCGAACCCCAGAATTCCTGGTTAATGATAAACAGTGGCTCCATTTTATAATAACATACATTTATAATAAGAGTATAATAGGATTCTTAAATCGTGCTAAATTCCAAACAATAAAGTCTGCTCAAAGTGCAAACAAAGTCTATGTAACTTTCGAGTTAATTCTTAATATTTAATATTGTACATGTCCAATCCAGAGACAAATAATTTTAGCATAAACTTCCTTAAATTGGAACCAATTATCTTCACATGCACCATTAAGTACTTGCTCATCTCTAGGTCTAGACCAACTACTAGGACAAGTTGAAACCTGGTTTGAAAACAACGATACTGGTGGTAGTTACAACTATTTTGAAAGCAAATAAGACAATATGTTGTTTAACAAGCCAACAGTGAGGCTGATGTCCCCCGCCGAAATCCCAAAATAAATAGATGACACATATTAATTAATCGCACATTTATTTTTTTCAAACGTATCGAGCAATCAAACTGTACACGAAGTGTCATTCAAAAGTGTTTTATAAAGAAAAATGATAAAACCGACGAGAAAAATGAAAATGTACCCTAGTTAGGGGGACCCTAAAGGCAGACAAAAGGGTCCCCACGCCTGACAAAAGGACCCCCTCTGGCCAAGGGAAAGGGCCCTCGTGTCCGAGTCAATCGTTTCTATACACTGTTACTGTCGAATCCATTACTGAATGAGAATGCAGTCATTGTATTGGCATAAAAATCATCAATCAAGATGAACCTAAGTTATCTTGTCCCAAAGTATCAACCAATCAAATTGCTTACCTCTGCCTACCCTAAGAAGAAAATGCTCATCTTCGAACTCCATCAAGGCATTGGCCTAATAAGCATACACACCAATTTTGACCATTTTAACTCAATTAGAAAGAGAGTTATTGAGTTTCAAAGTCTCGACCAATCAAATTGCGTATCGCTCTGCTTACCCTGAGCAGAAAATGCTCATTATCGAATTTAGTCAAGGTATTACTGTAATGAAACTATACACCAAGTTTCATCACTCTCACTTAATTAGAACTAAAGTTATCGTGTCCCAAAGCATCAACCAATCAAATTGCTTATCTCTGCTTACCCTAAGCGGAAAATGCTCATCTTCGAACTCCATTAAGGCATTGACCTAGTAAGCATATACACCAAGTTTGAACATTTTAACTCAATTACAAGGGGAGTTATTGTGTTCCAAAGTCTCGAACAATCAAATTGCTTATCTCTGCTTACCCTAAGCGGAAAATGCTCATCTTCGAACTCCATCAAGGCATTGACCTAATAAACGCATACACCAAGTTTGAACATTCTAGCTCAATTAGGAAGAGAGTTATTGTGTCCCAAAAAGTGTGACGGACAGACAGACGGACAGACAGACGGACAGACAGACGGACGAACCCATTTTAATAGTCCCCTGCTTTCTTCGAAAGGCGGGGGACAATAACAGATGAATAAAGGAAGGCAGATCAGATCATGTTTACATGCAATGTAACCTGTCCAGTATACCACCAAGAGACACCAATAAAATAATAGGATTATAACATCCAGTTTAAAACTGTTATATCTGCCTAGAAAGCTGCAAGCTGTCACTGTGGAAGTTAATTTTTAAAAACACACGGAAGTGAAATACAATGAAGTAAAGCATAGCTGTTTTTTACTGCCACACTAAAATATCATAAGGCTTGTATTATATATACATAGAGAGAACTAGATAACCATATCATTATACAGGTTACAATAAGCCATGCGCTATGTAGGTATTCAAAACTAAAGTAGTAAAACTCTATATATGCCATACACACACTATATGTAGGTATTCAAAACTAAAGTAGTAAAACTCTATATATGTCATACACACACTATATGTAGGTATTCAAAACTAAAGTAGTAAAACTCTATATATGTCATACACACACTTGTGAAAGTAAAATCATAACATCTAAAAGCTAAATGCTTTACTCTACAATAATTACTGACTATATGTTGAGTCTTTAAGGAAATGGTGGATTTAAAAAATATTTTAATCGCTTGACAGGATTTTCCAGACACAAGACCAACAAAATCAAAACAAAGCAAACGTATTAGAACATTCACACAACAAACATATCAAAACATTCACAGAATAAACATATTAAAACATTCACAGAATAAACATATTAAAACATTCACACAACCAGGCCCGTATCTAGACACCATTAAGCGGGGGGGGCATTACCTTTCGGTAGGGGGGCGAAAATTTTGAGGAAATTTTCGAAACCCTCATTCTAACAGACTGTTGTAATCATCATGCTATGTAGTTACCTAGGCGTCTAATAAGCATTTCAAAATAAGTATTCAAAGTAAAAAAATTAGCTTTTTTAGGTTAATATAAGGAACTGTGTATACTTTAATGATTGTTAGCAATTTCTGAGCGGGGGGGGGGGGGATGCCCCCCCACCCCCTGTAGATACGGGCCCGCACACAACAAACATATTAAAACATTCACAGAATAAACATATTAAAACATTCACACAACAAACATATTAAAACATTCACACAACAAACATACTAGAACATTTACACAACAAACATATTACAACATTCACAGATTAAACATATCACAACGTTCACGCAACAAACATTCACAAAACATTCACAAACATATTAAAACATTCACATACATATTAGAACATTCACGCAGCAAACATATTAAAACATTCACACAACAAATAAGTGTAGAAAAGACTAGATAGACAGAAATAGATTCACTTACACACAGTCTTTGATACATCTGGAAAGAGATAAACATTCCATTTAAAATCAAGTCAAATCAAATATTCATCAATATATCAAATTTTGAAAAGGTTGTTTGTACATGAATTAAATGATCTATGAAACCTTTTAATACTTGGACTGCCTGAAAACCACCTGTTAATAGGGCTCCTTAGACTGACCCAACCGCCCAAGTCACAAGAATAGCCGTGTCACCTCCATTAACTAGTATATGATCCTACAACTTGGAGAGATTTCGGCTTGTCAGTTTGAGACTTCTGAGTTTCGGACACAAACTGATTTCATAGGCCCAAATATACTGTTATAAAAACTACCTATTTATTAAAAATTTACAGATTCTAATGTTTCAAGTGACTCAAGCAAATCTAAAATGCATAGATAATCATTATTCAGAATTCATATTTTATTCTACATGTATATCTCAATTTTCATATTAGATAAATATACTAGTTTGAAATGATCTACACAGAATCTCTTTCAATATAATAAATAACAATTAAAATCTGTCTGAAGAGCAGAGGATGGAAAAACAGACACAAACAATTAATAATGAACAGTTAATTAGGGTTTCACACTGCGAAGCTTGTGTGAAACACTATTGTTTTTGTTAAAATTATTATTCTTATTATTATTATTATTCTTCTTTTGTTTTGAGTAGATCTCAGCAACTGCTTGTCGCATCGTTGCGATTTCTTCGGTTTTACTGGGAAAGTGGGTGTGACTTAGAGGATAAAGCTATTTTGAACGTTCTGCGACAATGCGAAATGTCCGAAATCACCGAAGTTATCGTTTTGGAAAATATTGCAGTAATTTTAACAATAATCATTGGATTTTAACTTTCGATACATTTTGGCATAGCCTGAGACAGGGCACATAGCTACGCTACTTTCGATTTTTGATTTTCGGCAAATCTTCGAAGATATTAGGCGCCAAATTTCGAAAATTTAAAATTTTACAAAAAACTTTTTTATTTATGAATATTTTTTAGTCGTATTGTGCACAGAATTAAAGAGTCATCTGCCTAGTGCACAAATGTTAAAAATTTTTGTCTCAGTAATTTTCCTTGGCCGCTATTGGCTAATTCAGTTTTTCAGTCCTAGATTAATTTTTTATTGTTCGATTTCTATAAAACAAAGTTCATATGCTTCGTTGTCTCAATTGTCATTTTTTTTGTTACCGGAAGTGTTATCTGTCGGCACCGAAAGTGGCATAATTTTACCAAAAACTACAATTTTGACAGTTAGGTACCATTTTTCGAAAACAAATATTATTTTTTGGAAAAATTTTTTGACTCAAAGAGTGTGCCCTTTCAAGGCGCAAAAAATGGCGGAAGCAGTTTTTTTAATTTCGATTTCATTTTCGAGCAAATTCGATTAAATGGCTAAAAATGGTGTAAAATTGACCCATTTACAACCTATTCAGGCTTTTCAGATTTTAAAATATTTCTTCGTAACTTTTATAAACTTGTAGCTATAATCCATACGAAGAAAATGTATGTTAAAATTAGTTTGTAATATAAGCAGTTACCAAGAAATGGACAGTTCTGTACAAGTCACTGTTTTCGTTATTTTGCCTGTAAAATAGTCAATTATGATTGGATTTTTATAAAAGTGACATCATTTGATTCAAAAAGCATGTAGCGTCATATCAAGTTGATTACAATTTAAAATTGACACCGGAAGTGACGTCATTTTGTCAAAAACTGCATTTTAAACTTTTTAAATCAATGTTTTATTCAACCAAGAATTACTTAATATGTATTAATAATTTTAACTTTTGGTTTAAATTCACATATAAACACAACTCATATGGTCATATACATATCATAAAATTGTTTCTAACTTGTTCGGTTGCCGAGAAATAGACGGTTTTCTACAGGCCACTTTTGTAGGTTTTTGGGCCATAAAAGTGTCAATTATTATTCGATTTTCATAAACGTTACACCATGTTATACCTAATGCCATTTAGGATTTCATACAAGTAATTTAAGATTTTCATTATCACCGGAAGTAACATCATTTTGGCAAAAACTGTATTTTTAGCCTTCAAAACAGATATTTTATTCAAATGAGTCTGTTTTGAAAGGTTTTTCTAATTATGGTATTTGATGCCAATCAACAAATAAAATGAACCCATACGATCATACAGATACCACAAAATGGTTTCTAACTTGTACGGTTGCAGAGAAATAGTCGATTTTCTACAAGTCACTTTTCAAGTTTTTTGGTCTTTAAAAGTGACAATTATTATTCGATTTACATAAAATTTTTACTATATGATATCGTATGCCATTTCTGATTTCATAAAAGTAATTGAACACTTTCATTAACACCGGAAGTAATTTAATTTTGTCAAGATCATTTACAAGTAACAAATGTATAAAATGACTTGATATTGCTGGATTGATTGGTTGATTCTACGTCCATTTTATTTGTGTGCAATGTTAATTTGGAAACCTGTTTAGTGGTTTCGTTGGTACCGGAAGTGACATATGTTCAAGTGTAACTTGGCACCGAAAGTGACATGTTTAAGAGTAACTTGGCACCAGTGAAACCCGTCATTCCTGCATGCAGGTCTAGTTATACGTTTGTTTTCATGGACATGAATATATCCCAATAATCATAATATTGCATGGAAGTGTTGAGACTGCGGAGAAAATGAAAGGAAGATATAAAATACTTTGACAGCCTGACAAACACAATATATATATATATACTATAGATAAGTATATTAATTAAGGTAAGGTGTGCGTTATTACTTATTATATAAACATTCTCCTCTTATAAACATCTATAATAAAAGTACCAAGAACAGTAAATTATCAACATATGTTTCGCATAGGTATCACTTTCAGTACCACGATGATATATTTGTAATCAGAATTTGTAAGGCACAATATATATCTGCATACAATGGAAGGGTATTTCTGCCAATATTAAATGCTCTGCTGGCTTATTGTGTGCCAGGTTGATCTCGGCCTCCTTTCTGTGTATGTTAATAAGTCACATGATATCCTAAATTTGAATATCAAACTTAGTGCTCTGTACAATATGCTGTGTAGAAAGCGTGAAGGACAAATGAGTTGGGACAGAGAGCAAATGTAAAATGTAATGAGAGAAATATAGACATGTCGAAAAAACATCCTTTTCCAAAAAACATTTGACCATTGCATTTGGCATTTTACTTTTAACTTTTGGATTCCTCATTTACAGTGCTAGAGCTTTGTATATTATAATCAATGGAAAAGACATTTTAGCAGAGCATTTAATATTGGCAGCGATATCCCTCCATACATGTACATACTGCCGGTATTTAATAGTAAGTGTGAAATATTTTATTTTCAGTGGTAACTTCTCTTTATGTAAATCCTCAGGCTAGGAAATTATCAAAATTTCTCGAGGGCAGGATATTTTTCAAAACATGCTTGAATCGATAAACAGTTAAATTAATAAAATATATGAAAATCATATCAAACAAAACTTCTGCTTCTAAATTTTTTTTTTAGAAAAGATTAAAAAGGTAGTTATTGGCAAAATCATAAAATCATTGATCTTCCGCCTACTAATTTATAACTTAATGAAGCATAGTCGATTTCAGAATACAAGAAATTGGCCTTTAATTAATGAATTAGTTACTTTTTATTTTAAGATAAAAATCAAGACTAAGTTTACTAACCTCAATGTGAAATGCACTTTATGACCCTTTCTAATATGCCAATGTAATAAAAAGATGGTTACCAAAACACTGGAACCTGTGTGGATACTTTTATATTTAAACCAATTCACACTGACAGATATAGACATTATTTCACGAGAAAGAAAACAATGAAAAATTGTTGTGTCGATAAAAGATGAATTATAATCAGATGTTAGTCACCATGCAACATTCATTTTCGTATTTAGTAAACTTCATCAAAGTTCCGGATGAGATATGCATGTACTTTAAATGGACATTTAAAGATTGGGTTAAAACTGAATTTGATAGGTGTTTAAACATATAAGAATTATTATCTAACACCAGTATATAACTAATTTAAAGTAATGTTGTGTAGTAATATATGTTTTGTAAGGCTCAGTATTTTGATTGGTAACTACATGTACATGTATTTATACTAGTAACATGATTAGCTCAATTTTACATACACATACGATGTCATGTTAAACTGTAACCATTCCCTCATATCAGATTCACATAATAAAGTTACAGATTTCTAAAAATATCACCATTATAGTTAAAGAAGCAATATTGTTACTGGCAATATTATATCATAAAAACATCATGGTCATCATTCAAGCTTAATGAATCTTAAACATCTCTGCAGTTTTCAAGTACAATGTTTGGAAACATTAATTCTTAAACTGGCCTGCTACCAAATTAACATTCGTTTACAGTACATGTAAGTGACACTACAGTGAGATATACATTGGGTACTATTTACAAATATTGCAAGCTTAAAGGGCCAATCTCAATTATATTTTGGAGAATAAAATTGCTTAATTTTGTGTTAAAAGCCTTTACTAACCCAATTTACATGACACGTTTTCAAACAACTCATTAGTCTTCATCTGGAAATGGAGACCGGTATCCAAAGCTGTATTATACGATGTCTGGATAAAACCAGACTTTAATTTTATAAAAATAACGTGTAGGTGAAATTTACCTTTCGTTATCAAGTACAGCACGTGTGTCATGCACTGTATAGGTCTCTAAAGGAACGTCAATGGATTATCAGATCACCCAATGGAAAAATTGACCCAAAATCTTAAATGTGTTACGTGCCCAGATAAATGATTTTGACATTCATGTCCAAATGACTCAATATTTTGAGCTGACATTTTGAGACATGGTAAATACACCATTTCTTGATATTTTGGCTTTTAAATTTCATACGTACACAGACTTTTATTTCTGAGACTCTGTTAATATTGGGATGATCCCTTTAAACTGTTAAAATTTCTAAATTCAACAATTTGTATAATTAAATGAACATTAACAACAACAAATTATTCTTGCTTCGAGAGACTTAATGGCACTTTAAAAACAGGCTACAGATATAAACATCTAATACCTGTAGCACGTGTACAGTATTTTCTTTTTAATACAACTGTCAAAATCATTGAATGAAAAAGTCAAGTTATCTTTGCTTCAATCAGAAATTCTATTCCAAAGTAGTGTCTGCCATATTTTCAGTTATTTACCAGAGCTGTCAAATATTGTATTGACATGATCAAACTACAGGATTTCATAAACAATAACATGACAAATCCATAAAAATAATAAGATAAGTTTTCCTTAAAGATAGGAACATTCACACCTTATCGTGTATGAACAGATTGAATTGTTAAATAATTAATATCACACAATTCACTACATCAAGAAACCACCATGGAGAAAGAAACTATATCATTTCGGGACTAACATATAGTTCAATTTTATTTCAATAATTCCCTTTAGTAGGGGTCTTTGACTGTAAGAGGAAACAGGAGGACCCAGGGAAAACTCACAAGGTCAGACAGGCGACCCTATTCCTTGTTGCATACAACCGGGAATTCGAAACCACGCCACTTGACTCAGAGACAGACAATATGATACAGCGCACAGGTGCTCACCATTTAGCCATCCAACCCCCAAATTACGATGGAGTAAAAAATATTCGTAAGTAAAATATATCTATAATAATTTATTTGTTCCTTAAATTTATAAGAATTCAGCCACAGATTTGTTCTGTTATAGATTATAAATAAAATATGGTTGCCAAGTAAATCCATATAATCATACCTCGATGAAATGCGATAATTTGAATTTATAATAGAATTTACATTTGGATTCAGGATGAGATAATCTTTCAATGATTAGGCGTACTTGCAAGCAAATCATTAATTCTTAAAGAGTGGAACAGTTGGATGAAAAGTAGTTTAACGATACTTCAATTACTAATTTACAGTTTGTTTTTAATCAGCCAGATATCAACAATCTACTCAAGGAAAAGGAAGAGTAAATGTATTAACTGGTATATAGGTCAATTCATTTTTATAGTTTGGCAACCATGTCAAATCATATATACATATAAATATTGTACAGAGTGAGGAAATTTGTTATGTCCACCATTATGAAATGTGAATGGAATTTTCAATATATTCATTATGTATTATATATTTGATATTGCTCTTTAAAGATGCACTATGTAAGATCTGGCAGTTGTCACTATAAAAGTTAAAAACTAGATGATGTAAATGGATTATGCTGAACATTTCAGTCAAACCTTATTTTAAAATCTGTCACCTTGATTGTCATTGTTACCTCTGTCACAATAATGAACAAATTCTCGATTATCTATAAAAAAACTCATCAGCTATACATGTATACTACACGATGATTAAATATCAATTAACAGGATTCCATCTTGCAGCCAAATGGACAATATCTGTATCTTTCAAAAACAAACATTACTGATCATTTACAACAGCAAAAAAATAGCCTCTCTAAGAAACACTATGAAATTCATGCCTAAATTTCAATAGAATTCAACTCTATTAACAATCCCACAAAATGGTTTTTTGATAAAATACCGGTAGAGTGTTTAGAGAGAGAGAGAAATGGGGTTATATGTTCACTCCACACAAACTATGTCATTTTGGGACTAACATATGGTTTAATTTTATTTAAAAAAATTTGCTTGCGCCTAGGGGTCTCTATAGCTGTTGGAGGAAACCGGAGAAATCAGAGAAAACTAATAGGTTGGACGGGTGACCCCACTCATTGTGATGAGCAACCCGGGATTCAATGACAGACTTTATAATACAGCGTGTGCATGCTAACCATTCGGCTATCACCCCCCCTCCCCAAGAGCGTTTAGAGATAAAGCAACCAGACAGACAGACTATATTTAATACAATAATTCACACCAGAGACATAGGTAAATAAAACATATGCACAAACCTGTAGTTGGAAGACCTTTAATTGTTTCTGATAATTCATGTGCTATACTCTTTGCTACAGCTTTAAATAATTCCTACAAAAAATAACATTTACCAGTATATTCAATTACTTTAATTACTTCTACAATAATTCCTTATAATTTATTCTCTAATCACATTATCTTTTACTACAATTAAATGAATAATGATAAATAAAGAATGAGTGTATTTTGGTTCTTATGAAACAAGTTCAGCACCATTTAAAGGTATATCCATAAAAATTTTAAAATTGAATTTTATGAACTGACTCATTAAACAAAAGCTAGTTAGCTGTTAGAGAAAAGGGATAATAAACAGATAATTGCACGCAGTGACTGAGTAAGACTCATGTACACAAGATTTTGTCATATACCCTTGAGGTTGAAGAGGCTGAAAATTACAGTCTTTCCGTTCAATATCAGCACATGTACAAACATTCATGATACTCGCTACATTAGAAATTACTATTCAAGCGTACCCCAACAGACAGCCCCAAACTTAAATATCTTCCATACGGTGGTGTAAGCAACACAGTTTGTTTATTAGTTTTATGCAGACGTTTTTTTCCTTTTATCAAGCATACACAACAAGAAACATGTAACTGTTTTAACATTCTAAAAATTCTTACAAGTTTTTGTTTAATATACATGGCCATGTTTGATTTAGAACCTTTTATAACGACTGGCCGGGGACAAGAAAAGTAAGTGTATAATGCAAGGGAGAGAACTATCAATAGATAACTTACCTTGGTAGCAAATCTTCCCTTCTGGTAATATGGTGTTAAATACCGCACAACTAAATCAGCTGCTCCTTTTAAACTCACCGTTTCACATATATCTGCTTTTATAACTTTACTCTTTTTATTTGGTGATGTTTTTACTGGTGACACTTTTACTGAAGGTGATTCTTCTGTTTCATCGGGTACTTTAAAAGATTTTTCCGTTGAACCCCCCCAACGAAGTCTCTTTGACTCTGGCATAGATGATAAACTCTGTAATCAAAGAGAATTCGTTCATAAAAATTTACGATAACCTCCCAAGCTAATCATAAATTACAGTTTACAATATATTACACAGTTTACAATAACCTACCAAGCTAACCATACATTACAAAGTTTACAATCAATTCTCCAGCTAATCATACATTACAAAGTTTACAATAACTTCCCTAGCTAACCATACAATAACCTCGTATATAAAGTTCAGAATAAAATATATATATAAAGGTCAGAATAAGCTTGTAAAATGCAGAATAACTGCGTAAAGTTCAGAATAACCTCCCTGGCTAAAGTTCAGAATTACCTCCTATATGAAGTTTAGAAAATACAAACAATGTTTATTCGACATGATTGGAGTTGCAACATGGAAGGAAACTGTCGTCATATGTTACAATCAATTTGACTCGGTTGAATAATATCCTAGTACAAATGGATGTTATCAAAACTTACATCACGTGGCCGTTTTCTAGAGCTATCTTTTAAAGAACTCTTTTTGCTAGAAGTAGTAGAAGACGAACTTGAATTCTTTCGATCTTCATGTTCACCATTTTTGATATGTTTATGACTAGAACTCGAATCACTTTTATACTTGTGTTTATCTTTTTCATCTGGTCTGATTTTACATTGTTTTTCATCTTCTGATGAGGTTTTTATTTTCTCATCATCTGTTAATGTTTTGGGATTATCTGGCAACTTTTCGAAGAAGTACACTAACTGTGGTGGGAATGGTTTAGAGGATGTGTGGGAAACAGGAGAAGTTGAATCAGATGACCTTTTAGCATTGGGACTAGGGGTCACATCTGGTTGTAATCTAGAACTAATTGACGTTGGGGATGGAAAAACTCCGGAACTGTCAGCTGTAGACTTGGACAAGGAGGATGCAGACACAAACCCTGTTAAAGTAGATTGTCCAAGAGAAGATTTCTGTGATTTTGTTTCACTCTTCCCTCTACTGGAATGTTTGGAATTAACATTAGTCACTAGCGATGATGCACTAACAAATCCTGATTCAGAACTAAGAGAGGCAAATCCAAAATCATCTTCCATACTAGATTCACAAACTTTTGGCTCAGTATCCATGGAAACAGTTTCTGCT
The DNA here is from genome assembly GCA_948474765.1 of Patella depressa. Taxonomy (NCBI): domain Eukaryota; kingdom Metazoa; phylum Mollusca; class Gastropoda; family Patellidae; genus Patella; species Patella depressa. Next base: position 50,285,238 of record OX419722.1, on the reverse strand, counting down.
ATAAAACAGGAATGGAGAGTCCTTTCTCGTGTACACTTTCTGATATCTGACACAGTTTTCATAACAGAGGTTTTATAGATGTTACCTATTTTATTTTTATTGAAAGAAGAGTATTCTAAATCTAAGGCACAACATCTTGGTTCATAATCCCTAGCTCTCAGCTTGTCTGAGTCTCCCTCAAAGAAACTTATAAAGTTCTGATAAAGAGATTTTTCTAACATCTCAAAGCAGTGTTCTCTTGTCTGAAGATAAAAAATATACAGCACAGTTTTATACATTTTCAATGTTTTAAAGGGACAATCCCAATAAGAACAGAGTCTCAAAAATTAAAGTCTGAGCCTTTATGAAATTTATGGACCAAAATATAGAGGCATGGTGTATTTACCTTGGCTCAAAGTTTCAGCTCAAAATATTGAGTCGTTTTGACGTTAACGTCAACACTGCTTATCCGGACACGTAACCCTTTTAAGATTTTGGGTCAATTTTTCGATTGGGTGACCTAATAATCGATTCCCGTTTCTTGAGAGGTCTATACAGTGAATGACCCATGTACTGTACTTGATAACAAAAGGTAAATTTCACCTACATATCATTTTTATAGAAAAAAGTCTGGTTTTATCCAGATACTGTATAATACAACGGTCTCCATTTCCAGATGAAGACTGTCAGGTTTAAGTTATTTACAAGCATATCACAAATATTGGGTTAGTTGGTCGGCCTTAGGTAATGGGATATAAGGGATTTTAACACAAAATTAAGCAGTTTTATTCCCAAAAAAGTTATCTGGATTGGCCCTTTAAATCAAAAGCGATTGTTGATATTATCTTTTATTTTTAGCTGTAGGCAGGACAATTATGGATTTCAATAATTCGCTTGTGCAAAGGGGTGTTGGACAGTTAGTGGATGCTGGAAGGTGATCCTACTCCTTGCCATATACAAGCCTAATATCAATGACAGACCTTATGATTTATAGCACATGCATTAAACCACAAGACCAATATGAAACGATATGGTTGTTTTTAATTTTAAAACAGGCTATGATACCTGTCGTATAACTGTTGAGATATACAGATATACATGTAGAAGTAAACATACCTTCACTGTTAATTTAGGTATTTTCTGATTAGCCGCATCTCTCAATGGACAATCTAATGATGGTGCTTCAAATTCCGATTCTTCTTTATCACTTGTATTCTGCTAGAAAAAAAGTATAAACTGTTTCACTTATTTTCTTATATTCTTATTCATACCAAAAACAGGTAAAACATGTAAAATCTGTTTCTTAGGACTGTTTTATTAATCTGTATAGTTCTTGTAATTGTATGAAACTGTCAAATTTAATTTCTATTTAAGAAAATATATTTTAAACAACACATACACCTCCTTTGCGTAATTTTAACTGTTTTTTAATTAGCGCCATCCTTTGTGCTTTTTCTCTTTGGTCATCTTTTTCTTTTCTTTCTCTCTCATCATCACTATCATTTCCAGTTCCACCATAATCATCATTTTCCCTTAAAAACATAAATACAATAAAAACTTAAACGGGCGACAAAAGCTTTAGTCCCCTGCTCAATATTTCATGGTCAGGATAGATTCCAGTAAAATCAACATACATCGACATTTACCAATGAGATTTAAGAAGGGTAATTAAATATAGGAGGACTCTGACTATTATTATTCTATTGTTAGTTTATATCTGTTCAAGGAGAAGGACAACAAACTTGAACAAGAGAGAGAGAGTGAGAGAGAGAGAGAGTGAGAGAGAGAGGTTTAACCTTCACTCAAAACACCTGCTAACCATTCGGCAAACCACCCCCCTAACTTGAACAAACCATGTATTGTACATCATATATGGATCACAGACCAAACGTCGACAGAGAGTCACAATCAAAACTAATGTTATGTACATTCATTTTAAACTAAAATTATCTGATACTGAGTTTTTAATATTTAAAGAATAGCTTATTGACAAACTTTTTAACGCCTCTTCTACCTCCACCATACAGTTCTGGATCAATAGCACCTCTATCAGCTTTAGCTATAGCCGTTCTAGCAGCATGACCTCCAGTCGCTAAATTCAGTAAATCTTGTTCTATTTTCTTGGGATATTTACACACATCACAATTCTTCTGACAATCAGGTTTCTCATCACCAAAAAAATCAGTAAAATTCCAGTGGCGGCATCTGGGAACAATTAAGAAAGTAATAAATCTTAATAATGTAATCTTTTCATTTTGATAAGGTTTTTGTGAAAAAGCTGACATGTAGTATGCTTACAAGGATTTGGGTGACAAGGGCAATAATTTCACATAAAATCAACCAATGACTTGTGACATTTTAATGTGTCTGTGTATGACTAGATAAACAAGTATAGTAAGCAGGAAGGAAAATTTATAAATGCTGTCAATGTTGTGCTTAGACAAGAACAGATACTTACTTAGGTTTCTCACAAAATTCTACTAATGTGTTAAATCCATCCATAGTTGCTTTAGATCGGATTTTAGCTGCCGCCATGTCTTTCTGCAAATTGCAAAATGGAATGAAAATTAGACATAAAAATGCGGAAACATTTAAAATTTAGGTATGTAGATATTAAAGTGTGTCAATCAATGAAATAAATAGTCAACTGTATTTGGAATATACCAGTTCAATAAAGTGATTTATAATATAGCTGAAACACATATAAAATCAAAAGAATTTCAACTTCAGTTCATATCATAAACATCAAAATTGTAATAATAATTATCAATAAGTAAAGAAAATATTGTAATAAAACAATGAACTATTAAAACACAACTAATCAACAAAATTTGTTAAACAAAACTCAACATAAAAAGACTTAGCCAATATGAACTTTCCTCAGTCTGTATATTCTTAAAAAGAATAATTTACTAGCATAAGAATTCTTAGTAATTCCTATACACAAATTCTACATAAGCAGATTTTAATAAAGAGAGAGAGGAGAAATGGGGTTTAACATCCACTTGACATAACTAGGTAATTTCGGGACTAACACATGGTTAAATTTTATTTAAATAATTCTCTTGCAGGTAGGAGTCTTTGGCAGTGGGAGAAAATTGGAGAAAACCCACGAGGTTAGACAGGCGACCAAGAAATTGAAACCATGCCAGTTGACTCAATGACAGATCTCATGACAGAGTGTGCACATGCTAACCATTCGTCCATAGTGGATAAAGTTGAATATATTGTCTGTATTACAATGCACTGTATATCTGAGTATGAAATAAATAAGAAACAATTTGTGGAAACAAATCAGATACATAAAACTGTATCCATCATATCTGGACACTAGAACTGAATACAATTCAAGGTCTTACTGATTCAAGGTCTAACTGTTCTACATCAACAGACATATATTCTAGACTGAGAGAAATTTTGCCCAGAAAGCAGCGTTACGGCATAATCTTAATTTGAAATTTAACTATTAAGGGTTCTTTTATGTGCATGCCAACATATACATGTGACCTCAGTTTTTTTACCCCCATCCAAACAACTAGACACATTTGCTGGCACCAATATTGAGGGCAGCTGGAAAATGTTGAGGGTTGAACTCTGAATTAAGCTGAACCACCATGGCTCACTGAGAATAGTTGATTTTAAACCTTGATCAACCCAAAGTGTAAAATACAAATTAATAAGCTAACTGTGAAGATATATCAATTCTACACCATCCAAAAGCACCTTCGAACTAAGCTCACAAAACTTTTATTTCCTTGAAAAACATCTGTAAGATAAACATCAACATACCTTTGGTCTTTTTAAATCTGTATTAATAAGAAATGCTACTTTATCTCTTTCACTTCTAGAATAATACAACCTACAGAATGACTGTTGACCGTCTCTACCGGCACGACCAGATTCCTGATAATAACCAGCCATAGATTGTGGCATCGTCCAATGAGCTACAAACCTGAAACAATTCCAAATAGAATACAATTCAAAAATTCTTGGTAAGGTTTGGTAATAATATTAACAGTTTACCAGCAATAAATTCTTAAAGATCTCTAAACCTATTTAGTCTAAACCCACTGTCAATCACGATGTTTTCATTTTGAGTTGATCCTGTATCACTCCAAATCTTTTGGCCGTCAGACCTTTTCACTCCATCCAGTAGAAATGTGTGCTGTGTATTATGTGTGGGTTTGTCTGCTGTGTTTCTGTGTTTTTGTTTATTTACCAATTGAAATTCAGTATCTATTATATACACCACAAACATCATTACCTGACATTAGCTTTGTCAACACCCATACCAAAACTAACTGTAGCTACAATAACTGGTACTCGACCCTCCATCCAATCTGTCTGGACATCTATTCTATTTTGTGCCTTTAGTCCAGCATGGTAAGCTTTAGCCATTATATTCTTTCTTCTCAGTTGTACAGCTACCTCTTCACAACCATCTCGAGTTCGACAGTATATTATACCACAACCATAACATGTCTGTAACGGAAGCAAGTAACACAACTAATCAAACATTTCCCTTGCCAGGGTCTTCCCCTGCTCCCCGTCCTACAACACTGACATGAGGTAAACCAGCCTGGAAAATCCTGTTGAATTTTCATGCCAAACATTACAGTTTCTAACCACTTATAATTATTTACCACACTTATTTTGGGCAAACGTTTGCATTAATGAAGTCAGTTTGTCTAGTAAAAATAGGCTGATTGAATTATGTTGCAATCCACATGTTAAAATGTTGGAATACAAAACCACTATATAGAAATGCACAGTACTTACCCAATCTGGTATATTCATATCTTCTGGAAGAGATCCGAAACATGTTTTTATAAAATCATACAGGTCTTTATATGGTTCTCTTAATGTTTCTTTCAGTATTATTTCATAATACAGATTAGAGCGAAAACAACTACTTTTAAATTTTACTGGATTTTTTAATCTTAGTTGTTTCAAAATATCTTCCTGAACTTGTTTTGGGGCCGTTGCGGTCAAGGCTATGCAAGGCACACCAGGCATTTTTGAACGGAGTGTTCCTAATTTTAAGTAATCAGGTCTAAAGTCATGTCCCCACTGTGAAACACAATGAGCTTCATCTACAACAAAGTAACTCAAAAGACGTCTTTGAACTAAATCCTCTAAGTATCCTTTAAATACTTCTGTGGCTGCCTGTTCGGGTGTGATGTAAAGTAGCTTAGTTTTGGGATATGCTGATTGCAAATCCCCAACAACACGACTCCTGTCTTTTGTGGTCATTTTAGAATTGATAGTCTCTGCTGGTATTCCTTTGGCTGCCAAATGTTCGAGTTGATCCTGCATAAGGGCTAGTAAAGGGGAGACAACCAGGGTAACACCTTCACCAATAACAGCTGGCAGCTGGTAACATAGAGATTTACCAGCTCCTGTTGGCATACTGACAAAAACATCCTTTTTTCCTGAAAATATTTAACAATTGTAAATCAGAGCGCTTCAGTGTACAAATTTATATTAAAGATTTTCATAGTACTTTTTTATACTATATAGATTTTAGAGGGGGTCTATAGGCTTCTGCCTGTTCTCCAATCCAGTTTCTATGAATAAATATTGTTTAGAAAAAAATTTGTTTAAACCTTCTAGATCATGGTGAATCAATGATTAATTTGAGTCTGATATTGTTGGTCCTTGTAAATATTTGTACAAAAGGTTCGTACTTATATACATAATGCAATGGGTCATAGTAATTATGTTGCAATAGAATGAGAAAGTCACTGTAATGGTACCTGCAGGTATGGTAACATAATTAATTATATTTGCAATGTAGTTATTGTCCTGTTTGTTTTTCGACTATTCACATGGATTTGCAGAATTTCTCAACTCCTTTGATCACTGTTTAAAAGTAGTCCAGAGTTGAAAAGATGTTGATTTCAATACAGATGTTACAGTACTCAATCAATATTTATTATTTTTACTACGACTAGGAAGTCAATCTGGGACAGACTTTATTAGTAGACAATACAAGACAACAGCGAGGTGGGTGTCCCAACGCCAAAAAAACACCCCCCCCCCCCAAAAAAAAAAATAGATGACTCATATTAATTAATTGCATGTTTATCTTTTTCAACTGATTAACAACTATACACTAAGTTTCATCATTCTTTATTCATATAGAATCAAAGTCAAAGAAACTGTTTGGCTATGCTTAGCTTTAGTGGGTAATGTTAATCATTGAACTGTCAAGACATTCACCTCATGAATATCAACATCAAGTTTAAGCAGAGTTGTTATATTATGTTCCAAAGTCTCTGCGAATTCAAGACAGATAGAATAACATTTTGTTAATTTAAACACGAATTAGGGTTAGGCTATAGTTCTATCACTACATTTGGCTCTAACTTTAATTAGTTTTAAGATGTTACATGCAGTAATTAAATTATTAAGAGAAGTTGAGTTTGCCAGGTGAAACTGAAGTCACATAGCTAAAACAAACACGTCAGTATTTCATATCTCAATGTTTTTAGCTACGATACTTTCTCTCAGATAAGGTCTACTCGGTCTTCACTAGCCCAGTTCGGAACAAAGCAGTCATTAAGACGTTAAACCCCATTTGAATTGCCATTTCATTTCTAAGCTAGTACTGGAGACGTAGTACTAATACTATAGTAATAGGAATGAGTCGACCCTAAGTCCAAATCGAATAGTCAGTCGTATAAATCGGTCGATGGCTTATTAAAATTTTGGAATAGTATGTAATCAATATAAGTTAAAGAAGAAACGCATTAATTCCAATATAACGCCAATGGTCGCCGAGTCACGGCGTTTGTTTTGAGCATGAGGTATTTGACATTTTCATGTCGCTTTGTCCACTCAATAAAAAAACCAGTCATTTGTTCAGTCTGTTACATAAAATCAGTCAAGTAGCTCAGTCGAATAGCTCAGTCGAATAAGTCAGTCGTATAGTTCAGTCGTATAATTCAGTCGTATAGTTCAGTCGTATAGTTCAGTCGTATAACTCAGTCGTATAGTTCAGTCGTATAACTCAGTCGTATAGTTCAGTCGTATAATTCAGTCGTATAATTCTGTCGTTCAATATTAAGCAGCGGTGGCAGTGGACTAAGATAATATTGTAGCAAATCATGCTCGTAGCCATAGCTGAAGGTGCCGGGGGCATGGGGTAGGGGCCGGGGGCATGGGGTAGGGGCGGGGTCCTTCCCAACGGGTTTCAAGTTCGATTTTACGGGCAAAAGTAGTTTGATAAGTAAGACATTCGGACGATATTTAAGCCATAACTGAAAGAGAGAGAAGGAGAGGGAGAGAGAGGGAGACAGTAATGGGGTTTAGCGTCCACTCGACACACACTAGGTCATTTCGGGACAAAAACATGTTTTTGTTTTTTTTTCATAATTCGCTTGCGCGTAGAGGTCTTTAGCAGTGTGGGGAAACCGGAGGACCCGGAGAAAAATCCACAAGGTTGGACAGGCGACCCTTCTCCTTGTCACGTACAGTCGAGGATGCGAAACAGCGCCAGGTGACTCAATGACAGGCTTCATTATACAGCGAGCACCTGCAAACCATACGGCTATCCACCCCCACCCCCACCACATAACTGAGGGAGCCAGACGCTCGGTAGGAAAGGGGGAGGGGGTTGGGGAGGATCTATCAGTCTTAGGATTAGTCAAATAGCTCAGTCGAATAATCCAGTCGAATAATTCAGTCGTATAGTCCAGTCGTATGCTTCAGTCGTATACTTCAGTCGTATAATTCAGTCGTATACTTCAGTCGTATAAGTCAGTCGTATAGTTCAGTCGTATAGTTCAGTCGTATAACTCAGTCGTATAGTTCAGTCGTATAACTCAGTCGTATAGTTCAGTCGTATAATTCAGTCGTTCAATATTAAGCAGCGGTGGCAGTGGACTAAGATAATATTGTAACAAATCATGCTCGTAGCCATAGCTGAAGGTGCCGGGGGCATGGGGTAGGGGCCGGGGGCATGGGGTAGGGGCGGGGTCCTTCCCAACGGGTTTCAAGTTCGATTTTACGGGCAAAAGTAGTTTGATAAGTAAGGCATTCGGACGATATTTAAGCCATAACTGAAAGAGAGAGAAAGAGAGAGAGAAGGAGAGAGAGAGAGAGAGGGAGACAGTAATGGGGTTTAGCGTCCACTCGACACACACTAGGTCATTTCGGGACAAAAACATGTTTTTGTTTTTTTTTCATAATTCGCTTGCGCGTAGAGGTCTTTAGCAGTGTGGGGAAACCGGAGGACCCGGAGAAAAATCCACAAGGTTGGACAGGCGACCCTTCTCCTTGTCACGTACAGTCGATGATGCGAAACAACGCCAGGTGACTCAATGACAGGCTTCATGATACAGCGAGCACCTACAAACCATACGGCCATAAACCCCCACCCCCACCCCATAACTGAGGGAGCCAGACGCTCGGTAGGGAAGGGGGAGAGGGTTGGGGAGGATCTATCAGTCTTAGGATTAGTCAAATAGCTCAGTCGAATAATCAAGTCGAATAATTCAGTCGTATAGTCCAGTCGTATGCTTCAGTCGTATACTTCAGTCGTATAATTCAGTCGTATACTTCAGTCGTATAATTCAGTCGTATAGTTCAGTCGTATAAGTCAGTCGTATAACTCAGTCGTATAGTTCAGTCGTATAACTCAGTCGTATAGTTCAGTCGTATAATTCAGTCGTATAATTCAGTCGTTCAATATTAAGCAGCGGTGGCAGTGGACTAAGATAATATTGTAACAAATCATGCTCGTAGCCATAGCTGAAGGTGCCGGGGGCATGGGGTAGGGGCCGGGGGCATGGGGTAGGGGCGGGGTCCTTCCCAACGGGTTTCAAGTTCGATTTTACGGGCAAAAGTAGTTTGATAAGTAAGGCATTCGGACGATATTTAAGCCATAACTGAAAGAGAGAGAAAGAGAGAGAGAAGGAGAGAGAGAGAGAGGGAGACAGTAATGGGGTTTAGCGTCCACTCGATACACACTAGGTCATTTCGGGACAAAAACATGGTTTTTATTTTTTTTTTCATAATTCGCTTACACGTAGAGGTCTTTAGCAGTGTGGGGAAACCGGAGGACCCGGAGAAAAATCCACAAGGTTAGACAGGCGACCCTTCTCCTTGTCACGTACAGTCGAGGATGCGAAACAGCGCCAGGTGACTCAATGACAGGCTTCATTATACAGCGAGCACCTGCAAACCATACGGCTATCCACCCCACCCCCACTACATAACTGAGGGAGCCAGACGCCCCCTACCCCATGCCCCCGGCACCTTCAGCTATGGCTACGAGCATGATTTGTTACAATATTATCTTAGTCCACTGCCACCGCTGCTTAATATTGAACGACTGAATTATACGACTGAATTATACGACTGAACTATACGACTGAACTATACGACTGAGTTATACGACTGAACTATACGACTGAGTTATACGACTGAACTATACGACTGAACTATACGACTGACTTATACGACTGAAGTATACGACTGAATTATACGACTGAAGTATACGACTGAAGCATACGACTGGACTATACGACTGAATTATTCGACTTGATTATTCGACTGAGCTATTTGACTAATCCTAAGACTGATAGATCCTCCCCAACCCCCTCCTCCTTCCCTACCGAGCGTCTGGCTCCCTCAGTTATGGGGTGGGGGCGGGGGTGGATGGCCGTATGGTTCGCAGGTGCTCGCTGTATCATGAAACCTGTCATTGATTCACCTGGCGTTGTACGTGACAAGGAGAAGGGTCGCCTGTCCAACCTTGTGGATTTTTCTCCGGGTCCTCCGGTTTCCCCGCACTGCTAAAAACCCCTACGTGCAAGCGAATTATGGAAATAAAATAATTACAAACCATATGTTTGTCCCGAAATGACCTAGTGTGTGTCGAGTGGACGCTAAACCCCATTACTATGTCCCTCTCTCTCTCTCTATCTCTCTATCTCTCTTTCTCTTTCAGTTATGGCTTAAATATCGCCCGAATGTATGCCTTACTTATCAAACTGCTTTTGCCCGTAAAATCGAACTTGAAACTCGTTGGGAAGGACCCCGGCCCCTACCCCATGCCCCCGGAACCTTCAGCTATGGCTAGGAGCATGATTTGCTACAATATTATCTTAGTCCACTGCCACCGCTGCTTAATATTGAACGACTGAATTATACGACTGAATTATACGACTGAACTATACGACTGAGTTATACGACTGAACTATACGACTGAGTTATACGACTGAACTATACGACTGAACTATACGACTGACTTATACGACTGAAGTATACGACTGAATTATACGACTGACTTATACGACTGAAGTATACGACTGGACTATACGACTGAATTATTCGACTGGATTATTCGATTGAGCTATTTGAATAATCTTAAGACTGATAGATCCTCCCTAACCCCCTCCCCCTTCCCTACCGAGCGTCTGGCTCCCTCAGTTATGGGGTGGGGGTGGGGGGTGAGGGGGCTTATGGCCGTATGGTTTGTAGGTGCTCGCTGTATCATGAAGCCTGTCATTGAGTCACCTGGCGTTGTTTCGCATCCTCGACTGTACCTGTCCAACCTCGTGGATTTTTCTCCGGGTCCTCGGCTGTACGTGACAAGCAGAAGGGTCGCCTGTCCAACCTCGTGGATTTTTCTCCGGTTCCTGCGGTTTCCTGCCACAGCTAAAGACCCCTACGCGCAAACGAATTATTGAAATAAAAATAAAAACCATATGTTAGTCCCGAAACGACCTTGTTTGCGTCGAGTGGACGTTACCCCCCAACCTCCTTCTGTCCCACTTTCTCTGTCAGTTATGGCTTAGCTATGGCCTGAATACCATACATATCAAGCTACTTTTGCCCGTAAAATCGAACTTGAAACCAGTTGTGAAGGCCCCTGGCTCCTACCCCATGCCCCGCACTTTCAGCTATGGCTACGAGCATGATTTGCTACTATATTATCTTAGTCCACTGCCACCAATGCTTAATATTGAACGACTGAATTATACGACTGAACTATACGACTGAATTATGCGACTGAACTATACGACTGACTTATACGACTGAACTATACGACTGAATTATACGACTGAACTATACGACTGAGTTATACGACTGAACTATACGACTGACTTATACGACTGAAGTATACGACTGAATTATACGACTGAACTATGCGACTGGATTATTTGACTGAGCTATTTGACTGATGTTAAGAATGATAAGACCTTCCCCACCCACACCCTCTTCCCTACCGAGCGTCTGACTCCTCCAGTAATGGGGTGGGGTGGATCGCTGAATTGTTTGCAGGTGCTCGCTGTATCATGAAGCCTGTCATTGAGTCAACTGGTGTGGTTTCGCATCCTCGGCTGTACGTGACAAGGAGAAGGGTCACCTGTCCAACCTCGTGGATTTTTCTCCGGGTCCTCGGCTGTACTTGACAAGCAGAAGGGTCGCCTGTCCAACCTCGTGGATTTTTATCCGGGTCCTCCGGTTTCCTGCCACAGCTAAAGACCCCTACGCGCAAACGAATTATTGAAATAAAAATAAAAACCATATGTTAGTCCCGAAACGACCTAGTTTGTGTCGTGTGGACGGTACCCCCCCCCCCCCTTCTCTCTCACTTTATTTTTCAGTTATGGCTTAGCTATGGCCTGAATACCTTACATATCAAGCTAATTTTGCCCGTAAAATCGAACTTGAAAGCAGTTGGGAAGGCCCCCGGCTCGTATCCCATGCCCCGGCACTTTCAGCTATGGCTACGAGCATGATTTGCTACTATATTATCTTAGTCCACTGCCACCAATGCTTAATATTGAACGACTGAATTATACGACTGAACTATACGACTGAATTATGCGACTGAACTATACGACTGACTTATACGACTGAACTATACGACTGAATTATACGACTGAACTATACGACTGAGTTATACGACTGAACTATACGACTGAAGTATACGACTGGATTATACGACTGAACTATATGACTGAGCTATTTGACTGATATAAAGAATGATAAGACCTTCCCCACCCCACCCCCTTCCATATCGAGCTTCTGGCTCCTTCAGTTATGGGGTGGGGGTGGGGGATGGCCGAATGGTTTGTAGGTGCTCCCTGTATCATGAAGCCTGTCATTGAGTCAACTGGCGTGGTTTCGCATCCTCGGCTGTACGTGACAAGGAGAAAGGTCGCCTGTCCAACCTCGTGGATTTTTCTCCGGGTCCTCCCACTGCTAAAGACCCCTACGCGCAAGCGAATTATTGAAATAAAATCAAATCTTATGTTAGTCCCGAAATTACCTAGTTTGTGTCGAGTGGACGTTAAACCCCATTCCTGTCTCTCCCTATCTCTATTCTCTATCTCTCTTTCGGTTATGGCTTTAATATCGCCCGAATACCTTACGTAAAATCGAACTTGAAACTAGTTGGGAAAGCCCCCGGTCCCAACCTCATGCCCCCGGCCCCTACCTTATGCCCCGACACCTTCAGCTATAGCTACGAGCATGATTTGCTACTATATTATCTTAGTCAACTACACTTAATATTGAACGACTGAATTATACGACTGAACTATACGACTGAATTATACGACTGAACTATACGACTGAATTATACGACTGAACTATACGACTGACTTATACGACTGAAGTATACGACTGAGTTATACGACTGAAGTATACGACTGAATTATTCGACTGGATTATTCGACTGAGCTATTTGACTGATGTTTAGAATGATAAGTCCTTCCCCACCCTTTCCCCTTCCCTACCGAGCGTCTGACTCCTTCAGTAATGGGGGAGGGGTGGATGGCCGAATGGTTTGAATGGGACACAGACTAAACACTAGCCGTTTCTAGCACGGCCATTGTTTATGTTTATGTTTTCAGTCGATGACATCAGTCGTTGACCTTTAACCCGAAGTTGATGTCCTTACTCGCTAAGAGAGGTCTACAGGTTGTTTAGTGGATTGCTATTGAAGAAAAATCTCAATAAAGTTTTGATTTCAACTGTCAGTTTTTAACTTCGGAGAAAATAAACAAAATAGACAAAAACGATTTCAGGAAATTTGAGTTAGTGCGTTTTTTATTTACGTCAAACAAACTATTCCCAAATTTTAACCCAACCATCGACCGAATTTGCTGACTGGCTATCCTTGTGGTACTTAGGGGTAATTGATAGGAATAGGATAAGGATAGGGCAACTAACCTTGTGCAATGGCAAAAACGGCTTCTTTTTGCAATGGGGTTTTAAATTCTTTATGCCCAAAAGCAGTGCTTAGTGTCTCGTACACAACGTCAGAAAATTCTTCTTCGTTTTCCACATCCATTTTCAGTTTAGTTTACAGCATTTTTCCCCGTTACAATCTTTTATCACGAATATGCCATGTTTGCATGTTTTCTACATTTTGGCCTCAACCGCAAAAGAGCATAGCAAAGGTAAACAAACTGGAGTTACGCCCCTTTAACTGTCAACAAACAATTTCTCTACCGCCCAGTATTTGCTGTTTTGTTTTGTTTGTGTGGCTAAGCTGATTAATTTAATACAATAGCCAACTTAAAATGAGTAGAGAATATGTTTTTATAAGACACTAATGAATAGCACTATTACTAATATAGTATTATTTATTCCTCCATTTAATTAGCTTTCATTCAAAGGCCTAAAACAACATCAGGCAGTGATGGTCTAAATCTGCATGTCACTATAATTACAATTAAATGCCAATGAATAATCTTATGTAAAACTTGGCAAACTCAATCAAACAATAGAATAATGTGAGGTGAGAAGAAGACTGTGGTATCCATGATAACTAGACAGAGTTTTTCCTGTTAAGGCCTAAAGAAGACCATATTTATATAATGTATTATCTGCTATTAAGTTTAAAAAAATTGTTGTTTATCCAAACTTTAATGTCTGCAATACAAGTTTCAATATTCAGCTTGGAAAAGTCGTAGTCACTTTTAATAGGTTTGAACAAAATGTAAAATTGTTATCATCCACATATAGATGAAATAATAATCCATGATGTTTTGCTATGAGGCCAAGGGGTTTAGTGTTTAAGCTAACCAACATCAGTCTAGATGCATAGGTCTAGGAAAAAGATAATTTCACAGAAAAATCTTTATATTGCCAATTTTCGAACATCTGAATAAATCAATGAAATCACATCTGTATCTTTTGAACCTCTGTATAAATCACTGGAATCACTTCTGTAGCTTTATAAATATTATTTTTGTCGTGTTTACATTCTAATTAACAAGGATACAACATTTCCTATCATGTATATTGTTTTTCCATAAAAATAAAATAAAAACCCAAAAAGCCACATTTTCTTTGAACATTGATAGACAGTAGTACCCATAAACAATTTTGTTATTTATTCTCCTAAATTGAGGGTAGCCCCATAACTTTCAAAGATTATGCAAAATAAGGACCACCATACTATCCAACCCAGTTTCCTCTTACTGCCAAAGACTCATACACGCAAGAGGATTATTGGAATAAAATTTAACCATACGTTAGCTATGAAATTATCTAGTTTGTGTCGAGTGAAACACAAATAATTAAACAATAACATTTCCATTTTGTAATTTTATTAAAAAAAACCAACATTTTTTATGGTATAAAAAATTCTGTATTGCCATCAGATTCTGATTGTTCTTCTAGTGCCATATTTATATCGGCTTCACTTTCATTAACACTGTCGTCCTCACTTTCATTATCAGAAGTTTGTTTTGTAATGTCTTTTAAATTTGTTTTACGTTTCCTTTTTCCTTCAATTTGACATGTTTGTGACAAGACTTGTATAAACTGAAGATTATATTTATTATGATCACATCTGAAACGAGAAAAACTTGGTTTAATTCAAATTAAGACAATAATCGCTAAATAAATATGAGCCAAACTCACTTCTCTGATGTACATCTGGATCTGCAGAAAATGAATTTTGTCTGGACAGTGGCATTTCCACTTTCTCTACTTAAAGAATTCTTTTTCATGTAGGCCAATATCTCATACAACTGACTGGACATAGTTTTCATGTTAGACTTGCAAGTGTTACTCTCGTTAGATCTGTATAAATACTGGAACTTGCTATCTCGGCCATAATGTATTAGATGAAAGCAGACATTGCTCGCTTAACATAATTAGATTTTATACAATATTAGAGACAAATCTGCCATTTCATCAATGATATATTAACTGTCTTTGGTTTTCAAGGATTTTAACAAATGTTTGTCAAAAGTATCTTGCTCTATGCAGATCAGTGTTTGGATATTCAAGGTGAATCCTAGGTTATTTTGAATGCTATCTGATTAAAATACAGATCTATGTTTTGTTTTGTTTTTTATACTTTCGATGTTTCCAGTGGTTTACCCACAGTTCCTTGCATCAAAAAGCCAAGAACTCTCCGTATCATACTGTTTTATTGGCTAATCCCTTGCATCATCCAGAACATGTCAATGATAACAACTCTTCCAGATCCTAGTGTAGTAAAACAAATTTTGAACTATATAAACAAAACGAAATAGGATCTGTGTTGTGATATTTATTAAATTAATTACATTTTTTTTAATATTGAAAGTGATAATGCCTGTTTAAAGTAGTATACTAATCTACTAAATACAATAACATATGCAAACAATACCTACATTTTACTTATATCTTCATATTTTCTTGTGACATTTTTCTGTAATGATCTAAGAGTTGCCATTAGTGACTGTGATCGTTGTTTTAATTGTGGACCATGCTGCATTAATAAACACTGTAACCATATGAGATAAAACTGTATGTGGGCCGAGGATTCTATTTGTGTAGCTATGAAGTTTAATAATTTATCTATGTAGACATTAGGAAGATTCTGACAAATCACATCAACTGTAAATACAGAAAGAAATAAATAAAAATAAAGTTTAATGTTACAGTCCAGTAGCAGGTTGACGGACCTGGAAATATAGTCCACCTTGTTACAGTCCAGTAGCAGGTTGACAGACCTGGAAATATAGTCCACCTAATGTTTATTGATGATTATATATTCAGTATGTGTAGATTCCGAATCCAGATAATGCCACCCAGGCACCCTTGGGGTAAAATTAAACTATTCAAGACAGCTGCCATGAGGCGATTTCTGGTTATTAAGTGGGGTACAATTTGTGACATTCTCTTGGACCTCGATTAGATGGTGGTTTCTTTAAGATTTTGACCTGCTGAATCCAGTGAGCTTGGGTATTACTTCTAGAAATGAAGGCTAATTCCACTAGGGGGCCAAATTCAAAACTTTTGTCAGCAATTTTAAATCATTTAATATATAAACACAAAATATCCATATGGTGCCTACTATGCCATCAATATGAGCAATTGTCTACTTCACACAAACTAGGTCATTTTGGGACTAACATATGGTTCAAGTGTATTTCAATAAGATTCGCTTGCGCGCAGGGACCTTTAGTAGTGGGAGGAAATCAGAGAACAAGGAGAAAACCCACGAGATTAGACAGACCACTCGACTGTCACGTACGGACAGGGAATCAAACTATGCTACATGAATCAATGAAATGAACGAACTTATATGATCTAATGCATACTTCTACTTACTATCTTTTACAGGAATATTTTCTATAACTTCTTCAACAAGATTCTGTTCATTCAATCGGAAACTTAACATTAGTGCCTTAGAAAAGTTTTCATTATGTAAAGTTTTTCTGATATTTGCTGGGGTTATGTCCATTTCTAATTCAAATGGATCAAAAACTAAATTATGATCTAGAGAATATATCAATAAACCTTCTGTTGTTGTGGCAGAAAATGCTCTTCCTGAAAAATATGTGGAAAATAAATTATTGAAAAAGCATTTCGATTTGAATTAAATTTTAAATATACCTGCAGTAATGTTTGGTGTCTATATGCAACGTAATATTTCAATTACCTTTTTAAAATCTAATGGCTGCCTGTTATGATGCCAGCATTTCCCCCTCTCCCCCATATAAAGTTCAAATTTGCCCCATTCATTTGACTGTATTGATCAATTTATAATCATATAACAATATACAGGTATAATATACAGAAGGTCAATAAATGTAGGTTAGAAATTATCTTGGCCCTGATGTTCATGGTACAATCAGTAGAAACTAATGTGAACTTTAGATGTTCAAAATTAGGAATAGTGTAGTTTTAATTCCAAAGTATTTCTCCCCGTAATTTATATATTATAAACATTACCTGTAGGTGAGAATCTAACACAGGCCACTCGTACTTCAGGTTTAAAATGACGAGAGCTTAAGTCTCCTTTCTTTACACCAGGTAGATTTAAAGTCACGCCATCCTGATCTCCTTCCCCGGCATCAACTAACGCTAAACTTCCCCATTCCGTCATTTTTCTTCTGTCAAGATATTCCTGTAGTCATACAACAATGTATAAAATTATTATTCAGAAAATTAAATAATATCGGGGGCCACAGTAGCTCAGTGGGTAGAGCACTAGCCCGCTAATTAACAGGTCCCGGTTTGGGCCGATAAAAGTTCCCCATGTAACATATAAATCATGTCCATCTGTTATGTGCACGGAAGTAATAAATGTTTCTTAGCTTCCATCAAAGTTTTCTATTGGTTGTTGATCAGGTAGAACTCTACAAGACAGTTACTAATAGTGGAGGGGGGTGGAATGGCTGGTCACCTCTGGCTTGCGGCTGTGGTTTCGATCCCTGGTGTGAGCGTATGTGGCATGGAGATAGGGGCGCCTTCTCAACCTTGTGGGTTTCCTCCGGGCACTCAGGTTTCCTCCCACTGCTAAAGACCCTTATTCGCAAGCTAATTATTGAAATAAAATTAAACCATATGTTAGTCCCGAAATGACCTAGTTTGTGTCAAGTGGATGTCAAACCCCATTTCTCTCTGTCTCACACTAATAGTGGAAAGTGATCATTTTCCATAGATCAATCTATTAATCAGAATTAATAATAAAACTCTTTATTTACCTCCATGCCATCAAATGAACGATTACAAGAGATTTCAAATTTCTTCATGAGAATTTGATCAGCTACAGAATATATACAGATATTTTTCGACTGTCCGCCGGCTAATATACATTTACCATCTGCACTATAACACAACGTATTAAAATATCTGAAAAAAAATAACAAATGTAATACCAATATAACTTTTGTTTTTTATGTTTTTGTTTTGAGGAAATGGAAAAGAGTTCAACATCAGGTTCATTTTTCCTATGCTTATTTATGCCATTCGAGGAATGAGAATTATGTCTAGGAACAGCATTTCTTTTTACTCTTCTAAAAATATCAACAGCCAAGGATTTTATATATGCACTACAAATTTGTACATTTGTTTTTCGTCAAAAAAGTAAGACTCAACAGTCTATCCTTTTTATTTTTGGGGTGTCGGTATTTAAACCCTTCGTATTTTCATTTGGAGTAAACACTAAACAGTTCATTAGAAGTTGTACCAGTTTGTTCTTATTTAAAATCAAAAATTTACTTTGTACCTAAAAATAATTTTCAACAAATTATTAACAATTTATTAATTGTTGGTAGACATTAATAACTTACTTTCCCTCAGAGAGTTTTTTGGCAGTTACTTTATCTGTATCTTTTCTACTGTAGCCTAAATCATGTTTACCCTCAACAGATCCTGTCTGTACAGCTGTATACGGATTCCAGAATGATATCTGGGCATTTAATGTTGATACAGCTAATTCCTGGCCATCTGGTCGGAAGGTTAAAGAAAGAACTGAAAAGAGTAAATAATAACCCTTGTTACACATCAAAAACATAAGACAGGTTCTTATCAGGACCGCTAACACCCCAGCCTGCAGAAGAATCATCCGAGCTAGATCTAAAATCTTGTATTACTAACTCAGTCTCAAGACTTACCAGTTAAAAGTGTGAACAGAAAAGCCAGTCTGTAAAGTTTGAAATCTTGACATTTTGAAAAAATTATAGGGTTCTTCCGTTCATCCAAATGAACAATCCCATGAAGTATTACAAAATTCTATTGTATTTCAACATTACTAGGGAAATAACTCAGTGATTGAAAAATTCAGAATTGGTTCAAACAATCCCACCAAGTTCATCAAGCACTCCCAAGATTTAAAATTAAACATATGACAAAATGGGTTGTAAATTTTCTCTCCAAGGAGTATTTTCTCATACCCTAAAGAATAATCCCATGATATCTCAGCAATATGCAATTGAAAAATTCAGAATTACGATAAGTGGTCTCTTGATAACCTGATGAAGTTATCACAAGGAACTGTGGACTGAAGGACAGACCTAGGGATAAACGTGTCCCATTACACATGGGCATATAATAAACCACAGCAAATTGTTGCAAAGTTTTTAATAGGTACAAAGTAGGAGCAATCTCTTTTAGATTGAAAATTCAAAGCGTTTTTAGACATAGAAAATGATTTATTGTTATCTAAAATCTCTACATACCATCAGTAAGTAAATGTATGGTTTCTTTAGATCCTTTACTTTCAAATACATCCCATATTTTAACTGTTTTATCCCATGATGCACTGGCTAACATGGCTCTACTAGAACTAAAACTAAGACAACTGATTGGTCCTTGATGACCTGTCAGTACCTGAAAACATAACACAATCAGTCAACATTCCGCGATAAATTCTACAGTATCTAAATATCTAAATTTATATTAGAGTAGCTATAACGACTAGTTTCATTGAACTCTTCAGACTGATTGGACTCGCATGGCAGGCTTTTTTAAGTATACTATTCCGAAACTCTGGCTGGGTTTCCATGGTAACTGGGGTTGGCCACTTGGCTTGGTACCAGGGTTGGTAGCTTGCTTGATAGAGGTTTGACAGGCCTCATACAGTTGACAGGTGGAAGAGTGCAATCCTTTTTGGAGATATCAAAGACATTCCCTTTTTTTCTGAATAAAAATTTCACATTTCCTCTCTTTTTCCCACTTGATTTTCTATTTTAACGACTGGATAAACAAATATATTAACAGACGGAGAAATAAACACACAATTTTTTGAAATATTTGAAACGATAATCAACTATTCTGTTACTTACTTCTAATAATCTACCGGTTTGCATTGACCAAACAAATATTTCAAACGAATCTTGACCACCAGCACATACTATTTCTCCACTAGGGTCTAATGCTAAACATGAAAACTGTACTGGACGAGGGGATGTAAAGGTTCGAAAGTTACGATATCTGAAACAGGAATTTAATCATGTAGTTTATACGGACATCAAAACCTTAAATACACAATATACTCCATTTAAACTTTCTAGAACGGACAACATTGCATTCATCTGTGATGCCATTTTATACTCTTTGTTTTGTTAATCCTTTATGCTGAACTTATTTCAATGGATGAAGGTCAAGACTGACATTGTAAAAAAACAATTCTATCAGAAACTGTTGTTCTACAGTGCCGGTACGTTCTATTATTTAGCAGACAACATCACTCAACATCATCTACTGAATAATATACGTGAATCTGAAGTGCATTGTTGAGATGTTTGTTATCATCTGAACATATAATATATAGCTTGTTAACTACCTGTTAAGATCAAAAGCTCTAACAGTACCATCTAACGAACATGACACAACAACCTGACCATTCTGACTAAATGCTACTCCTGATATACCACTAAGATGTTCATTAAAAGTTATAAAACAAAATCCACTATTTGTATTCCATACTTTCACCTACAATTAATAAATAAAATCACTAACATCATTCCATCATATCCCTTAAGTAATGGTTAATAATCATTGCTGCATCAGATCACAAATTCACATGTGGAATAATTAATACCAAAATGAAAGACAACTACTAACTAATTTGTAAACTTGTCTTATTTCATGGTTTTGATTAGTCAATTGACCAATGATAAAACTTTCATAACTGCTTTATGTCATATGCATATAAAACAGTGCTACAGAAATATAATCAAAGCTTTACTTCAGTTTACCTTGCCATCATCTCCTCCAGTGACAACATTTTGTCCATCTGGTGAATATTCCAGACAAGTCATGTTGTTAAAATGTCCTTGTTGTTTCATAACATAGGATTCACTCTGCCATTCCCACACCAATAGTTGACCTTGTTGTGAACACGCTACTCCTATCCAATCACCAGTCAGATTTATATCTACAGATTTTACCGATTGATCAGAAATGCTACAATAAAAACAAATTCATTGTAGGATTATTTATGAATCAATAAAAGTACAAAATATGTTATTTAAAATAGCATTATGCAAGAGCAAAATCTGATTTTTACAGGTCTTTCTTTAAGCCTGAGATGTTATCTAAATAATCAATTAGACATTAATTAACATATCCAGACCATAATAAACTCGTTATGTCAAGACTAGCCTTCGATGTTGGCAGATTAAAATCGTATATGCCGCTTAATGGCGGTTGATAATTAAATCAATCAAGTGGATAATCGAGACTATGCTGTTTATATTAATGATTTGAGTAATGATGACCGAGGCTATGAATATTTCAAAAGCTTTTTTCTCGGCTAATAGTTAATCAATTTGACTGGAATTTTCAGCAAATTATCTTTACACTATCTAGTTTTTAACTATTGTAGTGAGAACTGCCATCTCTTTATCTTATCTCCCATTCAAGTGCCAAGGGATCTTTTACATGCACACCAATGTGTACACAGGACCTTGTTTTTTGGTCTCGGCCCTCTGTCCTGCATCACTGACAAGGGGGAACCACACCGAATGAATGGCGTTGTGATTAAATCGAGGATAAACCTACCTTAAAGAATGTATCAGATTAAAACCAGGCATCTCATTAAGAAGAAATCCACCATCACTGTAACCAGTAACTAATAAATTATTAGCTTTATGAAACACAGCACAGGTCATTCTAACTGATCCAGATCGTAATTTTTGTCTGTGGAAGAAGAAAGTAAAATTCACATAAGATTTACATAGTTTCAGTTAAATACATTATGCGACTAACATATGGTTCAATTTTATTTCAATAATTCGCTTGCACATAGGGGTCTTTAGCAGTGGGAGGAAGGCAGAGGATCCGAAGTAAACCCACGAGGATGGATAGATGAGCCTACTCCTTGTCAGTTGACTCAATGACAGACCTTATGATACAATGTGCACGCACCAACCATTCACCCACCAAAATGAGTAGTGCTAGTTTATGATACGATACAGACAAGGGTAACATAACTTACTTTTCTGTTCTTTCATACTTGACCATATCTACACCTTTTTTATTCATTTTTCCTGTTAATATATACATTGAATTACATCATTTCATATTCAAATAAATCTTAATATAACCATATTTTAATGACAAGGAAGAAAATACAATGGCTACTGTTCTGCTCCGAACTGGGCTAATGAAGACGGGCATAGGCCATACAGTATGCTTTGAGATAAAGGGGCTACAGCCTACTCTTGTATCAAACCTAACTGTCAAGGGATCTTTAACGTGCATGCCAATGTGTACACGGGACCTCAGTTTTTCTTGCAATCCGCATGACTAGGCAGCTGTCCTTGTCAGGCCCTCCATCCTATATCACTGACTAGGGGGAACCGCGCCGGGAAATTTGGATGAATTTTCTGGGCCAATGCAAGTATGTATATAATACAGTTAAAGTAGGGAAGGAGATATATGACATATCATCAAATATATTTCATGGTCATATTTGTTCAGTGATATGTTTGCAATGAATATTCCATTTTAAATACTGAATCAGAAATAACTTTTCTATTTCAAGGTTATCCCTTCTCCTGGCATAATGTCTGGGAATATCACAATCATGTCGGAAATAATAATATACATGTATTGAGGCCTGTCAAATGTTACAACACAATGAAACTTTGTAAAACAATCTGTTCAACTGGTCATTGTGTAATAAATGGATAAAAAGATTTTATTGTATTTTTTATATTTACCACTTTTCTTTTTAGCAGGTTTATCTGTTCCTCCCACTTGTGATAATTCTAAATCTTTCAATTCTGTATCAGATTCCCAAAATGATGCTTTACAGTCATCACTGACTGTTAAAACCTGAGATTTGGTTAAAGATGTTCAATACATGTTATACATCGTGCCACATATGACTTACTCTTTCAGAAACACTAAATAACACTTGCGTTTAAGTGTTTTTGAGCCAAGGAAAGTTAGCCACCAGCTTCAAACGTTGAATTTGCCTCGAGGAAAGATAGCCACCAGCTTCAGACTTTGAATTAGCCCCAAGGAAAGTTAGCCACCAGCTTCAGATATTGTGCTAGGTAAAGAACTAAAGCTCAAAATTGCAATAAACTGATGTGTTTTTTGATTCCATTGGTGATGGGGGCAAACTCTATAGCATTGATTTTGTTTAAAAAAAATTATGCGGAAGTCATTTTTTTCTTGTGCAAACTTAATGAAATTCATCACATAGCATGGAAAAAAAATGCTAATACAAGTATATAAATGTGCATGTTCTAAAAATAAGCATTGACTTATTAATTTTACTGGCACATTGGGTCGTATATATTATACTGCCTGCTCAACAAAATCATCTGCAATAGTACATAACCCAATATACCAAGAAAATGCTAAAATCAGTTCGTAAATTATTCTTGCTAATGTGCCGTTACCTTGTACTTTAATGATAGTTAAAACAATTTACTAGAAATAATCAAATTGCGTAAGTTATTATCAGAATAAAAGGATACATTTAAAGAATTTGTCACAAAGAATGAGCCAACAATGGCACCTTTATGACCGCCTAGAGTAAAGACAATTAAATTAGTAAACTTTTCTGCTCCATAAACTCTGGTGTTCATATCTTTACTTCCTACACATATTGCACTGAAATATCAAATATATTTACAGAGGTTATTTCCTACACTTACTGCACTGAAACATAAATTATATTTACAGAGTTATTAATACCAGCAACGGTTTATACGATCTCTTTTCATAAATATACATCCCAATAATATTTTTTCTAATATTAGAACATCACCAATATTTACTGGATTATGATCAGATTTAATGCTCAACTTTCATTCATGATTTAATCATTAAATGTTATTTATCCTACTGACATTAGTAATGATGATTGAGGCTAGGTAAAAAATTCAATTGCTAAAATCTTAGTTCCGAGTGGATCAATATGACAGATATTTTCAGCAAGTTCCCTTTACATTATTTTTTACTATTATAGTGAGAACTGTCACCTCTTTATCTTACTTCCCATCCTGTATCTATAATACTTTGTTGAATTCACAATCATTTTCTATAAATTTTACTGTGAATACATGTATAATGATATATTTACCTTGAATCACTTGTCCAATCTATACACGTTGTTTCATCATAAGCACCATGAAATTTTTTATAAATAGTAAATGGGTTAAATTCTCTCGTTCTCCCTGGAGCGTGAAATATGTCCACCATGTTTTCTCGGGTAACAGCAAATTTTCTGAAAAATATCAAAACACCATTAACACTTATATCAATTTTTTATCATTTTTGTCAAAATATAATCTAGCTCCTAGGTGTTAAACAAGGCCCTCGCCCTGTCACCTTAACCCTTGACCTTTGAAATCCAATAGGTCATGAATATGTACAGCAATTGATCGTTTGTTTCCATGATCAGTGGAGTTTCCAAAATGCAGAAGTTAATCTTCACGCTTTCTGCTCAATGAGATCAATACGTCAACAACAACTAGAAAACATATAACTATTGTTTACTAACAACTTTTCATCCAAAAAATAAACTGACTATCAGAGAGCTTGGAAGACTTAAGGGAGACAACTAACTTATCAACGGCTGTATAGTTTCTTTCATAGCAAACATTTTTTGTAATGAAAACCAGATAAAACTATGTGAGCATGGCAATATTTTGGATTACCTTATCAAAAACAAATTATGTGTAGTAATATGTTCATTATTGTACATGATGATCATATTGTGCATAAATCTATGTCAACGGGATATTGCAAAGACCAGACAAAAGTCAACAACAAATCCCTAAGTTAAAACTACTATGAGCAAAATGTTTAAAAATTTAAAAATAGGTTGCCAGGCAACGAAACATACGCCCACACAGCAGCCAAATCGTCCGGGCAGTCAACAAGAGTTGTCGCATATTAAGGAATTATCAGAAAATCATTAGAATTTGTTTGGTTTTTATAATCAAACGTTTTTTTTTAAATCAGATAATAATTGTGACCTCCAGAGGCACCACAAGCTAAAAAGGGTCATTTTTCGTACAATCAGGGGACATAATTCAGGAAGTAATGACCCGATGGGTGCAAATATCGAAAGGAACCAAGATCTTTGGGTTATAAACATACCTGTCAAGTTTCATCAAAATCGATTCAAAATTGTGACCTCTATAGGGTCCACAACCTTGATATAACATATTTTCACACTATTCGTGTACAAACGGCGGCCATTTTGTCCGTCAATTCTAGTCCGGTTTTCACGTAATTCAAACTCTCTCTTCATTACCATGTAACGGTGATTTTTCGGACAATCCGGGGACATAATTCAGGAAGTTATGATCCAATGGGCGCAAATATCGAAAGGAACCAAGATCTTTGGGTAATAAACATACATGTCAAGTTTCATCAAAATCAGTTCAAAATTGTGACCTCTATAAGGTCCACAACCTTTATATAACATATTTTCACAATATTCGCGTACAAACGGCGGCCATTTTGTCCGTCAATTTTGGTCCGATTTTCACAAAATTCATACTCAACCTTCATAACCATGGAACGGTGATATAATCAAACGTTTTTTTAAATCGGATAACAATTTTGACCTCCAGAGGGACCACAAGCTAAAAAGGGCAATTTTTCGATCAATCAGGGGCCATAATTCAGGAAGTTGCAATCCGATTGGCGCAAATATCGAAAGGAACCAAGATCTTTGGGTTATAAACATGCATTTCAAGTTTCATCCAAATCGGTTCAAAATTGTGTCCTCTACACTGTTCACAACTTTGATATAACATATTTTCACACTATTCGCGTACAAATGGCGACCATTTTGTCCGTCAATTTTGGTCCGATTTTCACGAAATTCGAACTCGACCTTCATAACCATGAAAGTGATATAATCAAACGGTTTTTTAAATCGGATAACAATTTTGACCTCCAGAGGGACCACAAGCTAAAAAGGGCGATTTTTCGGACAATCAGGGGCCATAATTCAGGAAGTTACGATCCGATTGGCGCAAATATCGAAAGGAACCAAGATCTTTGGGTTATAAACATGCATTTCAAGTTTCATCCAAATCGGTTCAAAATTGTGACCTCTACACTGTTCACAAGCTAAAAAACGTGATTTTTCGTACAATCAGGGGCCATAACCCATGAAGTTTTGGTCCGATACATGCCAATATCGAAAGGAACCGAGATCTTAGGGTGATAAACCTATGTTTTAAGTTTCATTGAAATCGGATAAAAATTGTGACCTGTAGACTGTTCACAAACAATTGTGGACGGACGAACGGACGGACGGACGAACAGGGGCAACGACAATATACGTCCACATGAAAATTACTGGAAAGGCATGGAAAAATTCTTCCTAGAGCACAACAAAACATTTCTATTTCATGGGTGACATGTCAGCCTTGCTTCGCGAAAAATAATGAATACAGGAATCCAGATTTGAGCAGTAAGCAGGGAAGTAATATAATACAGCAGAGAATTCCATGTTCATACTTACTTGCCATTTGGACTGAATTGAACACAATGTATTGGTCTATGAAAATGATGCATTCCTAGTATACTCTTACTGATTAAACTACATAACATCGCTTCTCCATCTAAAATCATACAAAAATTGACATACATGTATATCTAGCTACAACACATATATCTTTCATTCTGTTTCAGTCAATTTAAAGCTGAATATGAAAGAAACTGTAATTTAAGGTTAAGGTTGACATTCAGTGTCGGTAACAACGAATGTGGTTTAACATGCTACTTTTCTTCACTTACCAGGCTATGAAGACAGGCAAGTTGTCGGGGACAGCAATTGGATTCCAACTGCCAAAAGATTTTTTTATGTGCATGTCAATGTAAACACAGGACTTTGGTTTTTTGTCCTATCTGAACAACTAAATGGTGTCCTATCTGAACTATTAGAGAGAGAGAGAGAAATGGGGTTTAACGTCCACTCAACACAAACTAGGTCATTTCGGGACTAACATATGGTTTTAATTTTATTTCAATAATTCGCTTGCGCTTAGGGGTCTTTAGCAGTGGGAGGAAACAGGAGTGCCAGGAGGAAACCCACAAGGTTGAGAAGGCGCCCTATCTCCATGCCACATACGCTCACACCAGGGCTCGAAACCACAGCCGCAAGCCAGAGGTGACCGGCCAGCTAGAGGTTGAAGCGCGGCACTCTAGACCACTAGGCCATCCCAACCCCCCCTGAACAATTAAAAGGTGTTCCTTGCTACATTGTCTATCCTCCACCCTGACATAAAGAAACCATGCTAGAAAATCCTCAAAAATTTCCTCAGCCACCACCAAGACCGAACTTTCCTGGTTAGCGAGATTATAGCATCCAACTAACTCAACCACCGAGGCTCCTGCGCCAGAACCAAAGGTGGTACAGACATTATGTATTATGGGTAGTTTCAATACGCAAATACATTTTGATTAATAGTTAGTATAATAAACTAGTTTGTACCATCTGTGACTGCTATCATCGTATAACCATCGGGAGATAGTGTAACATGGCATATATTCTGTTTACCTTCTATTGGTAATGTTTCTGATTTATTACTGAAAAACAACCAAACACTCATCAATAAAAACACAAATAATGTGTCACATTTGGAATTCAGAACAATAAACAAATAAATCAGAAAGATTCTTTAAACATACACACAAATCTGCCTTTTGCAGGTCTTTCTTTAGGCCTGAAATGTTATTTAGATTATCAATTGGGCATTATTTCACATAATCATCTCTTGGTGTCAATGCAAGTCTGTGATATTTACTGGATTAAGATCCCATTTGCTGCTCAACTTTAATTCATGATTTAATCATGAAAAGGATAATCGAAACTATGTGTTTTTATCGTACCAACTTTACTGTGATGGTCGAAATTTCTATCACTAAAATCTTGGTTTAGAATGGATCAATTTGACTGAAATTTTCAGCAAATTCCCTTTACATTATCTAGTCTATCTTATCTCCCATAATGTATCTTTAAAAATACTTGTATGTTATTCTAATGTATCGGTAAGCCCTACTTCTTGACCATCACTTTCCACATCATCCCCAAAGACACCACCACAGACGAAAGCAGATCACTGCTTGTAAACATCCATTAAGATTGATTGGTTTCAATAAATGTGTATTATCTGACAGTACATGTCTTAATGTTCTATATATTTGCTTTTCATTACGGAATATTGAGCATTGTTAAGCCAGAAATTAACCCAATTGCACATTTTGAGAGTGTTTTACAAACAGCTCCTTCATACATGTATGCCTCTAGTTACATCTAGTACATCTATTGTATATATACAATATACATACTTTTTTAAGTCAAAGACAGTCAATCTGTTTCCAACTGGACTAATAATACTGTTACCATCTGGTGTAAAATTAAGATTACCATTTTTATAGACTGTACCTAGAAGGTTGGAAAACTGAAATAGAAATATGAAAAAGTTTTGCAATGTAAATAAATTTGTATAGAATTTGAAACAATTTATAGGCAGTTTTTTGTGTTCTTTTATTGTAGTCAAATGCTCTTGGTTGAGTAGGTTTTCTGAATGGTCCACTACCATCGATATGTCTTTGACAAACTGATTTATTTCTCCGATTTAGAAATATACCAACTGCTGATATTGATGCCATTTATACAACCAAGACATTCTTATCACTGAGAAAAATAGTGATTGGTTTGACAAATGATTATGAATAATCCACTAAAGAAGGTAACACTAATTACCAGACATTGACACAAATGGGTTGCAATGCATATAGATGTAATATGATAAATCTATCTAAACTGTTTTACATTCAATTGTTTCTGATTTTACTGTAGTGTAATTTCTAATCAGATGTTCGGCAAAATATGCCAGAAGTTGCAATCGACTAGCAATCTCTAGTGTCAGATTATTCCAGTCTACAATGATATTGCCCATGCTCTCCAGATAAGAATATAATCTTATATATATACATGTAGCAACTTTACATATGGAATTGTATAATAATTGGGTGTGCTATATCAATCATAAGACCTTTGGTGAGTTAAATCATACAGATTGTAATCATCAGTATCAGGAATCAGACATAATCGGGATAAATGTTTAGATGATTAGTGGTATTTAGTATTAAGACTTTGTAACTTATAATAATAAATAAATAAAGGTCTGAAGGGCCCAAAATATTACACTAAATCCCTTTTTGTTGTTCAGTCACACTGATGATATCGCACTGGTCATATTCTGGCTACACTTACCCTGTAAGCGAATTTCATGATTAAGTCAAAAAGGGATCAGCAGTGCTGAATTGTTAATTCAAATAGTCACTGTTTACATAAATTTAATTCGGCAAACTACGGTCCATCACAACATGCTTATTTCAACCACGTGAAACCATTACCTAACCAATATGTTAAAATCCAGTTGATTGGTTAGCTATCTTTCATATGACGAATGAAATCTCGTGACTCAGGGGCACCTGTTGGCGTCGCAGTCACATGATCATATGACAATTTCATTATTCGCCATCTTGCGTGGAAGAACAGAGGAGTAGCATAAACTAAATCAATTATATTTATTTTTCTGGTTTACTTTTATTCTTTTACATCATAAAAATGGCAGAATTCAATGCAGATGCTCCTCCATACACATCTTTTTTTGGAGTAATGGGTGTTACATCCGCCATGGCGTTTTGTGGTGAGTATCGGAATCGGCTTGCTGTCATTTTCTATGGATCTGAAGCCACCATCACTATCGTATCGATCAGAATTGAATATGTAATGTACATTTCATACAAAATGAGCTCCATTTTCGGTACTGTAAGCAATTAGTGTACATTTTTAATTACTAATTAAATGGTTTTATGGGTTTAGAACAGAATTATGTACAAAATTAAACCGTAATGAAAGCTTAGAGTTATGTCCGTCACCTATAAAATATCAAACGTATTTGACACTCGATCATTCATTCATTAATTCATTCGGTGTGTACCGGCTTACTACTGCTTATAATTTATAGAAAATATACGTTTTAATGCTGTTCTAGACCCTAATTGGGTGTATGTAGGAAATTAGAAAACTGTATTTGATCATATCTTATTATTCATATGATGTTAATACACAGTGAGTGAATAAAATAGGCCATGTCATCATGCTGTGAGTTGGTCATGTGATTATTACTTACCACTTACATAAATTATCAAATAGGCCAAGCTAGATGAAAGATAACTATAATCACATCATTATAATAATCATGCACATTGTCATGCACATTTACCATTTATGTTTCAAAATTAACAAGCATATTTTTGTTTTCAAAAGTTGTGTTCAGTATACAATCATGGAGGCAAGGATAAAATTTCATATTAATTGGCGTAGTTAGCCAGAGGAGGGTATATAAATTTATTGAAGAATAAATGATTAAATAGAATTAGAATGTTTCTTGTGTATTTTGTGTAAACCAAGTAAATTGTGAAGGTGTTGGCCTATTCTGCTGAACTATGTCAGTCAAGCAGGTACCTGTAATAATCGTAATAGGTCTATGACTATGTCAAAGATTTTCTTAAAGCCCCAATAACACTCTTGTTGTAACTGAAAAATATGTCCCAATCTTCATTCTGGTCAACAAATCGTATTATTTTAGAATATTCTATTAAAATGATGATATAAATTTCATCTTAACACACCTAATTTAAAAAATTGGAAAAATTCAACCAATTAATTTGAAAAGTCTAACGTAAACCTTTTCAAATGTTACTTGGATTTTAAAATATTTTCGAACCCTCTGGACAAATAAAATAGGTTGTAATGGATAATTTACACAACAGGTAGGACATTTAAACATTTAGTACTTAGAATAAGGGTATTATTTATTTTCTGGAGCTACCAAGCCAGCAAGAATGTTATTGTCCCTTTAATAGATTACAGTAAAATGTAAGCTTACATGTACACCATAATTTAAAAGCAATCAATATGAAATAAATTTGAAAAGGCATCTGCTGTCTTCTACTGTTTATCAGATGTTTTGTCAAATAAAAATCTAATGAATCAAGAGCTGTAATATTTGTGTCTTGAGGGTATTAATGATACAGTGTCATTTTGTCCATGATTGGCATACATTTGTCCATCTTTGATTTTCAAATTTGAATACTGAGTGTACATGTACTTTGTATTTATTCCATTTAATGATGTTCAAAATTCTTTTCTTTTCAGCCTTGGGAGCTGCTTATGGAACAGCTAAATCTGGAACTGGTATCTCAGCTATGGCTGTTATGCGACCGGAATTAATTATGAAATCCATTATTCCAGTTGTCATGGCTGGTATTATTGCTATTTATGGTCTTGTAGTAGCTGTTGTAATTACACAGAATATCTCCAATGATAGTTCTTACACATTATATAAGTAAGTTATTCTTCCATTTTGATACATAATTTATAATTAAGAAACTCCTAACAAATAATCCCTGGTATGAGTGTATGTGGCATGGAGATAGGGGCGCCTTCTCAACCTCGTGGGTTTCCTCCCACTGCTAAAGACCCCTACACGCAAGCGAATTATTGAAATAAAGTTAAACCATATGTTAGTCCCGAAATGACCTAGTTTGGGTTGAGTGGACGTTAAACCCCATTTCTCTCTCTCCCCCCCTAACAAATAAGCTCAAGGGTGTTCAGTTGGCAAAAAGTCCCAAGTATTCATAAGCCAACACTAAATGTGGTTGTATATTGTCGTCTCCCCCGCAGTCCAGCGTCCACAATTGCCTAACGTTAATATCTGACTGCCTTTAAATTCATATTCAGTGTTTAAGTTCATGTGACGAAGAATACTGTCCGATAATTACTGTCAGAGTTGTGGCCCTTGATATCTTTGAAAAAATCTTGTGGATGCTCTAGATACCAAAGATGTCATCCAATTCAATTTATACACCGTTTTTACGGCCATGAGACGGAAAGTTTAGGGTCTTGAAATGAAAAAGTGTATTGATTTTCATTGATTTTTGATAACTTGAAGATCTAAATCCATGATATTAAATGGTTAGTATACTAAATGACTTAGCGTAGTCCATAGCTACATATACCAGCTAAACAAATTATAATAATTACTTTATTGAGTTGTTACTCTTCATTTTAGTGTATTATACTTGATTCCTGTTGACTGCCTGAACAATTGGAAACCTATTGTTGTACTTGTTTCAAATAATTCAGGCTATTAAGAATAAAATCAGGATTGATAAAGTGATTTACTAATTTAGATGTTCTTAAGTAATTTTTACGATACATTTACATACAGTTCGTGTATTGACTTGATTCTGAATTGGGTGTCATGTCATAGCTGACACAAGAGACACTTTCATACCTACAAGCTTTACTTTTGTTCATTGGTCTGTTCTTTCCATGTTTTATACTTTGGAGACACGTTACATTAATTTGAAACTCAAGTTCTTTTATGATACCAATGGATGTCAGCTGTTTCGTACTTAGATGAGATTTCAATTTGTGCATGGTTTTGTTTACTTTAAAGATAATAATATTAATGGGTACTTATTTTATTTGCAGGAGTTTTCTTCATCTTGGAGCTGGATTAAGTGTAGGGTTGAGTGGATTAGCAGCTGGTTTTGCTATTGGAATAGTAGGAGATGCTGGTGTGCGTGGTACTGCTCAACAACCTAGGTTATTTGTCGGCATGATTCTCATCCTTATTTTTGCTGAAGTATTGGGTCTGTACGGACTTATTGTTGCCCTTATTTTGTCAGTCAAACAGTGATTACATTGGTTATTTAGTTATAAATTAAACAAGAATATGGTAATGATGAGAGGAAAGACGATTCTACATCTATGTGTAACTGGTCTACTTTCATCTCGTTGTTCCTGTTAACTTGGTTAATATAGAAAGCTTTATAAAGTTTAACACCTTCCCTGCTTTCTACATTAACTACCATCATGCTTTATGGTTCATAAGACAGCTTGGTTCTAATAAACTATCAATTTATTCTTACTAAATACACGACTTTACTATTTAAAACTGGTGATATATATATTAGCCAAATGTGTGTGTTGTGAACCATAAAGATTGATTAT
Organism: Patella depressa; assembly: GCA_948474765.1. Classification (NCBI taxonomy): domain Eukaryota; kingdom Metazoa; phylum Mollusca; class Gastropoda; family Patellidae; genus Patella; species Patella depressa. Next base: position 50,251,985 of record OX419722.1, on the reverse strand, counting down.
TATTATTATTATTTAGAACAAATTTATTCAATATGACAATGAGTTAAAAAAAAAATTAAAGAACCGCCAGTGATTAAGGCATTGAATAATATATGTACATGTTGACCTAGGCTATGTATATATAAGTCACTCTTGTAAGTAAACTTTCTTTTGTTTTCCAAGTCCTGTATGATTGTATTTTTTTTTGTGTGTACTATGTTAATTAGTGGTGTCTGCGGACTTGTCACACAGGCGTTTATTGTAATAATTTAATCACTCTGCCAAACTTCATAATATAAACTAGTATATGTATAAATAATTTTGGATCTAGATAAGATAATAAATATTTAAGAGCTTTTAATGTACAACTTGCCCCTGTCTAATGTTAGTGTTGGTACAGGAATGTATGAGCACACTTATTTTGATATTAACTCTCTATAACTTACGTGGGACTTGGTATCACACTATAGATGATTGATCTAATATTTTGTAATCTTAAAAATCATATTGCCTCCTATACACAATAACTACATGGATACACAAGATGGATACACTGTTGTACAAGTAAAACAATTGTTGTAAATACAAACTCTGGTCTCTGCTGGGTAAATGATTTACTTGAAAAATTATAAATAAAGAAATTGGGGGATTGAACATTTTTACTTTTTTTTTTTGTTAATTGATCATTATTTTGTAGCTTTTGATTCATCCTGTGCGTCATATCTTTATTATGTTGAAATATGAGAAAAGCCAACCTCAATAAGGAAAGTGTTTTTTGTATGTATTGTAGTTTCAAACATAGATTCAACGTGCATGTAACATTCCATCTAAACACTGTGCTAAATTTATTATGTTTGTGTGACCGATACATGGTAGATTTATTAAAATATTAAATCATAGGATAGTATATATTGTAAGTATTGTTATTTTATGTACAGATTAATTGTAAATTGTTTCTGGATGCATGCAACAAACCTTTTCAACTCATTCAAGATGGCGAATCATGAATTTTTAACCAGAACCACACATAAAATGTCAAAATTTAAAGAGACAGCATCAGTCATGTTTTTAACATATTCTGAATTTTTTAGCCGCTGCCAGTTTTATTATTCTGCTGTGTTATAATAATAGAATTGGTCGTGTGTTTATTTAAAATTACTGCTCAGATTATAATATATTATGTAGATATAGAGATTTATGTTAGTGTTCTAGAACACAACATGTACAATGTATTATGTTCATTGTAATTAAATAAATATCATAATCTAATAATCAGTTCTCCTCTTTTCTTTCAAATCTTTCAGGATCCTGTTTGTTGAGAGTTAAGAATAGTATTACATGTAGTTGAAAGTATGTTGTGCAAATTGTGTTCTGTAATGAATTTAGTTCTTTGAAAGATAATGTTGTGACCTGTGGAGGTATTAGCATTTCAGAGGTCATTGCTGGGTGGTTGATATATTCTAGATATAAGGAACAGTGTAATGGGTCATACTGATACCTACATAGTGCTGGATTTACTTATATTTTTGGCTTGCCCTGAAGATTACGGCATCAACATCTAGGGAGCTTCCAGCCAAGGATATATAATATTTCTGGCACCTTTATAAGAGAGAGAAATGGGGTTTAACGTTGACACAAGGTTCAATTGTTATTTCAATAATTTGCTTATAAAGTAGGACAAAAAACCCTACTCGCGTTGAAGTGGGAAATCAAACTATGCCTCTTTAGTTTTAACTCGATCAGATATTATGATCCAACGTCATTGTAACAGTATTGGATAAGTTATACCATCTGTATGAATAATAACGGTTGTCTGTTTATTTGAAAGGCAATCAATTTGTTTATGACATGAGAAAACCAGGATATGGGGTCTGGAGTCAAGGTCGACTTTGTTATTGTTTTCAAATATTAAAATTGACCAGATATTTTGTAAATCCCAATGTCTATATAAGGGTGGATATTGACAACATGAGGCATAAGTAACCTATCACATAATTAATTGCATAAATTTGGTCAATTGAATAATTAATAGCAAAAATCTGGGCATATATAAAGAGCTGGACTAGGACTCTACCTTAAGACATCACGTAAATTCTTTAGAGATCAGACACACGTTGTGTTGTGTTATTTAGCAGACACCGTTGAGGTTCAAGAGACACCGTCTGGATTCAGTAGAGAGAGAAATGGGGTTTAACGTCCACTCAACACAAACAAGGGAATTTTTGGACTAACATGGTTTAATTTTATTTCAATAATTTGCTTGTGCCTAAATCAATCGATTTATGAGATATAGTATTTGAAAGACATTATAATCAGATATGCCACCAAATTGCATATTTGGGGTTTATTTTTCAAAATTTTAACATCCGGGCTCCGCGGTCAAAAAAAGGGACCTCTCCGACACGGGATCCTGGGCTGATTCCCTACCCCAACCTGCCCCATGAGAATATGTCACAGGTCAGATGTAAATGATTTTACCGAAGACTATAGTGCTACACCTTATGATCCAACATGCATGCGTGAACTATTCAGCCCCCCCCTCCCCACCATCATAAGCCTTACAGCAGGCTGGATTTACCAATATGCATATTAAGCCATTGTCCTAGGACCCACTGAAACTAATTTGTCTTGCAGCTGACCAGCGTATAATTTTTAAGTGTACACCAGGTATTTGGGGGCACACTGTCAAGTTTGGCTTAGGGTCAACTTGTAGGTAAATCAAAACCTGGATCAACTTCAATAGAAGGCTTAATCTTGCTTTAACTCTGTGCCTCTTATAAAGCCTTCATGTAAATGCCCTGTGGCTATAAGTTTGGGAATTGTAAATCAATCTAGCAACATCCAGATGTTGTAAAACTCGCACTTGTTGCTTCTGGAACATGACTGGCTGGATATACATCTTTCAGTTTGTTGAATGTAAATTAGACATGAAATATAACCTGTAGAATGTCAGGGGAATGTTAGTATACTACAAACACATGTGGGCATATAAAATAGGAAAGTTTTGAATGATTTAAGTTAGTCCATTACAAATTATTGGGTATAAATATAAAAAATGTGGTGACCCTTATAAAATTATATAGCCGTTATATGCCACTCATGGATTTCTAATCAAATTATTGTGGTAAGGGGCTGGTGATGATTGTGCAGCCATTGTCCAGTGGTCTGATATCTCCAGTAAGCTTAGCCAATAACTGATAAAGCTGGTCTCAAAATTACCTACAGTAAGTTAATCAACATATACTTCATTCACAAGTTATTTACAGGTCAGGTGTTACATCTGAACTCCAGGCTGAGAAAGCAGTAATTGTAGTTTTGCTAATTGATCAAAGCAGTTAGGCTTATAGCAATAAGAGGCTTTTATCTTTGATGTGTCTGCTTCCCACTGAGACAATGTGATCTATCACACTGGCTTTCTGTTTTAATAACAAGTCTACTTGTCAAAATATGGACAATGAAAAAACAGGTCATATTTTTTTTCTAAAGGTATTGTATTTATTGATGGATAGAAAAGAATACAATATCACAATAGAAAATAAATTATATTATAAAATAGTTTAAGTGGCCACTACTACATTTTGTTAATACCATCAAGGTAGAAACTTTGCATGTTAAATGACCACCATCAAGTTAGAAACGTTGGGTGTTAGATGATTACAATCAAGACAAATACCTATCGTGCTCATTATCAGAATACATGGGATCATTTTACTATACACTATATAGATGGTTGACAGTTCAATGTTTCTCCAGTGCTTTCTCCAGTAAATTATTTAATCTCCCAACCATCGTACGAGGATCATCTATTAAGCCTGCTGTTATCATGGCATTTTCATATAACTGAAATTATTTACAAATAATCATTAATAGTACTTTAAATATGCTAAAATAAAATTATTACAATGGATTCAAACAAATCATACACTAAAAGCCCACCAGCGTTTCTATACACCCAATCAAAGCACAAGATTGCCAGGATACAAAATATACAAACCACAGCAGCTAATTTACTCCAGCAATCAATAAAGGTAACATTATAATTCCACAGTCAAACCAAAACCTTTTTACTTATAAGCACAGAGTGAAGTAACTCTAGAATGGAAAAATCTTTAATTTAGTAGGTCTTGTCCTAATAACTGAGACACAATAGTCAATGTCAGTTTTTTTTTTGCTTGTGCATTCAGAAGAGTTTGTGGCTGAACGTGGTGACGACAGAATGTAATCACATTTTTGCAAGGATGTAGCTTGCAAGTCTTTCATCAAATGGTTATAAATTGTTAATTTAGATATTGATTAAAAAAACAACATTTATTTTGAATTATTAACTCCAATAACCCTTAGCGTCACATTCAAGTTTGTACATTTATTTATCTTATATTAGCTGTAATTATCAAATTACATTCCTAATACCTCACTTATAATACCAGAAGTCATATGTAGACCCTATCACTCTGTACTTATTATAATCTTAAAAAAACCAACTTCAATAACCTTTCATTCACAACGGAATCAAAAATTAGGTTAATTCTCAGTAGTCTAACTGGACTAATGATGTCAATGATGTAATATAGAGTAAAAATATAATACTACAATAAAAACCCAAATTGTTGGCTTGACATTGTGTATTATTTACTTTCACATGATTATGATGTAATTACTCATAGGTTACCTGTTTATTAAAGTTACATTATGTAAGATTTAGGTAACGAGCTGACAGTTCTAGCTATAATAGCTCAAAACTAGATAACGAGGGGAAGATCTTTAAAATTTCAAACTACTTTCTTCTGGGTGACATTTGGGCTGTTTCGAAAATAGCCAAAGTCTTTATTTTCATTGATACCGATCTCAACTATTTTCAAATCGAATCACCTGTTGAAAATCTAGAACATCTTGTGGCAAGTTAATAAGGCCTAAAGAAAGACCTGCAATAGGCAGATTTAGCTCTTGCTTAATACATCTTTAAGTAACCCAGTAATATAATTGCCTTTCTAACTTTCAAAAGGGGCAGTGCTAGATGTCATCTGACACAACCAGAAATGAGCCAATTTGTTGAGGAAATGAGTTATTGTCAAGTTGTGAGGGGTATTGGTTACATATAACTTTCAACTTACTGAAACTGATAGAAGACATCAGTATGAAACTATTGATAAAAAATATTACACTTATATACACTACATTACACCTATATACACTACATTTAGCTGATCAATTATGTTAAGGCTTGCACATTATATGTCAAATTTTTAGGCAGATGGAATTTGTTGTTTTAAGAGGCATTCCCAATAGACGGAAAATCACATTTATCTGTTTATATTAGCCTATAGGCAAGAGAATTGCAATAATAATAGATTCTCATTTTTTCCCCTCCAAAAGGTATATATTTGGGAATAATTGGCCATCGGAATGGGTGTAATTTTGGTGCACATTAAATTCTAGAAATATTTTAAGTATAATGGAAATTATTAGCTCAGTAAACTTCCCCAAACACAAGAAAAGTGACTAAAGGGTAATCTAGATTTAATTAGAAATTTCAGCCAGCTTGTTAAAAAGTAACCTACAGCTATATTTCATTTCATTTTTCATACTTTCAATGGCCACCACTACATGAGGATCTGATCGGTTGTAGTGGAAGGACCCTGTGACATTAGTCATTCGATTAACCAAGCAGTGCAGGTTTTCTATTGCTGTGAATGTCTACCCACAGTTCCGTACACCACACAATAAGAATTCGACTCAACTGACGATTTGATTGGCTAGTCCCTCACTTCACGCAGAACGTGGGTTATCTAAAAACTTACATTTGATATAAAATTATCCTGGTTAACACCAAGCTCATATTATTCTTATTATATTGAAAGATAGGTACATTTTACCTATTGTAAGGTGAAGATCACCTTGTATTAAATCTATTGTATGAGTAGGAATACCTGGGTTGTCAGGTGGTTGCTATAAGTTCATCATAATTCAAGTCTCGTTACCATTAATACACTATACCCACATTTATCAATCTCTTAGTTTCAAAGTTTAAACAACGACAGACATGCATAAACTAGTCAAATGATTTCAGGTCATTTATATAATACAACATACAGAAATATTACTGATCTATATATTGATATAAAGAAATAAACTGTTATATATGACACAGTTCTCACAACATACAAAATATTAGATTACAATATTTCTCATCGCCATGTTTAAGGTATTGGATTCATGGGCTTTTTATGTGCTTTACAAATACTGTAGTACCATATACATGCCAGTAATTGAAGTCAGATTGGTGGCCATTTGGCACAAAGATCTACAAAGATTGTCATCTATGCAAGTGCCAAAATGACCTAATTAGTATTGAGTGGACATTATAAACGAATCACTAATTACTAACTAAATTTCTGTACAATCCAAATGACTTAACACTTTCCTCACAGTGTCCTAACAACATAACTCTTGCCCCCACCTCCACATCCCCCCTCCCCGCTTTGTGAACCCCTAATGAAGTCTTACATGTATAAATTCCATGAAAGACAATGGTTTAGTTTTGAAAGGACAAGATAAATTTGTGTATTTTCTAGATGAATAAGCGTTGTTTATTTATATCACTTGGTATGTGAGAAGTTGACTGCTACATGTCATTTGGTATTGACTCACAGATTTAGTCAAATATTCTTTATATTGTTAATCTTATTATGTTAAACCTGTATTCAAACACAAATAAAAAATACCAAAAAAACAATGACACTTTAAGTTTCAAGTTGTTTAATTTCCTGTTGTGGCATAAAAACGTTACCTCCAAAATAAAATGTTTAATTTCCTTTAATATATTTCTCAGGAATTTAAATAAAATATATTTGACTGAGTATTAAATGTATCTAATTTTAAGAATGATAGATAATTCAGTCATTAAACGGATTCATCTGAGTATGACAGGATTGAAAACTATTATTGAAGAAGTCAACCATTTTAACAGCGTCTCTAAAACAAAGTTAACATTAGCACACAAAACAAACATCAAAATCCACAAAAATAGGTTTGACCTTGTTTCATACTTACAGGTCATTATATGACCTTGTTTTAAAATTAGCACCAAAACAGTTTAATAAGGTTACAGAAATAACCCTTTTAGAACGCTCGCCTTGAATTTGGCATGGAGATAACTAATCAAAGGAACTGTGTCATCAAGGATTCTGTTTCATTTGTATATGCCAGACATGTCCCACATGAATTGGTAAAAGTCAGATTGTAAATAAGCCGAATCAGACATCAAAATGCAGTAAATCATACTCAAAATACTTTACTGTACTAAAGGTTTAACTGTTTCAAATATACACGGACTACTCTTCCTTGATTGATTACATCTTTTACTTGATTTCCCTTTAATCTATATCCTGAATTTTGTCTTTTCCTTTGTTGGAAATTTTAATCCCATTGATGTTGGTCGGGGTGTTGTAAAAAGTAGTCAAGATGTGTAATATATCCTTAAAGAGTTCATTAGCTGGGATATGAGTAGGCTAGTTATTTTGGCTGTGTTATGAATAATCCCCAAGCAAATCACCTGTATGATGAACTAAATAGCAGTTAATAAAGAAGTCATAGTTAGAAAAAATATGGCGTAATATGACTGGATCAGCACTAAAAGCCAGATGAACCTTTAATAATGCCATCTCCTTAGTGATCCAGATTTGGCACTACCCTAGAGCCACGCCTTGGCTGGATTCTTGAAACGTTTTCATTGGACACTGCAACTCAAAAGGCACGTTTGCACCTTATATAAGGAAATGGCAGATGTAATACTTGTTAAGCACTCCTGTATCTCCAACCTCATGTTCCTATAGCAACGATTGCAAGTTTTACAACATCTGGGCGTTGCTAGATTGCTTCACAATTCCCAAACCTATAACTACGTTATCTACAGACATGTGAACAGTAGCGTCCAATCAGAAGTTGTGACACAGCAACCTCAACAGAAACCTTGACATTGAACGAACCTTGAACTTTGCAACTCGATTATCACAGGTCAACATTTTAGCTGGAAAGCACGAGACTGGTATTGCCAAAATATGCAGGGTATTTACGTGAAGGCCTTGATAAGATGTACATAGTTAAAGCACGATCAAGCCTACAATGGAATTGACTGTCACCTCATCTGGATCTTCATGCAAGTTCCTTAGGGAACAATCTATGATATCATCCTAGGTAGAAGCAGACGTTAAGCTTGAAAACAACAACTGCAATAAAAACAGTCTTGAAAATTTTTTTTACAAATACTGACTGTTGTACATGTATGGAGAAGGAATAGACACATTGAGTGATTGCGTCTCCACTGTTAAATCTATAAAATAAGGATTTCTCAAGTAATTGAATTAACACCATCAATTTATATTAGATTTACACAGGACAATAATAAATCAATACACAGTAAAGACTAGAAATATTTCCACACTAGATTGTACTTGACTAGTTTGATCGCCTATATTAAAACATTTCCTCTATCATGTAGTGGCCAGTAGACATTTTACTGGTCTGAAGAGATTGAAAGAAATGATGTCGTTTAATGTCCTGCGTTTATGCATAAACTGGACAAATGAAGCAGACTGGACGGAGCAGCGTTTCCACCTGTTCTACCTTAAATTCTATCTGCCAATGGTTCTTTTGCAGGCACACCAATGAGTACCCCAGGTTTTTTAAACCCATACAAATGACATTTATCTTTTTAAGAACATGAATCCTTCACCAAGGAAAGCAAGGCAAATGGAAACAAGGCTTAAAAATCGAGAGGAAAGAACCTGGGTACTTCCGGGTTAATGAGACAGCATACTCCACTGAACGACTGTGGATGAAGGTAGAGGTGACCTACCTTGTTAGTAAATATCGTAGAATTGATTCCTGTCTATATTTCATTTTCTTCTAAGAGAAACAGGGTATAAGTATGTAATTCTGCAATGACACCTGTCAATACATGTAGTATATTGAGTAGTAGACATCAATCTTTCAAATGACAATTACTGTATTTTTTATTTAACTGTTCGTAACATCTACACTCGAACCTCTCTATTACATAGTCTGCTGTATTTTTTATTTAACTGTTAACATCTACACTCTGGCATCTGTTACATCGTCTGCTGACAATTAACCTTGTTCTTCCTGATTAAAATTACTTATACAAACTACTATATTGAATTGTTCAATAATTTTAAACACAAACATATTGCATGATATTCAACAAATGAAAAATGAGTTACGGTATTAAAGTATATAAGTCTCTAACTCAATATCATCCAAAAACTAACATGTTGAAAACACAAATTATTTGTCAATTCAAATCAACAAATTATTTGTCAATTATCTTACTTTGAAAAGATGAACTTCTGATATCCAATATTTAAGACAAAATAAAACATTTTACCATTGGTACACGAATCATGTACCATAGTGCGTTTCGGGTCTAGATGCATGCTAGAGATTGGCATGCGATTGAGACTTCAGGCGTATTTTGCCGAATACAAATGATTTGAAATTATTAGAGTAAAGATGGAAATGATTGAAAGTAAATCAGTTTATATACATTCATATTACATTATCATATGCATTGTGACCAATTTGTGTCCATTTCTAGGCCCTAAATATTAGCGATTTAGCTCCTTTAAAATGCATACACAGAAAATACATAACTTCATATGGCAATAACATCAAATTGGACTCGTTGATTTTAATAATTTCTGGACCAGGTAAAATTAAAATAAAATCCTCTCAGTTACTCATGAGCCCCATGAAGGTGGCATGAGATGTTCCAGAATGAGTAAGCTTTGCACAGAACGCTGATAGCAAGTCATTTTAAAGTACAATAATTGCTTTTATATTTTATAATACAAGTAGATGGAATATAAAGGCCAACTATGATGATATCAATATGTTTATCTATCAGGGTTGATGCATGTGTCGAGATGATAAAACAATGACGTAGATATCACTGAATAGTGGTGCATCACTACCAAGTTCGAACAAATGTGATAAGATAACATATGAGTGGGTAATAATTCAACAAATTAGTACCTGAACCACGACTGCTTCCAGGATGGTTAATTACATAATAAAACAAAGGTAGAGAATAAAACAGGTATCATTTATCTTCTCCCCCCGCGCCTTCATTAGCTCAGTTGTCAAACATAGGGCCTAACAAGGGACAACGTATAGTTGGTCAGATCGTACATGTATATATTTGTGTGCAAGTAAAAGACCCCTTGACAGTCAGAACAGAAAAGTAGGATGTTAATCCCCATTTCATTTTTAATTCATTAGTCCGGCAGATGTAGAAAAGTAGGACGTTAAAGCCCACTTCATTTCCTATCGTCCCAGTTATTTTAAGACAAGCTAAATAGAAGAAATATTTCCTGGACAATAGAATTCCATTCCATTCATAAAGTTAAATATGTCATTGTTAAACTATTCATAAAGAGTGAACAACTTGATTTTATATATTTATATCTTAAAGGTAAAACAATGGATGAATCAAGTACTGTCACCTTTAAATCCTTTTGTAACATATTGTCTCTGGTTGCCAGGCAATGAAACATACATCTAACACCAGATAACATTATTAGGCCATAGTTATTCATTTTTCACAATATTTTTGTCCTACAATGCTAAGCGTTGTTTTGACAAGGAGGTTTATTTTAATAGTCATCTGTATTAAGATTATACGAAACCCAACACTGTATAACCATAAAGGAAATAATGGGCATGGATTAACTTTGCTCATTCAAGCAACCTGAGAATTATTTTAATTTTAGTTTCATACCCAATTAGTAATTGATTTGTTTTAAATTGGGTTAACGGAGGTGGATATAAAAGTTATCTCATATTATCAGCTTTTATAACTGGTTATTGTGGTACAATATAACTAACATATTATCAATTTTCTATATATTTTCAGGCCCGGATCCAGGATTTTGTCCGGGGGGGGGGGGGGGGGTCCTTACATACAGACTCTAAACAGAAACTAAAATCTGCCCCACCCCCCACAGGATCTGCGCCTGATTTTAAGATTTGAAAAATGAAATAAGGTTTAATATCCCATTATTCTGCCACCAATCAAGCTAGTGAAGAAGGAAATATGAAATATAGTGTGCTACTCTTTCTCAAATCTAACTGTCAATGGTTCTTTTAGGTGCACGCATACAAGTTCAGGTCTTCAGGATGACCTTGTTTCTTTTATACCATCCTAACGACTAGACATAGACTTCTAATGAAATAAAACTACCAGACAAAAGCAGATCCTTAAAGAAACAAAAAACAAATTGAGACATTTTCAGTTTAACTTTAATTTCAATCCATTAGTGGGTCTGTGAAACACAAAAAATATACCTCCTGAAAACACCAAGCCAACATTACCAGATAGAGATAACTTTATTTATCACATAGTAATACAATTATTTAGGTCACATCAATTAATATATTATAAATAAAGACAGAAGGTGAAATAATTTTGTTGTTAAGTTGTTTAATTCTCCACTAAATATTGTCAACATGCTCGAGCAATAAAAAAGTTATTGACTCCGCTTCATGTTCCATTGAATTTTTTTTTTATATAATATCGAACGTTAACGCATGGGTCTGTATGTACCTTTACGAATGGTTCAAATTCCATATCACCAAAGGTCATATTGGTATACTATGTTAATTGTTTTGGGTTTGACTAAAACCAGAAAACCAAGGCACAATGGAAGAAAAGGAAATAACTATTTTATGAATCATTTTGAGATAAACTAATGCCAAAGGGAAGTATTTTACAAGGGCAGTGGTATTTCACTGACTCTCTTGAATATCAATTGTCAAAGGTTCTGTGTACACAGGTTTTCTCTTAGTTTTTGGTCCCTTTACAAAACCTTTCTTGTCATTCTGTGGGCAAACCTGGAAATATGGCACCTGTCACAGACAATGTCAGGCACAGAATCAGGCTGTCTCAGGCACAAAAACTCTGATATTATTGATATTATTAATACATGTCCAGCACTTGGTTGAAAATGTCAGGTACATCTAAAAGCGTTATTTCCAGACCTGTCTGTAGGTGCTAGCGTTAACAAATAAAAAATCACTGTTCTGTAAGGACATTCGTGTCTAGCAACCACTATCTGTCTTATAACCCTAACTAACCATTCAGTAACATGTCTGTCCTGTGGTTTTTGGAATGTGATTCAGTCATCCCCTACTCCTACTGGATCAATGAATGAATGAATGAATGAATGAAGCTGAACACCCAGTCACCTCTTTACATACATCTTGATGATACTTCAGTGGTTTTTGATAAATACTGGTACTCCTGTACTGTTCACTGATATTATAACGGTTATCATATCACAATTATCTTACATCAATGTCCTCTTCTTTACCATTTATTGCTCAGGATTTACTTTGTCAAGTTTATCAACCAACTGCCACAAATTCTTCAAGTAAAAATCTTTATCTTAAATTTGGTGATTTTCAACTGAATTCTTTGTGCTTCTAGTCATTTATTCCAATATACATTTATTAGCTGTGTGAACTCTCCAAAATACAGATAGTATCAGGTGTGCTAGATTTTAACATATATATTTTATAAATAGTATGTCTCTTTAATAAAGATAGGATATTGTTTAGGATATTTCTATAGTCAAGTTTATTAGTCATACAATATAAAGGTATCTCCAGGTGTCACATGGATGAATTCAACACATATCATGTGATCAGTCACATGATATTGTGACATCATTCATCTTGTGTGTCAATATATTGACATTGAATGATTGAGTTGATTATGTTTGACACTGGTTGAGCAAAATAATTATGAAAGCTACGACTCAAAACTCTTCACTTAGCCCTTGTCTGTGATATTCTTGCAGTGAATTTAAAGTAATTAAGTCTTTGACTCAATATGATCCACAGATTTGACATTGAAAACATAAATCAGTTTGTCAATTTAAATCAACATTGATGAGTTTGTTGTATCTTATTTAGATTATCAAATATGACGATGAAACTAAAGCAGAAAATATCTAAATGTTGCCCAGAAATTGGTTTTGTATTAGAATGAATGATACCTCTAATTAATTATTACACAAGCACTTGCTATGCATGATATGCCCACATTTTGTAAGAGATGGACAGGAAACAAGCTCCAAAAACGAAACGATTTTTCGTATAATCAGTGGTCATAATTCAGGACGTAATGGTCCGATATGCCTGAAAATCTACTGGAACCAAGATCTTTGGAATATAAACATTTATTTCGAGTTTCATCAAAATGGAGTCAAAAGCATGACATTAATACTTTAACACTATTTGAGAACAAGTAACAACCATTAAGAAATTTAAACTCAATCATCATTATAGTGTAACAGTGATATAATTGAACAGTTTCTTAAATCAGATAAAAAATGTGACCTCTAGCTAAAAATGCTATTTTTTGTACAATCAGGGGCCATAATCCAGAAAGTTACAGTCAAATATTTATGAATATTGAGAGGAATCAAAGCGTGTCCACAAGCTAAAAAGTTGATTTTTCTTACAATCAGAGGCCATAATCCATGAAGTGACAGTCTGATGTATGCCAATTTCGTAAGGAACCAAGATCTTTGGGAGATAAACCTATATTTCAAGTTTATTAAAAATCATATATAAATTATAATCTGTAGACTGTCCACAAACAAATTGTGGATGGAAACAGATGAAGACAATGTATGTTCACATGCATATGTGGGTGTATAAAAACTAAATAATGACTTTGTAAAAAAATACTGTAAATAAAATATCTCTACTTCTATGTACGTGTTATAATACAACATTATAGGACAAGAAAATATTATTTAACAAAGAAGGTAACCATTCAAGTCTGCATGCCTTTTATTAGTTTCTATGTTAAACTTCCTTAAGATATAACATAGAAATAAAAGTTTGTTTCATACATCGATCTATTAAACGTCTAAACCATTGAGTGCATTCACTCATATTATCATAATATGGAAAGTTGTCAAATTTAAAAGGACAAGAAAGAAAGCTAATAAAACGAGCGGTTGCCATGCAAGATATGCCCACATTTTGTCAGAGATGGACAGAGAACAATCTAAAAAAAAAAATGATTTTTTGTATTATCAGGGGCCAGAAGTCAATATGTTACAGTCCGATATGCACAAATAAGGAAAGAAACCAAGATTGTTTGGATATCAAAATATATTGGATAAAAATTGTGACTTCTAGAATGTTCACAACATCCTTTTACACTATTTGCATACAAGGAGCAGCCCTTTCATTAAATTCTATTAAATTGATACAGTTATGTCACACTGACTTAGTTTTACCTCAATGATCGTTCTATCTCAGGAAAATATTTCATGCATGTCTCAAACTTTTATCTAGAGTACCGGTATAAGGACAATATGAAACATGTAAGGGTCAAGGGTGAGGATAAAGAGGACATTTATAACAGGTTGTATGTAAATACAGGATGTACGGGTGCTAAAATACATACGTAATTATAATATTCACATTATATCCTGTATGTGCCTCTACAATAAATACACTATTGTTTACATACACTAATAGAAGCACACACAGTCCGGAATCAGTGGATCAACAGTGGGCAGTCTTCTTTGTGTCTGCCATATTATACTGAACGCCATAGAAAACTCTTCACTTAGTTTTTCGTATAACAAAATGATCCTGTAAATAAATCTTATTTATTTTTCTTCTTATTGTGAACAATATTCAAATGGGAACACATTAATAACAACACATTTGTACACTTATGGATGTTTAATCTGTAATCAACGGAACACAGTCAGAGGGGTCAAAACCAAAAGTACGACACAGATGGTTAATTGTCAGTAGTGTGTCTGTCCTCCACTGGCTCTTACGCACGTTGTGCAGCACAATAACAAGCAAAATAAATAAGATATGTTTACAGGATCATTTTGTTATACGAAAAACTAAGTGATGCGTCTCCTATGACGCTCAGTATATTTTGGTGCACTTGCCTATTTTCCGATGTGCAACCCCAGATTCCCAATTCATGCGTTCTCACTGGTCAATACTACCGCTAAAAGTCTATGTCGTACAAAATATTCCACTCTCTGTCTTTTTATATCTGTAGCTGTAACCAGGTATATATCAATAAGAATACACTCTTGTCTAGTAACAAGTGACATTTTTACATACAATAACCCTAATAAAACTTTACAATAAAACTTTTTTGAATGATTTTGAAATATGGCATGTTAGATTTAAAGTTGTACCGAGATATGTTGAATGTACACACTTCATGAGGTAAGAAGTTTATTCAACTTGAAAAACTGCTATGATTCACAAACATATAACCAGTATAACAAGTGACATTTTTACATACAATAACCCTAATAAAACTTTACAATAAAACTTTTTTGAATGATTTTGAAATATGGCATGTTAGATTTAAAGTTGTACCGAGATATGTTGAATGTACACACTTCATGAGGTAAGAAGTTTATTCAACTTGAAAAACTGCTATGATTCACAAACATATAACCAGTATACTGGCTTTTAATTAAGGATACATTACCACAAAAGTATTTTGTCGTTACAGTGTTCACAAGGAGCTACAAAGTGAAACAAGTGCCATAAATCATGAAGAAATAAAGTGAAATTAGTGAAATTTGAATATGTAGACACTGTGGTTCATTGTGGGTTAAAAAACCACTTTATTTTACTCAAAATGAGAGTAAGGAGTGGAAAACTCATTCTGTTACTGGAGATCAGTGGATATGTTACGTAATAATAAATATATAAAAAGTGTATTATAGGACTATAAGAGAAATCAATCGGTCTAGTTGAATCTATAACCTTATTTATATCTCGTATACTACTTATACTCAGTCAATATTTAACTTCAGTAGAACTAATCTATCATAGAAATGATTCCTGAACTTGTTTTTTTACCATCACTAAGTGAATGTAATGATCGGAATGAATGGGAGATTGTTTTGATTGTATGGTATTGATTTTCTTAAATTCACTTAATATAACGCGGATAACTGCAAGTAAAAAGACTACAGATATTAGTATCAAGTTAAGAAGCAGATTGAATATGTTTTATTTTAAATTATGTACCTGTGGCCGAGTTGTATCAATACGATCTGTAAATATGACTGAGTCAAACAACTACTAACACTTACAGGATAAATTGTAAACTTCTCTAATTGGAGTCAATCACACCATGCATTACAGTTTAATTAAAATCAACCGATTCAAAATCATGTTAATTCAACAAAAAGAAACCAAAAACAGTCAATTTCATTAATAGACAGCACATATATGACATCCAGGGGACTCCTCTGGAAATATAATTGTTGGACATTTTTAACTGCAGGAAGATACTAAGAAATATCACTAATGCAAGAATTTCAATAAAATGAAAATTACACATAATGTTCTCTGTCAATTGTGAAGCTTCCAAAACATTTCTATTTGAAACATGTAATGAGTCTAAATAAATGTGACTTTTAAATATTTAAATATATTTTTATCTCTATTTTCCCCCTAAGATTTCATATATATAGTTTTCTTAATCTTATTCCAAATGAGAGCAAATATGTGATATACTACTTTCTCAGATTTAGATAAACAGTTCTAACCAAATAACATTCAAAAACAGGGTGGATGGTGGTGGGTGGAACATATTATTCTTAATCTCAGACAAACATTATGTTCATAATTTACTGGAAATGAAGTTGACGAAAACCCCATTCAATCTGTAAAGTCTATAAAGAAATAGCCACTCCAATACCCAGTTGACTGGAAGACAGTTTATCTACATACCCGGTTTCATATATTTGTGTTAAAGTTCCAATAGCATATTTTCTAATAAAGTCAAAACATAATTATTTCTATTTCTTTTGCTCAAAATGTTGTCAACTCAATATTATACGATCATGGGCAAAATTTCATGGGGGTTAAAATGGTTGAGACAGGCTTATTGAGGAGATAGTAACTCAATTACCTCCCTTGTTTTCCCATTCCTCTCCATGGACGGCCATCTTCAAACGTTTGAATTTGAAGTTGAAAATGATATTTGTGCCAATTTCTCAACTGGCAATAGTGAATTATAGGATTAATAGGATTATTCTTTAACAAGGTAGGACTGTTTATAGGTACAATCTATTTTAGGGCTTTATTTTAATACATTTTAAAAATATAACCTAAAAATATGCTATTGGAACTTTAAACAACGAACACTCCAGACAGTTACTTACTCTTCCAGACAAAATAAACTACCAATCAGAACCTTCTTAACTCAGCGAGATTTTATAATACAACTAATTTGTCTAGATTGTTTGAAATTACCCATTTAGTTTCAGTTTCATTTTGGATGAATTAAGCAGAACACTAATTCTCCCCTATCGAATAATATTAATTAGCTTTACTTTATATGATAGTATTTAATCAAGTCTCACAATCAAGAAATTTGTATTTTGTCGCTTGGTCGTAGTCATTTTATTCATTTCTTCCTGAATCAATATTTCTAAATCGGACAGCACTAACCGATCCACCTATCGGGTGAAATAATCAATAAACAGTTCTTTTACCAGGAATAGCAACACAGTCAACTCAGTTAATTCATCTTTACGTTAAACAGGTCACTCCCCCTTCCTATCAAACTATCGTGTCAAGTCAGCTATTTCAGCTCAAGGTCAAAATGAAAATATAACCATATAGGTTTAATCCCCCCTCCATATGGTAGTGTTTTGTGTCGCAAAATAGGAAATCGGTGCCAGTTAATGTAATAAGCACTTGCAGACTATAATATGAGATTTTTAGATCAATACTCACAATATGGTAGATCTGCTTTCAACGTCTGCTATTTGTGAATATTCCAAATCAAATATAATTATCGCGGGAATGTTTATTTTAACACAACATAAAAGTATAAAATAAAAACCATGATCCATACGTCACTTACATGATTCAAATTTGTTGCATTTCTTAATTTAAATTCTGATTAAATAGATAAGATGTACCTGCTACGGATATCAAAATAATAAGACATTAGTGCTTTTATCAATTGTTCTGCTACTTATATTAAAATAATAAGACATTAGTACTTTTAATCAATTGTTCTAAACCTGTAGATATCTTTACAGCAATTCCTAAACATGGAAATTAGATATGTGAACTAAGTAAACAAGTATAATGTATGGTAATCAAATTCTACTTAAGTCTGTCTGAGAAAGGATGTGATAGACCAATTTATACGATTACTACAAGCAAAATGGATGCCCACCAATATTGACTTAAAATTCTTTTGTACGATTAGTCCAATTTTAACAACAATTACAGACTTGTGTGTGATATTAAAGAAATTTTGTGAATTTTACATCATAAAGACGTGTAATTTTCATCCGGAAATAATTTTAAGCTACGAGATGGGGTATCATGTCTTCTAGAGTAAGCATAGGTTTACTTGTGCAAATTTGGTGAAATGGTCTGGAATTACAAAATCAAAGTTACTTAATACAAATTTTTCTAGTCAGACTGACGTAACATACCATATTTGTTTTTAAATTCTAGAAGGTATGTATCTCCAACAAATGACAATTTTTTTCAAAGTATTTCGCATTTCTTGAAAACCTCTTGAAATTATAAATAAAATACAAATTTGATCATTAAACAAAGATTTCTTTCATCAAATTTGTTTATAGTCGCCAAAAGGTTAACCTCACGAATCCTCAGGTTTTATCCTGGTAAAGAAAACACATGCAGTATAGGAGATTAAAACAACTTCTATCAAACTGAATTTTTATCTTTCTTTCAAAACCTACAGGGCGTGGTGACTATATAATAGCCAACAGTTTTTAATGTCAAAGTTAATATTTCTTTAAAAGGATATTTCCAGATATTAAAGCTAATGTTTAACAATGCAGTTTGTCAACGCGTCAACCAAATATGTTTTCCATGCTTATTTTGACCAAAACCATTCTTGAAAGCGAGAGAGAGAAATGGGGTTTAACGTCCACTTGACACAAACTAGGTCATTTCGGGACTAACATATGGTTTAATTTTTATTTCAATAATTCGAATGCGCGTAGGGGTCTTTAGCAGTGGGAGGAAACCGGAGTGCCCGGAGGAAACCCACGAGGTTGAGAATGCTCCCCTATCTCCATGCCACATACACTCACACCATGGCTCGAAACCACAGCCGCAAGCCAGAGGTGACCGACCATGCCAGAGGTCGAAGCGCGGCACTCTAGACCACTAGGCCATCCCAACTCCCCATTCTTGAAAGCAATTTCTCATAACGCAAACTTTAAAAATTTCATGTTTTAAGCCCCATGTACAACTAACTGTACATCAACGTGGCGACTGAAAAAAAGCAACTGATCGGTTGCAGTAGATATACGATATACATGTTCAACTGAAAGCAACTGGTTGATTGCTCAATTCAGCACGCGTACATCTCCGTCAGTGAAACAGAAAAACAAGTGCTTGAGTAAGTCATTTGTTTTTTTCAAAATGGCTACTCAAGTTATTACCTTTTAATATAAGCCGTACACTATTTTTATTGCAAACCTTGCATTAATCATATCACAGAGAAATACCTCAAAATAGAAAGTCTCATAATAACAAATTACGTTTAAGGCTGGTCTCTATGACAACCATAAATATAATCTCTGATTATCCAGGTAAAATTAATTCTTTTAAATCTGACTGGTGGAATTAATGTAAAGCTCATATTTGTATGAGAGAATATTTTGAAACCAAATTAATAAATATATTATGATTATTATGATGTACTGCAATGTCAAAAATCAAAACATCTCAAAGTCATTAAAATTTGACCATTCCCCTTTAAGAAAGGATAAAGAAGTTAAAGGATACAATAACTTAAGTTGTTAATAAACATCTGAACTATATGGTAGTTTGCTGTATAACTGCATTGACCAAAAAACCAACATAAAAAAACAAGCCTTTAAGAAAAAACCTCTGATGTTTAACATGATGTAAATAAGTGTAAAGGCCACGATTAACATGTACTATGATAATTATATTACCTGTATATATCTACATCTACATATATCATTCCTACAAACATTGTAACATATGTTTATCTGATGTACTAATTCATTACATATCCATCATTTCAACAAAAATAAAAGTCATTCAATCGAGGAAAATATATTCATCAGGTTAAATATATTAGGGTAGCTTACTCTTTCTAAAAGAATTGATACTGAATTACAGAAAACTGTAAATTTATAGGTAAGGGAGGGTTTAAAACCCCTTCTCTCAGGGCCGTATGTAGGATTTTAAAAGCGGGGGTGCAGCAGAGTGGTGGAGCGCCATAGCTTCCACGTAATTGATATAAGAAAGTTTGGATCAGGACAAACAAACCCATTGGCGCGTGGTGGGCACCCTCAAACTAACCGACTGGTCAGTGCCTTAAGAGCATTACTGTGTGATCATAATCAAGTGTATTATTTTATAATTAAAAGATTGTCAAACTATTTTTAGGGAGTGGCAGGTGGGGGGGGGATTTATTTTTCTGGGGGTGCAATGTAAATTGTTGGTTTTCAATGTCCATCAGTATATAATGTTATATAAAAACAGTTATATTTATAAACCAATAATTAATACAGTTGATTTTAAAATCATCTTGATACTTTTATATAATTATTCATAGTGAATAGAATTCTACTGATAATTATCATCATTTTATTCAACAGCAATAAACTTTGCCATATTGTATATATAATAATCTATATAAATAGAAATGCCATCCAGTAGATATCAGATAGATTTATATATATGTTAAATAGCCTGTGGTCAGTAATCATCAGAGATATGTAAACAGGTAGGGGATATTGAGATGGAGACAGTAGACATGTAACCTACACATCACCAGATAATCTACAATGACCATAACTATAAAGACAAGGAATGTTGAGATGGAGACAGAAGACCAGTAATGATGATCAACATTATCCACTGGTTATATTCACCCAGACATGCTGACTAGTCTTCCTTCACCACGGAATGTGTGTCCAAGGAACGGTAATATACTGTCACCTCTATAGAACCGGACATACATCAAGAGAGTAGAATTTCTCCTTTACAGCATCAATTTCTCCTGCTCTTGTTTCAGCTTCTACTGTAAAAGGAACTGTGTCCACTACCACAAACATACTCTGCATGTAGCTACTACCCATGACAGTCGAACAACCACAGACATTCTAGTTTAAAGTACATAATACTAAACAATGACCAGCAATTTTAACAGAAAGCTGAATACTTTGGTCAAATCCCTTGTGTAAAGTTGTTGTACTTAAGAGTTTAATGTCCAATGAAGGTGGGAGGAAAACGGAGTACGCAGAGTAAACCCATGAGAATGAGAAGGTGTCCCTATCTCCAAGCCACATACGCTCACACCAGAGATTGAAACCACAACCACAAGCCAGAGGTGACCGGCCAGTTAGAGGTCAAAGTGCGACACTCTAGATCACTAGGCCATCCCAATGTGTTTTTATTTAACATTCTGACCACCTCGTTCTATTAAATTAAAGACTACAAATGTTATAGCAAATTATTTATCGCTAACAAGAAATGAGTGAAGTTATGGTAAGTTGTTGTTAGTGTCGTGTAATCTCGGCAATGACTGAGTAGTGTGAATGTGCTGGTATTTTTATCTATGATAAAGTGGAGAAATCAATATCCAATGCTGGTTGGACTTTATAAACTCTCTCTATTCTTATACCAATCAATATAAGACAGTTCCTCCCACTATATCATTATACTTATCATTGATTTTAAAACACATGTAATTAATTATTCTCTCTTTAAAACTTTCTTCAATTAATTGATGATTATGATACAAAATGGAGGTAATTCAATTCAAACAAACAATATTGTATTAAAATTTAATTTTTGCCATGTTTATTTCTGAAAACTGATAAAAAAAAATATGAATAGGAATTTGGATGATTATCAGTTGGCTAAATTTTGTAATCAAATCTAGGGAGAAAGAGAAAATAGTTGAAATATCCTCTTATAACTTTCATATGCTGGCTCACAAACTAAAGGTTATTTCAACTTGACCTTTACCTTTTAGAGGTCAAATAAAGTATCCAAGTTTTTGTGTCCCAAATCATCAACCAATCAAATTGCTTATCATTGCTTACCCTCAGCAGAAAATGCTCCTCCTCGAACTCTATCAAGGCATTGACTTAATAAACACCTACACAAAGTTTGAACATTCTAGCTCAATTAGGAAGAGAGTTAGTTATTGTGTCCCCAAAAAAGTGTGACAGATAGACAGACGGACGGACAGACCCATTTTACTAGTCCCCTGCTGTCCACGAAAGGTGGGAGACAATAACACTAGATAATCATACAATCCTATAAACAACACGATGAAATAAATATAGTGTCTTGAAATAAATCTATAAGAAGTCATTTAGCGTAGTCATCCTCCTTTGACAAAATAAAAACACAAAAATAAAGACCTCCCTCCCTCAGATTTTAGGAAGGATTGTTTGAGAACCAAGCTATATTTTTTGTCAGGATTCCTCTAGATGATTAGCAACGAAAGATTTACAAGAATTCTCTGGGTTTATAAACTTGATATAAGAGAAATGTATAATATAACAAGTGTTGCCAGGCAACATAATATAATATATATTGTTTACTAGAGGTGTTACAATTGTAAATACAGGTAATGATAAATAAGATGAAGGGGTTATTATTGGATCTTCATGTTTTATTGTGGAATATCATCATTGCTATATATATATATCATATCTATACCAATGACAACCTTATTGTAAACAACTATCAACTTGACTCTCATCAACGACTGCATATCTTGTGATCTTGTGAAAATCTATCATTCTGTTCATTTTTACTTAGACTCCTTATTTCATCTTGTTCATCTATTAAACATACAGGTCTAAAGAAATTCCTGCATTTGGTAAATTTAGCTCTTGCATAACGTATGTTTATGGTAAGAAAATGAAGACGGGACCCTCTTTGTATAGATTCTGGTCATGTTTATCAGGGTCTAAGTTCACAAAGCATTCTCAACCTTGAGTTATGAATTTACTCAAAATTGTTCCCCTTATTGTAACTAAAATATAGCCCTTTTTAAAAACTTGCGTTGTTTCGATTTATCACATACATCAATAAGATTTAAAGTTGAGTAAATTCTTAACTTCAGTCAGTAAATGCTTTGTGAACTCGGGCCAGGTCCCTTGCAGAGAGGCCAACTTCTGACAATACAAATAAGCAATATTGTACAGCTATTTGATCGTGATAGAGGATATCAAGAAGTGGTGTACAACCTTGGAAAATAAAATTTACCCATCATTTGAACACATCATATGTTTCACAATGATCCCCAAAGAGGTTATATCAATATTTTACTCAATACAAAATAAACGTAAAACACAATCAAAAGCAAAATTTATAGCAGCTATATTTCAATTCATAAATCTGCGATACAACATAAGGACTTTTGCACAACCCCAAATCCCCACCTGCATATATGATTTTTAAACATTCTTAAAACAATATAAATTCAAAAGCTGGGGGTAAAAATTCGAATAATTAAGAAAAATAGGTTGCCAGGCAACAAAACATACGCCCACACAGCAGCCAAATCGTCCGGGCAGTCAACAAGAGTTGTCGCATATTAAGGAATTATCAGAAAATCATTAGAATTTGTTTGGTTTTTATAATCAAACGTTTTTTTTTAAATCAGATAATAATTGTGAGCTCCAGAGGCACCACAAGCTAAAAAGGGTGATTTTTCGTACAATCAGGGGACATAATTCAGGAAGTAATGACCCGATGGGCGCAAATATCGAAAGGAACCAAGATCTTTGGGTTATAAACATACCTGTCAAGTTTCATAAAAATCGATTCAAAATTGTGACCTCTATAGGGTCCACAACCTTGATATAACATATTTTCACACTATTCGTGTACAAACGACGGCCATTTTGTCCGTCAATTTTGGTCCGATTTTCACAAAATTCATACTCAACCTTCATAACCATGGAACGGTGATATAATCAAACGGTTTTTTAAATCGGATAATAATTTTGACCTCCAGAGGGACCACGAGCTAAAAAGGGCAATTTTTCGGACAATCAGGGGCCATAATTCAGGAAGTTACGATCCGATTGGCGCAAATATCGAAAGGAACCAAGATCTTTGGGTTATAAACATGCATTTTAAGTTTCATCCAAATCGGTTCAAAATTGTGTCCTCTACACTGTTCACAACCTTGATCTAACATATTTTCACACTATTCGCGTACAAATGGCGGCCATTTTGTCCGTCAATTTTGGTCCGATTTTCACGAAATTCGAACTCGACCTTCATAACCATGGAACAATGATATAATCAAACGTTTTTTTAAATCGGATAACAATTTTGACCTTCAGAGGGACCACAAGCTAAAAAGGGCAATTTTTCGGACAATCAGGGGCCATAATTCAGGAAGTTACGATCCGATTGGCGCAAATATCGAAAGGAACCAAGATCTTTGGGTTATAAACATGCATTTAAAGTTTCATCCAAATCGGTTCAAAATTGTGTCCTCTACACTGTTCACAACCTTGATATAACATATTTTCACACTATTCGCGTACAAATGGTGGCCATTTTGTCCGTCAATTTTGGTCCGATTTTCACGAAATTCGAACTCGACCTTCATAACCATGGAACGGTGATATAATCAAACGTTTTTTTAAATCGGATAACAATTTTGACCTCCAGAGGGACCACAAGCTAAAAAGGGCGATTTTTCGGACAATCAGGGGCCATAATTCAGGAAGTTACGATCCGATTGGCGCAAATATCGAAAGGAACCAAGATCTTTGGGTTATAAACATGCATTTCAAGTTTCATCCAAATCGGTTCAAAATTGTGACCTCTACACTGTTCACAAGCTAAAAAACGTGATTTTTCGTACAATCAGGGGCCATAACCCATGAAGTTACAGTCCGATACATGCCAATATCGAAAGGAACCGAGATCTTAGGGTGATAAACCTATGTTTTAAGTTTCATTGAAATCGGATAAAAATTGTGACCTGTAGACTGTTCACAAACAATTGTGGACGGACGGACGGACGGACGGACGGGCGAACAGGGGCGACGACAATATACATCCACATGAAAATGTGGGAGTATAAAAATGCGTAATAGTTGGCATTTATGCACTCCATGGAAAATTAAGCTTATGTCAACTGTTTTGGCTATTTACTTCCAACATCAATCTTTGCATCCTAAAACATTTTTTCAGGGACCTGAAACTCAAGGCAACTAGTGGCAGTCAGCTGCAAGTGTCGATCATATATCAACAGAATTCCGAGTGTTTATGCCAACTCGGAACTTATAGTGATAACACTAAACACGTAACCGTTAATCCATTCATGATTAACAAAATGGCGACTACCTTACAAGTAGCACTACACTACATGGTCAGTCTTACAACAATTCTAATAATATATTATTGTCATCAACATTTGAAAATTGGTTTTCTTCATTGTCTTCCATTTTGCTTATCATTAACATGTGTTCCATGATGATGGAGGCTTTATTAGAATGATGTAGTAATACATTAGCATATGTGGGGAGGAGGTCAGGGTCATGTTTATAACATAAACTGTATAATTACAGACTGATTAATTAGAGATTATTTCAACTTATATAAACATATTGACATACTAACCTGTTCAGCTACTAGAGTAGCAAGTTGTGGGTTTGATGTTTTTATTTCAAATAACTTCTTAATCAAAGGATGACTGAAAGAAAAATATAATAAATATCATAAATTTAATTATTTATAATATCGCAAATATGAAGAACATGGCTAAACCTGAATTAGGTTCAAAAATCCCAAAAAGATAGGAAAGTGTCATTGGAACACTTTACATGTCAGAATATTATTTCTATAACATAGGAAATATTCAGTTGTTAGTCTGCAATTGAATTGATGAACAATTCTATCAGTGTCAATAACTGCTGTAAGAAACAAGACGCAATTAAACACAAGTGAATCTTGTGCTTGTTTGAGACATTTTCTTATTCAGTTGGCAACATGCGCTGTAGCCACAAATCGTCTTATTCGTTAGACGGTTTTTATACCCTAATTTTCACGCAACCATTGCTATCTATGACATCTGTATAAGATTGTCGTGGAGATGGTTACGATGATTTGGTTGTAAAAGTTAAAATGGACGTCATACCTTGGGTTAATCTCTAAGGTTGGTTGTAATAATCGTGATCGTTCTTCTTGTGATTTATCTGCCAGTGTTGTACGTAGAAAATGACGAGCGGATCCCATCTCCTGCACTGTTATAATACATGGATGATTGACCAATCTTTTCGTTACCTACAAAAGAAACGATGCCAAAAAATCAACAGAGAAACATTTCCTGAGTTAGAATCATGGCTTGGGTTCAAAATAGACTTCTAAGTATTCAATGCCCCAATCCTATTTAATATGATCTGTGAAACATCTATTAGGTGCTAACATAAAGAATTTCATCAAACTTGGCTACAGAATACTAGAAAACAAAAAATGTACCTTTATTTTATTAACTTTATTAGTTAAAACTGATAGTAACCAATCAGTGAGACTATCGGCTTCAGTCTGTACTAAACTTTCTTTATCTAAATAAAAACCAAAAACAATTTCGATTTAAATTTAATACAATTATTCAGAGATGTTTATTAGACATTTCTCCTTTTACTGATTAGGTTGTGTGGATAGGAGCTCAGTGGCCTTGTATCAAAGAAATTAACAATTTCCATATTAAGAGTATGCATTTGGATAGTGTACACTTATCAATGCTGATGGATTGTTAGTCTGTAGTACATATTTAGTCAATGAAACATCATAAAAAAATTTCTTCATGCCTTAACATGTAATCTTACAAGACATTCAAGAACATAAACTTAATTTATTTCTTTCTTCTGTAATGTCCAAAGAAAAAGAAAACTAGCTGAGTTTCTAAAAAATAATGAACATACCATTTGAATCTACTGCATTAGTATCATCTTTGTCGTCTGCTAGTTCATTTTCTACAGACCTCATATTCTTCTTATCAAACTGTCCGAGATTCATCAACACTAACTCATCATATGCCTCGTATAAAAATAATACTTCTACATCTTTCTTCTTCAATGCTTCAAAATAAGGTGAAGTTTCAGCCAGGTGACGACTATAAAAATAAATAACAACCCAGACAAATTCATTACAATGTAAATACTTCAAACCTCTATCTAATATAAATGATAAATGCTCTGAGGATCATCAGCTAACCTGAGAACACTGATCAAAGGATTATATAACTTGAATAAATGAATAAATCAGTTGGTAAATTTCTTTCTATCATCGTGAAATGTGTCCGTTTGATTATCTTTCTATTCAAACACTTGGACAATCTCATATTGCTGTGATCTGTGATCTATGTTCAGAACACTGTTGAAGGGAAGTAATTCTTATTTAGATTTATAAAGTATATATGTGCATATATTACCTTGGTGCTGATAAGAAGTAAATATTTCTAGCACCAGCTTTCATTCTACTAGCATATTCTTGTAAACTGGTTCTTTCCCCTTCAGGCAAATTAGATGATTCAAAACGCAACAACTTTGATATTTCTTCCTGGAAAGCAAATATTTACTATATAATATCAACCAATCTGAAGCATTGCAAAGTTGATAAATCACCTATCTTGTATTTAACAATAAGCAGATATGGCTTCAACTTGATTTTGACAAATCACTATAATTTCCATTTTTTCTCGTTTTAGTAGCGATATTTCTATTTATTTATAAAAACTAAGCATTGCGTTAAAAGACAGTATTTTATGGTCATCTACAAACCTCCATAGTTCTTATATACAACATTTGAGAACTTTAGTTGTTAAATTAATTGGCTACCAAAATAATGTTTATTAACAGTACGTGACTTTACACAGAGATGTGAACATTGGGTATTCAATGGGTTATATACCCTAGTACACTTCACACTCAGAATAACTCTAATTTTACCATCCTCAAGGTGAGTAAGTTAACATGACACAGTTACCCTTTGATCTTGTTCAGTAGTTGTAACAATTCCTTCTCTAAAAAATAAACCATAATCTTCATAAAACTTCATATATTTCTCATTATCTTTCTTAGCTTGATCAATAAAAAACTTGATAATTCGGTTCGTTAGTACCAGTCTTAATTTCCTGAAATATAAATAAATCATCAATTATCATCAAAACTTCATTTCTTATAACTATCTCTTGTGTGCTAGTCAGTTATGACTTCTGCCGTCTGCTAGCCTACAGATCATGGAATGTTGAGGAGATCTGGTTGAGATGGATGAGTATTTCATGTATACGATAGAGCCTGTGTTCTGTGGGTTTATTACTACGTACCATATGATGTGATATGTAAAATAAAGAATTTATATATATTATAGTTGTGTTCATATTTAACACTGCTTAAACACTGCTTATTGTAATATACCATACAGACTTTTATTTTGAAGTAATAAAAAGTCTTTTTTCTGCTTTTATATTTTAGCATTTTAAAGTGAACCATGATATGAAAATGTATAATAACCTGATCAAAGCACTGTCTTGTAATAATTCTCGACTCAGATTTAACGGAATATCCTCACTATCTACAACACCTACAATGACAAATATCATACATATCTTATCACAGTACCGGTACCAGAAGTCTTTCATTGACATATCATCACAATATGCAGTAGTAAATCTGTAACTGTTGCCCTTTGAAAACAGATTGTGTTAATTCTCAACACTGGTCTTATCTAAGAAATATATCCATATCATTCAAACAATTTGTAATACATTAAAATATTCAACTATGCTTTCATAACAATTCTTCTACTTTCAGTTTTAAAATATCTTACCTTTCACAAAACGTAACCATTTTGGTAAAATTGTGTTTGCATTTGGAGTGATCATAACTTTTCTACTGTATAAAGTCACGGAACTCTCAATTTCACGACTTAAATCAAACATGGCTGAAAATAGAGGAACGATACAATTAATAGTGTTCAGTGGTATAGTACATCAACTTTCATAAACATATGTTGACCATTTTTTATCAGATATGTTCTGGAAACAATTTCTAGATGGATTCCCTATTTGGGGAATCATGGTGGCTAAGTGGGTAAGATGTGGCTGGCTAGCGTGGAGGTTGGGTGTGCGATCCTTGCTTTGGTTGAGAAAGTCCATCCAGATTTTCAAGCGGTATTTGCCCTTGTCAATAGTGCAGATTGGAGGGCCTGACAAGTACAGCTGTCTAGTCCTTCGAATGATATAAAAAACCGAGGTTGGAAAGCGATACAAGAGTAGACTATAGTGCCTCTGTCTGGGCAAAAGTTCCCTCACAGCACACTGTATGGAGTATGTCTGTTTTCATTAGAACAGTTCAGAGGAGAACAGTAGGACGTTGAACCCCATTTTCATTTCATTTAAGGAATCGCTAGTTATATAACTCCTTTATTTAATAGCTCCCTTATTTAATTCAGGGCAGGATAATAAACAACTTGTTATTAAAAATAGCTGAGGAAATCGAAATAAAAATCAAAGCCATTAGCTAGATTTCAAGATGATTTACAGGTACTTACTAGGTTTGTATTCAGGAACATAGAACAGAGCTCGGATATTTAATGGTGCATCTGTTTTATAATGCATGTGATATCTAGGTTTATCATATGAATTGGCAATAAAACGATAAAATTCTTCATGCATATCTTCAGTAATATCTTTAGGGTCATTCATCCATAAAGCCTGTTAAAAGTTTAATAATAACTAAAATATAAACTCAATTCCATATAATATGGTCTTCATTGAAAATCAAACTTTAAAAAAGTTGAAAATATCTAAACATTCATTATGTATAATATTCATTATATATATTACATATTCATTTTGTGTATTATATATTTATTATATGTAATATCTATCATGTGTAATGTTCATTATGTGTATTAAATATTCATTATGTGTAATATTCATATGTGTATAATATGCATTATGTATAATTTTCATTATGTGTAATATTCATATGTGTATAATATTCATTATGTATAATTTTCATTATGTGTATTAAATATTCATTATGTATAATATAATATTCATTATGTATAATATTCATTATGTATAATATTCATTATGTATAATATTCATTATATATTAAATATTGGTTATGTGTAATATTTATTAAGTGTAATGAACCAGAGTATTTCTACTGTACATTCTAAAACTATCTCGTACTCAATTTACTGTCTAATCAAATTACACCTTTTGATGCTTTTTATTTCAACGTTATCTTTCAAACCATATGTTTAAGGCTCATGCAAAATGTTTGACTGCCATCCTGCCATGCAAAATGACACTTGTCCTCAACGTAAATGGATTTAGAAAAGTAGTTTGTATTTATTGCATTGAATATCGAATAGTCTTGCTCCCCCCCACCTCATCTCATAATGCAACGTAGACTTTGTAACAGGACTGACCGAACCACAATAGATGATCGGTAAATAAGGGTGATAATTTTCCATTTCTGGCACCATCATGCCAATCCAACATCCAACATAGTTAAAAGGTAGGTTTAGTTCTTACCTGTATAATATTTGCTCTTCTACCATTTAAAAAGATGGGAACACCAACAAAGTTACTGTATTTCTTTACAATTCCTAAAAGCAAAGATCACAAATATATATAAAGAATAAAACTAGTTAATTCTGTATAGAATGCTCTTAAAACAATTTATTCTTGTCCCAAGCATCCACTTGTCTGTAGGGGTTGGAGATAAGTTTCTGGGTTCAAGATAAACCGGTCTCTGATACGTGAGCAGTAACATCATCCTTTTTCATGCTTTTGTTGTTATCCAGAGAGAAAGAAAACCTTGCCAGGTTATTACACGATATTAATTACCTGTACCTCCAGGTAAACTTTACACACTTTTTCAAATAATGGCATGTATTAAGTCACTCCATAAAGAATAGAAAGAGTTAAGTAACCCCTATAAAATGTTTTGGTGATTATTTCAAAACGGTTTAATATTTTAATTCAAATTTTGGTGTTTGATTTGCATACTTAAATGATTTCTTCTCTAGAGACTTTGGACATCAATAAGTAAAGTTTCCCAAAACATTGTGATGGGGATTAATAATAAACTTGTTGACAAGAAGTGAGAATTATATATAAAAGATATGTTCTGTATATAATAATAATTTAATAATAATATTTTATTAAACTTATATAGCGCCAAAACCCAGCTGGAAACAGCTGCTCTTTGGCACTTTTACATACAATAGATATTAGAAACTTATAAGATACCATAACGTATAAAAGACAAGTAAAAGTAATTCTGTTAACTTATAAAGAAACAACAACATATAACAGACATGGAAAAGTATATCGGTAAAATTATAAAATATATTTCTCTAACCTTGAATAATATCTTCTTTTGAATAATCATAACAATCTCCTTTCAGATGTACCACAATCTTCGTACCTCTTTTAACACCTTCAGCTTCACTGATCTCATACGTTCCTGACCTAGAAAACAAGAATCACCGATGACTGACCAATATAAATAAATGACTAGCAAAAAGTGAGGCTGATGTTTCCCACTTCAATCCCAAAATAAATAGATGGTATAAATTAATTTATTACACAGTTATGTTTTTGTAAAGCATCACGAATTCAAAAATTATACTGCTTATTTCTAGTTAGTCAAGGTATTGATGTAACGAAACTATACTTAGTTCACCTGCTTTCCAATATTTGTGTAACTTACCCATCAGACGTCCATCTATAAGCTGGTTCATCAGGTTTATAACTCTGGGTAAATACATCCACTTTATCACCGACCATAAACGCAGAATAAAAACCAACACCAAATTGTCCAATCAATGTACTTGATACATTGCCTGGTGAATTACCTTTCAGCTGTTCTAGGAAAGCCTTCAAATTAAAACAAAAATACCAATTGAGATTACAATAAAATAGGGGTCAGCTAAAAAATGTTATTAATAGAGATTTGTATACACAGATATGTTTGAAAACAAGTCTTTCTAACTGACACTGACATTCATATGTAGAGTTGTGCCCCTTTAAATAAGATTACTCTAATCAAATGTGTCCGTTAAATAACATAAAATAATCAATCAAGTCACTGCCTTATTGTACTTGTGAACAAATTCAACAATAAAAAGTATCCATTGTAACAAATATTTCTTTAAATTAAAAACATACATTTCGGTTATTTCAATAATGTTAAAACCGTATGAATACCTTTGATCCTGATTTGGCAATAGTTCCCAGGTTTTCTATAAGTTCTTGTTTTGTTAATCCAAGACCAGTATCCTATAACCAACAGATAGCATTGATAAAACATTCATTTATTTAACTCAATTAGAATACCTCTTTCAAAGGATTAAATAGAAAACACTCAAAAGAGGATGTTGACAATGACCATGATGATGATTTGCTCAAAGTGCTAACATATAAATCCTATACAAGAGAGAGCTGAAATGGAAGGGATTTCTATAGATTACCACACAGCTGCTGAATAAGCAAAAGTTCTAGCCCCAAATTATATAAGATTTTATGACTTGCACTGCAGGAGAATCTGATCGCTAAATCTCAGATATCTAAAAAAGAAATTCTGACAAGTTTAAAAGCTGTATTACAGAGTTGTTCAAGATAACATTTTGAAGTTGATTTGTGTTTGTATATTTTCAACCAATGAATAGATCTGGTGGTCAAACTAGAGCTGGGCAATATCTATAGAAACAAATATCACAATATTTTCCGAAAATATTGTGATATAATCACCATATATCAATATATTTTATAAAATGTTAATAATTTCAGATTAAATTAACATGTATAATAAGTTGGATGTACGCCCTGAGTATTCACTTGACCATTTGTAGTTAATATTATTATAAAACTATCCAGGAAAAATCTTTTAGAGAAAGGGGATAATCTATTATTGCAAAACTTTTAATGGTCAAAAACAATTTGTCAATAAAATTAACATATTGCCATTGATTCGTTTATTGAAATGATTGTCCAGGCCTATTGTGTGGTGCTGTACTTCTGCCTGTATTAACAGAGTCAATCTCTATTCACCAGGTGGCCTTGATGAGACTGTTATTTCTAGAACGCAAGAACTATACGATTTATCTTCTTGAACTGATAGAAAATATAAAAATAAATCACAGGCCAAAAAGTGTTGCACTAACTACAGCTGCTCTGGCGAAAAAACTGATTGGATTTTTATTTAAGTGATTTTATTAGGTAGAAATTCTGACATTAACAATGCATCACTAAAAATAATTAATGAGAAAAAACAACAATTAGCTATCATCGTTGACAATAATTAAAGCAAATATTTTCCGCACTAACCTGAACTGTAAATGTTTTCTTGGAATCATCCGTTTTAATGTGAATTTCTAATGGTATGTCGCTGCTTAAAACATCTGCTCCGGTTAATTCTAAATAACGCAACTTCTCCAGGGCATCACTGGCATTAGAGATTAACTCTCTAATAAAAACCTTTAATTAAAGAAATTTAATATGAAAACACGAAGAAGAAAAAGAAGTAGTTTAAAACCTGATCAAGCCAGGAAGTGTGGAGAACCATATTTCTAACGAGGGTTGGGTAGCGGAATGGTTTAATATGTTAACTTTAGATCAAAAGGTCTGTCATTGAATCAAGGGATGTGGTTTCAATTCCCACCTTGTACTGACACAGTGTACAGGGTAAGAAGATATCCTTCTCAAACCATTTTCTTATTCTAACTGGAAGACAAAAATTCTTACACAACTGACAGAATAATTGTTAAATAAAAATAGAGATAATTATGACTATAGTTTCACCATGTTTGGTTTTAGTCTATTTCAGTACATCTATTGAATAATATGCATTTACAAATAAATAGTCTTTTCTGCAATAAACAAATTTATAGAATTACCTCTTTTTCTGAGTAGAGAGATTTAGCAACTATATCCAGTAATTGTCGTGTTTCAGCTTGAAATTCATGTGCATCAGATGGGCCTAGAAAATATAAATTTACATACATGTAGTTCAGTTTTTACATCTAGCATACAAATTATAAATTTACATAGTTCAGTTTTCACATCTAGCATATAAATTATATTAGGCTTACCGTCACTTATTTTAGACAATGTAAATTTATAATATCATAACCTGTACAAAACTCACTGTGTCATTTGTGCATGTTGTGTATTCAGTTTGATTTGTAATATGAGCAAACATAACTGTAAAATGTGCAGATACTTCTAATATGAGCAATCATAACCCTTGATGTGAAGACTTTTTCATACATGGTCTATTATCGAAATTCTGGACTTTCGGAGAGAGGGAACTGGGGTTTAACATCGAGTCGATACAAGCAACGTCATTTCAAGACTAACATATGGTTCAATTCTATTTAAATGATTCACTTGTAGATAGGGGTATTTCACAGTGGGAGAAAACCAGAGGACCGTCAGAAAACCCACGAGGTTATCAAGTGTGTGCAAAAGACATACAATGGTGACTACAATATACTGCCGTAGAACGATAAGAATTAATAATCAAATCTTAATAACGTGCGTTTGTAACTAACCGATTTCTAATCTTCTGTTTCCTAGGATACAGCTGACAACGTTCTCTTAACATAAAATCTTTTTGCCTGATGTGCAGTGAATAAAATGTCATAAATATTGCAAACAAATCAGCAGGCCCTTTTAGTAGACACTTGACGAAGATTACAACCAGTCATAAAAACCTCCAATACATGTTGAAAACTGTGTGGAGATTGTGGTATGATGTGCTTAATGTAGGAGACATGATGAAATATGTTGTTATTTAATATCAAATGATAGTTAACTGTCATCAAAACAATAATTTAGCCTTTTTAAACAAGTAAAAATTTTATGTTGGTAGCAGAATGACATTTAGCTAGCCAAACAGGAAATTTATTAATCTAAATTTAGAGAATAACTCGGGCCGCGGAATGGATCTGATCAGAAATTCTGCATGTACTGGCAGAAAAATGCAATAAATATCGGAGAGAAAATTTCCTGCCAGATTTGATTAAATTGTTTTTCTCTTGAATGCACTTTGGTTGATAGAAGTAAACCCACTCCCATATTTCAATAGATATGAGCTATAAATCTCGCGTACTGCTCATGTTCACGACAACAAGATCCTTGCATAAGCCACGAATAACTTATTGGATTCTGTCGGTCCATGATCAATTCCGTTCAACATCTTTAATTCTTTTCTGTCTTCTACCAAATATGATCCTGATAAGACAAAATTACCTTCTAAAATTTCATCTTGGTATCTGTTTCGATGGTCTATGGAGAATTCTTTAAATGATGAGGAATTATGATTATGGTTTTTCTTGCTGAATTTGATTAACGGTCCTATCTTCTGCTAATATTGTATGCCTTATTCATAATTCTTCCATTTGGAGAGTAATCAACTGATTGTGGTCCGCAGGGACATAGAATCTTTCTCCGACTGACTCAATCAACCATTAACGTTAATGATTAGCATGCCTGTAACATGCAGACTGACAGTCCTTGTCCACTTTTTTTATTATTAATCTTAGTCGTCCAATATTTGTTTTATGATGGAGTAATGGCTGGTAGAAGCTAGTAAAAAACAATTAAGGTTTTACGTTTGCAATTTTAGGAGCTATCTCAATCTGTGTATGGTTGTGATTTTATAGAGAATATCGTCGTATTGTTTTAATAACTTTAAGAAACATGAGTAAATATTTATCTTACTCCACTTGTATGTAGAACAATATAAAAGAAATGAAATCGGGTTTAGCGTCCCACTGTTCCGCATCTAACCTGGGCTAATGAAGACGGCAGAACAACATAAATAACATTAAATGAGAGGGGATAACTGGTGCTCTAGATTTCTCATCTTTTTTTTGTATTTTTATTGACATTTTATTTCTATGACAACGGTCACAGTTAAACATAGTGAGAGTTGGAACATGGATTTCACAACTTCTGATATTATTATGTTGATTTCACTGGAAAATCAAAATAAAGACAAATATGTGTAATTATAGCCTCATTCAATATTAAAATTATTTTTTTGGTCTGATGAAATGATCATGGCAACATTAATGTCCCTTCCACTGTTTATAAGTAGACACCCAAAAATCATGTCCTCTACTCATCTTTCACTGTAAGCAAACGGGAAATACAGTTTCACGCTTTCACTGTAGTGACTGTAATATGAGAAACAAAAAAGTGCCAATCCCCTCACTGTAAAGTGAGAAGCCAAAATGTGCTACACTTTCACTGTAAAAAGGAAAAAAGTGTCATTTTTCCAGGGAGAAGCAAAAAAAAAGAACTCTTCGAACAAAAGTGTCTGAATTGTATGGTTTCTCATACGGTTCTAAATGCTTCAATTAATCCTTCCAACAAGTAATTCATTTATTTCTGATGTTTTTCAAATAAAGAAGATATCAAAAGATAACGATTAATATTTGGTGACGAGTATGTCCTCCATTGAATACAAATCGGACAGAATCAGTCCAACAATTTCTATCAAATGAAATAATTGTCATCTAATTAAATTTTCGTCATAATTTTTAGGACGAAAGAAATGAAACAAAATATTGACCAAGCCCATTATCATGTTTGTCTTTGATGGCAATCAATGGAGAATTCTCTTGACTTTGAACCAAAATAAGAAGATGTCTGGTGTGTTATTTAAAGAAAAATTGTAGAATATTTAAATGAAATTGACTTCCATCATGACTTACAATGATGTCTGTAAAATAAAATTGGAAAAGATTTGTTTTAGCCGTCTGCAAGTAAACACACACACATCGCAATTGTAGCAAAAGATTCTAAACTAGCGCTACTAATCAGCGTAATTGCTGATAGAGTCCGTGCAATTTAGAAACATAATCCAATCAGCGCCTCCCTAGAATTGATTTGTGCTGGCTTTAGAGCAATCGTCTATTTATCCGCGAAATAAGTAATCTCCACTTGAGGGTCCATTGTGAAGCCATCATTGATCCATTTGAATGACAATCTGATTTTCTCCACGCCAAACAACTTTTTCAAGTTTCTACTTAATGGCCAAATGGTGTATGTGTTAATAGTGTTAAAGTTCTTTACTCTCAAGAATATATTAAATGTTCATCTTCAACCATTTTTGGTGCTTAATGATCTCGGGGGATTCCATTTAATCACAGGGAGGGAAATTTTTTTCCATGATTGATCTAGAATTAAGCAAATGTATAGAGTAACCTTTGGGTATAAATATAGATGAGGTTATATAAGTAGTTTTAACACTGAACCGATTAAATAAAACTTTTACAGTCCACCGCAGACGCTGTGTTCTTTAATTGTTTATCATGAGATACCTATCTTTGCTTACACTTAATTTACCAATAAACATCACGATATATAATATAAGTATATAAATTTAATATAATGGCCAGCAATTGATATCTTACCATTATCTCTCTACCATCCATGTGTAGTTGATGATATCTGAGACTCCCCTCTTACTTATCATTACAAATCTAGATCTAGTCGATGCCACATAAAAAATATAAAGACCTAATAACTGACATGTAAATATTGTACTAGAAGAGAAGAAGTAACCAAAGTCTATGTAATTGTAGGCTAGCGGAACTAACACATCTTTTGTTGTGTTAAAAAGTCAGAATGTTGACAGTGTTTAAAGTACTAAGATGTTTGATCCTACCATTAGAATACACCGGTTTTCAGTTAATCCTCGTAAAATGATCGAACTCATAAGATTTTATTTTTGAAATTTTAATGCAGTATTGTTCTTATGGATATCTGGCCTCAATTAGTCAATTTGACGAAAATAAAACTGATATATAAAACATGTGAAGATGCCCATCAAGAGCAGAGAGAGAGAGAGAGAAATGGGGTTTAACGTCCACTCGACACAACCAGGTCATTTTGGGACTAACATATGGTTTCATTTTATTTCAATAATTTGCTTGCGCGTAGGGGTCTTTAGCAGTGGGAGGATCAAGAGCAGACGGCTTGCGTATGATTTCATGTACATCAGAATAAAGACGTAAAAGTGGCTGATTTTTTAAACTGGGCGTATTTTTAATATTTTAAAACCATAAACATGAAAGTACCAGGTACTTGTCCTTTATCTACTTTAATCTAATTATATTTCCATATGTCTAATTTTAAAAGTAACACAAAAAATCCTAACCCATTTTTAAAATTTCTTAAAATTCAAATAGGAAAAAGATACAGATCCATTTTATCTCCCCGCAGGATGTAAAAAACTTCAGTGACGCACACCAGTGACAGCTTCCATCAGAATTCCATTAGATCGAACAAATATTCATAAAAAAACAAGTTTGATGAAATGAACGACAAGAAACTATTTCCTTATATTGAAAATTCAATCAAGAAACTGTAGAGAAATGAAAGCTTCCATCTTAAAAAGAAAATCAAATCAATGTTGCATCAACTTCTGGCAATTAAACTTCTAATTCTTCCTCTTAGCCAACCAATCAATGCTGACCCTTCTCTCCTGCAACTCTTCATTTGGAAAGGTAAATTAACTACATGATTGACATCTAGTTAATGAAACTGATTGCTTTAGAAGAGGCCGTTAAAAAACAAACCAGATTTCACAATGAAGAGACAATTCCTGTGTTTTAAAATTCAGAAATATATAGCCCACTCTTGCCAAGAAAATGAAACAAAGTTTAACGTTGTACAGTACTGACTGGGCTAATGAAGACGAACTATGAAAATGAAATATTTTCTCTTAAAGGAGCTAACCCTATTGTAAAAATAATGCATTCAATTGGGCTGTTGTGTTACTTTAATTCTTCTAGGGCAAGCTGTATACAACTGAATTTTTGATTCCAAAGATTAAGCAGAAGTCATAAAATTTATAGAAAAATACAAATTGTTATTCCATAAAAAAATCAGCATATCGGTCGGTATATAATCAGCATACCAGTCGGTATATAATCAGCATACCGGTTGGTATATAATCAGCATACCAGTCGGTATATAATCAGCATACCAGTCGGTATATAAGTCTGTATATAATCAGCATACCGGTCAGTATATAATCAGCATACCAGTCGGTATATAATCCAATGAAAAAAGCACTTTTTGTTAACCCCAAAATAGTAAAAGCTGCTGATTGTCCTTTACACTATTTTAACAACATCAAACTTTTCACAGCTTATTCCACACTAAATTCTACACAAAATGATTATCTAATTAGAAAATATGTCAACAGCAGATAATCTTGGATTCAATTGGATAAGTAGAGATCAATGAACATATTTCATACAAGACTATCGGTCAATCTTCAAGTTTATATTGGTAAACAGACTTGAACCAAAATTACAACAAATTATTCGGCAGGTCTAGAACATTTATATTTTGCCCTGTTCGGTTTACAGTCATTCTGACTACCGAAATATCCTGTTTGGTTTACAGTCATTCTGACTATCGACACATCCTGTTTAGTTTACAGCCATTCTGACTACATTTACATCCTATTAAGTTTACAGCCATACCGAAACCGACACAGTTTACAGTCATTCCAACTAACAATACCACAGATTTACACAATAAATAGCCTTTTAAGTATTTATATATATGTATTGAAATCAATACAAGTGGTAAATCATGTAATATACCAGTAATTATTCTTGGCTTGGATTAAACACTTACTGTACAATATTATATGTCATTATTTCAATATTCAATTCTATTCTATTCAAATGATTAATTTCTTGACCCTTTAGGGGCATTTCCGTTTCTAGACAATATGGATCTTTCAAATCAATATATACTTTTTTTTCATAAGTAGTTGACTGCATATTAAGTATATCCTTTGGGAATGAAAACATCTGATGAAATTCAATAGACTGACCAGTGGTTTTAATTACTTTTTATAGACAGTGAATAACAAATACCCCAAAGTTATTTCATTACATGGTTTTCTTAGAGAAAGTTTTTTTGACACACATCAATGTCTACTCTTCATTCAATTCCTACCTAAATGGATCCTTACGATGTACTTATTCAATGTGGGACCTGGAACTTCTTCTGCCATGTAGGTATTACACGAAGTTTCATAACCTTCTTATTGCAAGAAAAACAAAGTCATTTCAATAAAAGTTAAAGAAGAATTATCATTTTCAACAAGGACGTAAATGTTATTAATCCTCTCAAATATTTTCGAAATGATTGTAGATGAGTGTAACTATTGAAATTCAAACCACTGGTCTATTTAGAGCAAAATCATTCTTGAAAACCAAACGTTTAATATGTTAAAATGCATGTTCTTTAGACCAATTAAGTTTTTGGATACAAGCAAGTGTTTGGTTGGACACCAGCAAGTTTGTTGTTAAAATCGCACTTTTTGTATGTTTCAACTATGAAATATAAAGTAGATAAAATTATACCAGTAATTGACAATTCTTGACTGCTTTTAACACAGGTTCCAAAATTTTGATTTGTTAAAAGGGACACTTTATCGTATAAAAATGTATAAAATCTTCATTAGAAAATGTCAGGACTATCAATAAAATCGGATTGAAATAAAAACATTAAATAAAAAGACCCCCATTGAGAAATGCAAGCAAAGAAAATTGAATATTGCTTGAAAAACACATAAAAGAAACATGCCGGGGAAAAAATAGAGGCAATCAAATTGAATCCTCTTGGGTACAGGACTATTGATTCAATTCAATTCTAGCCAAGGTAATTTACCACTGGCTTTATTTTCTTCTATCTCATCAATTGAGGAAGTGCTAAGAACTTCTTCAACAGGATAGCTTCATTAAGAAAATTAAAACAGCCCACATTTCACAAAGCATATAAAAAGATATTTCCAAAGGCAAAATTTGAAAATCTCTTAAAATGAAATCCTTAATAGTTTTATTCCTAACAAAAACATTTCATGTAACACATGCTACTTGGGTGTAATAGCTATATCAATTTTTACGCCACACCAAATATAATAAATTTGATTCTCAAGAGAATAGTATTGACAGATCAAATAAAGTTATACTCCATTGCAATAAATATCACCGTTTCTTCATTCCAATGTGTCAATTTAGGCTGCAATTCATCAGTATCTAATCAGGGTGGTATTATTTTTTTGTTGGAAACTCAAACCATGTTAGATAAATGTTTATTCCATGGGTAAGTGTTGAAATAACACTGTTAAAAATACCTCATCAAAATAACAAAAATATAATCCACCCCTTTTAAAAACTCTCACCATATTCTTGTAATATTTGAAAGAAGTTTCAAGTGGTGTTACAACTCCTAATTAACTATCTTAAATGGATAAAATAACGAATAAAAATATTTTCACAAGTTGCCAGTTAATTTGATGATAAATCAATAAGTGACGCAATTTGTGACTCTCGATAGAGAAATAAGATTTCTAAAGTCCATTAAATCTAATGATTATGCTTTCAACAGCCATTTGGATACACACATGTCCACTTGAATCGTGGAGAATGTTTTCACAAATATGCCATGAAGTTTTATGGCGGAGAATCATTCAATTAATCTCCTCTTTCAAACTATCTGATTCATCAAGATAAAACAACACGAAGAAACTTGTGAATTGTGGGAAATTCAGTCGATTAATTAAAACCACGGAGACCAGAATAATAAACCAGTACAAACAAACATACAATTAAAACTATGTAGCACAGAGGAGATATGACCAAAAAAAGAGCACAAAATTTTGAGAAGATTAAAATGACCAGACCAAATATAAATTGTCAATTTGTTGATTTGTTTTGTGCAATGGCAATCTGTCTTCATGGAAAGTTCTACATCTGTTGATAAGCTAATGATGTGAAAAAAAAACCAATTCTATGTTCCACGGTCAATACAATGAACTAATCATGCATTGCCAGGCAACAAAACATACACCCACCAGCAGAGTCCTACAAATTTTAAAAAATCAGCTGAGAATTAAAATCCATGTTTAAATGTACGTTTACAAAAATTGTGTAATATACAAATGTAAAGCAAGGGAAATAACTCAGAAGATTTAAAACCCTTATCTATTTCGGAATGATGTCTGTCTATATGTAGCATTTCTGAATTTCAGTTCTGC
This sequence comes from Patella depressa, assembly GCA_948474765.1. Lineage (NCBI taxonomy): Eukaryota > Metazoa > Mollusca > Gastropoda > Patellidae > Patella > Patella depressa. The sequence goes on along the minus strand of OX419722.1, from coordinate 50,209,797 downwards.
AGATAAAGTCAATATTGAATTATAACTGATTCGGTTTACAACAATGGACAGCTTAAAAAAACATAGCTTGCCATACAACAAAACAATGGCCTCCAACAGATTGGTCGTCCAAGTACCACAACTACAAGGCAAAGTTGACAATCAATATATCAGTAAGAATCATAACTTGGACTAGTAGAAGAAATCAAGAAGGTTCAGAGAAAAGTGTCAGAAACCAAGATCCACAGGCACAGTGCAATAACAAGGTTTCCATGTCAAGGTAATAACTCTGCAATTAATTGATTTAGGACTTAATTTGGTACACATACAAGATTTTGATATCAAGGGTAATAACTCTTCAAATACATGATGTGACTATGAATTTCATTGTTTTTCATCTCTATAATCAGTTGAGTAATTCCAGCAAGTTTAATCAAAGAATAAAACATACACCCTCAGCAACTCAGCTGTCTGACAATCTGAAAGTCCATAATGGTTTTTGCATTTTGAATCTTTAAATAACTAAAATGTGGAATCTATGATTATTGTTTTCAACATTCTATGGCCTAGTCATGGACAATAACTCCATGTAATCATCAGAAATTGCAGGGGCGGGTCCAGAGGGGGGGTTAAAAAGCTCAATTTGTATGTATGCCTTTGTATGTATGCCTATGCAAAAATTCCTGGATTCTTAAATCATCACAATTATAGTGATAATTCTACAAGAAATTAAAGAAATGTTTGAAATTAATCATCTGCCTTGTTTCACAAGTTTTGTTTGTCCAACCTTGTGGCTTTTCTCTTGATATGTTAAAGACCAATATGTACAAACAAATTATTGAAATAAAATTGAACCATATGTTAGCCCTGAAATGACCTATTTGTTTCTCCATTTTTTGGACAAGGAACTGGTTGCTAACCATGTCTCCTTTGTCTTCTTCTTGGGGTGACGTTCACCAAAAAACGTAAGGCTCTGTCAATTTAAGTCCGGTCGACATGAAAATTGACATGCCTTTTCTTTGAACAATTCTACATCGATTTGGTGAATTAGATTTTTGAATTTCATCCCACAACAATGTCAGTTCGTTGTTCAAGGTCAACTATGAGATTTGGGTATCAAAGCCAATAACTGACACTTATTGTCCATAGGGTCCATCTATTCACACCATATTCGACCTAGGGTAGGGCAACATGCACCCTAGGACTAACCTGGAACTTTGAATCAATTTTGATACTTTAGCATTATTTGGAACAATCTCAGCTTTGTGTTGGTGTGTGTGGGGTGGGAAGGGGAAGTAAGGGTAGGGCTTACTACATGGATCGGAATCTTTCCCTTCTTTCTACATGTCATTAATATAAAATTTATGAAAATAAATCAGCTGGAAGAAATAGTGAATCTCGAAGATTGTGTCTCATCAAATTTTGATGTATATCTGATCAAATATCAGTGCCCGATGTAGATGAAGAGAGGCCCATGGCTATTCCACTTACGAGGCCCTCCTAATCCCCATCTCTCACGACTGGAGGAAGCGTAAAACTGAGGATAATGACAGATATTTAAGACTTCAGTACTTGGAAGAAAGGGTTATTACACATCTTGACTGGAGGCTCCCTAAATCTTAGGGTCCTAGCCTGTCAACCCCTACAGTAAATCCGAAACAGTCAAATATCCTACATGATATACAGGAATGAATATCACAAATTCTGGTAGATGTGGATTTTGTACAAAATAATAAATATGAGGTAGTCACCTTTAGGTCTTTCATCATCTTTGATTATAGAATGATATTCCTCCTCTGCTTCCTCCACAACTTGTTCATTATTACTTAATCTACATGATATACTAAAATCACGTTTTGTCGGAACAAAACTACACTCATTTCTCTTTTCTGAAATGACAAAATATAACAGTTTTAAGAAACATTAGGTAAGTGGTACTTGGTGTTCTTATAAGAGTACGCATACTGTGATGTAAGCTTATCAAGTCCCCTAATACATGTAGAGTAACTGTGGGGTCACAAAACTTATTATAAGAGTTTTTATGACCCAGTGAAAAATACCTGCAAATCTATAATTAAATGTGTCAAGAAACCAGACCTGTAATACTGGATAGAAGGTGGATGCATGTAGATACATCTAGTTCTTTTCCAAACAGTCTCTGGCTGTTCCTGTCCATTCAAATTAACACATGACACAATTATATGGAATACAAGTTTATTTCAGCAACATTTTGACAAGGATTCTATCGTTGAAACGTTGCTAAATTAAACCCTTTAAGTAACTTGTATTCCATATATTGTGTCATGTGTTATTCTCGTCTAGTTACTAAATGACACATTAAACAATACATTCATATTACATTATTATATGCATTGCGACCCATTTGTGTCCATTTCTAGGTGCCAAAGAATAGCGATTTAGTGCCTTTAATAGTTCAACATTTTTAGCTAAGTTGTCGATGATGATCAGTTTTTATTTACATCAAAAGCTATAGGAAATAATATAACAGTGAGTCAAAATAATAATTGCATACAGGGTATAATGTTAAATGTGACCTTTTTTTAAAAAGCCATTTAATTTCATTTATAACAACAATCTTCTTTACAATAAATGTCGTCCCTAAATCTCTACTTTCGTTTTGTGTTGTCTCGAAGGTTAATATCATTGAACCCTTATGTCTGTTTAAATTTGATATAATATTGCCATCATGCATACCTAGCACTACTGGTCTAGCCCATGAATGACAAGAAAGTCTGTATATCGGCACAAGAGAAGACCGCTGTCGATAATGTTGACTAAAAACTGATAAATATCTCTTGTTGATGTGAAAACACGACCTAATGGAGGCTGCCATCTTGCTTAAAGGTCAAATAATTCATCCAATCAAATTGATCAAAAGCACAACATGGACTAGTCTATTTACAGGGTAGGGACTGAACTCCATTGATGACAATAAAGCAGGTAGAATCAGCTGGAACCAGTTGTTAATCTTTTGTGAAGAAAGTAAATCCAGTGTGGAAGGTGATGTATCCAGTGTCTGCAAAGCACCTAGGGCTCCATAACACTACATGTATTTTCAAAAATAATAACCGCTCATATGGAAGTCTTAAAAACAACACTGCCCCCTTCACGCCATGTCCAACATAGGACTTTGTGGAGTATTTCATTGAAGTGAAATTGAAAATCTTTAAATTCTTTCAATATATCTGCTAAGAATTGTTTGTTTGTGGTCTTTGAGTATGATGTCTTGCCCATATATTTGTTTTTGTATAAATTATGTGTGGCGCAGCCCCCCGCCCTGCACTTATTATTGAATCAAAACATTATCGATGGTTTAAAGTTTCAATAGCATATTTTTAAGTTCTATTTTAAAAATGTATTAAAACAAAGCCCTAAAATAGATTGTACCTATAAACAATCCTACCTTGTTGAAAAATAATCCTATTAATCCTATAATTCACTATTGCCAGTTGAGAAATTGGCAAAAATATCATTTTCAACTTCAAATTCAAACGTTTGAAGATGGCCGTCCATGGAGAGGAATGGGAAAACAAGGGAGGTAATTGTGTTACTATTTCCTCAATCAGTCTGAGTCAGCCATTTTAATGCCTGTGAAATTTTGCCCATGATCGTATAATAGTGAGTTGACAACCTTTTGAGCAAAAGACATAGAAATAATTATGTTTTGACTTTCTTAGAAAATATGAAATTGGAACTTTAAACCCATAGAGTTATATATAGCTCTATGTTTACCCCCACCCCCACCCCCCCGCCACCGCACACACAAAGAATTCCCCATCCCCCAAACTTCAACATGTACATAGTAGGTCTACATAAGATAAGATTTTACTGTATCGAAACATCCATTTAGGACAGCATACATGATGTAGACCATATTATTCATTATTGTCCATATCTTGAGGCTAAGTACCTCCGACATTACACAGATATAGACCAACATTCCAGCCAACTTCACTGTCTGGCTGTTGCCATAATATTGGAAATATTGTCTGATCCTCCAGTAAACACAGGAACTTGTAACATGGATAATCTCTTTCAAATTTAACATTTATCTCATGATAAGTGCAACGCCATAATCTGTTACGTTCCTCATCATCATTATAATTGAGATAATCAAATTCTGGGACAAATACTCTTCTAAAATATGCCAAGAATTTATTAAAAGTAGGAAATACCCGAATGGCCCTAGCGACTTTGACAGATATCCCCAATGCAGGTGGTCTGGCAACCCGTATTAAAGTCTACATATTTACCGAATATTACTGATATTTTTGGAAATTAGCACGGAATATCAAAGATTTCGGTTATAATATTGCCATTGATAAAAACTGCATGGCGCCAGGAATTTTTCAGGAAGACGAAAAATGGAAGATTTTTAATAAGCTTCATTTTTGAGCCAGTCATTTTTTTAATAGTTATTCTTTTTAAAAGAGAGCCATGATCGCGCTATGCGTGTCTAAAAATCGTTTTATTTCACAATAGGAATGGTAAAAATGGCTGAATGTGTCCAAGCCTATATGGCGACATCCCCATCATTAGTTCGATTGAACAGGAAATGTGTTCTCTTAGATTCTTATTTCATTTTCCGTTGTCAGAGTCGTGATTTGACTTCTTTAATTATTGGGATGATAAATTGGTCTTATGACACATGGGATTCCAGTTTGAATCGAATACAAGACCAAGTAAAGTGAATAGAAGCAGTATAGTGTACAGACAATCAGACTGAGTTCCCTCGGTATTTCCTCACCGACAAACCACTGACTTCACACTATGTGATCAATACTTTAATCTTGTGGACTCAACAGTCACACTTGTCTCTTAAACAGCTTGTTAAAGAGACTTTTCCATGCCGTTCATTTAATCAGTGAGGTATTCATGTACTAATTTTACAATTGAAACTGCGCATTCGTATAAGAAAGAGACATTGGCACATAAGGGTCATATCGTTTAGATTTTTTGAAGTGAAGAAAGAAATCCGGAGTCGAACCGTATCCTTACCCTAATGGTAAAATGCAAATTTAAGGGGGAGGGGGGGGGGGGGTAAGGGTCATTGTGGAGTTGGAAACATTGAGATATATTAATGCTGTAAACTAATAATAATATCACGATAACCCTAACATCAATATAATAATATAATAATAAAATACCATACATGCATCCTACAGACCAACCGTAAACATAAAACACTAGAGTTAGTTATAATGTTCTCCCAAATTTGCAGCTCACAACGTCAGCTTTTGTTTCAAACAAATCATATTTTGTTTTTTGTTTTTAGAAAAAAAAGAGAAAGAAAAAAGAAAAAAAAAGAAAACGGGGGTAGGAGTGGGAGAGGAAAGAAGAGAAAGAAGGGAGGCGAGAACAGAACAGGACAGGAAAAAGAAAGGATTGGAAGCTTTGGTCTGAAATGCTTGGAAAATGGGTTGGCGGTTGTCAATTTTCAAAATTTTCCAGGTGGAGAACCCCCACGGACCCACCTCGGACGCTCGAGAGCCTGTGGCGCTCTCGTGACGCGCATTTCGCGCGTACTTGTGTGGGCCTTAGTCAAAGGCCCACCAGTCCGGCACTGGCTGTCGGGCGTATGTTGCATTGCATGGCAAACTATTATATCTTTTATGTTGTTAACATTTGCCAAAAAGCAGTCAAACAACGTCAAAGAAGATTTGTTTGCTTTCTTATCAATTTCTTCTTTTTTGAAAAAAAAACCCAACCGTGATTCATAATATCTCCAATGCAAAGTTTCGTCGTCATAATGTAAACAAGTTTATGATCCTGAAGATAGCTGTTTTGTTCGGATCGATTACTCGACAACTGCATGGTAAATAATATAGTTTTCCAAAGACATTAAGCATAAAATACACGTAGGCTGCATGTACAGATGTAATATTTGACATGTTGCGTAATTCTACAAGGTTTCTAGTCATATGTTACAAAATCACATCATAGTGTCATTTACAGGCAAAAACTAAACAGCAACTATAGTAGTGTTATCACGTACATTTCTTTTCCTTGCAATTGACAGCAATATTCATTTGTGTGGGTTATTTTTTGACAATTTGACATTGAGAAATCTAAGAGGTGCATACCGCTACATAGTTTTTTAGTTGTTTTCAAGGAATTATGTTCAATCACAAAATAATGTTCTTTAAGGTAAGTTGGAAAACAAATAAATCAGAAACCTCGTTAATAGTTTATATAAGCATTTTTATCAAACATAATACAATGAGATTATTTTCTTCCATGTTGTAAAACGGACAGCGGCGTTTCCACCCACTTTTCATTGTCAGCGGTTCTTTGACGTGCACATTAATAATAATAATAATAGCGTCTGTCATCCAGTAAACTGCTCAATGGCGCTGAGCTCAATGGCGCTGAGTTGTGCACACTATTTCGGTTGATTGTTCCAAACGAACAACTATAGGCATATTGTCAGCTTTAAAGAAGTCATTGCTGACAAATGGCACTGCAATATGAACTTGGTTTTTCTCAGTACATATTATACCAATATCTTATTCTGTCGACTAACGATGCCATCCACACTGTTGTGTAATGACATGGGATTTAACCTCTCGTCAACATAATAAGTTGGTTATTTTGAGACTAGCATTGGTATAAACTGTTAAGTGTGCCAGGACAAGAGGAGGGCCGGGTTGAACAAATCTTTACTTTTCTTCTCGGCTTTGCCCTGAGTTCGAACCCACGATCTCCTACGTCTGTGCAGAATTAGGAAATGTTGGTAAACGTATTATAATAATAGCCCAGAACGAGATTTATACCAATGTTTTCATATAAAATCATTGGATGATTGTAGCCGAAGAAAGCCTGTCATATGAAACTGAAATGCGTGCCTATCATTGGTTATAGCGAAAGCAACAAATCTTTGAGGATTGATGTGATGGTAGCTGATTGATAATGTGGTTTAATATAATTCATACCAAACTTCTCACTATACACAAATAAATCAAACGTTAGTCTGTCCACACTAAATCTCCTCCACTGTAACTAGTTACATAGTGAAAAAATACATGTTATTTTACAGTCGGTGTATAGTACTCCGTAACAAATTGTTAGCTTTAACTTAAACAGGCATTATGCAACAGCTAAATCTGAATCTGCTCGTTGCAGGTCTTTCTTGGGAACTTAAATGTTATACAAATTATTTATTAGACATTTATTAACATTGAATAACCAGTACGGAGGCCACGATCAAAACAGAGAGAGAGAGAGAGAGAGAGAAATGGGGATTAACGTCTACCCGACACAAACTAGGTCATTTCGGGACTAACATATGGTTTAATTTTATTGCGCGAAAGGGTCTTTAGCAGTGGGAGGAAACCGGAGTGCCCGGAGGAAACCCACGAGGTTGAGAAGACACCTTATCTCCATGCCACATACGCTCACACCAGGGATCGAAACCACAGCTGCAAGCCAGAGGTGACCGGCCAGCTAGAGGTCGTAGCGCGGCACTGTAGACCACTAGGTCACCCCCCCCCTCCGATCAAAACAGACATCTTGTCAAAACTACATCCATTGATAACTTAGCTCAAAATAAAGTAATTTGAATGACATTTTCAATATAGTCATTTTGCATTAACTATTGTTGAAATAGGGAGCCACGGCGGCTAAGTGAGTAAGACACTAGCTCGATGTTAGTCATCAAAGTTCATCGGGATTTTCCGGCGTGGTTTACTCTTGTCAGAGCCTAACTAGAACAGCTGTCTATTAGTGCGGAGTGGACCAAAAACTGGCCTGCACGTAAAAGATCCCTTGGTAGTTGGAATTCGATATACGTGTACAGGTAGGCCGTAACGCCACAATCCTGGAACAATTTCCATTGACGGCGAGGACGGCCAGCTCTAATTCTTACATTATGAACTTGTAATATTACTATAACTATTTGGTTTGTTGGGGGTTTTATTTCTTTGGGTGGGGGTGGGGGTAAGGTGCATTAAATGTAATCATGGTATTTACTATGTGAAAGTGACTCGACCACTACAGGGATGACCTATTGCACACTCAGAGAGGGTGTGTGAAATACTTGAAGGTTGTATATTTTATTGTTGTGAAAAGTAGAGATACAACGTGTGATTCGGTTTAATGTCTACTTATTCCTCATAGAATATGCATACATTAAAAAATGCAAACGAGGCAAAACGTACCCCACAGGAGAATACTATCGGTTGACACTGGACTAACCAGACTGGACTCTTTGCTAATATCGCCGAACATAATTGATTAGAAATTACAGTCAGACGGAAACGATTGAATATAAATCAGTTTATATTATTATACGTGTTGCGACCCAATTCAGTCCGAATTCATATTTAACGAATAAAAATATTGTTTAAAAAAATGTGTCCATTTTTAGTTGCCAAAGAATATAGATAAAGCTCGTTTAAAGGAGCATATTGATAAAGTAAATTATTGTATAGGGAGTTGTCTGTTTTATAAATTTGCCATCATTGGTATACCATTAGGCCTAAAAAGCCCGGAGAGCGTTGTGGATTCTAATAAATAACGAGCCCTTGTATATGAGCTAGCCACACATGTACATTCAAAAATAACCTCAAACAACTGCACAGAATTCAAAGGATGTTTCTGCGGCCAGGCATTTGTTTTTTGCAATGATAAATGAACACGCAAAACGTTTTTTTCTAAAAATGCGTCATCTTGGCAAACCGATTCAACTTATTTTAAAAATCCATTAGAATTTAAAGGCGACATGCCACTACTACAAAAGTTCAGATATCTATGACAAAAGACAGGTTGGTTGACAGTAAGTTCATGCCGTCAGCTTTATTTGTGGATGATAACTCATAAATGATAACTCATTTATATCCGCGAACATCGATGCCACGATAGTATCCAGTCTATTTTTTAAATCCCAATCATTTAAATTGCTAACAAAAGAAGACTTTCTAGTCCTAATTTTGGATGATAAGTTCATGCCGTCAGCTTTATTTGTGGATGATAACTCATAAATGATAACTCATTTATATCCGCGAACCTCGATGCCACGATAGTATCCAGTCTATTTTTTTTAATCCCAATTATTTAAATTGCTAACAAAAGAGGACTTTCTAGTCCTTATTTTGGATGATAATTTTTAAATAAAAAAATGTTTATTGGCCTCTTGAAGTCAACTACTTTAGCTAGAAAATAATTTTAGATGAAAACAGCATCCGGAAGACAGATATTTGGGTCAGCATTTCTATCTTGTTTGACATTACGATTTTAATTCCTGCCGGGATTAGATAATAGTCTATAGTTTATAAAACATTATTATAGTTATTATTGACTGGATACTGACAATCATATATTAACATGTCAATTGTTTAAAAAGCAAGGGTGATACATAAATTACTCTAAGTACAAAATAATGACATAATAGACGACATATTTAACATGTATTTCAATTTCCTGTAAATTATGACAGGTGACGTTTTTGATGAGTTAAATATATATATTTTTAAAAAATAAAATACACAAAATTGATCCACTGAGTTTATGGTATCAACAAACCAGCGGTCGCGTTATTCACTTGAAAAAGTTTGCAAAGCGTAAATTTGTTAACCTTAGGAAAGGTTGTGGGTGGGCATATTATTCGCTTGATTATCAATAAAAATGTCATTGTCCCATGGCGTACTTGGGGTAGTCGATCGTCAGTCGTAGGGAGGTGTCCCTAAAATTATTGTTGTTGGTATATCGACGGCTTGTTTGGGATTTATAAAAATCCATCGCCCTGTAATTATCACTTGTCGGTCTCTACATTGGTCAATAACGATAACTGCTTTCCTTTATGTGTGTCACTTTCCGATTCTCCAGATCATTGGTAAGGTTCAAACGCAGCAAACATCTCTATTATATTTGAAATGTGTTTAGCTAGTCCCATCATCACGTGATTCGACCTGCTTAAAAAAAAAATAATACATTTTCTTTCCGTTCAGCTGAAAAGTCAATATAACTCATTACAAGCAAGCCCTACCCCCTCCCCCTCCAAAAACACACACACACAAAAAAATAAATAAAATACAATTTCAAGCTTGGCGAAGTATCCTCTTCGTCAGGACTGTCTGAACGGAGAGTAACCTACCCTAACTTCCTGCGTTAACCCTTCTGCCTCACAAAAATACAAACATCGAAATTTAACGACATTTATCGAGGAAGCCCGGTTGATGTATGACCATGTCATGGACAATGGCTAAAACGAAACAAAAAAGAATTTTACAATTTATATTTAGAAATGATTGATGATCTTCTACACTTAAATTGTGTGCGTGGGATGAGGTGACAGCGTTTTTTTTTTAATATTATGTTCTTACAATGTTTCTTCGTTGAGTCAAGTTGTCAGGATAATTCGAGCAAGAACACCAAATATGTATATAAAATATATCCGATATATCCTGTCTGCAAATACACAATTGACTAACTAACAAAAAAAGAAATCAATTCTTTGGAATGGCCCATAAAGAAGAGAAGTGAAACTTAAACCTTATTCTCTCGTCTCATATAGCTTCTTACCAATCATTTTACAAGGGAACTAGCGATTAACTTGTCAAAATCTTCCCCGATAGCAACCATTAATGGTAGAACGTAGAAATGAGAAAGACGACTATTTGACAAGCAGATGATCGATATTCGTCCCAATCTCCTTTCCTAAATTCAATACAGCTCCAAGATTTTTTTCCTCCTCTATTCTAAGTCATTTCAATGATTCACTCGCCGACGCTTCCTTGGATTTTATTTGAAAAAAAAAATCTGTAATTTTAAGAATTCCAATGGTAGTTACATATATATTATGAGTATCGCGTTTCCAGTTTCACTTTTTGTCGTTGCTTTGTCTTTTGCAATAATGCACACGGTTTATTTCTGCATTCAAAATAAAAACTTTCTGAACTCCCGGAAAAGAACCATCTGAACTACTTCCACAAGAGGATAACCATATTATGGTATATATATTTATTTACATGTACGGGCCGATTTTCCTTGGCGAGGGTGGTAGGAGTTGTTTCATTTTTGCCCGAAAAATGAAACTAAAATCTCAAAAAATAAGAAACGCCTTGCGAAATGAATTTTCTAGAACCACAATTTGACATCTTTTAATAAAAATCAGAATTGTGTATTTTCTGAAAGTCTGAACTCCGGTTGGGAATTCCACCACCGCACCAACTGTCAGTAAAAGTCACGGTTTCGGGCACTTTATTTTTCAGGATGAATAATGTTCATATTATTATTCATGCTAAAATTTCATTCTGACATCAGTTGGCAACTGCCCGCAAAATCGGATGATCGCCGGAAAAAATGTAAATTTTGGATATTTTATCATTATATTAAAATACAATGAAACAAAGATTCTAATATCTGGTTTGTAAAACAAATATCGACTTTAAGATACAAAATATGTTAATTTTAGAATAGAAATGTCGAAATACGGCATTAAATGAGGAAATAAGAATTAAGGACTATATGAATTAAGAAATTACGATCACTGAAGAGAGAGCTGTTTGGTTGTCCAATTGTGTTGACGCCACCATTCCAGTATAACCTTTCACAAGCTAAAATGCCTGTCCGACCGAATATTAAACATTGTAGAGTGATTTATACGACCTTGCATGGGGTCTTATATATATATTTAGGTTTAATTTGATTGTTAAAATGCTTGTCGTTGAAATGGACATATCGAGTCTGGACGACTTGGAACCGACGTTTATTCTCGAGTAAAGTATAGGAAATTAGAAATAGTCACTGATATTATCAAATCAAGAAGAACATCTAGCAACATTAGTGGAATGTGCTTACAGAACTGATCGGTAAATTAACAGTTATACTCTGATGTTGATTAACATTAGATGAAAGCAGGAAAAGCATTTCCATTAAACCATCACGACAAGCAGTTTTATTCCGATGACGTCTATTATTTGACGCGGTTAAAGGCACGAACCATGTCTAGTCTTATCTTTAGACATATAATGGAAAAAAAGGAAAACTTTATCAATATCGTCACGCAAGACATTTTGTATAATTTTGTCAATAATAATCGAGTTGTGTTATACATATAAAAATAGTAAATAAAAATATAACGGCACTTGGGAAAGTGATGAACGTCCATATAGATTGAAGTTTGTCGTGCGCGAGACAGGGTATACGCTGTCTAATTCCGAGACACATGCTACATCTTAGGGTAAACCAGTGTTATTCTGTGATAAGTTCAAGAGCTAACTTCTTTATATTCACATTTATATTTGGTATTGGACATTTTGTGCTTTATGTTTTCGTGTACTACACAATTTCCCAGTATTGTTCTATTCAGTCATGTGTTTTGTTCGGTGTTTCGCAAGGCAGTGTCTTGGGGCCGATTTTATTAATACTTTATACAATCACATTTAGCAATATAACTTGTAAATATAAAATAAGGTATAATGTTCACCTCCACACCAAACTTATATAATACATGGCTTTTAAACACACTGGAACTATTAAAATAACAAGAAAATCACAAACTGTTTCACTGTTTCAATAGCATTTAGTAATTGAACTGGGGTATACAGGTCACAATTTGATGGAATACAATTACTGCTTATTACTAAGCAACATTTCGACAAGGCTTCTCTAGTCGTTATCAAGCAATGATAAGAGATGAAAATATAAGAGGACAATATATACATGTACACCACAATATTTAGTTAATGCTGACCAACCACAGATCTCCCTTAATTACTTGTACCTAAAGGGAATCTAATTTAATTAGGGATTATAAAGTTTAACGTTAATAACAACATTCAATAAGACCAATTTACCTGAAAAATGACACAGTTTGAAATGATATAAAACAAGGGGTATCTATAAATTTCTCAAGTTAAATGATGGCAAATTAAAACGTTGTATAAAATTACTAATTGTTTGAAAATTATTTATAATAGATATGCAATCTCATAATATGCACGACAATTTTAATCTTAGAACTATGAGTAAAGTCAGTGTTAATTATCTATAGGTGTACGGGCTCGATGAATGTTAGGGGTAGATCCTGGAATGCCCGAAAAATAATTCATGTTGCTTGCCCCCCCCCCCCCCCCCAATGAATATTTGGAAAATTTGACGGCCGCAGTCGCGTTTTCCTGCTATTCCAGCCAGTGAATCCCAAACAATCCACCAATCGTCGTGAGGTATGGAAACTGGAATAGCAGTAACTTCAAAGCTTCCGATCGTTTTGCATTCATAAATAATAATCGATGCCGAAAAATGTCGCACGAAGTAGAAATGATTGCACTATTGATGCCTTCCGTCTTGCTGCAGCCACAGTTGTGGGCCGTCATGCTAAGGCCTCCCTTTGAACAAGTTTTGCAGTCAATTAAAAAAGTTACTGGCCTTAATTTCCAATAATACTGACCAAACTGTACTGTACATAGTTTAACATATAATAAACCAATTCCTATTGAATGATTTGATTAAACCCAAATGCTATGCGAAATTTCTGTTCAGTTTAAACTGGCTATCGAACCAAAATCACTAGAAAAACTGTTCGGTGAAATAAGATTATGAAAATTTTACAGTTGAAGCTAATTTTACTTGCTCAAAGCCTCGAATAGCGTATCAATTGCAGCCGCAGATAAGAATTATCACGGCTAAAAATTACAGCAACGCCAGTGGAGGTGCAAAAACCTGTTTAGTTAAAATATTTCAAGACAAGTTTTTTCTTCTTTATTCTCTGAAATAAGTACTAAGATGTTATTTTTTTTTAAAATCACAATGGAGTTATAGTTTAAAAAAAACCCCCCAAAACAGCTCGATATTGTGGTAAGTATTAAAAGACTTTAAATTTACGCCCCTGCAAAACCACGGTATTTAGGGTCAGCGATGATGTCAACAAGTAGAAAGGTTGTTGCAAAGCAGTGGATCATTTGTACAAACCTTGAAAATTAATTGGGATTGCAAAGCCTCGTCAATATATACAAGCTTTAGGGTTTTTGGACTTTCCTTTAAAATTTTCAGTTTACATGGTTTGGCGGTCCTGATACGACGTGAAAAGATGCGATATATACGTTAAATCAAAATTTCATAGTTTTCTCAGTTACTCGACATAAAGTAATATATTATCCTACATTTACTGGTAACATAAATAATTGTGCTAATATTCTGGTTCAACTGATGCCGGATTTTGCGGTTGTGCAAGAGAAATGTTGTTTTAAGTGTATATTTTTCACTTATTATCACTAAATTAATGATGAATTTATATATGTAAATTTAGTACAATTTCCTTTAGTGAAATTTGGTATGCTATACTACTAGTTACCGTAATCGATTTTTTTGTTGTGCAAGAGTTATTTCCCTTTGATTAAGAAACCTCATTTCTTTCACTGTGAACTTTCAGAAAGAGAGAGAGAGAGAGAAATGGGGTTCAACGTCCACTCAACACAAACTAGGTCATTTCGGGACTAACATATGGTTTAATTTTATTTCAATAATTCGCTTGCGTGTAGGGGTCTTTAGTAGTGGGAGGAAACCGGAGTGCCCTGAGGAAACCCACGAGGTTGAGAAGGCGCCCCTATCTCCATGCCACATACGCTCACACCAGGGCTCGAAATCACAGCCGCAAGCCAGGGGTGACCGGTGACCGGCCAGCTAGAGGTCGAAGCGCGGCACTCTAGTCCATTAGGCCATCCCAACCCCCCGAACTTTCAGAAAACAACAGCTATACAATATACATACAGGTTTTGTTATTTTGGTGTGTCGATTGCATATCCCACTTCTCTGAGCCCACCTAAAATTTTGTTATATATTAATTGGGGTATGGTCGTTGTGGAGAAATTAAAAAAATTGTGAATTAAAATAGGTCAATAACTGAATAAAAAAAATTAAAGTCACATAATCTGGATAAATAAAAATGATACAATCCATTTTTTTTTACTTCAACTCTTTTCCCGGGGTCTTTAAACTATGTAGGCATAACTAAATCAAAAAGACATTTGAATAATTTCGACTCAAGTTGGACTAAGCACAAATATTAATAACACTATTTCCTATGTATTTAGAATTTCGGGACTGGTGTATTAGCTGCTAGTTAGTCTAATTATGTAGACCTATTATAAGGTCCATGGTCTAATTTATTATGTGTCTCGAAATGGGTAAATTGTCAAAATACATTAACAAATTGTCATAACATCTGATTCGTGAATTTTTAGGATGTAATTCTGCGCTATCATTTTGAATAATAACTTTAGAAAGTACTCTATTCCGGAAAATATGATACACGATATCCGTATTTACGTCATAATTTTCATGTTTGATTTCCTGACTGGCACGTGGACTCCCTCTCGCGATGACGTATGCGTAGTATTAATGTCGTAAGCGAAACATCCCACTATAAACTCATTCTAATGACAATCAAACAATGACACCTACGTTGACCTATTAAACGGGGACATTGTTTATTACTTATCAATCGGCCTAAGGCCAATTAAAGGGTGGCTGAATTGTTAGAAGGCGGTCGCCGATTTTATCATGCAACCGTGATTAAGATGAACGTATTTTAAGCTATGTATGAGGCTTATGAACACCGTTGACTTGATCCTTTTCACGCAAATCCCGAGTCGGTGCATAAGTTTAACGTTAGCAGAAGAGTTCCCAGTGCGAGAAATCGGATCTCAACATACAACGAGACATCAATGCTGTTAGCCATACCCCCTGTAGTGACATGGACTCGTCCGCATCAGTAAGCGTGCCGTGAAATTTTAGTCCTCTGACTGTGTTGCATTGTATTCTTCGTATGGAAAGACAGCGACATATAAATTGATAAGATAGTTCTTCGATATCGGATGCTAAGTAGCTGCTAAAGTTTATTGGATTATATAACACTGTGGACTTTAAAAAGTAGGTTATTGGGACCTTACAGCCTCACACACAAGAGCGGAAGTGTTGTTTCGAAGGCAGTCTATTTTTAAAGATGTCATTGTCCGTAAAGGGACTTATGTCCCCTGTTTGGATGCAAACTCCTTAGTAGATGTGATAAGAATCTTCACATCGGGGGAGATTAGGGCATCGTTGTGCATGGTAGTAGCATGGGGGATTTTTTTTGCCCCAAAAGGCGGGACGTTGTAGATCGGCTGAGAAAAAGAATCGAAAACTACCGTCGACATCATTTCGGCCGAGCTGGAGGATACGAAAACAATAATTATAACGGACTACGAGAACACTATCGCCAGGACAATTTATTACCAGCACTACACCAAAGGTGGCGAGAAAGTCGAGCTAAAAAGACAGCAAAATCTTCCAAAGCGAACAAAGACGCTTGCTCTCAAAACGAACACCGAAACCTAATTGTTACGGTAAGACATCTTTTGCCCTGCTCTAAGTATTATAAAGCCATAGGCTTGTGTTTATTGTAGACTGATTCATTCTGTGTACTTGTAGTGTTCACATGGGCCTACTTGTCAGACTAGTGTGGGATAGTCCCGACTGCATTTGAGCGGTTTGTTCCCTCTATTTAGGCCTAATGTAGAGTTCACGTTTGATTGGTATTAACGGGTTAAGCGGAGTTATAAGTGTGAACTTTTAGTCGTCTGGCAACGGTTAACACCCTGCTCACGTTTAATAATGAAAGCAATAAGGTTGAATCAATTAATATACTTTCCTACCTTGGTACCTAACTATGAATTAAAACATAGCTATAAATAAAGATGTGTGCCAACGCACTGAAGTTTGTTTGGATATTGTAACTGATTTTTGCTAACTTCGACTTCATCATTCTTCATTCAGAGGATTTAATTTTTGTAAAAGTCAACATTCGCATTCAGAGAACATACACAAAACTCAAGATATATTCTATTTATAGAGTGGGGGCACAAAATCCCTATCATTAACAGTGGTATAAAC
Organism: Patella depressa; assembly: GCA_948474765.1. Taxonomy (NCBI): domain Eukaryota; kingdom Metazoa; phylum Mollusca; class Gastropoda; family Patellidae; genus Patella; species Patella depressa. Next base: position 50,192,928 of record OX419722.1, on the reverse strand, counting down.
CATAATAATAACCTCTATTCTATGTCAACAAAAAAGAAATACTTAAATGTGTTATATATGATTATGAATCACCTTTAATAATGTTTTTACTAATCTTTCGAATACTTTTGATTTTACAGTAGGCTACTATTAATTATTTATTTACTTCGAATGATGTTACTATGCATGTGATTTGTCTTGTCTGCAGGCTGGTTTTCTGTGTTTCTATTTCGTTTTCATTTGTGGTGCATTTCTCCTGCACTTAGTTTATTATAACCTTATAATTTGTCAATATTTTCTGATGATATTTTGACCAGTTGTCTGTTAAACTGCAGGTACGTCCGTCTGCACGTATGTCAGTATGCTATGACGTGTTTGTACAATGTACATGTAGGTGTATCCAAAATAAATTGAAGCTGTCAAGAAGATACTGATGATCAATAATGTTTGTTTGCTAATGGTCCAACTTGCAGACCAATTCTCTACCAATTCTTCGATCATCAAAGACTCTCCGCATTCTAACAACAAACAACTTTCTACATCATTAGGTCAATGGCTAGACAAAACTCTATTTTAACCTGAAATATATTATTTCATTGAAAAACATTTTGTTTATAATGGTCAGTTTTATGTTTTGTATGTTATATTACCGATTGTGTATTGTGATCTATATCAAAACATTGTACTTATATTCCATCAATTCATCATCTTACAATTTGTTTATATATTTCTCAATCTTCTATTCAATCACATCCAGAATCTCTTCTTCTTGGTCCCAATATTGTACATGTAGCTCCATTTCTTTGTAAGACAAAGTAGAAGGACACAAGGTTGTGAATTAAAAGGTGTTATTACATTATCTAGGATTTAGAAAAAAAATGGACGTTCTTGCTATAATAGTACAAAACCGGATAATTCAAAATGAATATGTTGAAAATTCCATTCAAATTTCTTTATTGTGAGCAAATTATCACTGTTTGTAGTTTTGACAAGATGTGCATGCATTGATTGTTTATTATAGTTACCATGGTGCTACTTATTCAAGTCTTAGCCTTGTTTCTCTATTTTTAAATTAAATCATTAAATTGCCTTAAATCTACTTTAAATCAGAGCCACCTGAGGGCATGGAGAGTTGACAATGGTCTGATTAAATGTCTAATTAGTAATTAATTAAGACAAGACCTGCAATATGCAGATTTAACTCTTGTGTATATCTTATAGTGAATTAACTAAGTATATGTGTATTATCATGCTGATGATATACACACATATAATACACACTAGAATAATTGTTAGTGATATAGAGATATAAATAGGAGGTAATACTTGAAATTGATGTGGGAATAATGTGATACCAGGGGACGGTAACAACCATGGGGAACAAGTTGAATGAGGCCAAATTGTGGGGCTCCAATTCTCCAACTGATAACGGGTGACATGAAAGCGCTTACAACTGGTTGCTTGTGATTGCGTCCAGTCATGGATAAATTCTTTTGTAGCGACGTAAGCTGTCAGTTGCCGTTAGACATCGTCAGTTTTATCGACCATAGGGCGACATAAGCTAGGCTTAAGGCCCTCCGTTCACATATATAGGTCTGCACTGAGTGAGAAAAGTTTACTTTGACACTTGCAATAAGGCAAAAATAGTTAATAGGCCTTAAATTACTACATGAATGAATACCTGGTGATGACATTGTACAGGAACACAACATTTAAACAGGATTATGACTTGGAGCATTATTGTGCCAAAAAGCCTAAAATGCTGCTATGAGCATAATGAACTTGACTTGCATGAAACTGATTGTTTTTAGGGACACAGTCTGTGTAGCTGATCTTACAATCTAAGGTGTGAGCGTAATGGTGTGTGTGGGCCTTAACAAATTCTGTCACAGCGTCTTTCCAACTAAACCAAAGACTGCTGATTATCAAAACAAATTACATTAAATTGAGACTGGACAATCGGGTATCTTTTACAGGAACCTGTGCAAAATATTGATTTCGTACAAATTTCGCAGTTAAAAATACATGTATAGAGAATTACATATTTAGAAACGAAATAACAATTTGTGTCTGGTAATTTGTTATAATAAGTTACTAGTGTCACTGACATTCTATGTTGATTCTGTCAAGGCGCGGGTATGATTTGTATCCTGGTACCGAGACCGATATATTGTAGGTAGATGGTAGAAACTACTACAATCTCAGATTTCAGCTTGTTACCTTCCAGAAGTTAACAATCTAATCTGTTTATCAACCAAGTGTTTTTCTTCTTGAATATTTAAAACCATGAATTATTAATGACTAAATGTTGTCTGGATACATGGAGCTAGGTGAACTTGATAATAACCTCAATGACAGGCATGGGTTCGCTCACATCATCTATTGCTACATGTACATGTATATGCATATTTGATTAGCCACTGCTACCGCAGAAAGTGTAGTGACAACCCATTTACTATTTGTAGATCCAAGTATTCAACCCATAAATCTTTTCTAGTGTTTGTAATTTTATTCTGATGTTAGCCAAAATAACAAACAAATACAGCATCGAGTCATCAAGTATATGTACCTGCTTGTCAACTACTACAATAGTTGATATAAATTCTTATAACCTATAACTGTCATACTATTGTTGATACCTGTTACTGTGCTACACCATTCTTATATCTGTTACTGTTCTACTCCATTCTTGATACCTCAATGTCCTCAACTGTCCTACACCATTCTTATATCTGTTACTGTCATACATCATTCTTATTTACACCTGTACCGTACAAAAATGTAACTGTCCTACACCATTCTTAACTTAAGAGCATTAAAGTAGGTAAGTCTCTAACTCAATATCATCCAAAATCTTCGACAATGAAAACACAAATTATTTGTCAATTTAGATCAACATTGATGTTGTGATCTTACTGGGAAAAGATGGGCTTCTGATATCCAATATTTTAGACAATAAAAAATTTACCATTGGTACACGAATTGTGTACCATAATGCGTTTCAGGCCCATTTTTAACAAGGGACCTGGAGAACGAAGCTACACTGTGACACATATTCTTATCTGGAGAGATGCAAGAATCTAGACTGGAATAACCAGGCGCTAAATATTGGCATGTGATTGAGACTTCAGGCGTATTTCGTCGAACATAACTGATTTAAAATTAGAGTAAAGGCGGAAATGATTGAATGTAAATCAGTTCATATACATTCATATTGTATTATTAATGCGTTGTGAACAATTTGTGTCAATTTCTACGTCCCAAGGGGGGGTTGGGATGGCCTAGTGGTCTAGAGTGCCGCGCTTCGACCTCTAGCTGGCCGGTCACCTCTGGCTTGCGGCTGTGGTTTCGAGCCCAGGTGTGAGAGTATGTGGCATGGAGATAGGGATGCCTTCTCAACCTCGTGGGTTTCCTCCGGGCACTCTGGTTTCCGCCCACTGCTAAAGACCCCTACGCGCAAGCGAATTATTGAAATAAAATGAAACCATATGTTAGTCACAAAATGACCTAGTTTGTATCGAGTGGACGTTAAACCCCATTTCTCTCTCTCTCTCTCTACGTCCCAAATATTAGCGATTTACATGTAGCTCCTTTAAGCTTTGTTTAAAGGAGCTAAATCGCTAATATTTGGGGCCTTGAAATTGACACGAATGGGTTGCAAGCCATATAATAATTTAATATGAATGTATATAAACTGATTTACATTTAATCGTTTCCGTTTTTACTCTAATATCAAATCAATTATGTTTGGCGAAGTACACCAGAAGTCTCAATTGAATCACAACATATATAGCGTCTGGTTATTCCAGTCTACATAGTATTAATTGCGCATGCTCACCGTTTGAGATGTAATGTAGCCTTGTTCTTTGGGTCCTTAGCGACCTTAGCTGAAAATGAGTCTGAAACGATTCGTGTACCAATGGTAAAAAAATTATTTCGTCTTAAATATTGGATATCAGAAGCCTACCTTTTCCAGGTAAGACCACGCCATCAATGTTGATTTAAATTGACAAATAATTTGTGTTTTCAACGTCGAAGACTTTCGATGATATTGAGTTAGAGACTTAGCTACTTTAAACTTGACTGTTTTCAAATTTGAGTGTAGTCTGTGTCACTACAGCCAGAAATATAACTGCAGTGGATGCTTACATCCAGCCCCGGAATCCATTCACTCTTTTTGAATTGTTTGTTTCTTTGTGGTTTCTGAGTATGATGTCTTATCAGTATACTTGTTTTTATGTAAATTATGTGTGGTACAGTCCCCCTGCACTTTCATGTACTATTAGGAAATGTATCATTCTTTTCTGTCTCTGGATACAAGAATGATACATTGATTGACTAGAATATATTCTGTTGTAGTTGTGTATATTGTTTAATTATATTAAATAGACAAGTAGTTGAGTACACCATAGTATAGTAATTTTGTCTAGTCAGAGTTCATGTTTTAAACCGAGCATCTTATTGGAAATGAAATTGATCTACATGTATAGATTTAACGATTGTCTTCTATCTGTATTTGTTATTATTGAAATATTGGACTACATCAATTGGTTATGTGTAAGCTTACATACCGGTACTGCAGGTGCCAAAACAAGTCCATTTTATGGTTTATAATCGTACATACATATGTAAATTCAGTGTAAACTCATTAATGGACCCTATTAATTCAATAATAGGCCTACCAATGAATAACTTATTTCTTCTTTAAGATTTACTGTGAGCTACTTATTAGATTAACAATTCAAGTCACAATATCTAAATATAGGAGATGCATGTTGAAACATTTAACATGTATGTTCGCATGTTTTCTCTGTCAGTTTGAAACAGAAAGACCTACATGTATATATATATGTAAGATCAGGAGGACCACACTACACACAATTAGAACTGGAAAGACGAAGCTGTGGACAAGAAACGAGCTACACAGACACAGCTAGCAATAAACAACAAATTTTATGTCAAGTCAAGCAAATGTCAAGTTAAAGACTTAAAGCCACCTCCAACAATTATATTTCTGCTTGAGAAAGTATGCAAATTTATTAATGTCCTTTATAAGAATTGTGTGGTTGAATAATGCAGATGATATGTCTAATATTTAAATGTATACAACAAAGAATAGTGCATTGCAATCTGTTTGAATTGGATGGGGGTTTTCCACGTTTTACCATTTCTCCTTCCCTGCAAACTGTCTCAAGAGTTTAATATTAATAAAGGGTTTGGGTTAATAGTTCTCTTATCATCTTGAATGACCAGCACTACTTTTAACACTGGGAATGATTGGGAAATTTCACAGTAGCCATTGACTGTACAGTTGCTACATGTACAGATTGTATGTGTCCTCAAATTATCACTTATTATTTTGATGTTGGTATTTGTTTTAGTAAAATTACATCTTACTTTTCATTTCATTTGGAAAATATTGACTCCTATTAGCTTGGTAAACATAAAACATTATACATTTAGACAACATCATTTTCTACCAAAAAATAAATTATAGCCTTATTGTAGAAAATCAAAATAAGTAACCTTTCTAAAACATAAGCTTTCTGTTTAAATTCCTTTATTTAAGACAAATACAAATGTTAAGAAATCATAATTAAAATGTAGAACACCTGTGTCTGCAATGGAACCAGATTTGTTTCAAGAATTTTCCGACATCCCAATTCGAATTGTAAATCTTAGCAAAATAAAGAGAAATTATTTTATGAATTGATGACAATTGCCAAATTATTTGTCTTTTTAAATGTAAACCTGTGTACACTGTAACGATATTTGAAATATTCACAGACTGTAATTTTGTTCATTTATTATTATTCATTTAAAGAGGTTCCATAATAATTCATGTACGGATAGAAGAAGAGGTAATTGACTCAAATACTTTAAAAATAAAATAGAGATATAGATGTACCTGAGAGCTAAACATTGATAGTTTCAGATTTAAAATAACATGTCTGTTTATATAACTAATCTTATTATTTTTGGTAGGGTGCAGCAAAATCTATTACAATGTACACATATGAAAATCTACCATTATAAAATTGCTGAGAGCAATTTTTCTTTTGCTCACGTTTTGTGAATAAACCCCCCAGATACTACTACCCTACTAGAATAAATTATAAAGCATATAACAAAATTATTCATCATTACAATGTCAAATGCCTTTTGTAAACTTAAGCTGTGTTGGAAGGCGAATACAGGTCACAAATCAGGTTTGTAGGCTTGATATTAAAATATAAGAATGTAGGCCTACAATTCTCTTAATGATATATGGGAGTAAATTAAATAACAAAGAGAAATAAAAAAAAAACTGAGGTTGAAGAATTTTTGGAATTTTATCTTTATGTAGTTTAAAATACAAGTCACAAAACTGTAATTCAAGCCATGTGCCAGCTTAAAAGCAGAAGTCTATTTTTTTTCCTTAAGAAGAAGCCTACACACAGTCCATGATATATGGCTTTCTGAAAACCTAATAAATAATACAAGCTTTCAAACCTCTAGATATTAAAATGTTTTAATTATGCGTTTTTAACATTACACAATGCTTCCAACACACGATTCCTGCAAATGGAAATATTTTTTATGAATATTTGTGATATGAGAAGAAAGAAACTATACAAGGTTGTAGTGCTAAAAATGATCTATGCATTAGTGGTCTTTTGCATGACACTAATGGAATAAGCGTATTTCATACACATTACCCAGTATGCAATTTACATTATTAATAAGCAGTCGAGTCATTGAAAGCTGATGAAAAAAAATAAGTGGTAGTCTTAAAGAAGTCAATGCTCGGAGAAAAAAAATCATTATAGGGTACAATTCACAACTGTACAGTGGTTAAATCGCATGTGGATTTTAGTAATACATGTACATGTATACTGTTTTTATTTGAATGCTATTCAAATATTCCATTCCATAGAAAAAATTCCTTTTTGCCTTCTTTTTTGGATGTATTTTACCAGTTTTTCATTGATTACTTTGTAATATTAACTGGTTTCATTGCATGAAGTATTTTACAGGAGACAAAAAAAACTGATAAATTGTTTTGATAGACATTGAATAAAAATAGATTGGTATTAAAAAAATCATGTTAAAATATTATTTGAATTAGAATATATTTGTGAGTACATGTAGGTGTGCACTTTCCTTCATTATTCCCAATTCGGAATTTGCAAAGCAAGTTTTAAGAAATAAATTTCAATCATAGATGCCTAAGTGGTCCAGATAGACTCCTATGAGTACATGTAGGTCATGTAGGTCGAAAAGGAGAGATAAAGTGTGGAAATGAACACATTGTATAAAATGTATTTTTATGTGCTGCACTGGTACAACATGTATGTACACTGCATATGAAGAAAGACTAGCTGTCACATGAATGTTATTTTTAGGAGAAAGTTTAAGAAAGCATATCTTTGTTCTAGAGGTATAAATATATGATATTGACAAGCAGTAATATCATGTAAATCCACAATAAACAATACATGTGTTATTCCAACATGAACACCACTGATGTAGAGATATTTTCACTGGAGCCCAAACACATCACAATGTCTGTCATGAACTCTCAATCTAAATCTCTTCTGGTGCACAAATAAACAAACAAAACACTGAATTTTACTGACACATGGTTTCAATCGATCTCAAATCCAGGTTTAAAACAAAGATGACTTTTGTATTGTAAATCTAATCAGAGTTGGTGTGCTTTCAACAAAATGTAACTATTAAGTTAAAGTGATATGAATGTTATGTCAGGTCTATATTGATGGTTTATATTGTTAATTGAGTGAAGGGAAGATTGCGAGGCAGTTACTACTGGTATTATAAGGAATTAATAATTTTAACATGTTTTATATCTGAATAAAGGTTATCATTTTTTTCATTAACTTTTCTCCAAATTGGAAAGACATCAAGAAATGAAATATGCAATTTTACCATGTAAACAGTTTGTCATTTATTTGCCTTTCCCTTGGTGAACGAAATTTGTTTTTATGGCTTTCAGTGATTAATCGTGCAATGTAATGAGTAAAAGCAATACGTTGCGACGAGAAACGCCAATTACTCTTAACTATTTGCCATTATGTGCTATTGTCTGTAGCATTGACTGAATTCTTTGTGGTCGTTGTTAGAGAATGAAACAGATTACCAGATTTATTGAACAGTGGGCAGATGAGTGAATTGAAAAGCGTGATCTTTGTGATAATTGCTCCCTACTAGCTATCAACAAATAACAATGGGATTATTCATAACATTAACAATATGTAATGTCAGAGTTAGGTTAATGTTTAAACAAGTTTTTTTGCATTGTACATGAACTTGATCTATATTCTTAAAAATCTCACATCAAACTTCAGGATGGACTATTCCATTTCATTAAAATAATTTGTTTATGAATAAATAATTCTAAATATATTTCAATATTCAGCCCTTGAAACGAATATAAATAATAGACCGACAGACTTGACTTTTTGATACAATATGACATCATAATTCCAAGATGGTGGTGATGACATCATGATTTTTATGACACAGTTGGTAAAAGAACATGCTAACAGTATATGACACAAGTACCAGGTGGAGTGAAGCTTATGAGATAGAGAGAGGAATTTAATAGAATTAGATACTGGCACCCAATTAAAATACCCCTCCCTCATTGATTTCAGGTGAGGAGAGTGAGGAGTATGACTTTAAAAAGTCTTTAATGCACTGATATCAGGTTAAAACCTGTTTTCTGGATGATATGAGGGATTAGCCAATGAAACGATCTGTTTCAGTCAGGTGCATGGAACTGTGGCTAACCCCCTAGAAAAATGGACCCTGATTGATTATTCAAATGTCTGATGTCACAGGTCAAAAGCCGCTTGTATGACCTCTGTCGCAGCCCTCCACTACATCTGGCCATATCTTATGTGGGGTAGGCCATCAAAAGTAATAAAAAACCAGATGATATATAGATGTGTATTTAAATCAGATTGATAATAAAATTAGATCTGTATACATGGAGTTTCTAATGTTAATAAGTACATGTATATATTACATTCCTATAAATTATCACTAATTACTATTAATCAGACTTATTAAACAACATGTACGACTATGGTAGAACTTTTATAATAGTCTACTGTCGACACACACCGCACATAGAAGGTAGGGACCAATTTTTTCGGATATGGAACAATATTTGAAATTTATGGTCGCCCAATTGTTTGTGTGAAAATAGTAATGGTAGTAATATTGATTAGACCGCATTAAAGTTGATTTATTGGGAAAGGAAGCTTTGTTTTCTTCTCATATTTTTCATCAGTTTTTACCTACAAAATATGTGACAATCTTAGTGGACACTTTGAACAAATTAACTGCTGTGGATGAGTGTTTTGTTGCCTGGCAACCTATCTTTTTGTTTTATTTACATTGTGTACCGTCCTATCATTCTGTGCTAAAGTTGGTTGAAATTATGCTATTGGTTGATTCTGTATATTTCTGTTGCATGTTATTAAGAAGAAAAATAGTCTCTTATCACTGGCTTGAATGAACAGGTCAAAACAATAAAATTATAGAAAGTCCACCAAAGATTGGATTTCTGTTCCCTTGGTCTAAATGAGACACTGACATAGATCAAGAAATGAAAACATGCATAAATATTAATTAACTTATCAAGAATATAATCAACTCTTGATGCCACATGCTATATGTATGGGTTTGAATACATTTTGTTGTGGATAAGATAACTAAAACTTTGAAAACACGACCTTGTTTATTATTGTAACAAAAGTACATGTAGTATGCAGTGGCGATGGTCGCTAATATCTACGTTCAATGAAGCAATTTGACTGAAATTTTCAGCATATTCTCTTTACATTATTTGTATTTTAACGATTATTGTGAGAACTGCCAACTCTTTATCTAATGTTACCCTAATGCCCCTTTATCTAATGTTACCCTAATGCCCCTTTAAAAATGGGCGAGATTTTGAAATTTGATGTTGACAAGCATTACAGTTCAGTAAACGTAAACTTTACAACAAAGAAATAAATTGAACTTTTCTGATATAAGCAACCTGAAGCTTAATATTAATAGTTACCCAAAACAGAAATTTTGTGCATTTTTCATGTTTGATGAATAATTTCTTCATACATATTGCCTGGAAACAAAGTATCAGTAAATGAATATTTGGTGTTGTAAATAAAATACCAGGGGTCTTTGACATGTGTCATATTTAGCCAGAGCAGGTCACCCTCTAGGTGAACTGAACAATAAAATAAAAATAAACGTACATACATATATATATATATATATATGATACAAGTACATGTTAATATACAGGTATTTCTGATGTCGGCAATATAAAATATATATAACTCTAAATTTGATAATTAGAAAAAAACGAAATATTTTCCACCAACCCATTACAAGCCACGAGTGCAATAATGAGTCATAATCCAAATCATATGAAATTGATGTTTGTAAAAAATGAGAAAAAATTTAAATTGTAATTTGGACAAGCTTAGGATTAATATATGACAAGTAACACGTATTTGTCAGATTATCTTAATCCTCAATTAGTCATTTTCTCACAAATACATACTAACTTTAGTTTTTCAGAAAGTACAGCTAATTAGTATTATAATTAATTTTTATATGCTCACTTTGAAATGTTTGAAACTTCCAAACAATCAATAGAAACAGGTAACACAAACCAATTACAGACTGTTTGATTCATTTGATATTCATCAGATAAGTTGATATATTATATATACAATAATTAATAGAATGTACTAAATGAAAATATAATCGTGTTACACTTAATAAGATTTTAGTGTATTGTAAATGTTTAATTACCGACATAAGAAAAAAATATTGTCTGTTTGAGTTTTACCTTAATGAGAGCTAATCAAAGTTGAAGTGGAATTTAAATAGTTAGCGGCATTCAGTCAAAGTTCATCTTCATGTTAAAATATCTTTAACACAAACCCCTTTTGGAAACTTGTCAGATATAAATTGTGTTAAATCCATCATAAGATAATATAGCAAGAAATGTGTTGTTATTGTCCCTTTTCAATTAGGTCGTTTAGCATTAGTAATAATTATATACATTGTAGCACCTGAGTACCTGAGTATTATTAATAATATTTCTTATACTCATTCCTATCTTAAACACTCATGTCACAGGCTGTTTACTTGTTAAACTTTCGAGGGTCGATGAATTGATTTTCTGCATCTGCCTTCACAATATCAATAATAAGTAGTTCACTCATTCTACGGCTAAAGATGTGCAGAATGCTATACATCAAATCCATACCGTAAGAAAGCAAACAGTATTGCTGAAGAAATGATTACACAATGTTTAATTGGCCAGTTGGGTTTAATGAGAAAAAATATATAATTGATAAAGTCGCCAATGTAATTTGATAATGTTGACATAATTAACTTTAGTATTTGTTATTTTTTTTGTTAATTGATCTTTTATATCACACCAATTTATTGTTTAAGAATAATCTATCCCATTACAGTTGCATTTTCTGTTGCATTTGTAATTAAATTTAGCATTTTCTGTTGGATTTTTAATTAAATTTAGCCACTATTTGCTGTCACATAATTCTCTTATTTTTGTTTTAGCAAGTTTCACAATTTATGTGTGTAAGATGCCAATTACATTAGCACCATCAGTCTAAAAACAAAAGCTGTAGGGTCATAGATGGGATATACAAGCAATATTACATACATTGTATTTTCACTTGCATGTTTTCAAAGCTGAAAATGTATCAATCTGGACTCTACTGAAAGATACATTTAAGAGTTCAGTAAAAAGTTGGCCATTCTTGCTATAATGATTCAAAAAAAGATGATAAGAAAAGAAAATATTGAAAATTTCAGCCAAATTACTTCATTTTGAGCCAAATTATCACTGTTTATTGCTTTGACAAGGTGTGTGCATAGTGGTAACTGGTGCACAAGTATATTCGGCATTATTCGCAATTTAGCCTCGCTTTTCCATTTTTAAATGGTGAAACGCTCTAATCTAGTTAATTTTAATATCACAAATATCCGATGCCATCGAGAGTTTGTTATAGTCTTGTTTTGTTAATAAATGTGTAATTAATAGTTTAAATAACATTTCAGGCCTAAAGAAAGTCCTGCAATAGGCAGATTTAGCTCTTGCATAATGTATGTTTTATAGTGATTTAACTTGCTTTGTAATATACTGGCTGAAGATTTTAACAAGTGGAGTCTTTAGAATATTTGTATTTGATTATTTTAACTTGTGAATGGATGTAGATGTTAAATAGTTAAAAGTAAACCAATTATTTGACTACAGAGTAAATACATCTATAATGACCTATATAAATTCACCAGTCATCAAAACCTCCTGCACACTAAAAGATTCGTTGACATTTGAACTTTGTAGGCCTACACCTACATTATGTAATCATAACCACATTAGACTTAACATGACCTTTGCAACAATAAAACATATTTAACCCCAAAATGGGCAGTCCAATAGTTTGTAAAAAAGACAAGTCTGAAATATTGCTGTATTTGAATATTTTTGAAATTGAAAATGGTGTACATGATGCCTGGAAATAAGGGTCCTGTCATAGATACATGTAAGGTCGAGCATGGTAGGCATACTTCCTCGAATGTCTGCCATTTTGTACGCCACAGATTTGTCTTTTTTCAGGGTTTTAAATGATATTTATGATATTGGATCATGTCCGACACAAAGTTAAAGATATCATGCATTTGTAAAAACGGAAGTCATAGTTTCCAGAACTCGTGTCCATGCCTTGAATTACTAGATCAGGACCCGTGTACACAAAGCATTCTCAGACTTAAGTTAAGAATTTTCTCAAAATGGTTAGCCTTGTTTTAAGTAAAATATAGCCCTATATAAAATTTTTGCTGTTTTGTTGTATCTAAAATATCAATAAGAAATTATGTACAAAGGCTTGTGTTTCTGGATCAAAGATATTTCTCATAAACAGTGATTGAAAGTTGAGTAAATTCTTAAATAAAGGGAGTAATATAGCCCAGTTGGAGCTGATGTTCCATTAAATAACAATTCATTCATTCATTAAGTCTGAGAATGTTTCATCGACTGGTGTATAAAAGTCTTGCATTACTTGATCTCTCTCAAAATTGAATTGCTAATGACCATTCTAATGATGTTTTTTTTTTTTATATTTTTCAGCAAAAACTAAAGAGAAAGATAGATAGTGGTTTACCGGAACAATCTGCTGGTGGGGGCGGTGGTGGAGGGGGAGGAAGTACATCTGCAGATAACGTTTTTAATTTTGACGAACAAGACTCGCCACAAGCTCCAACTAGCCAATCGTTAGGAAGTGAAAATAAGATTCCGCGATTATCTGTACAAATCGTACAAAAGATTAATCAACAACAAGAACATTCCCAAACCATACAAACAAACGTAACGGTCAGTTCCACGTTAAAACATTACTCCGAGGGTTCACCACAATCGGGGAATCAAACCACTACCGGAACGAGTATTCATACTAGTGTCGAGTGTAAACAGGAACCGATTGAAGAGCCTCAGTGTCGTTTGTATCAACAACAGCAACAACAAAACAACAATCAACAACAAGGCCAAGTGCCTTCACGTTCTAATCAACAGGCATCAGAATCGAACAAAAGTAGTAATTCTGATATTGCATTTGACGATCATAATCTCGACGAACTAACAGATATTTTGAATAACTTGGACAAAGTTGAAGGTGAATTACCACCGGATATAATTAAGGAACTAGATAAATTCCATGAGATTTGTGTAAAAGTTCAGCGTAATTCTGATTGCAATGATTCAGGTAGTGGTAATATGTATAGCCCATTAAGTAGTACATCACCTGGATTAGGAAAGGGATCTTTCCCAGACAATATGCCTCCCCGGGGACCTCTTAATCCTGTCTTTGATGGCAATCAAAATGTGAACAATACTAATAATCCTATAACCAATATGCATGTCCCACCATCCGCACCGATAACGGATTCTACAGGACCAGCAGCTTCCACATTAAAACAAATGGCTGCCCAACATCAACAGAATACTCCATATGTTATGAAATCAACGACAATGGATCCCTTTGTTGATCCTTTGAGTGAAAACTATTCTAGGAGACAAGAATATCCTAGTTATTCTCAACATCAGACTTTTGGCAATATGCCACAGGGACAAAATTCATTCCCATATAATCAACAAGGACAATCATTTCCACACATGCAGACGAAGCCAGATATGGCCAGTTTAACCTATGGTGGTACCAAACCTCTCACTCATTTCACAGATCCCATAAACCAAGGTTCACAGACCCCGTCTTCCTTACAGCAACTACAAAACCAAGTTAGAACTCAGTTTAATCAATCTCCAAATCCACAGATGCAGATCACACAAACACAACAGATGCAAGTATCTCATGGGCAACAAAGACTCCATCTTTCACAAACACAGCAACTGCAGATGCAACAAGCACCACAACAAATCTCCATGAGTCAACAGCAATCATTTACAATGCAAGGTCACATGAATCAGACACAACCACCCATGATGAATGAACAGATGAATATGCAACTTATGCAAGATAAGATGAGACAAGAACAAACGCGCCAGCAACAGCAACAACAACAGCAGAGACAACAGCAGATGCATCAGGAGAGGCAGCAGCAAATGAGACAAAGACAGGGACAAATGATGGAAGCTCAACAGAGTCAGATGCCATCCCAATATATGAATAGACCACCACCAGAATACAAGATGCAACCAGGAACCCAATCATCTAGTTTTAACCAAAATGGAGGAACCCTGAATCCACTTCAAACAATGCAAAATATGGTGGATCAAACTGGTGGTTATGGGGTGGTAAAAAGTGAAATTCCTACCCCACAACCTCAGAATGGCACCAATATGATGCAAATGTCTGCTATGCAGCAATCAATGTCTGCAGCAGTTTCAGCTAATGCTCAAACCACTCAAGCATCCAGGTCGGGGTATATGGTCCAGCACATGCAGAGACCCCCTTCCTACCCGCCATCTGGTGTACCAAGTCAAGGTGGTGGGGCACCAACCAGACCCCAGCAAGCCACGTCTACATACACTAGTGCAATTCTGAGAAACCAACGACCCCCAAATGTCAATGTCGGGCCAGATGGTCTCAATATTTCACAACCTCGAAATCATGAGTGGCCTCGTCCCATGATGCAACCAACCGGACCAAGACCGCCAATGACTGGGCAAACGGCAATTTCCCAACAATCTGCTGCAATGATGCAACAGTATAGTCAGTACAATAACTCAGCCCAAAACATGGCACCTGGTGTCATGCACATGCAAAGACCAGAAATGAACTCAATTCAGAATCAAAACTCAATGATGCCAAACGGCACGACACAGGTGATGATGCAACAACAAAGTATGCAAATGACTCAGCATGGTGTAATCAGACCAACACAATCTGGTTCGTACAATATGGCTAACTCGGCGCCAATGCCATCAGCAAACACTGCTCAAGGTGGGTATCCACCATCCTCCACGCAAGATGATTTCATGAATTTTTTAGACAATGCTCAAAATAGTAACTCAGACATTTTTGACAGCATGGTGCAAAACTCAGGAACACCCGATTTCAACTTACTTGATGAAATCTTAGGGAAGTGAAACAGAATGTATTTGTTGTGTTCTTATTTTTTACTGGCGAAACAGTGCTCTAGGCTTTCAAATTAAAAAACAAAGAGGGTTTAATACCTGAAAACAATGAGTTATAAAGCCTGTATGACAAAAACCACCTACATGTTTTACTTGTTACATGTCTGTGCTATTAAATAGGTGATGATGTGATAGGATTGTGCTAATAGACAACTAGTTGGTTGCTATGGAAGTCAGCCATGTTGTCAAGTGATGTTATTCTCTTAAATAGGTTGCTGGTACTGGACAGAGATGTGACTCTCTTACAGAGGATGTGAACCCCCGGGCCGTTGGTGCTAGACGGAGGAAAGAATATTCATCATGATAATGTGAATCTTTAAACTGTATGGAGTAATGAATGGGGTCTGTTTAGAAAGTATTTATTCATGCCCACCGAAAATTGAACCTTAAAACTAATTAAAAGTCTTCAAGACATGTGCAGCGTAACAAACTGATACTCAAAGAAAGGGCTGAAGGGTAAAAGTGTCTAAAAGAGAAGTGATTATGACTATACATGTAGTTACACCTAAAACAAAGTGGTTTAACATATCTACCTCGTCATAAAATTACTTCAGAAGAAAGAAAAAACAAATAAAGGAATAAAGAAAAGTGATTCTTGTGAATTTTCTTGTGAGATGACCAAAGTGTACTAAATTGACAATAATACGAATAGAGTGCTACCTAAATAAAGGGAGCAATAAGGGACCATTTATTATACTTAGATATATACATTAATAAACAAACAATTGTTAGATCTCACAAGTTTTTTCCAGTTCTACCCTGAGGGTGGAACAAATAAAGGTTTAAACTTGATGTATTTTTTGTATACATGTAGTTAGAATATAAATATTTTAAATTGTGTATATAATACCATTTACATAGTGTTAATAGACAAATAAAAACAGGTCTGTGTAAATAATAATATAAAACAATGAATCAAGAACACGAGAATCGATTCGAAAATTTGAGGGAGAAATGTCAGTCATTTTGATTATACTTCTTGCAAATTTTCTGAAAGCTATTCCCTTGATATGATGGCTGCATTTCTTCAAAATGTTAATTTTCAAAAGTTAAGTGATGCTTTTTGTGGACTCTAATTTCCAAAGGCATGCTATGTATCATTTGGCTGGCTACATGTAACTTTCCCCCAACTCAAAATTGTTTTTCGTGGAAAGAAAGCTGGCACATTAAGATGTATTTTTTCTACCTTGCTATAGTTTGTATTAGAAAGTGTTTAGTGTATATTTTTGTTGAGGTATTGATTAGTATTGTGTAGGACTGTAGAGATAATATAGGTTAAATTATACCTGTTTATATTAACTTACTTATTATCAATACATCAAACAACAATTTACTTTATATCTATATGAAAGACTTCAGGGGTTATTCTTGAAGTACATGTACTTCTCATTTGGCACAGAAAAAAGTAGGGCATGAAAACCCTATTTTATTCATTCATTCATTTATACTTGTTAGGCCTTCAATATGGAACAGATTTGTGTAAAGTAATTTGTACTTTGTGGAGGGAGTGACAAGCATACTTGAAACTATTTTAATATAAGATAACAAATGAAATATAAAGATTTCAAATTCTAGAATAAACATCATTACTTTCCTGATTCAATCATGAGGTTTCACTAAAAATTCATCAGATTCTTGGTCATCAAGCCAGATCACACTCCCAGCCAAAAAAATTTGCACCTCTGATAAAATGCCTAACTTAACCAGCCTAACAGGTGCCCAAATTTCAGATCTAAAATAACCCCTGATGTTCTGCATTTAGTCTTGAACCTTTATAACTAGAACTAACCAAATGGATTAAAAAACACAATATTGTGTATCCAACATTGTAAATGTTCAATTCTTCCAAATTTTATATCCATAACTTGTTGAGCTGGATTTGCTCAATGAATGTTGATTTTGAGAGAACCTATATTATATTCCGAGACATGAATATAGTAAAAAAAAATAAATATCCGATTTGGTAATGTTAGAGCACAAGAAAAACTAATTTATAATCCATTTGGTGAGGACTGTGGTATTCATTTCTGATTTACTCAAACATTATACATGTATCATTGCAGAGATTGTAATTTTTATATGCCAGTAATTATTTACAAATAACTCCACTTGATATTATATTCAAATTCTAGGACAATTGACTACCAAATGAAGCACAAAATAACTTTTATTTTAATGTATTTTTTTGTTAGATTTTTTATTGACAATATTTTGTCTATAAATGAATTTATTCTACAATATAAAGTGCTATTATATTTTTGAATTTTTAAAATTAAAAAAAGTATGTTTTAGTATGGCTTAGACCAGCATAATAATTTTTTACCTAACAAAAATTTAATTTGAGTTTAGTCAAAATTTACAAATACAACACCAAAAACTGAGATAACCTTACATGTCTTTTAGATTATTTAATATAATGCTTTTTGATAATTTACCGATAAATGGCACAAAAAAAATGACTTGATTTGTATGTCATCTTTTTATTGGATGATCAACCAAACCTTTTAATAAGCAGCCATATGCATTTAAATAGAAAACCTTAACATTTCACATTTAATTGTTTTTAAAACAAAACACACCAAAAAAACTACAACACAGACCTGTTAAATTTCATACTAAATATAATTTGAATATGTCTTGTTTTGTAATGCCTGATAGTATGTTAATTTATGAAAATGAATGTTATATATGACAAGGGTAATTTGGATTTGCTCATAGTAGGTACATGTAAGTGTATACCCACTGTTATGATGAATTTATGAATTATTATGATGAGAATCCTTCGACTAATCTCTTTGATCCTTATTGCTATGTTGATCATTTTACAATATTATCAATTCATACAGGATAAACTTTTATTCTCTTCAGTCAGTATAATGCATTTAGACAAATGTATCAAAATTTTGTAGCATTTTGTTTGTTTTTCCAGGGTATATTAGGAAAGAACAAGTGGGCAAATAAATAGCGCCAGGGTATTGTAGATCGAGTGGGGAAATAACTTGGATATTGGTATAACTGACATATCTAGTAATAATCTGACAGGAAATTAAATTCTTTATGGAAAGAAAAACTGTATCAATTGCATTCTGCTTATAGGCCAACTAGTAGACGATTTTAACAACTTTGTCAATTATTATATAAATTGTACGCAATATAAATTTTAACAAACTAAAATGCTTGCATATAACATTGGACTGTGAAGAAAGTCGGGCCAAGTGACACTGAGTTGTTTTCTTCTCCATGTTGACTAACAGACGACAATTTTTTCATCTTCCCTTCTTCTCGGTTCTTTTCTTTGTTTTCCAGTCGTTCAAGTCACAGCCGCCTTTATCTGGTGAGACTTGACTTTGCGCGTTAAGGTCGTTCATGTCGAAGACAATTACGATGTTAAATAAAATTTGTTTCTCCTTGTAAATTATCTGGTCGTGAAATGGGAACTTACTGACGCTTGCCTCCACAATCAATAGAAACGAACACATTATGTATTCATTAAGACGCAGTCTCTATAGACGACATGCTTCTAAAGCACCGTTTTCAATCTCTTTGCAACCATTTTTTTTTCGCCTCGGCTCAAATTTTCATTAGAGCTTTTGTAATGGTAGGTCAGAAAAAAAAACCCGAAATACTATTCATGAATATAATATTTAAAATGCATTGTTGTTTTCATTTTTGATTTGTCTATCTCATACGAATGATCTAAATAAAAAAAAAGAAAAAGTAATTGCTCATTAAATTGAAACTCCCCACACAGACAATCGGATGCCATTTTCTATTAAACGAGCTAAAAAAAAGTTGAATATAAATGACACCAAATGAACATGATAATTTAAGATGTCAGACTTATTTAAAGAATATTCAATTATTCCAAAGTCTTTTGCTGGTGCCGCGTACGCTATAAATTTGTCCATGAATATATGGAAAAACATACGGGGGGAATGCAAAACGATGTGAAATATTAGGTCGTAGCTTATCACTTATTTAAATTATTTGCATTGTTATCCACTGTTTTGATGAGCTATATAATTGGGACATACATATAAATTTAAGCAATATGTCGTTTTGCGGGGAGATTTAATACATATTTAAGGTGAAATGGAATTTGTCTAGGATGTCGTTTTCGCCATTTCCGATTTTTAAATGACACGTCCCACTTTTATTACCCTTTTCTCTCAACAGGAACTTATTATGAAACCCACCGACGAACATGTCAACGTTATAGACTAAATTAAAAACCCCACGCATTTTGTTACCAGTCAAATTATCAACTAATTTCCTCGGTTTATATGTGTGTTGAATTTAAATAATGTTTTTTAGTCTAACAACATTTGCATTTGTGGACTGTAATAACCAGTACGTGAACAAGTTGAAAATACATGTAAGGCTCCCAGAACTCAACAACAAAGATAGACAACTGAAGCCGAAAAGTAACGCTCTGTTAATACAAATTAGTATATTTATCTATATATTTTCCGGTTTTGATTCGAGGAATATTAAGATTTATAATTGAACTACGATGAATTTTAATAAATTGGAGAAACCAATTTCTCTAATTATTTTTGTATATTGGTCATAAAATTATAGTTGTCAAGTACTCTACTTATAAACCACCGTTTTAAAACGTAACGGGGTTAGAACGAAGACGTCATCCCTTTGAAAAAATATATAATAGATTATTTATTTAGGTCATGCATTTACTTCAAATCAATGAATATATATATAGGTCACACGAAAATTCGATAAAAAAACCAGCTGTTATTGAAATTTAAGTAGGTCGATTTTATCACACGTGTAGACTTCTACTAGTTGGGACTGCAGTACTCGTTGATTTGGATACGAATTTTAAAGGGGTGTCTCTGCAGTAAAGGGTATGTTTAAGGAGTACACTTTCTGTTGAATTTCTATCTAGCCAAATAAATTGGCAATTTGTCAGGAGTCGGAAATGGCAGACTCGTCCATCTAATGTAATGTAGTCGGCAAAAATTAGTAAAAGGTGACGATGGACCTCTTCAGGAAATCCGTTGATAAGGATTCATAGATCTCTGTAGGCAGTTCTGTAGGCAACGAAATCATGAAAACCGAAACCAAATTTTTCATTTCAGTTTCTGCTGCATGTGTATTTGAAATTAGTTTTTATTGAAAACGAATTTACGGACAAATTCTGGTAATTTTCCTTCGACACAAGCGACAGAGACCGACATTTAAAACATGTGAATTGACTTCTTCACGACCCCGTTGATTTAAACCTTCCCTAGATAACTCTTTCATATAAAATGAAATGATTATTTTATATAACCCTGCTGATAAAGGCAACCGAACAAGATATATATTTTATTTTGTACTTAAAGCTGAACATCAAAGAAATATTAGAATCATATTTGAATATTTCAGTATTTTTTATTCGTTGTTTTGTTAGATACAGAGTATTGTTTTTGTATACACTTATATAAATTGACACGATCAAAGCTGACTTAAATTTAAGGTGTTTTAATATTTTGAAAATATAACAAAGACTGCTTTATTGCTGGAAGATTATTATTATTATTATTTCACGTTATCATCGTCTATATATTATACATAATTATGATGTCATATTTTGTTAATCTTCATTATTTCAAACATTGACTTATAGATCGATTTCTGTTAATCGATTTGTATAATAAAGATATATATATATATATTAAAGACATGAATCGATTGTATTGTTTTTCGAGAATTCTGAATTATTCCAGCTAATCAACGAATTAGTAAACAAACTGTTGACATTTTGCCAATATCGACATTGCCCGGGCAAATTGTTGTGATTCATTAAAAACAGAACACTGGATCGAGGACAGTCTAGCACATATGGCGTCATATGTAGGTAAGGGTTAGGGTTAGCGTAGCCATGTCTGCACCTCGAGACCTTAACGAAATCTGCAGCCCTAACCCTTACGTTAACCCATAATCCACGCATGACGTCACATGTGTTAGAGTTAGACCGTCTCCGATCTAGCGTTCTCCTTAAAAACAGTCTGTTCCTGTTTCTTTCATGGTGGTGACGTGCAGTCAATTTGTACAACTGACATTCACGTTAAGGACCCCTTAATCTGTTAGAAATCAAAGAATCCTCTCTCTCTTAGCCCGGGCAAATCAGCAGTTGTTTTATGGCTAAGTGTATAAGACGCTGGCTCTCTAGCCTGGAGGTCGGGTCGGGTCGGGGGTTCGATCCCTGCATTGGCCGAAAAAAGTTCATCTGGGTTTTCTGGCGTGGCTCCCCCTTGTCAGTGATGAAGTACCAATATTTTAAAGGAGCTAAATCGCTAACGCTTGGGCCCCTAGAAATTGACACAAGTGGGTAGCAACGCATATAATACTGTAGTCGTATTTTTACTTTTATTTCAAACCAGTTATGTTCGGCGAAAATGAGCCAACAGTCTCAATCGAATGCAAATTTCTAGCGTCTGCTTATTCCAGTCTACATGGTATTTTTGCGCATGGCGACACCGTTTGATTTGGTGCAATGTTTCTAGCCTCGTTCCTCGAGCCCCTTGTTACAACAGGGGCTGAAGAGAGAGAGAGAGAGAGAAATGGGGTTTAACGTCCACTCGATACGAACTAGGTCATTTCGGGACTAACATGTGGTTGAATTTTATTTCAATATTTCGCTTGCACGTAGGGGTCTTTAGCAGTGGGAGGAAACTGGAGTGCCCGGAGGAAACCCACGAGGTTGAGAAGGCGCCCCTATCTCCATGCCACATACGCTCACACCGGGGATCGAAATCACAGCCGCAAGCCAGAGGCGCGGCACTCTAGACCACTAGGCCATCCCAACCCCCCAACAGGGGCTGAAACGCATTACGATACACGATTCGTTTACCAATAGTAAAATGTTTATTTTGTCTTAAATATTGGATATCTATTTCCGGTAAGATCACAACATCAATGTTGATTTATTGACAAATAATTCGTGTTTTCGACTTTGATTGATATTAAGTATGGCGACTTAGCTACTTTTTCCTTTCTGGAATAAAATGCTGAATGTTTGTCACGGTGTCCAAAGATCGAACTTAACGAATGGCTATACTTACGATGGACTACCAGGATTACATTATATTACAGAATTTAGAAAGTACATGCAGACATTGCCCTAACCAGGTAAAACTTGACGGGTCACTGTCGCAACTACAGAACTATGCGTAGGTCGAAAATCATCTTCAAATCTCCGGGGCTGACCATGTAAGTGTACATATTCATTCGGATGGGACGAAAATCGAAGAAGAGTAGGCGATAACCCCGTTGTCAGGTGAAAATTCTACCTCCCACTGCCACGCGTAACCATAGAAACAAATAATATAACGTGTGTCTCAACATGAAAGATGTATTGTCTTTACAGGACGTTAAACAACATTCCATTCGTCAGTCCGAGCACACTTAATGCCGGGAAAAGATCCAGTGACGTACTCCGTACACTGCTTGGTCACAATCACCACAACCACTGCATAAAACCATAGTCTTAAATTCACCACAATGTTGTTTTGAAGAAAGGTACCCCCCTCCCTCCCCGTTTGTCTTGTCATAATAAGAATTCTGACGTCACAAGGTCCAGGTAGCCTAACCTGTGATATCTTGACCTGTAAATGAATGTTTATGGCCACTGTACCGAATGACCGAGTCGACCAGTCATCAAACGTAAACAAAAATACGCGACGACACAGACAGTCAGCAAACTATTGACTGGAGAACAATCACTGAAGTAGAACGATAATCAACGAGCCATATCCTACAAACACGCTAGATGGTGTAAAAATAGCGCTGATGCCGTTACAAAGCAGAGACGACGACTGAGAGGAGTGGATGTGAAACAATTCAATAACAGAAACTTCTAACTGTCAAATATTCCCCATTTTACAATAGGCCTATCAATAAATGTCATTTCTACACAAATTGATGTTTTGGACAAGCCTGTTTGAATGGATAATAATGTTTTGAACAAGCCTGTTTGAATGGATAAGTCGCATTTCCGAAACGAGTACAGGGCCAAGGTATGCGAAATTGATTGCAGAAGTAATTTCAGGCGCTGGCAGAATTTTGGATGAAATAAAATGAAATGGGGTTTAACGTCCTACTATTCTGCTCCGACTGGGCTAATGAAGACAGGCAACATCCATACAGTGTGGGATGGGGGGGGGATTTTGCCCGGGCAGCTACGGTCTACTGTTATATCGAATTCCAACTGTCAACAGATCTTTTACGAGCAAGCTCCAATGTGTACACACAGGACCTCGGTTTTTCGTCCCACCCGACTGATTAGACAGCTCTGCTTGTCAGGTCCTCTGACAAGGGGGAACCAAGCCGGAAAACCTGGATGAACTTTCTCGACCAATACAAGGATCGAACACCGACCCCCAGGCTAGCGAGCCAGCATCTTACCCACTTAGATCATGCTTGTACCGTGGTAATTATGGTCGTTCATCACCGACCTTATAAAATCCGTTCTGATTTTTTACAGTTAGTCTACTTATTGTATGTTGATAAAAAAAATACATTGATTGTGAGGAGGGTGGGGGGGGGTGTCTGTACAAAGTTTGCCTGATTTTCGATGAATATTTACCGAAATTAATTGCTTTACAAAATATTATTTTACTTGAAAATTTTCTTTTTGGCCCAAAATATCAGACCCAATTATGGTTGGATTATGTGAGAATGTTGTGTAGGTCCTCACAGAGGAGCTAAACGACGTTTGTTTGTAACATGTTACATGCTGGTTGCCTTTGATTTTGGCCTTATATTGACCAAGCTCAAACCGAATCCTTTACGTTTTAACGAAAGTTCAACGTTTGTATAGTAGTTATAATAAAGGAATGACATAGCGTCAGAGTATACCTTCTAACCAGGGCCGGATTAAGCTTGCTTGGGACACCTGGCTATACCAATAATAACTTTATCTTTACTCACTAAAAACTTAATTTTTCCTTTTCTATCTTTAACTTCAAATACTTCACATTTTGCTTGAAATTTTCATTATCTATAAAAAGAATACGTTTAAATTTGGCCTTATATTGACCAAGCTCAAACCGAATCCTTTACGTTTTAACGAAAGTTCAACGTTTGTATAGTAGTTATAATAAAGGAATGACATAGCGTCAGAGTATACCTTCTAACCAGGGCCGGATTAAGCTTGCTTGGGACACCTGGCTATACCAATAATAACTTTATCTTTACTCACTAAAAACTTAATTTTTCCTTTTCTATCTTTAACTTCAAATACTTCACATTTTGCTTGAAATTTTCATTATCTATAAAAAGAATACGTTTAAATTATTTCTACTGTAACCAGAGTCGGAATAAGATTCCGGTAATTATCTAGTAAGATTGGATATTTCTGCTTTCCAAAATTGGCATAATTTTATTGGAACGCATCTTTAACTCAACTTAAACAATGGGGCGTTTAAACCCACTAGAACTTTTGTTTATTCAAGAATATTCAAAATAGCTCAACAATAAACACCTACACCAAGTGTGAATATTTTAACTCGGTTACAAGGAAAGTCATTGTGTCACAAAGAGTGTGCCGGGCAGACAGACGGACGGACAGACCCATTTTAATAGTCCCCTACTTTGTTTTCGAAAGGAGAGAGACAAAAAATAAAAACTACTGAATAAACACGAATCCTACCAATGTATTTATTACAACCCGCTCTTGTTGTCAAGAATAGTAAAAGCCAATATTCATATTTCGGGAGATTATATCAAAGATGTTATTGCAATGAGCAAAAATAATGCTCGTAATCCTTGCCTCCCTTTTCGTTTGTTAGGTATAGATAATGTAAATATAACCTAAATTTTATGGCGTCCATTGTATAAATGACAATACGTATTATATAGATATACATGGCGTGTTATTGTTCCACGAGCTTATGTTCCCCGCCTGACGTCAACAAAAGGAAATATACATGATGAATGTGTGAGACATTATTGACAGAGATCACGTTCTACAGTCTCGTCCACTTTAAATTATTATATATCATTACAATACCTACACTTTACAAAATACAACATGTTTCTTTCCAATTATCAATATGACCAACTTAACAATTCTGTGGTTGTAGGACTATTCAGGCCTCGCGAGAGGCTCCCCCCCCTGAATAGTCCTACAATAGTGCTATAATAGTGCAGTCGGCGAGTTGCCACAGGGCCAATAAGTGTCTATGGGGCCGATGAACATCAAAGTTTTCAATTGAGATGGGCAATTATACATGATTTTCTATTGGGTTTTTTTTGAAGCTGATATACAAAAGTTTTCATTAATCAAAATCTCCACTTCAAGACAATTTTTCCAGAATAACGTTGCCTTTAATCCCTGGATCAAAGTTTCAGATAACTAGTAGCTGCTAGTACAACTGATTCTGAATCATTTAGATATAACTAGCGTTGGACGAGGGTGGGTGGGGGAAGGCACATTCTTTCCCCTCAATGACCCCGGGTCTATTACAAACACACAAGACAGATTGACCTAGTTTATGTTTATATCGGGTGGTTGAGAAAGGGTATACATTGATTTGGGCACCGGGCATTTTTAATATTTATTGTTGCGGGGGCGGAGGGTTGGTCTACTGCACTGACAAAAATGTTGCTTTTAAAAAAGGCTGCTACTCAAATAAGGACCATTGGTATTGCAGCATGGAGAGGGAGAGGGGGTGTAGTAGATTTAGCAGCGGATAATCAACTTGTATCCAAAAACAGCCCGCATTTGAGTTTACCATAAAAGTTAATCTCGGCCTTGTTACCGTATATGTTAAGTCACGTGATATCCGACATTTGCATATCAAACTTAGTGCTCTGCCAAAGATGCTATGTAGAAAGCGTGAAGGGCAAATGAGATGTGACAGAGCGCAAATGTAAAATGTAATGAGACAAATGTAAAATGTAGACACGTCAAAAACAGCTTTCCAATAAATCATTTGACATATTGGCATCGATACCCTTCCATAATATATAGCGTTCTTCCAGCAAGAAGGGCAAATGGAGATGGTGGTGTACCTGTTGGTTACTGACATCCTACTCTTTACTTGAAATCAATAACGATAAATGAAGATATTTGATGTGACTGAAACTCAACTTGAATTGCTTCACAGTTATGTAAAATAAATTGCGAAATCCTAGATTGGCGTGGAAACCTTATTAAATGGTGCACGTTTTTGTTGGTTTTGCAATTTATTCACCGATGTCATGATATGATTACGATAACGAGAAACCATCGGATTTCTGCAATGGATATGAATATCTGTGGAACTTGCAAGGGGAAGTGGTCGTTTTCCTCCTTTTGCTGTTTTGTAACGTCGCTACCCTGGCAAAAATCGTATTGAACCAAAGATTTTCTTGACTGACAACTTCTTGCAATACTTTCCTTTTATTTTGTTTTTTTAGGGTTGTTTTTAAACAGGCATGGTTTTATAAATTTTACAAACAATATAGAATGGTGGCATGTATTAGGTTACTGGCAGCAGAATGGAGGGGGAGCGCTCCAAACTGAAGTGCGCAAGGTTCCGGGGGAAATTATGAAAATTCTTTTTGGTGTTGTTTGCTTTTTATGGTTGGTAATGTTATCAAAAGCAGAAATACAATCTGAAATTATATGTTCATGATTAGTAAATAAGTCTATCGTATAGTTCGAACTGTAAAATAAACAAAACTGTTCCATTCGCCCTCAGCATCTTCTTTTATTACGAAGCATCCCAGGGCCAAAATCATCTGTTATGGGTCATTTCGTACATGAAATGGACTCTTTCGACCGGTGTCTCCAATGTATGAGTATAACCCATTTCGTTGGCCGTTCTAAGGGCCACCGGGGCTATACCCCGGGACTGGGCCTTGGAAGGAACCCACTTCTGTGCATCCCAGGCTAGTATGTAGATGGCTACATATATGGTCAGATATCGGTACCCTCTGGTTTATATGCATACAATTAAGTGGTCTTTACAAAAAAATCAAGTGACGTCAACCGTGCGAAGAGTTCTCATTAACGGCAGTAGAGCTCTACTGCTAAAACTAAAGCTCTTATAAAGATCAAAGGGCGGGATTCTGAGTACCTGAAAAACAAGCAACCATTAATTATTGAACCATTTATAAAATCAATTGTACAACTAGGACTCGTCTAACCCGTCTTCCTCTATTCACTATGATAAACTAATGAGAGGGATTATAACGTTACAGTTTCCATGCTGTATTAAGTTACAAATAGTCATTTTAGACAAAGGCTCGAGATTTTAATCTGGAAAGAGTCGTTATCATTCAGTCCCGGCTTTAGAAAAACTTGTTAACAATGGCGGGTATTTGTTCATTATAGTAATACAAATTGATGGAATTCAATAGACATGGCCTTTGTAAGGTGTTAATCGGGATGAGGGGTGTTAGAAGCCTTTTATACACCCTCGAGGCAATTTATAATATTAACGTGGTTTATCTTAATATGTACATCCTCCCCCGGGATTTCCTTCATTTAACATTTATAGAAGCTTACAATATGGACAAAAAAATAACCCACGACATAACAAATATTTAATAAATCTAGAACATTGATATAACATATTAACCTAATCACAAAAATGTTGGTTCAATTCAGATTAAAATGAAACGGGGTTTAAACAACGTCCTTCGTTTCGGTATTAAAACGGGATAATTAAAGCAGTTTGAGTTAAGGGACCAAGATGTGATAATTACTTACCCTCCCCTTCCTCTCCGCTCCCCTGTTCCCGCCTCGCTAACGAAACACTAACAAACCACAGTCAACACGTAGCCTACATGGAAAGGACAATTTGACTTTTGTTATAACACAGGTGGATTCAAAGGGTTCTTGTTGCACTCAGATGGATTTGTTGAAGGAACACTCAGTGAAGGAGATTTATCGACGAATCTAAGCAGCTACGATAAGCAAGGTAGAAGAAACGTTACAAAGTTAATCTTCGTGAAATGAGTCTCTGATGTTATCTCAAGCCAATTTATAGAAGTTAGTGTAATGCACACCCAGGCTGATCTGTGTTATGGACACTAAACGATGGAATTGATTCAGACTGAACATTTAAAAAAAAAACAATGGAATTGATTCCGACTGAACATTTTTTAAAAAAAGAATAATTATATAAAGTGACATTTAAAACAGTCTTTTGTTGTGAATTTTAAACAAAGGTTTCAGCACAGTCTTGCTAAATTGGTGCCATTTCCGGTCAGCCGTGGGATGTGGTGTTCTTATAATAATAAATGTATTCCAGAATTTTATAACTTGCAATATATTTAAATCTATGCTGGATCGTCTATGATGTACTCTGTTAACCGCAGCAGAAATAAAAAAAAAATACTTGTTTAGAGATACCCCCGAAATTTTCCTTCCAGAACACCACACATTGCCCCATTGAGGTGGCTAAATGTTAGTTCTCGGGGTGGCTAATGGGGTGGCTAAATAGTTTAACGCGTGTGCGTTACATGATAAGGTCTATCATTAAGTCAAGTGGCGTTGTGTTGATTACCAGCTTGTACGTGACAAGGCGTATGGTGGCCTCTCCAACCTCGTGGGTTTTTCTGTGGGTCCTAAGTTTTAAGAGGGGTAAATGGAAAAGTCCAGTCTTCTAAAAAGGGTTAGGGTTAGTGTTAGTATTTCCCAAAATACTCATTTATATGAAGTGGCCATTGTTACCCCCCCCCCACCCAAACCATCTACAATTAGCATGGCCCTATTGGATTTTCTGTTAGCCCTTAGTTTTCCTGACAAAGTCCGTAACTTCTAACGTGAAATTTTGCGCCGTGGAAATGGTTCTTGATCTTACTTTGACAGATTTTATTTTTTTATAAACAATATTTATTCTCAGAAAAGGATTGAGGAATAGGCTAGGCCTATACATGCACCTCTCTCTATATATAACAGAAATTATATACAAAAAGACTATATAACCAAATTACGATAAAATCAATATGAATAGTATAACAATAAAATAAACCAAAAAATACCTAAGTACATATATTACAATTTCCGGTTTGCCATATTCATATTGTAAACTATTGGATAAAAGTTTTAATTGAACCTTCCGGAGATGTCTAGAAATCTATGGACTTGTTTCAAGATAATACTTGAAGTAATAATATCGTAATAATAATGTCTGTATTGAGATTAAGGTTTTGGGGTAAGATAACAATTTAAAGTTTACGTGCATCGGAATGTAGAGGACAGGTTAAAAGGTAATGATCGGCATCTTCAATATTATGACCGCAAGCGCATACAGGGTTGTCTGAAATATGCAGATTATAATAAACCCATGTCTTTAAGATTCTTGAAATAAAGAAACCAGGGCAACAACCTACTGATCTACTAGATGTTGTAATTAATATGCAAGGGTGTGATTGGGTAGTTTTAATTTAGAATGTATTTGGTGTAGAAGACACTATATTTAGGATTCGGTTGAAGTGAACAATATGGCAACCACTGTTCGTAACAACCAGCTGACCGGTCAGTGACTGCAAGCTGACACAAGCAGCTGCAATATAGTACATTCAGCGCGACAGTGTCTCCATTATTTGACAGTGTCATAGTCCAATGTCTATTGCAAACATTTGAATGACGTTGATTAACGAGGAGAATAGACTATATTTAGAAATCTGGTTAACCGTGTAGGTGGCGAGGAATAAATAATTCACACACAAAATAAACAATTCAAAACACAATGTCGTTTTATTGCAAAATTAAAGGAGGCAAGTCGCTAACTCAATATTATCCGCAGTAGTCGAATGCTTTCGAGCGCCATTTGTTATGGCGCGAATCGGCGAACGAGGTTAAATATATCCCACAGAAGAATACTACTGATGTAGATTGGAATAACCAGACGCCAAAGACTGTCATTCAAATTGGACTATTCGCTTATTTCGCCGAACATAACTGGTTTGAAATTAGAGTAAAAACAGAAGGTATTGAATGTAAATATGTTTATATACTTCCATATTACATTATTATGTGTTTAGATCGATATCTAGCTTGCAATTCAGGTGACAAGAAGCATGATGGCATACCAAACCTCGTGGGTTTTCTCCCGGTCTTCTGGTTTCCTCCAACTGCTGAAGATTTGTATGCCAGTATACGATTAACATTGTAATTGTATATTTATGTGGCTAAGGCAGCGCGGGAAAATTGTCCAAAGAGCAGCATATGTGTGTACCCTTCTGTTTACTGTTTTACGTTGTTATTAACATCTATAATTCCCATGTTAACCGGTGTCTTAAATATAATCTCAAATGAAATGGGATTTAACGTCCTACTGTTCTACTCCGAATGCGCTAATGAAGACAGGCATACACCATACAGTTAGGGTCTAGTCTGGCTTGAGGGAAATGGCACGCCAATGTGTAAACGGGACTTCGGTGTTTCGTCCCATCGCAACGACTAGACAGCTCTCCCCATCAGGCCCTCCGTCCTGCACCACTGACAAGGGAAACCACGGTTGGAAAATCCCGATGAACTTTCTGGGCCGACACCGGGATCAAACCCGCGACTTCAAGGTATCGCCACCGAGGCTCCTCGACATAAATATAAAGACAGTTATTCTATTTATCTGTAGAAGTGTCATTATATTCTCGTGAACTTTCTAATGCTTTTCTTATATGTCCGTTTATCGATTTCTCCTTGTTGAAGATCGACTGAAATGCCGAAAATTAACGAATGCCCTCCCAAGCCGCAAAAACTAATCAGACGCGACTCAATTTACCATTTTGCCGTCTGTCGATCACAGAATCATTCGATTATCCAGTCCAAGCGATTATCTGCGTCACTGGTATTTGATAATACTAAACAAAGACTGGATGACGAGATTCTCTTGATAAAGATGGAATAACAGACGCAGAAATACCCCGACATTTGAAATAATTATAACCAGATTAGAGAAACCTTAATCCATTTGAATGTAATGCACCAACTGTTATTACAACTTTAATACAAAAGTTCAAAGTGTGTTGACGTTTATCGCTTTGTCCTTCGGCTCGTGTAAAAAATATTGATATTTTGCATGGATATATTTCAGAATTATAATTATGTCGATCGACATATTTAAGATAGGTTGCCAGTTAATGAAACATACTCGAGTGTTCACCTGATTGTTATCAACATGATCAAGGGCAACTAAACAAATTACCCCAAACCCTTGAACATAAAAGTTATATAAAATTTTAAGTCAATCAGATGATAACCCATTAGGAAACTAACAGATTTTTCAAAAGGGTCAAGAGACAAACAAGTAATTTTCGCTTAATAATAAACATTTGGTGTAAATTTCAACCCTAGTGCGTATACAAGGAATTGAGGTTGACGGGGATACAGGGGTTTACAAGGAATTGTGGGTGGACGGGGGTACAGGGGTAGCAAATGCACGACAAATTTTAATAAAACAGAAAATAAAATGGTGATATGAACTTGAACTTGAACTTTATTACAGGCGAAGCAAAATGTTTTGCTGTCGCCAAAACATGTATACAAATATATATATAAAAAAATATACATTGATAATTTATAAAAGTATGAATAACAATAGAGTGAAAATACCCCCCACCTCCCTAGGTCCAAATTCATATCACTACCCTAAATATTTCGAAAATTTATGTACACATATATATCTATACATATCAGGGTCAAAGACCCTAGAATATAATATACTATTTTGATAACGCCCCCACCCCCCTTTCGGTTTTTACCAAATAATAATTTAGATAAAATAAAACCTTTATACATGTAACTATTACACACGCAAAAACTAACACATCGCCATCAAGTAAAAACGAATTATACAGGTCACAATTCTATGGAATACAATTACTGCTTATTACTGAGCGACGTTTCGACTAGGCTTCTCTAGTCGTTATCAAGCAATGATAAAATCTAAAAAATAAGACAAGTCAATATATACATGTACATAACAATACACTCTCAATGCTGACAAAACAGGGATCTCCCTTAATTTGCACGTACCTAAAAGAAATCTAATTTAATTAAAGATTATAAATTTGAAATGCTATTTACACCATTCAATAATACCACTTAACTGTAAATAAAAACAAACTGACTAATTGATAGGTAATTTGTTGTGGAGTATATACAATGATATGTAGGTTCAAATCATGACAAACGTTCTAAGAAAATGGAATTTGATCAAATGCTGTCAACCACCCCTTTCACTGAAATAAACACAAATGATTAATGAATAGATTGTTGTGGAGTATATACAACGATTTGATCTGGTTTTACTAATGACAACATCCCATGATGGGATTTGATTGTATTATGACGAAAAATAATTGATATGTGCATGATGGTGCGAGTGATTGTACTGATATTCAAAAACCCTTAGAACAGGATTAGAACTATTGAGTGTTTTAAATTACAATAACAGCAGACCTGAAAAGAAGAAAAAAAGAAATAAAATAAAATCAGAATAAAATCAAAATAGATGGTATTTTATTGATAATCATTTTACAAATTGTGGTATTATTCTAAACTTAATTTTTTACTTGACTTATTGTTAAGCATTGAATATGATTGAAATAAAAATAAAAATAGTTATGCTTAGCCTTGGATTATGCGATAAGAGTGTCATACGCCCTGGGGAGAAACAATCCTTGATCTCTATTCATCGCGGGTTGGTGTCGTCGTATTTGAATGGCTTCATGCAATCGGCGCTCTCTCTTGTTGTTGATGTTCTTGCATAGCGTTTTAACGTTGGACCATTGGACTCTGTGGCGAGGGTTGGAGTTCAAGTGTTCAGCTACAGCGGAGTTGTTGGTGGCTGCTTTCGACTTGTGGTCATCTATCCTTTTATTTAATGGTCTCTTTGTCTCGCCGACGTACGAAAATCCACAATTGCATACTATCATTAAATAAAAGGATAGATGACCACAAGTCGAAAGCAGCCACCAACAACTCCGCTGTAGCTGAACACTTGAACTCCAACCCTCGCCACAGAGTCCAATGGTCCAACGTTAAAACGCTATGCAAGAACATCAACAACAAGAGAGAGCGCCGATTGCATGAAGCCATTCAAATACGACGACACCAACCCGCGATGAATAGAGATCAAGGATTGTTTCTCCCCAGGGCGTATGACACTCTTATCGCATAATCCAAGGCTAAGCATAACTATTTTTATTTTTATTTCAATCATATTCAATGCTTAACAATAAGTCAAGTAAAAAATTAAGTTTAGAATAATACCACAATTTGTAAAATGATTATCAATAAAATACCATCTATTTTGATTTTATTCTGATTTTATTTTATTTCTTTTTTTCTTCTTTTCAGGTCTGCTGTTATTGTAATTTAAAACACTCAATAGTTCTAATCCTGTTCTAAGGGTTTTTGAATATCAGTACAATCACTCGCACCATCATACACATATCAATTATTTTTCGTCATAATACAATCAAATCCCATCATGGGATGTTGTCATTAGTAAAACCAGATCAAATCGTTGTATATACTCCACAACAATCTATTCATTAATCATTTGTGTTTATTTCAGTGAAAGGGGTGGTTGACAGCATTTGATCAAATTCCATTTTCTTAGAACGTTTGTCATGATTTGAACCTACATATCATTGTATATACTCCACAACAAATTACCTATCAATTAGTCAGTTTGTTTTTATTTACAGTTAAGTGGTATTATTGAATGGTGTAAATAGCATTTCAAATTTATAATCTTTAATTAAATTAGATTTCTTTTAGGTACGTGCAAATTAAGGGAGATCCCTGTTTTGTCAGCATTGAGAGTGTATTGTTATGTACATGTATATATTGACTTGTCTTATTTTTTAGATTTTATCATTGCTTGATAACGACTAGAGAAGCCTAGTCGAAACGTCGCTCAGTAATAAGCAGTAATTGTATTCCATAGAATTGTGACCTGTATACTCTAGTTCAATTACTAAATGCCATTGAAACAGTTTAAAAACGAATTATACCCACCCCGTCACCGCGTACTCAAGCATAGTATGACAGACTAAGGATATTTATTCATGGTCGATTTATAATTAAAAGTATTACGATTCTAACAGTTTATTTCTAATTTTCATTGAATAGTATAAATACTTTCCAAGATTAGCCAGTGACTTTATATTGTTATTACCTTGAATCATCAGGTTTCTAAACTTTTGGAGTGATGGAAAAGACCAAAAATAACGCGAAAAATATTTTCTTCGGAGAGAAATATAAGCGGAACAGCACAACAGAAAGTGGAATTCGTCTTCAACAGCTCTCATATTGCAACATTTACATAATCTGTTGTTTCTTTCGATTTTGTTAAAGCGCCCGGTTTCAATATTTAGTTGGAGAATACCACAACGAAAATGACAGATAATAGTTTTGTATTTCATTTGAATATTCGATTGAAGGTAGCTTTCGGGTTCATGATTAGTCTTGAATAATTTATAAAATCTAAGTTTACTTGAGACTTCCAGTGTGGCAAACCATTCCTGGTAATATTGATCTTTTATGCGTTGTTGTATTAGTGGTAAGGTGGAAAGGTCAGACGCGTCTTGTTGGTCCCAAATATAAGAAAACCCCGCATTATTTAAAAGTAATTTTATGTCAGCTGCCCATGATTCCATTAATATGTGGTCGTATATTTGAGTCAATCCTGACCGTCCGTCTTCTGCGTTCACGTGGGTGCACATGAAGCTAACATTGACTTGAAATATGTACACAGTTACTGTTGTCAGAGTTACCGCCCTTGATTAATTTGCAAAATCTTGTAACCAATCTATAGAGGCTAAAGTTATCATTAAGTTGACTTAGATTTATACTGTGTTCAAGTTCATTTCACGAGATAATTTTAATACAATACATCAATTACCAAGAATTCTATCCAGTGCATAAAATAATTTACTTTCTATAGGGGCCTCACAGGCCTCACAGTCCCTGTGGCCCATGGGCTTACAAGAGGAGATTACGTGAGGAGATTGACATCCCATTCAGACACCCCGAATAAAAATATTGTTTATAAAAAAAAACCCAAGATAGTGAAGCATTTTTTTTTATATGAACAATATTTTATTGAATTTTAGGATTGGGAAATCGGCAAAGCCTATATAATCTCTCTCCTCAAAATTTTAACATGCAAAGTATAAAAAAACAAAGGAAATATGTACATTGCACTCGTTACATCATAATACATAAATATAACTATATTCAATCAGTCAATAGGGGGGAGCATTTCTATGTCGTGTTTACAGTAATTACGAGTTTCTAACTAGATAATAACACCCGTATCATGTTCTATGTAGAAAGTTATTATGACACTCGAGCTTGCAAGCATCAAATCGGACTTGTCATATGAATAAAGCGTTATTTGCATTTGGCAAACTTGTAATTACCGTAAATTGGACATGATTCGAATGCAGCATTAAATCATTCACACTCATCATTTTTACTTTGATTTGCTTTTAAATGCGCTTCCTTTTTTGACATTTTAACTATCAGGATAATTTTTGCGTTAGAATATCGGTAATTTCATAAATCACGATGCTTTTTATTTATTACCGTTTATTTTATCTAGTGTGGTCATTATACGATTAAGATATCATCTATATTTATAACGGTTAGACATGTGTTCAAAAATCTTGATTTAGAGTTACTCTTATCAAGTGACGTAATCATCATATTGGGTGGTGTACGGTGCACATTTTATATTTTGTTTTCAAATACAAACCAAAAAGAGAAGGTATTATGTTAAAGTGAGATCTTAGATACATTCTTTATTTGGGCAGCTGTTATTCCATGCATTGAATAAACAAACAAAAAAAAAAAACAAAAAAAAAATCAACAATGAATTGGTCTATAAGTTCTATTACGTCACATGTCAATGCAGTTCAATATCCAAAATAAATCAAAATGTACTTGATATCTGATTTTAATCTTCTTAATAAAAAACAAAATAAAATAAATAAAATGTTATTGATATCAGATTTTAATTTTAATGAAATTGTCTGATTGATCGATTCAAATTGTTGGTATCATTTCCTATTATCCGTAAAATATTTACCCACCAACAAGCTTAATATAGAACCGTTACTTTAATTACATTATGAACTTGTTTGTGGGTTTTCGGTGTTTTTGTTCAGAGAGGGTATATACTAGAAGGCCTCTAGAAATGAGGTATACGAGAATAGATTACGTTAAGTGTTTAAAAGAGACTTTACAGATAAAAGTTTTCATTAAAAAATTTGTATTTATCATCGAGTAAATATCTAATCATTTTAAAACTTCTGGGTTTTTGTAACATTGATTGCTCTTTATACCAGCCAAATCCATTTTAGACGTCAACTAAAATCCTAGAAGTTGCACGTGCAAATAATTTACCGCAAAAAATAAATTGAAATCTGTGTGAGTCTCTTCTCATTTGGCTAGCGACTGATTCTCTAAGTGCTTAATTTACTAATATCAAAAAGCTCGCATTAATCGATTACGGTAATGGAAAATTGTAGCATATTTGCTCGAGAAATCGAATGAACTATTTTCGCCACGCGTCAAACGACAATAGCGTATTGTAGTTATACGGCACTACAGGTCAACTGCGAGGAGGCAAAGTTAACCCGACTTGTTTTAAGAAATGTCTGATATGACAATGGACCGCCTTCTTCCTTCTTCCCGACCAAAGCCATTTTGATGTCTGCTTGTAGGATTCACTCCTTTGTCATTACCATGTGCGAGTCATTTTCCTAGAATTGGGCCTATTGCACGCTGTCAAGACGATTTAGGTTAAAAGATAGCAGATTGTTGTTTTGTAAAAGCAAGTGTCACTGTAACGAAGCAGGATACTAATTAAGAAGAAATAAAGTAGCCCGTTTATTTGCTAACGATTGTTTATCTGAAAGGATATATATGTTGCACCATAACTCACGTGTATATATACAAGCGTTTTGAAAACCCAAAACCCTTGTCCGCTACCATGTATAATACAATGACGCTGCCGCTTGGATGGATACTATATACTAATTATTGCAAGTAAAATATTGCAGGTCAATCAATCCACTTATAATCAAATGTTACCTAATTCATTTTTTATTCTCTTACTGGACCCAATTTCACCCAATATATGGCAAGTTTTATAAATGTATGCACGCAGCTCTTTCAGTCGTGCCAAGATATTTATAAACACGCTTAAGTCTCGTGCATAACACCGTTTCCAGTGAGTGTAAGCCTTTTCATTTTTAATAAATTTAACGCATTGATGTGCTTTGGGTTGATTGTTTTTGCACCCCTCTGTATTTTTGACAAGACTGATATTGATAATCATACATCCGGTGTCTAGAATAAACCATAGCTCAGATATGCTACTGCAAGTTTCACACAGGCCAAACTATATCGGTGTCGGAAGAAAAGGACATCACTGGGCACCCGGACGATATAAATAGTGAGCTCAGGTCACTTCGCCGACCTTGGTCTTTCAGACGTGAGTCTTAACAGCAACAGAGATGAAGCCATTTTTCACAGCCTAAAATGGGACCAATATGAATATAACTTTCAAATTTTGACTTTCAAATTTGATCAATTATTTTATTGTCCCTCTTCGCATATTTGCACTCTGCAGTACACGGGATTGTGTTTGATGGAGACAGACATGGTCAGCCTCAATTTATTTAACTGAGAAAGATATTTAATAGCAAAGTAGCCCAACTCGTATAAAATAAATCAACCCTTAATGCAAGAACATGTATTGTCAATAGTAACAGAGATATGAACTGCTTGGCACGCCGGGAAGGAAACATTAGACAGGTACCTGGTTGATGACATTTTTTAGGCAGACGATATCCGGAAAATGTTGTTTGGTAACCGATAGCAGACAATATGAAAGTGTGCGTAACGTTGAGTAAATATACACACAGTCCATGGTGTCTTCGTCAAGGGGGTTTCACTATGACAGTTCCATAGGGCAAATCAACTAGGCCATCGTACATGCTGCAAAACAAGCTCGGGAACACTGTCTCGGTTCTGCAACAACGCCAACCTGTTTAAACTTTTAACAAAGTTACTCAACGACCGCATCAAGCGTTTTAAATTATCTTTGGTGAACATTACAGAGATATTTCTGTCAGTTGCCTGATTTTGTTTCCTAACAGTTCTAGCAGATTTCCAGTGTTTATTTGAACTAGTGTAATGCACACACCTAACTTCTATCAAGTGTTGGGTCTTGACTTAATCATCTCAAATACACACGCCATTTCTCGCTATAACCATTGTGGAATTCATGAGCTATATAAACTCGGTGTTTTCAATGTAAAAGAAATATAATATATTCTCTATATGAGAGAATGTATTAGATGTTATGTTTCTTGGTGTGTATACGCGTGGCTCGAATTCATCAAATATTTCGCCAACGTCTTATTTTAAAGGTACAACCCATTTATTACATAAAAAATGTGAACTTCAATTGTTGTTTCAGAGCTATTTTGTCGCTGATGCAGTTCAGTTCTAAACAATTTTATAGAACTATTTGATTGATATTTTGATTCTTATTTATTATACATAATGTATCATAAAGTTATCTATAATTTTTATTTTGGCAAGTTAGGGCTTTTCAAGTTGAATTTTTTCGAAAATATTTTATTTCCGTTCTTTAAACATTTTAGAATATATTTTAAAAGAAATAAATATTAAGACTGAATTTTGATATAAGATAAAATGAATTATTATAATGAAGAACCAACAAGAAATGGTGCCCCTGGTGTACAATATTAAAGGGGCTAAAGCGGTAATATTTGGGGCCTAGAAATTGGCACAAATGGATCGCAAGCCATATAATAATGTAATATGAATGTATATAAACTGATTTACATTCAATCGTCTCCGTTTTTACTCTAATACCAAATCAGTTATGTTTGGCGAAGTACACCAGAAGTCTCAATTGAATCGCAATATATAGCGTCTGGTTATTCCAGTCTACATAGTATTTATTGCGCATGCTCACCGTTTGAAATGTAATGTAGAGTATACCTAGCCTTGTTCTTTGGGTCCCTAGCTGAAAATGAGTCTGAAACGCCGTATGGTACACGATTCGTGTACCAATGGTAAAAAAATAATTTCGTCTTAAATATTGGATATCAGAAGCCCATCTTTTCCTGGTAAGACCACACCATCAATGTTGATTTAAATTGACAA
Organism: Patella depressa; assembly: GCA_948474765.1. Taxonomy (NCBI): domain Eukaryota; kingdom Metazoa; phylum Mollusca; class Gastropoda; family Patellidae; genus Patella; species Patella depressa. The sequence goes on along the minus strand of OX419722.1, from coordinate 50,153,083 downwards.
ATAATTTGTGCTTTCAACGTCGAAGACTTTCAATGATATTGAGTTAGAGACTTAGCTACTTTAAGTGAAGGGATATCAGTAATTGTATTGTAAGTCGTTTACACTTCATAACCATCAACAACGTGAAACCTGCAGATATTTGTGGAAAACATTGAAATCACCGTAAAACCCTTTTATACGCCCACGTGGAAATGTGGACGTATATTGCCGCCACCTCCGTCCGTCCGTTGTCCACAATTTCTTGTGAACGCCCTAGAGGCTAACGTTAAAGCTGAACTCCGGTTACAAAAATACTGAAATAATGTAATAAAAAAAAAGTTAACGCCCGCAAGCCGCCATACTTGTTTCCAATTTGTGAAATAAGTATGGCGGACATGGAGGCTTATGACCTGGGAAAGTTAGCCGATCTCACTTCCAGTTTGTTTCTCGTCAGCTAGCTATACACATCCGGCTTTATTCTCTTCACACGGTTCACTGATTGCTGTATTTCCCCCCAACAGTATACCAAATTATTGAAGATTGCAAAATGTCTGATCAGGTAGGCCTGTAAATAATTATATGAACTGCGTCTACTACATTATAGCCTAAGCTTTACTCCAAAACAAAAGATGCAACCAGATGTCTTACCCAACCTGTTTTTCAACCAAAACAAATCACCTATACAAACTATTAGTATTGCCTTCTTCGTGTGTTCATGTTGAATAGTGTTCATGAAAACGACCAAGGGACATGTTTGGGACGGCTCTCATTGGGGAGTGTTTGACAGTGCTAAATTTATTGATGTTATGGTTTTTTTTCTCCATTTTACCAAAGTGTAAGAAATTGATATTGTAGTAGACGCAGTTCATATAATTATTTACAATCTTACCTGATCAGACATGTTCAATCTTCAATAATTTGGTATACCGTTGGAGAAAAATACAGCAATCAGTGAACCGTGTGAAGAGAATAAAGCCGGATGTGTATAGCTAGCTGACGAGAAACAAACTGGAAGTGAGATCGGCTAACCTTTCAAGGTCATAAGCCTCCATGTCCGCCATACTTATTTCACAAGTTGGAAACAAGTATGGCGGCTTGCGGGCGTTAACTTTTTTTTTATTACATTATTTCGGTATTTTTGTAACCGGAGTTCAGCTTTAATATCCGATTGACTTTAAATTTATACACAGTGTTAAAAATCCTGAGAGGAAGAAGCCTATTGCGATGATTACTGCCAGAGTTATGACCCTTGATCAGGGGTTCAATCACGGTTTTGTCAGTGGTGCATTACATATTGCCTGACAAGGCCAGTGTCTAGTCGTTCGGATGGAACGAAAACCCGAGCTACCACCTACACATTGACGTATTTGTATTGGAATTAAGAGTAGGCCGTAGAGCCGCTATCCGGGCAAAATTTGTGCCACATAGTACACCATTGATGTACCACCGTCTTGATTAGCCCAGTCAATGCACAAAACATACTACATTAAACCCCATTTCATTGCATTCTCTTTGCTGATACAATAAATAATATTCCTATAAAAGCTGCTCAGTATTCTTGCAATGCAGCATCGACAATCACCGTGCACAGCGATGTCAAGAGACAGAGAGAGAGAGAGAGAGACAGAGAGAGAGACAGAGAGGGGATATTTCGGGATCAACATTTGATTTACTTTTATATCAAGCATTCACTAGCGCGGAGGGTTCTGTGGAAGTGGGAGGAAACCGGAGGACCCACAGAAACCCCACGAGGTTAGGTAGGCCATTCTAAACACTGTCACGTACAAGCTTGGGATTTAAACCACGTCACTTTTTTCGCCATTTCCTCAATTAAAAGTAGACAGATAATCCATCAATAAATTTCGATAAAAATTCAACTGTATTTAAGCTTAGACCCGTCACCTCTGTTATGAAAAACGAAACAAATAAATATAGTCAAATCCAGGTTATGGTATGAGCTTCGCTATTAGTTTTTCAAAATTAGGAATCACGTTTTACAAAATAAGGTAATGTTGGTTAGAGCGAGTTAATTTGTAAAATCGTTCAAACAAATGTAGATTTTATGATATTGCTTTTGGGTTTTCAAGGGCTATACTATATACCAGAAAACACCAAAAAAGACCGGAAAACACCTTGTCCTCTGGAAAACACCAGAAAAACCTAACACTAACCCTAATCCTACCCCCCCCCCCCGCACACAGGGGTCCAGACACCGGGTTACCTATTTGGGGCGCTTTCCGTTATTTAGTGTTTTACGTTATTTAGTGTTTTTCCACTGTTTTCCAGTATTCACTATAACATGGTGTTTCACGGTAATTTTCCGTTGGTTTCCGGTTGTTTTTCGGGGTTTTGCGGTGTTTCCGGTATATAGCATTGCCGGTTTTCACGTAGATCTAAATTATATGTCTCGTCTCTTTAACATATGAAATAATTCCTCAAATTAAAGGAGTTAAATCGCTTATATTTTAGATCTAGAAATGGACACAAATGGGTCACAACGCATATAATACTGTAATATGAAAGTATATAAACTGATCTACATTCAATCGTTTCTGTTTTTACTGTACTTTCTAATCAGTTATTTTCGGCGAAATGCACCAGAAGTTTTATACTAGCGCCTGGTTATTGCACATGCTCTCCAGATAGGATTAAGGATTCGGTCACCGTTTCACATGATTTGTGGGATATGTCCAGCCTCTTTCTTTGAGTCCCTTGTTACTAATGGCGCTGAAACGCATTATGAATTACAATTCGTGTACCAATGATAAAATGTGGATTTTGACTTAAATATTGGATATCAGATGCTCATCTAAGATCACAACATCAGTGTCGGTTTAAATTGACAAGTAATTCGTGTTTTCGATGTCGAAGACGTTAGACGATATTGAGTTAGAGACTTAGTTAAAGTTTAACAATGACATGATTAGGTTTAATCTAGTCTACCAATAAATTACGTATAATAATGAGTTTTTATATGAATAACTAAAGGGTTTCTTTCTGCACGACATTGAATAGTGATGTCATCTATATTGTATTGTTATTCCCACACAACAACATGATTTCTTCATTCCATTGATTACACTACTGAAAATAGAAGTTAGGATCAATCTTTCTCTTATTTATCGGGCAAATAATTTTCGCTCTATTCCACAAAGTCTGGCGTGGGAGGTTGTAACATTCTCATTAAAAGAGACAGCCAGGTATGATGAAACACGACTCAATATAATTCACAAGATTTAAAAACATATATTCTTGCCTGAAAAGTATGGAACGATCTTAGAATTATTTCAGTTTGATCAACGCTTAATTTAATAGGGCATAACGCCCCCTGTGGAACCGGGCCGTACCGGGCCGTATCGCGAAACTATAGTTGTTCCCAGGACCGGACTACGCTTGCATGGGGCCGCTGGTTGAAACTGTCACTGGGGGCCCTTACATCAATAGGAAGATGGCACCATTCTGTATTTTATAACCCCTGTTCCCCACTCCTGGAAATGGGTCTGTAATGGTTGTTTTGCGTAAGGTAGTGTACTGTTCCTGAATGTTTGCTACCAATTTCTATTTATGTGGGAAATACCCATGGTTAATTTTTATTTTTGTATTTTAGTCAAAACGAGTGTAATATTATTCTGTCTGTAGTATATCAAGTGCATTCCAATCAACCGAGGTGTTAATATTAGTTATATATATAAAGAGTCCCTGTGTTGGTGAAGGTAAACCAAGTACAAACACGACTCTTTCAAATAGATGTGATTACATTTATATCTGTAATTTTCGATAATTGACGACATCTTGTCATGTGCAGTTCCGTTATTATAGGCCTAGATAGTGCAGCAGCTCTATTAAATTTACCTCGCAGACAATACAAAATGTCAGAGTTGATGCCAAAGACCTTTACAATGACAATTAACTTGTAAGTCAAGATGAAAGCTTTTATATGAACCCGATATAAGACATCATCTATATGACGGATGAGATTTGTTAAGTGATATCGGGCGTTCCAGTATGCATGACCTGCCTCGAGTAACACACTCACAACAATCTGTATCTTATACAGCTCAGGTGACAATGATTTATGAAGACAACAATGACCAAATGAAAGTAAGAGAAGGATGCATTTCATTAGTTTTCAGATTTTTTCTATTAATGTTGTGTTTTGTTTGGTTTAAAGTGATGATAACCCCAGTTTACACAATTTGTTTTTGCTTATCGAATTTTGTACCGGTTTTATTTTATACCGGCTCACCGTAAAATAGTAAGCACAGGGGCAAATGTCTAGTAATTACCCTGATGTCATAGTTTTTCAGTGAACTAAGCGACGAGTAAGATGATTTGCGGGTAGGATTTTTAAAGTTTAACTTGCCAGATTTTTGTGAATATTCATGATATAGGCAGAGGTACTTCCGAAAAGAAGAGAGACGTGTTATGTGATGATTTGTGGCTTTATGTAAAGGGATATGATACAAGAAGTATAAGTGTTGGTGTGTAGATGTGGGACATGTATCAATCTGTCTGTATGATTATCATAAATTCTGCTATACCTTATATAATATATTACTGGGTGTGTCGTCTTTCACAAATATTCTACTTCTATATGGCCCATACTACCAGTTGTAGTGTTAAAGTGTACGAAGCCTGGCTGTTCCACAAATAATTCAAATAAAATATTAAAGTTGCATTATGTAAGATTTAGATAAAGAAATGACCGCTCTTGCTATAATTGTTTTAAAATAGATAATTGTAGTCATATGTCTTTATTCTGAGCGAAACTATTAAGTCATGGAAGTTTTGAAAGATATGCTCGATTGTCAAGAATCATAGCTATGATAATAAACAAAGTCTCGATTATTCATTTTAAAGTTAAATTATTAAATAGCTCAATGTGTTCAATATCTAAGCCATTCAATGGTCTAATTTTTGGATATGGTGGCAATATAGGACAGAGATTTATTCTCGAAGTATGAAGTATAAGACGGAACTCTGTGTGTAGAATGTCATTGATAAGTCCTGTAAAGACGAAGGGGTGTTATATGAGATTATCAGTTCGAAACCAATTATGTATTTAAAAAAATCGTTTAACCAGATCTATCAGCATTATCCTTTACATGAATATCAGACTTGCACATGATTGAGTAATACGCCGTCGTATACCAATATATTTCAAATAAAGCAAGTTTTTCAGAGAGCACTTGCTTTAACTAATCTGTCACTGCTCTGGCAAAAGTCTTCCGGTTTTAATCACCTTTGATTTGTCAGTATTAAAATACTATATATACACTTCACTGTATTTTCATTGCCAGCATATACACCTGATTAAAGTGGTTTCTATGCGCAAGTAAAAAGTCAGCATAGAATATCTTATCAACCAAGTTGTTGACTAAACTAAAATTAATTTAATCGTCTTCTGCCGTAAACCTTTTGATTGGCGGGTTAAATATATTTAATGTTTGGTCTTATCTCTTTCTTCTACAGATAACTCTAAAACCAACCACTTTAATAACGCGGCTGTCTTAAATTACCCAGCTCTTAATCAAGATATTTCATCGGAGATGGGCACAAATTTTGGACACGGCAGCATCTGCTTTTGGAACCCAGGCGCGATATTCTAGTCACGATCAGGCAAGTCTCCCGTCGACAAGTGAAAGTGGATAGTATAGAATTACGACTTGATATCAGAGCTCCAAGAGGTAGATAAACGTCTCGTTACATGAGATTTATAGGTTGACGCTATCGTTTCAAGAATTTCTACATTGTGCGAAAACATCAACATAAAATGGGACCGGTACAACTGGGTGTCAGGAGAAAAGGTCAAATGTGATAGAGATGAGACAAGATGATATACAATAATTTGTTATTATTAGTTTAATGGCGTAGATATAGACGTCTGCTAACAAGATATAGACCGCCATTCCATCATGTATGGTGTACACAATGCGTAAATGTTAATCACGTATAGTCACCTATCGGTTATATGCAGTCAAAATACTTAAAAAGGCGATTGAATTGAAATCTGTGATAGTTCCTAATGGGACCATAGCTCAAAAAAGACATACGGGAGATATTGCAACTGTTAAGGTTTCTTTCACGTGCACGCTGGACTTCGGTTATTCATCCAATCGAAGGACTAGACCTTGTTCCTGTTTAAATTTGAATCCTTGACCTACAGCGCCCCATATCTCTCCGGACGGCAGTATATCCAATAGGCAATCTGATTAAAACACCGATCCTATTTCGTTTAGTTTTTTTTATAGTTCAAAATTTAGTTTTACTTGTCTTTACTACACTAGGATCTGGAAGGGTTGTTATATAACCCGCGTTTTGGATGATGGGGGATTAGCCAATGAAACGAGTTTTTGATGAGAGATGCGCGGAACTGTGGGTAACCCACGAGAAACATCAAGGTTGATTGGTTCATCAAATGTCTAACGTCATAGGTCAAAAGCCCTTCGTATGACCTCCGGCGCGACCTTCAACTACGTCAGATCTTCATGTAGCGCAGGCCATGGAAACGAAACGAAATAATAGATATGTATTTAATCATATTGCCAGCTAGGTAACGTATATTAAATTCAATATGATTTCACTGGCGTATAGCGACTACTTGTGGGTTTATATAAACTAATGTTTCGTACAGGTTATAGTTGTTTTCTTGTTTCTCTTTCTTCAAGACTTAAACTTAATTACACTAGAATCCCCGTGTCTGAAAACAACTTACCAACTGCAAATACACATTTTACTTCAGTTACTTTTTCAAAAGTACTCTTTTAATTAAGCAAATACATAATAATCCTTAAAGCGCCAATATACGAAAACATCGAATGGTGTAGAATTAGATTAACCTTGAAAGTTCGCCGCCATTTGTAAGACAAGTTTAATCTATGTTGGTTTTTCATTAATTGAGCGAAACAGTTTACGGTGACAAGATTACACACCATTGAAATAGTTTAAATTTATTTAAAAGAGAGATTCAGTCTACCAAATTAAACTTCGGTTCATTCATCACTGATAACGATCGTGGTCGCATCAATATATACCGCCACATTAACCATTATGTAAACAATGTAATAATACTTAAATAGAAGACTAATATTATTTCATGCTAGATTCTATAACAACATTAGAAATTGAAACTAATTGTCCAATGTAATACGTATATATTATGCGATTAATGTTTTAAATTGCTAGATAACTGTTCAATCCAGATGTTCGATCCTTGCATTGGCCGAGAAAGTTCATCTCGACTTTCCGGCGTGGTTTCCACTTGTCAGTGCTGCAGAATGGGGGGTCCTACAAGGGCATCTGTCTAGTCGTTCGGATGGCACGAAAAACCGAGGTCCCGTGTACACGCTGGCGTGCACGTTAAAGATCCCTTGGCAGTTGGCATTCGATATAGGAGTAGGGCCGTAGCGCCGCTGCCCGGGAAAAATTTCCCTCATATGTATGGCGTTTGTCAGGTTAGGTGCAGAAGATAAACCCCATTTCATTCCATTTTTGTATTCTTACGATGTTATGATTGATACAAGGCTGTGTTTTATCTACGAAATTTGCCTATTTCAAAGAGAAAGTGTCCAAAGACAACTGGTGTTGTATATTATGATGTGTGAAGGTGTAGAAAGACTATAATACAGGTATTTCATGTCGATAGAAGTCGAAACTTGTAAATCTGTTAATCAAACAAACACTTCTTCTTCGCTATTCACAAACTAAACTAGCTTTCTTCTTATAACCTATTTCTAGTAATTGGGTGGTGTATTCAATCGTCAACAAAATGTTAGCTTAGTTCATTCTTCAATAACCAAGTCTTTTCTTTTCAATTCAATACAATTTATAAACTACAGCGTCTGAACATGTATACGTTAGATGTTTCAAATTCTCTGTCGCATCCCTCGACATTACTGTCCAGTTGGTCATGGTATGTTAAGTTGCCGTGTTATATACAAAGTTAACTATTGTCAAAAGATGTTCTTTAAAAGTCAAAAATTACATTTTGCATTGTTTTATTAAAAAATACCAAAAACTACTACCATTAAAACAAATGCCAAAACCTACTGCCATTAAAACAAATATCAACAACTAAACTACCGTTAAAACAAATATCAACAACTAGGCCTATACTACCGTTAAAACAAATACAAACAACTATACTACCGTTAAAGCAAATACAAACACCTACAACCATTGAATATCGTTTAGAGCAGTTCACTTGAATGGCTTTTTGTTTCCCCATTGCACTATTCCACGAAACAACTGTTTTTGATATTATTTTATTTCAAATAACCATACCCTGTAGAAAATAATAAGATTCACTTACATGAAATAGGAAATATAAAAGGCTATAGTTTATTTTAAGTATTTACCGCCAGATTTCTTGCATCAAATATCGCATGAAATGATTGTATACATTAATACCTAGAATATACATATATACCTACATGTATATATTTACATACATGTTTAAATCAAAGACATACATATATAAATAAACATTTATCCAAATCAAATCTATTCTACAAACCACGGTGCTTAAAAAAACCTAATCATGTGTACGTAGACAGTTGAATCTGCACGTATTTTTATTATCTATATTGAAGAGGTCAAGGCATTTTACCTAGTTGGAATCAAATATCGTTTTATAAATATATAGAAAATTCAAAGCAGATGACAAAAAAAGAGTAATCCAACAGAACGAATATTAACAACATATAACGTCAATTTGTGTAAACGACTGCAAAATATTGTTTTACATACGTTGTATATTGAAAGAGAATAATGTATATATGTACAAATAGTTATTATACCATCTCGTGTGACTAAATATATAGATATAAAACAAATATACAATTAAACATGATACACTGTAAAAAAAAAACATTCACAAACAGACCTAGACGATTTCTATACTGTAAATCAACATTGTGTTGTGGTTTTGATCAGTATCGGCTTTGGTTGATATCATTCTCATTTTTTATTTCATTATTGGATTTTTGAATAATTTATTTATGATTACCTGTCAGTTAATTGTAAATTATAAGTTGATGTGTTTTAATGCTTATAATGACGATGCTAATGGGTGAAATAAGACTTCATGAAATAACTAACAATATCCATGTTTTATTAATATATATAGTCACGTTTATCCACTTGTTCAATTCATTTCAGGCCAAGTATAAATTTAAATAAGTCCAAAATGTCTTTATTTGCTTTTCCTCGGTGGACTTATACCGTCACTTTTGGATCTGCAACTATCTATCAAAAGATGCATGACATTATGAACTACGGACGGCCAGCGGGGTTCACAGAGCCAATACATTTTCACCTTATTTTGGTATTAAGCGCGGGTGTATAGAATAGTAGACATTGTAAGAATTAAATGAACACAAACTAAATAATAAAACACATTGTAACATCCACCGGGAAATGTGTAAAATAGATTCAAGTTATCTTTATTGTTTTATCAGATGATCAGGGTTGTGTTATATTGGTGAACGAATAACATCCTCATGGGGACCTGTTATATAAACGCACTTCTAGAAAGGGGTAATGGGGGCACCGATCCACCCCATCCTCATCTTCGCTACTTACAACCCTGAATAATAAACACAAATATATTAAAACATTATAGAAATATACCTCAACATAATACTGGATGTTCTTGTTTCTACAAAACTCATACCACTTCCCATTGGGGGCGTGCTTTTCATTTTGAACTTTCAAATCCTCCACCATATTTTACGCTCAACTAAATTCTAAAAAAACACAGACAGTAGGCCATTGTAATAGAGAAACATTTTTTCAAAGCCCCCAAAACCGACTTTGATGTTGTAAATATATATTTATAAGCGTATAATTAAATAACAAGTAAATCAGGTGCAGTCGCCATTTTGATTTCTATATAATAGAATAGCCATATTAAAGGCGCGCCATCTTCCTAATTCCTTGTTTCCTTAACTACAGAAGTCTGATCTATTATTTTCCAATAATAATTTATACTTTTAAAAAAATTAAATTTTTTATTTTAATGACTTTTAGAGAGGGTTATATCGAGAGGGGGGAGAGAGAGTGAGAGAGAGAGAGAGAGAGGGGGTCGCGTTTTTAATAACCCGCTTGCAGATATCTTTATTTTTATTGATGTTGAGCGAGGCCGGAGAAAAATACCAGAGCCCTAGATTAGTTCCGAAATGACCTAGTTTCAGTCGAGTGGACGTTACCCCCCCCCCACCTCTCTGTCTCATTACAAAATAGGCCTGTCTATGATGTGGTTATGACGAATAGTAAGTAATTATATATATATACTATGTATATGTGTGTTTATAGGTAAATACCAATAAGATGATAATAACATTCCTATAACATGAGTTATTATCACAGTACTACTGTAGTATATAGTAGCACCTAGAATTATTATAATACCACGTGTTTATACAAACATTATACAAGGAAATGTATATTAACAATATGTGTTAATTAAAACGGGGTTTAATATCTATTGACACAGACTAGGTCATTATGGTACAATTTTACTTCAATAATTCGATTGCCCGTAGGGGTCTTTAGGCACTTTAGCAGTATGTGGGGACGGCGGGGAAACGAAAGAGGTTGGGCAGAATAACTGTCATTGTATAATATAACTATTTCAGATATAAAATTCGACAAACGATAATAATAATAATCTACGATATTAATGAAGATGTATATTACTTACTACAAACATACATAAAATACTATTAACATTGTATATCATCATTAACAATGATACATAAACCACTATTAACATTGTATATCATCATTAACAATGATACATAAACCACTATTAACATTGTATATCATCATTAACAATGATACATAAAACACTATCATCAGGGGCGGATCTAGGAATTTTGAAAGGGGGGGGGGCGCCGCAAAATGAGGGCACTGACCGCGGAGACGGGGCACGCCGCTAAGAGAGGGGTTGGGGGGGGGGGTCCCTCCAGAAAATTATCCGTCATTTCCTTGCATCTGCAGACATTCCAAGAGCTATTTGGCTGATATTTTCGTCTAAGTAAACGTTCGGAATGGACATATTTGGGTCGAGAAAAGGCACTTTCAGCAGTAAAAAAGGGCACTGTCAAAAATTAGGGGCGCCCCCCCCCCCCCATTGAATCCGCCCCTGACTAATTATTAACAATGATGTATAATATATTGAATAGTTACATTGTGGCTATTAAACTATGCATAATCAAAATAATCATGTCATAGCTATTAAAATTGATATCAAAAATCATAGGTCTGTGATTTATTATGGCCTCTTCACCGAGGGAGCCACGGTGGAACGTTGGCGCGTGCTAGCTTGGTGGTCGTGGGTTCGATCATGGTGTTGGTCAAGAAAGATAATCGGGTTTTCCGGCGTGGTCTCACAGCTGTCTCGTTCGAATGGAACAAAAAACTGACGTCCCCTGTACACATTGGCGTGCACGTAAAATATCCATTGGCAGTTGGAATTCGATATAAGAGTAGGCCATAGCGCCAGCTGTCAGGGCAAAATTTCCCTCGTAGCACACTGTACAGCGTTAAACCAGTTAGAACTGAACAGTAGGACGTTAAACCTCATTTCATTTCATTTATTTGCCAAAAGAATTTTAAGTACGCTTAAATAATGTCCTTTAACTTTAATATCTGCGACTAATTGATCTTTAAAATCGTCTAATGAAATGGCGGCCCTTCCCAACAATAAACAGTTGATAACTATGAGGGGGGATTTGACTCAAAAGTCAATGCTATGTTGTTAGTGCTATTACATGTCCAATGTTGCAAATGTTTTATGTTAGGTGTAAAATGAACAAAGTCACGAGTAAAACATCCTGTAATACTGACAAATACATCATGTAAATTGACATCTACTTTTTATCATTAAACATTTCACACTAGACATATCACAACAAGCCTAACTCCATCTACCCAGAACTTTAAACTTTCAACTCTTACATCTTCTCATATGACATGCGCACTATGTATTGTAACCATCAACATTTCACTTTTACATCCCAACACAGAACAAGTAATGAAATCGGCCAATATGCAAATTAGTTCATCACGTGATATGTTAATTTTCAAGCAGGGAATTCCACAACATGAGACCTTCAACCAGATGCTGATTTTAGGATTTGATTTTAGCATAAAGTGAAAGTAAAAAAGGAAAGTAAAATGTCTCGACTTCCACATATAACCCAAGATATTTTTCGTAGAATTCACAGAATTTCTTACGAAGAATTTAGTTGCGTTGAGTGGACGTTAAACCCCATCTCTCTCTCTCTCTCTCTCTCTCTCTCTCTCTCCTATTTTAAATCCCGCAGACAACTTCCTACACAGTCCAAATCGGTCATACCGAAAACCCGGAAAGGATTTTACGAGTTTTAACAGTTTTGAGTTCTAGATTTCGACTCGACATTTTACCTAAATCTTGGAAAAAAAGTTTTCGGCACAGGAAAACTCTGGTTTTCGTTTTTTGCATAGAGTAAAAATGAAAACTCGGATTTATTTTTATCTGTTAATATTTTTTGGAGGTTGGGTTGTCGAGTGGTCTAACGTGTGTACTTTAGATCATAAGGTTTGTCATTGGGTCAAGTGACAAGGAGTGGGGTTGCCAGCTTAACGTCGTGGTTCTTCTCCGTGTCCTCTGGTTTCGTCCCATTTCTAAAAAATCCTACGGACAAGCCAATTATTGAAATTAAATTGTACCATATGTTTGTCCCAAAATGACCTAGTGTCAAATGGACGTAAACCACATTTCTCTCTATCTCTCTTGACGAAAATTGGGGGCTTTTGATGGAAGATTAATAAATTAAATCACATTTTTATAGTATATCACATAGGTCTCGCCTACTCTTCTTCAAACTGTATTTGATAGACTCGGGACTTGGGCCAAGCATTCTTGGCTGTCGGCAGTTCGATTTTTTCGACTCATTTGGAGACTTAAATGTAATCATTACGGTATTTAATTTTGTTTTCATTGCATCACTTTAACAGTTCCGAGTTGTACGTTTGGACAAGGTGTTTTACCGAAAAGTAGAAGAATAAAACGACTTTCCCGTATTAATCAGTTTTTGATATATAGCTCTGTATCAGCATTTATTCAATTCCGTTCTTTGCCGTATTTATAAGCATTTTTCAAAATAGAATTTCATTAATGGTACATGAATGAATGTCTTGGAAGATTCAGTCTAAGAAATTAAAATTACTGAATTCAGTTAATTAACAATGTTTTCTTTTAACTAATTTCTATTTGATTATTAGAGTATGAGGGTCACAGTGGATTTATCTAATCAGACAAATATTCTGTATATGGCTGTTTTCAGATACATGGAACGGACATAGCCTACTGTTTATTATATAAACATCATGTATACAATACAATGTATAAGCGTACATAATATATAGTCTTGATGACCTATATTACAGACTAGTAGGAACGATAAGACACTGTATAAGCCATTGGGGTAAGATGCGGGATATCAGCAGTATTTAAACATCAGTGCATACGTCATTGGTTTCACGCTTGACCGTTTTTCTTCGCGCGAGATCTCACGTGATTAAAATTTGGTGCCGTGTGAACCAATTTGCATATCTGATTCCATTACTTGTTCTGTGTTGCGATGCAAAAGACATATGTTGAAGATTACAATACATAGCGCGAGTGTCAAATGAGAAGATGTCAGAGTTCTGGGTAGATGGACTTAGGTTTGCTGTGAAATGTCTAATGTGAAATGTTAAATGACAAAAATTAGATGTCAAGTTACACGATGTAAGATTTTTTTACATTTGACTTTGTCTAATTTACACCCAACATTAAACATTTGCAACACTAGACATGTAATAGAACTAACAACATAGCACTGACTTTTGAGTCAAATCCCCCCTCATAGTATTTGTCAGTATTACAGGATTTTTTACTCGTGACTTTGTCAAATTTACACCTTACATTAAACAGTTGCAACAATGGACATGTAATACCTCTAACGACATAGCATTGACTTTTGAGTCAAATCCCCCCTCATAGATAACTACCGGATAGTTGTAATTATGTTACTTTCTCGCCCACTATCATAACCATACAAATTAAACATAGTTATATATAGCACACTTGTTCAATATGTACTAGTTATATATCTAGTGAACTATTGATAAAGAAATGACGGAAGTACTTGAGGTTTTGTATAACCCCTTAAAAATGTGAATACGCATATTCTATAGTAATTTGACTCTCCTTATCTCTTACCTAAACATTATTACATACTTGATTTGTGTAATTTACATATTAAATAGACAGCAAATAATAAATCTTTACATATGTTTAATTGTGGAGCACTTTCCCTTAACCATACTACAAAGTATATACATGTTTGAAAATAATTTTACTTAGTTTTGGGGATATGAATATATGCACACACGGATTGTATAAATACTGTATCGTCCTAATAATAACTAATATAACCCTCGTCATTTTGACAAGTCGAGACGTCTTTATCAAACAGCCTGGCTTTTAGACTAATTAAAGACACAATATTCCAAACTAAAACACAAATATAGATTTTAAGTCCTAATGCATATTGGTACAGAAATCGACCATCAGTGACGGCCATCTTAAGGAAGGCCTCTTAATACCTTCTGTTTCGCTTTTATCTGTTTGCAATAGTCTTGTCAATTCGGACAAGTCTTAGTCATGTTAGCAGGGACGGATCCAGGAATTTTTGCAGGAGGGGGGTTTGCCCAAACTGATCCCGCAGTGAATATTCGCTTGGCCTGAAACAGATTGGGGTTTGCCAGGTTTCTGTCACGGAAATCGGCCACCATCGTCTCTAAATTACATAGGCATACATACAAATTGAGCTTTTTAAACAGAGAAATCATGTTTATACTGATGTAGGATCACTTTGTGATGTAATTTCATTGATGCAAGGCATTATTTTTTTATGTAGCTGGATCCGCCCCTGGTTAGTACATTTTTAAAATTTAAATAATTATTGTGAACCCTTGAATTGAATATCTGTTTATTGAATATTTATCTGATATCCTTACATTCATATGATGTACTTGAGGTAGTCAAACAGTTTTAATTCACCCTGAACAACGAATATCAATTAAATAATATAGCATTGAATTATCGATTTGAGTATTCGTGTGGACACTATATAACAATGTCCTGTTACATTCCTAGGCCTTCTCTACGTTCTAAGTTCTGTTCAGCAATTATACTCCACAATACACAATAACAGAAAGGAGAAACAGATGAAGATTTGATTTACTATGAGAGGTTATCAACCCACATACTTGGGTATAAATTTCATTTTACAAATTAAACTGTTGGAAAACACCCCTGTCCAAAAATGGTATTCATTTCCGATTTAAAGAATTACTTTCTCTAAACTAAACAATGCAAAATAAATCACGAAACAGTTTGGTTATTTGATTTATAACAACCGGATTCCCTCCCCTATAATTGGCATTACATTTAAACGTACGGAATTTACTGAAATATCGCTGTTTGAAATTTATGTTACATGTTTAAGCGAACAGGCAATAATTATAACATTAAATTTTACGGTAGTTTTTGTTGTGGACATAATGAGCTGTAGAATCGTCTCAACGTGCGGGATTAGCAATTTAAGATTTAAGACGTAGAACATTACCGTGACATGGAATAGCCTTAGGGGGATGAAGAACAGGCCACGGTGTTGAGTGGACAATGTCAGGGGGACGTAACCAACTCCACCATTGTCCGTAGACAATTGTCCTTGCCTTTTGAACTCTCAGCCAGAAAAATGGCCCGGTTACTTCACACAATAAAACGCGCTCAACTTTTGTTCTAAAGCTAGCAACACTTCGTTCATTCACGCCACGTCTTTGCACTCACACGATCATAAAACATTCGAAACCCTTCATTCGTATTAGGCAAATAAAATGGTTCTTCATTTGCTCGGGTGTCTTGATTTGATTGAATACGCAAGGTGTTTATGAGAGGGGTGGGGCGAAAGGGGTTGCTTGTTTATAGGTATTTCCCCTTGCCACGTAGTAGAATGTGATTCATGGAACGGGGTTTATGAATCGAATTATTTTTATATGCGACTTGGAGTACATTGGGTTGTGTTTGTTTGGAAGACAGGTGTGGTCAGTTGACAGGTGGGCGAACATATCACACAACACAGACGACATGTCACGTGTTGTTGGCAATTCGGACGGTTCTATTCTATTTGAAGGAGGGGTCCGTTTCTATTATTCTGTATCGGAGAGACATTTATAAATGACCCCATTATGAATTTATATAATTGTCCAGTAAGAAGATTACGAAGATGAACATCTGCTATAAAATTATTGACCGGTGTAGACCAGTGATTTCCAACGTGGGTGGGGGTGGGGCAATTTGAAATTGATGTCCATAAGAAAAAACTTTTTACTTTTACACTAAAGCAACTTTTGGACACTTTTGGTACAAACTACTGTTGGCAACGTTTCCTCCCACTACTAAAGACCCCTACGCGCAAGCGAATTATTATTGAAATAAAATTAAACCATATGTTAGTCCCGAAATCACCTATAGTTTGTGTTAATTTGACGTTAAACCCCATTCTCCCCTCTCTCTCTCTCTCTCTCTCTCTCTACTGTTAGAAACGTCCCTGTCTCCTCTCCTCCGGATCGTGTACAGTTTTATACAAAGTAGTTTAACCATATCAACTGAGGTTTATCAATGTACTGATTATGTTTTTAATATCTTTTAATTTGACTGGACATTTTGTTGTAAAAATATGAGCATTACGACATTCTCGGTTCTTGCATGATATCGTGCGACTGGCTATCTCTAAACGAGGAGACTTAAAGGGACAATAACACTCTTGCTGGCTTGGCAGCTCCAGAAAATAAATAATAAACTTTCTAATCATTCGGATGATACGAAAAACCAAGGTCTCGTATATACATTGGCGTACACGTAAAGGGTCCCTTGGCAATTGGGATTCGATATAAGAGTAGGCCGTAGGCCGTGGTGCCGCTGCCCGGGCGAAATTTCCCTCTTAGCGCACTGTATGGGAGCAAAAATAGTAGGGCAATATTGAGGGAGTACATTGAAATAAATATCGTGTATTGTATAAATATCAGGGATCACGGTGATTAAGTGAGTAAGACGCTAGCTCGCTATTCTGGAGGTCGGATGTTCGATCCTTGCATTGGCCGAGAAAGTCCATCTAGATTTTTCGGCGTGGTTCCCCTTTGCCAGAGATGCGGGATTGAGGGCCTGACAAGGACAACGGTCTAGTCGTTCGGATGGGAAGAAAAACCAAGTTCCCGTGAGCACATTGGCGTGCACGTAAAATATCCATTGACATAGCAAACTGTATGTCGTACGCCCGTCTTTATTAGCCCAGTTTATAACAGAAGAGTAGGACGTTAAACCCAATTTCATTTGGTATAAACTCCCTCCTAAAACCGACTATATAGAGCCAACACGAGTATATTTTACTTGCAACACATTGATCGTCTTCTAGCTAGCAGACCAACTGCTCTGTTTGAAAAATAATCAATGCTATCTTAATTGTATCAATTTTCGTTTGATTGAATTTTATAATCGATTAGCTTAACAAGCATTCATATCAAGATGGCGATTTACACGGATAGGAGAAAAACGGATATTACAATGTCACGTCCTTAATAACAGGGGACAGAACTCCCTTTATAAAACTTGCAATAATCTTATCGTTCTTACACATGAATTATATTTAAAGATGCTATTACATTTATTACATTTCCACACGCCAAATATCCAGTGTTAAAGTTAAATGACTAAAACTTTTATTCATTCATTCTAAACAAAATAATCCTGGCGCACGTGCAGTATCGTACGTCTGCAACATGAAATATCTGGAATCATAACCAAAAAGGAAGTCAAGCTAGGGACAGGGGACGTGGGTGGGGTTGGATAAATTCTTGGTCCCCCACTCTCGGCATCCGGCTGAAAAAACTAAATTAATATAGAGAAATGACCTACATCTATAGGCGTAGAGTGAATTATACGTCAAAAATAATGCAGGATAAAAGCCTGCTAAGAAATATCAGATTTGTAACTAATTCAATTCAAATTTAGGAATATATTTTCTAGGCTACAACCTTACACCAATTGCAGCAACAGAAGACAAAGCCCCCACCCCATCCCGTAAAAGGAATGTGTTGATCTCGGGCCTGATGGTAGTGATTCTGTCCAAATGTGAAACTGCTTGAAACGCGATGTTTTTAGACTACGATTCCTAGTGCTTCGGGTGGGATGAAAAACTGTAATCAAGTGTATACCACCGGCAGTATACGTTAAAGACCCCCTGACGAAATAGATGGTTGTTGCAAAAAAGTAAGAAAACGCAATTTTATATCATTTCTACAATTCAAAGATATCGATGTTGGATAATCTTGATTGAATTCACTTGATAGTTTTCTCGCTGTATATAAATCAACAAAAAGATATAATGAATTCCTAATTATATAATGTGAGCAAATTAATTCCTAATTATATAATGTGAGCAAATTAATTCCTAATTATATAATGTGAGCAAATTAGTAAGATTTTCTTGTATTTATTTCTAATTTGAGCTTATAAGGGTGGGGAATAAATTGAATTGGACGGCAATCTTCAACACCGACTTGTAAGCAAAATGTTTTTTTTTTACTCTATTTAAAAGTTCTCATCGGTTACCCTTCATATGTAGTTCGTGTTTTTATATATATATATACTATAGGTATGATATAGATGATATATATATATATATATATATATTTATAGGTCAAGTGTTGTATTACATCACTGATGTTTTAACTAAAATGTGACATGTTCAAATTTTTCCCACGATTTTTGATGAAACGATTCACGTGAATCATGTAGGCCTATCGTGTTATTGTATTTTAGAGGCAACAGTATGTACATATAGGTAATAATAGATATATATATATATATATATATATACATTTAATGTAGATAATTGCTGATATCTATATAATCTAGCATACGCCTCTAAATAAACTCCTCTCACAGTATCAATAGAAGCGTTCTGTTAATTTTAAGTGAATTGAGCCATGAAAAGGAGACTGATTAAATGCATGTTTTGTATCTTTTCAAAATTTACTCGGCTAATCTTGTTTATTAAGATGTAACTAAGACGAAATGAATGATATATTAATATCCAATTATCTCGTCATTATTCATTGTATTCCCGTCCGAATACACCAATAGTAACAACATAGCCAAGCACTCAGTTGGGCGCTGCCGTTTAAATACCCATTTCTAGATAATTTCACACGCACAAAAAATCTAGGGTTATATGGTATAATCTCAACTAATTTACCTATCAAATTCTCGAAATGAGGACATATCCGGCACAAGTTTCGATAATGGAGACTTTTAAGGCGTCTATATAACTAATAATTCCAAACCCCAGCAGATGTCTTTTCGAAATTCTAAATATTAAAGCTACGTTACTTAAGATTTTGATAAAGAGCTGATCGTTCTTGCTATAGTTACAAAATAGATAATACAAAGTGAATATATTGAAAATTTCAGTCAAATTACTTTATTCTGAGCGAAGTTATGAATTGAATGTTTGAAGTTCTGACAAGAAATGGTATAAATTGTCTCGAATGTAAAGTACCATGGCACGATAATAAACGAAGTCCCTGTTCTGTCCTTCTATCGGCATCTATTAACGTTCGACGAAGATATAGCGGACAGTGTGTAATCCACTCAATATCTATGCCATCTGATGGTCTAGAGAGTTGATTATAAGCTTGCCATGTCCAAATAGTAATTTATTTAACATTTGAAGCCAAAACAAAAGATGAGCAATAGTCAAATTTAACTCTTACATAATCCATTTAGAAATAACACAGGATACAAGTCTTGCACTTTAACAATATTTGAGGTATTTTTCGTGTTCAAACTAGAACCGGTGACTAAATTGAGAATTTTATGTTAACACACCAGCCTGTATTCCAAGTAGCTACACCCAGCACTACTGCACACGTACTTGAACCGATCGTCAATTGATCTATTTTCTGTATAATATTAACAATTTCTTTTTTAATTTAGAGGAAAGATTAATTGGTCTTAATTAGACCGCGAATTGTCCCGAGATGGTATTTTGACTACTGTATACATATACATACAGAATATAATGTTTGTGTATAACTGGTATCATTTTATATAAAACTACATAATTTACTTGATATGAAACTTTAATGATGTAAAGCAGCAAAAAGCCTTAGGTTATAGACATGGTGATATTTGACATTTAGAAATAAATAATGAAGAACTATATTGACAAGACCAGCATACACAATCAACGTAAGGGTGCAGTTACCCCCCTTGCTATGTTAAAGGGGTTGTGTATTACTTTGCAAATATCCTGATCCCCAAATTTGTAGTTCAGAAAATCTTAAAGAATTGCATCTATAGAACACGTGTCTATATGATGTTGTGTATTTGACAAATGAAAAGATAATTACTCGACTTAAACGCATCCACCTTCCTCTTCCATACTTGACGCAATTTATAATTTGTCATTGCGGATCATAAGAAATGTGTCTCCGCCTGGAGCTTATTTGGTGTTAATGTGTAGTAAATAATCTTCGTGATAATATGTACACATAATGTGTAAAAAATAAAAGGTAAGTGTTGTTTGCTTGCTCGGTTAATCCTGTCATAGTTAGTTAACACGATGTTATTTATTGCCTCACTGTTGTCTTTGAAAATATTATACCTTAATAAACAAACATTCAACAAGAGAACAATATCAAACATTTTTTATTTTTTCAAGTTAATATTTATGTTAAAATGGGATTATGATTAATGCGATGTCAAATGAAAACGCCCCGATTTTCTTTTAATATTTTTTTAAATTTCTTTTTACCTTTGCCAATTTATTTCTGTAAATACAGGATTAGTCATTCCTGGTTTCAACAACAAATTACAATCATTTAAAAAAAATCCCAGAGAAGATTAGTTATTTATATTGGATAGTGAGACGTAAAATCTTTGGTTTAGAATGGAAATACATCAAACCAGCATGTTATTAATTCTCTTCTCTCTATACAACCAGAATCCAATTTTTAGACACACTCTCGCTCGCTATTCAGATCAGCGTTCAAGCAATCAACAGAAATCCAATATATATATATAATTTGCTCTCATCTCGAAGCTAACATGTGATTGAAGAAAATCCCTGCTGACTAATCATATAAATAATTCATACATGTGATTTATCGCTTTAATGTAGTTGTCTTGTCAAGCTTTGTCCGCTGTCGACCATAATATCATCTGCTTAGTATTTACAAAATAGACACGTTCCATGCTCCATGCTCAGTCTAACGAAAACGCGTGTTGGAGTCGGAATGTGGATATTTAACGCTACGAGGACGTCGTGCTTCGGAACGCTCTTCATTTTCAGTCACGTGACAATTTTCTTTTTATTAATAAAGAGTATTTCAATGCATAAACTATTTAAAAAGACAGAATCCCTTTCATTTGTGTTTATTAGATCTGGTTTATTTGGGTCATCGACAGACTAATTAAAATTCGGCATTAGTTTCCTTTCGCACATTTTTATTCTGTTCTTGGCCAAGAATGGTTTTACGTTTACCCAATCCCCGCATATGGCTAAAAGAGAAGAACCGAAGATAGTTAGATCTATGAGACGACTAGAGATCAACACGTCAAAGGTTCATATATCACTGAATAAAGTTTCAACGGTCCGTATTTCTACCCGAAACGAATCAAACACACTATGTAAGGAAATACAAAAAACACCAGATAGAAAGCACAGATAATTAAAAACCGAAATTGTGCAAAAAGTGCCCGAAGCTAATTCAAGGCTGTTTGAATAAGTGAATCTACAAGAAGAACTATCTACCCCATGAGGAAGTGGTATGGAGTGTTCATAGAAGATACTCATAACATTATTTGAATACGACAGGAGCCAAGCGAACCCACAGTGCAGCATAGAACCGCTTCCAGTAACCATAAATAACTGAGAATTTTCTGAATTTTCTAGTGACCAATTCACTAAACTAAATAACAAACGATATGCAGTTAAATCAACTGTTTTGTTTTATACTAATCCAATATACAGTGCAGTTTTAACTGTCCAACAAAAACATAGAACGATACAGATAATACAAACTGGAATATCCCTTCAAAGTGAAATAAGATGGTATAAACAATAATGTATGAAAAGTAAGCCGAATGCCAAGATAAAAGGAGTTCTAGGGCAGGATTTATCATTATGGTCATAACATAAATAATATAATATTATATCCAATAAACATATAAATAACATTGAACAACAATTTGCTTGAAGTAAAAAGGGTAAATTCCTACAATCACGAGGTAGGCTATTGAA
Source organism: Patella depressa (assembly GCA_948474765.1). Lineage (NCBI taxonomy): Eukaryota > Metazoa > Mollusca > Gastropoda > Patellidae > Patella > Patella depressa. Next base: position 50,130,704 of record OX419722.1, on the reverse strand, counting down.
ACAATCAGAATTTTGGTATAAAGTTAGAAACACGTTCCATTTACCAAACGATCATGAGTAGTGTGGATCTGTCGGAAATAGAGTAAAATGTGTATGTAAATGACAAGTTAAATATATGCGTATATATACCAATAGTTTATATGATTTGCTAGATGACATCAGTCTCTTAAGTAAATATTAGTATTATATTGTCATTAGAAACGAGTGGTATCACATTTTCCTTTTTCTGATGATTGGCCACCTGGGCACATTGTAAGCAAGAGGGATTCATTTAATATTGTTAAGTGCTCTCCGATCATTTATTAATTTACTATAATTGTTAAGATGTTTTTGGGGTGATGAAATTACTAGATTTCTCAATAGTATTAATAATTCATTATGAATTAGAAGGTCTAAGTGGTTACTTGATTATGTAGATGGATTCTATGATATAATGCCGAATAGTTTGTATACATTGATCAAATCAATAAGTAAGACATTCATATCGTTATTGTGTTTTATTATCTCAGTACATATACAGTACAATTAATGATTACAGTGTGATTAAGGTATTCAGACGCCCCAATTTCTATGGCAGTGATGCAGGACGGAGGGTCTGACAAGGACAGCTGTCTAGTCATTCGGGTGGGACGAAAAACCGAGGTCCGCGTACACAGAATTCCATACAAGATTAGGTTGTAGTGTCACTGTCCGGGCAAAAGGTCCCTCATAGCACACTGTATGACGTATGCCCGTCTTCATTAGCCCAGTTTAGGAGCAGAAGAGTAGGACGTTAAACCCCATTTCATTTATTCATACATATCAAGATGATGCCCCAGAATTAGTTTTTTTTAACAAGGGTAATAACGCCACAATAATTGTATTGTTTTATTCAGCTGTTATTACTCATTGCCCTGTTCCCGTATCGTTTTTGTGTTTATTTTCTTAAACATTCACGGCTTTGTCCAATAAAAATGGTAAGCTTCCACTGCCCTGTGCACGCAACTAACTAAATAAATGACTGGATGAGTTTGGTCGTATTTCAGTCATGGATGAGTACCTTTTTAATAAAAAATAATATGTAAATAATATGTATATATGTAAGTGCAATAATGGCTTTAAACTTTTTGCTTGGTCGCTAAAAGTTTTTTGGGTATAGACAGAACAGAGTTGCGGTAAAAAGTTTATATAAATATAATGAGGCGGATGCTATCAACAGCTCTGCGTATATAACTTTATAATAACAGTACGTAGAGGATAATATCAATTAAACTTATTAAAGAGGAGCTCAGTGTTTAATTTATATTAAACCGCGCATGTTCAAGTATTCGATAAATACACCCCCCCCCCAAAAAAAAAAACCACTGAGTAAATGGCATGACCAGAAATGTATGACCAAGTTTTCATTGTATTTTTGAAATGCTATCAAACACTATTTTGTCATCAGATGTTGAAATCATCCTTGAAGATAAACACGCCGCTTATTCCAGTGTAAACGGTTCACTGTCCTGCCCACATCATCGAATCAAATATTCACGTAACAACAACACAATTACAGAACTATAAATTTCAACGATTAAAAATCAAAATAGGTTGTTTAAAATTGGGAATAATTCTGTTTACATAGACCTGATTAGACATCATGATTAGGGAGGAGGTATGCGCCATATTGTGGACAGATTCTGTAATTGTCTGGCCTAATTTTGACTGTGTGAAAATGTTGATCATCCCTTTAAGTTAGGTGAGACGTGTGGTGTATTTTGTATAGAAGAATGTGAAACATGTAACTGAGTGATGTGACCAAATGAACACTGATTACCGCTAGTTTTCCCACGATTGAACTATAAAGCTTTGTTAGACAATCTTACATCAGCCATAATAATAAACACACAGTAATATTAATATAGAATACAATTAATATCTTTATAAAGATTTACTTGAATATACTAGTACTACGAAATAAAATAAAATAATAGTGACATTTGGGTATTTTAAACAAAAGTAACAGGTTATGTGAAGAAATGGTTCGCTATATGTGAAACGGTTACCTGTGTGGAATGGTTAGCTAATGGGACGAAACGGTTAGCTGTGCGAAATTCTCGACGAATTATGAAATTACAGCTGCTGTTCTAGTATGGGCAAGCATTATATTTCTCATAACCATAAGATATTGGGTTAATACGTCACTAGGCTGGTGACTCTAATGGCACTCTATCCAGTAGACGTCATCATCTGAAATCCAGATGTAAACATCTTTGGGTGACCTGAGCTGTTCACATGGTTTACAAATTAGGTTGTTTTATTACAACTAAACTATTCAGTAATATATAACATGATGGCTACTATTTATTTTGGTAATACAGAAGATGACAAATTACAAAAAATATACAGAAACATTTAAAATGGCAACAATCATAACATTGGTATTGAGGTGGTTAGGTGACCGAATGGTGCCGAATGGTCCTTTAGAGCATAGTCTGTTCAATTCCGAGCTTATACGTGACCAAGACTAGGGTCGCCTTTCCTAATAATGATTAGGTCCACAGCGCATGCGAATTATAGAAATTTAACCATATTAGTCCCGAAATGAGAGAATGGACCACAGTTTTGCCTATTATATATAAAATGACTGCACACGGTTATTGACAAAATTCCCCAGTTTCGACATTCTTTCCTCATACTGGCAATAATTGTAAATAACATTATCAAGAATGTCTTATATAAATTTGGAACATATATATGCGCTGTTATCTGTGCCTGTATAGAAATATAAATTTTTCGATAACATCACTCTAACCAAATAAAACGAGTAGAAAATCATGGCTCTGACAAAATAAAAAGTTAAGATTTTGATGGCCGTGTGGATTTAGCTAACATGTGTTCCAGTGCTAATTAGCTGAAATAGTCTTATCACAGCTAGCCTGTTATTTCATACAAGACTCCAATATCAGTTACACCATTAACTTCATGTTGAAGCCATTTTGATAAGTAAATTTCATGATTAATTCGGATGTACCCGATGGACCTGCTATAAAAAATGTCGGTAAGTTGTGAGAGCGTGTGTGGTGTTGAGGTCTGAAGGTATCAATGGGATTCAGAGGTTAATGTATTAAATCTATTAAATTCCTAAAAGAAATTCATAAATTTTCTATATTTTTAAAAGAACGATTATACAATCCTTGTTTTACGCCCACGTGGAAATATGGGCGTATATTGCAGTCGGCCCAATCCGTCCCATCCGCCAGTTCGTCGTCCACAATTTCTTGTGAACACTCTACAGATTACATGTAATCATCTGATATTTTTAAATTGATATGTCTATGTTTTTTTACATTAGCGAGGTGAAGACGCTCCTTCAATTTCAATAATTGTTTACATTAGTGAGGTGAAGATGCCCCTTCAATTTCAATAATAACGTCACTTAGTTGGACCTGGTGAACGCTCGAACGTCAAAAGTGATCATCCGATTTGTTTGATTGAGAGAGAGAGAGAGACAGAGTGAGACAGAGAGAGAGAGATAGAATGGGGTTTAACGTCAACTCGACACAAACCATGTCATTTCGGGACTAACACATGGTTCAATTATACTTCAATAATTCGCTTGCGCGTAGAGGTCTTTAGCAGTGGGAGGAAACCGGAGTGCCCGGAGGAAACCCACGAGGTTGAGAAGGCGCTCCCATCTCCATGCAACATACGCTCACACCAGGGATCGAATTAAAACACAGCCGCAAGACAGAGGTGACCGGCCAGCTAGAGGTCGAAGCGCGGCACTCTAGATCACTAGACCCCCCCCCCCCCCCAACCGATCTGTTTGAAATTTATATGACTCATTTAGATTAGTAAAGTGAAGACGCCTTTTGAATTTCAGCAATTTCTGCTTATAACTTCTACAGTTAAGGCCCTTGTTTAACACGTTGAACTGTGTAAATGCTCGAATGACGAAAGTTATCATTTAAATTATAGAAACCGACTGAATTTGAGCAATTTCCGCTAATGAATTTTAGAGTTATGGCCCTTGTTTCACTTTGTTGGACCCCGTGAACGCTCGAACGTCAAAAGATAGCATTCGATATGTTTGAAATTTATATGCCTTAATATTAGTGAAAGGAACAAGTTTCTTAAATTTCAGCCGTTTCCGTCAGTAATTTCTAGAATTATGGTCCTACTTAGTAAACCTTGTGTACGTTCGAACGAAAAATGTGGGCGTATAAAAAGTAAAGAATTTTATTGATCAATAATATCGAAGATTTAAATACAATTTTAGTAAAAATAAAAAGACAACAAAACATTTCAGTCTGTTAACCCAATCCTTCATTTGGTAAAAGATAAATAGCCGTTTGTTTCCCACTTTTTATGATTACACCAACATGGCATAGAAAAATACCAGAAGTCAACGATACTGACACATACAATGAATCTTGTCCGTGTATTGCGTGAACAGAGCACCCAATGTATATTTAACACTACAATATATTTCTTCCTATCTAACCATTATTTGTTTTCTGTCTAAGAAAGAATAAATTTTGAGTGTTGTACGAAACTATCCACACGCAATGGAACCTTGTTAATTGGGTATAATTATTGATAATGCCGTTAGAGGTGACTTGAAGATGCTCTAGGTATCCACCATCTTTTGTTCTAACGCCCACAGTTCAGTAGAAAAGTGACACAATTTATAACGTTATAGGTGTCATTTACAATTGCCTAGTTTTTGGCAATGTCTTTTGATTCATGAAGTTTTAAATATGAATGACATTGATAAATGCGATACATATATAGTGTTGGACTCGAGGGTCAAGTTTTTCTCTCCAGTCTCATTAACCATGATCTAATATGGCTCCATTGTACTTTGTTATTGATGCCCTAATAAAAGTGCTGCAATAAATTACAATTCTTCTTGGGATACAAGAAACTTGAATACAAAACCCACACGCAAATTGCCTTGTTATAAAATCGGGATCCATAATGAAGAGATTTACAGGAAATTTCATCGTTTCTACTCCAGATTTTCGTTTCCGAGGCAACAGAGGATTTACAAATATTTGTAGATCTGGATGAGGGTTGGAGGGTTTAAAAACAAACCACCCAGAAATTAATGTTTTCTTCTCGTAAATACGAGCTCAATCAGTTTTACCGCCACTAATTAATTATATTTGGTGGAAATTCATCTAATGAGGTGACAATGGATACACATTACATTTATTTTTGTCAATGCGATGTGACGAAACTCGTCTCTTAAAACCAAGAAATTCTGGCTGGGTTGCGATGTTCTGTTAAAATTTTCCTCCATTCGTTTGAGTTAATTATATAATTGTCTAGACCTAGAAATGCGTTTTCAGCTTAATTGAATACTCCATTGTATGTTTGATAGGCTCTATAGTGGTTTCCTTTATATGACGAAGATAGTCTACCTCGTCACGTATTTGACGATTCTATACCACAATCCATCAGGGTGGGCTATTAACCTTTAGAAACCCACGCCTTACTACTTCAACCATTTGAAAACAATGTATTAATTTGAAAAAAGAAAATCTATTTTAACATCCAGATGAATTTTACAAGGATGTTCCGAGTTCCAATAGGCAGTTCGACGTCTGTCTACTCAGGTTGGAATGGCTCATTGCGCATGACACTTAAATAATAATGTTGCTCTTTTTCAAATGGTAGCGATTTATCCCGCGTAGTGGATTTCTACCGGGAAAACTTGAAAATGGCCCACTCTAAAGTACCAAATTAATCATAGTCAAAATAATCAAATCAAAAATATATTATATAATGAAATTATGTCCGAATGCTTGTTCCTTGGATAAAAATAGCCATTCGAACGACGGATTTCAGTATACTGATATTAGAACCACAATTAGTTGTGTTCTTTAGATGAAATAGAAGCACGTGGTCAATTGTGACAAGCATCCTCGGCCCTAATGTCCTGATTGAACAGATTGCATACAAAATTGGGTGGGCATCCGAGGTGCTCCTCGGAGAATTATAAACTGTCCCAACTGGTCCACGGGTGAAAAAACCTCGGACCACTTGCATAAACAACCACGATGTTTATATTTCAGTTTAAATTGTGACAAACCGAGTAATAAAGGGATTCAAACGATATTAATTATCTTGATTCTGCGGATTATATTTTATAAAACTCGTGGAATCGATGGTTAAAAACATTCAAGAAAACGGCAACTGAATAAAGGGAAGTAACTCCACTTTTATTACAAAGATAGAAAAAAAACCCGTGTAGACCACCACTTGTCCGAATAGGATATGACTTCATGCATATTTATTTTACAGAAAACAGCAATATATATTATTCTACCAAACTATTTCTTGATAGACTACGGACTGTTTTAATAACTATTATATTGGCGCACGAAAAGGGACATAACTACATTTTGGGGCGGCTCTCATTTGGGGAGTGTTTGACAGTGCTAAATTTTTTGATGTTATGGTGTTTTTTTCTATTTCACCAAAAGTGGAAGAAATTGATATCTATGAATTTTTCACTGACCCTTCAATGCCTTATGATATCGATAGGCCTAAAGATATCAATGGTAGCTACCGTAGCTCTACCGTCCGGCCTACTACTGTGGAACATCAGGCACCTCTAAATGTACAAAATAATTATACAAAAGTAAAACTCAAGCAAAACAAAACATCCAATATTAGGCCCAATTATGTATAACAAAAAAAAAAAACGTAACATCAATAAATTTAGCACTGTCAAACACTCCCCCAATGAGAGCCGCCCCAAAATGTAGTTATGCCCCTTTTCGTGCGCCAAATACAATTGAAGATGGTGACATCATGCTGACATGTGAAAATCTAATCTAAATTATCTGTTTATTGCATAGTATTAGTTATAATTACACTGGACATTTGCTGCGATAACTTTTTGGGTGATTTACATATATGTGTAAGATATTTACAAGAAGACGTGGCCCATCTACGCTGTAATGATATGGATATGGAAGAAGACAATAGTTTGTGTAGGGATTTGTTATGGTTGAAAATTTCAGGTTGCGGTAAGTCATGTTGTTGCATCTTTTGGTTTAGAGTAAAGATTAGGCTATATTGTAGAAGACGTAGTTCATATAAATAGTTACAGGCTTACCTGATCAGACATTTTGCAATCTTCGATAATTTCGTAAACTGTTGGGAAAAAATAGAACAATCATTGTAAGAATAAAACCGGATGTGTACAGCTCGCTGACAACAAACACACAGGAAGTGAGAGCGGCTTACCTTTCCACGTCATAAGCCTCCATGTCCGCCATATTTATTTCACAACTTGGAAACAAGTATGGCGGCTGGGGGCGTTGACTTTTTTTATTTAATTATTTCGGTATTTTTGTAACCGGAGTTCAGCTTTAAGTTACTGCTTACAACTAGATTAGTAAATATCAGAACCTACTAGTAAACCAGCAATTTACCAAACTGATCCCGCAGTGAATATTGGCTTGGCCGCTACAATCACTGATAAGCATGACATCGACGAGGCTTAATGAGTGCGGCATATTAACTTTTTTACTCAGACAAATTAAATTCTCAAACATTTTTTTGAGGTAAAAGAAAAATAAATAAAGACGTTTGAAGTATTTGTAGTTAAAAAATATTTCCTATTTAGTGTAAATGGGTATTAAAATGAGTAAAACGCACCATTTTGCCCGAAGCAGTTAGGTGTTATGTAAACAATGCACGAGCCGTTTAGCCAATGACTGACGGCACGTGAAGTCAATGCACATGTTGTAGATAGTCATGTGTGACAGAGATAAATCGTAAGTAATTCTCTGTGAAACAGATTGGCAATTTACATTAAAGCGGGAATTTCATATGTTCTAAGAAAGTTAAAACATATTTATTTCTATGTCTTTTGCTCAATAGGTTGTCAACACACTATTATGCAATCATAGACATTATTTTCCACTCTTTATTTAACATCTTTCACATCGAAAATAATAACACAATTACCTCCCTTGTTTTTCCATTCTCTCCCCCCCCCCCCCCATGCATTACCTATCTTCAAACGTTTGAATTTGAAGTTGAAAATGATATTATTGCCAATTTCTCAACTGGCGATAGTGAATTATATGATTAATAGGTAGGACTGTTTATATAGATACCATCTATTTTAAGGATTCATGTCAATATATTTCAAAAATATAACTTAAAACTAGACCTGCATGCAGGAATGACGGGTTTCACTGGTGCCAAGTTACTCTTAAACATGTCACTTTCGGTGCCAAGTTACACTTGAACATATGTCACTTCCGGTACCAACGAAACCACTAAACAGGTTTCCAAATTAACATTGCACACAAATAAAATGGACGTAGAATCAACCAATCAATCCAGCAATATCAAGTCATTTTATACATTTGTTACTTGTAAATGATCTTGACAAAATTAAATTACTTCCGGTGTTAATGAAAATGTTCAATTAGTCTTATGAAATCAGAAATGGCATACGATATCATATAGTGACAATTTTATGTAAATCGAATAATAATTGCCACTTTTAAAGACCAAAAAACTTGAAAAGTGACTTTCGAAAATCTGCTATTTCTCTGCAACCGTACAAGTTAGAAACCATTTTTTGGTATCTGTATGATCGTATGGGTTCATTCTATTTGTTGATTGGCATCAAATACCATAATTTGAAAAATATTTCAAAACAGACTCATTTGAATAAAATATCTGTTTTGAAGGCTAAAAATTCAGTTTTTGCCAAAATGACGTTACTTCCGGTGATAATGAAAATCTTAAATTACTTGTATGAAATCACAAATGGCATTAGGTATAACATGGTGTAACGTTTATGAAAATCGAATAATAATTGACACTTTTATGGCCCCGAAACCTTCAAAAGTGACCTGTAGAAAACCGTCTATTTCTCGGCAACCGAACAAGTTAGAAACAAATTTATGATATCTATATGACCATATGAGTTGTATTTATATGTGAATTTAAACCAAAAGTTAAAATTATTAATACATATTAAGTTATTCATGGTTGAATAAAACATTGATTTAAAAAGTTTAAAATGCAGTTTTTGACCAAATGACGTCATTTCCGGTGTCAATTTTAAATTGTAATCAACTTGATATGACGCTACATGCTTTTTGAATCAAATGATGTCACTTTTATAAAAATCCAATAATAATTGACTATTCTACAGGCAAAATAACGAAAACAGTGACTTGTACAGAATTGCCCATTTCTTGGGAACTGCTTATATTACAAACTAATTTTAACATACATTTTCTTCGTATGGATTATAGCTACAAGTTTATAAAAGTTACGAAGAAATATTTTAAAATCTGAAAAGCCTGAATAGGTTGTAAATAGGTCAATTTTACACCATTTTTAGCCATTTAATCGAATTTGCTCGAAAATGAAATCGAAATTAAAAAAACTGCTTCCGACATTTTTTGCGCCTTGAAAGGGCACACTCTTTGAGTCAAATAATTTTTCCAAAAAATAATATTTGTTTTCGAAAAATGGTACCTAACTGTCAAAATTGTAGTTTTTGGTAAAATTATGCCACTTCCGGTGCCGACAGATAACACTTCCGGTAATAGAAAAAATGACAATTGAGACAACGAAGCATATGAACTTTGTTTTATACAAATCGAACAATAAAAAATTAATCTAGGACTGAAAAACTGAATTAGCCAATGGCGGCCAAGGTAAATTACTGAGACAAAATTTTTTAACATTTTTGCACTAGTCAGATGACTCTTTAATTCTGTGCACAGTACGACTAAAAAATATTCATAAATAAAAAAGTTTTTTGTAAAATTTTAAATTTTCGAAATTTGGCGCCTAATATCTTCGAAGATTTACCGAAAATCAAAAATCGAAAGTAGCGTAGCTATGTGCCCTGTCTCCGGCTATGCCAAAATGTATCGAAAGTTAAAATTCAATGATTATTGTTAAAATTACTGCAATATTTTAAAAAACGATAATTTGGTGATTTCGGACATTTCGCATTGTCGCAGAACGTTCAAAATAGCTTTATCCTCTAAGTCACACCCACTTTCCCAGTAAAACCGAAGAAATCATAACGATGCGACACGTAGTTGCTGAGATCTATTCAAATTGGAATCTGAATAATAATAATAAGAATAATAATTTTAACAAAAACAATAGTGTTTCACACAAGCTACGCAGTGTGAAACCCTAAAAATGAAATTGCAGCTTTACGTAAATGGATCCGAGGGATAGTCGTAAGCGCCTACCCCGTTGTACATTAAAGGTCTGTAATGATGCAGGCGTCATTTAAAATGAAAAAAGAAAGAAAAAATGATTTACAAGAAAGACGAAAAAGAAATAATGCGACGTAAGTTGACGTTGGTCGTTCTTGCAATGAATGGCGAGAGTCATTGGTTGCCGTGGTTAGTTTATGTTACCCACCCCACGCTAATTTACTAATTCATATATTACCAATTGACGAACGATTCTGATTTATTATACCGTACTGTCGAACGGATTTACCAAGAAGATAATATAAAATGGCGGGGATTTGGTCGCTAAAAAGGTATGTGTCCCTCATTGCACTATTATGTTATTCTTCTAAAGTACGATTTTTAACCCTCCCCCCCCCCTCCACACACACACACACACACCCACCTTCCATCGCCATCTTGGCCCCATCCTACCCGATTACTGCCACATCCCACCCCAACGGAGTACCCCCCCCCCCCAACCCACCCCAACAAAATCTCTTATTCTCAATTTATGTTGACAGCGACGCCCACTGCTAGATGCTGACGACCTGGTGGGAAGATTGATGACGGCAAGGAATCAAGTTAGAAATCAAAAACAAAATATTAATAATACAGTAATGCGGACAGGCGGACAATATTTTGACAAGCTATACCTTATCAGACTATGGTCGAGTCCTATAGTAGGTATACAAGATAGATCAGACCTTAAACCTGTATGTATATAAACTTGTATATGCCAAGTCAGGTATATATTAGGTAAGACTATGATAAGACTATAAAACTGATATTAAATATGTACCTTGTATTGCTGTTGATTGGACTTTTGTATAACATACAGCCATGAAGATCAACACTAAACTTATTTCTCTTAAAGCTTTCTTCTTTTGTAATTATGCAGGTATGTATTTTTGCTACTTTGTAATTATGCAGGTATGTTCTTATGCTATTTTGTAATTATGCAGGTGTGTTCTTTTGATATTTTGTAATTATGCAGGTATGTTCTTTTGATATTCTTGTGCGTCATCTGTATACAATGTGTTTTAACCATGTTCTGTCTCCAAAAGAAAGGACAAACCAATTGTTTCCATGTAAGTCATTTTATTCCTTTGACAGATTAACCAGGGTCCTTATATCCTTTCAGCGGCAGGTGCTCTTCTTCCATTCCTCACAGTTCATCTGAAGAAAGTTGGCATTAACTCTACAGAAGCTGGACTAATATCAGGTTTAACCCAATTACTCTCTATATTTATACGACCAGCATCAGGAGCATTTGCTGATAAACAAAATAAACATAAAACCATATTACTACTCATGCTTGTTTTATACGGAATTTCTTATTTCAGTCTTATGCTGGTTCCATATCGTCACGATTTTACCTCCAATCAATCAGTTTTTACCTTTCGAAATCTTTCCCAAAATGTGACCGTTTTCTTGTCTAGTGTGAATGATTCGTTTTCGTGTGGTGCTATCGATGACCGATCCCATAAAAGGAAAATAAAAAACATGTGTGGTGAAGTTATCCGAATAGAACCAGATTGTGGTGTCAACTGTAGCCTGCCTGCTTGTAGTGATCTGTGTTGCCAGTTGGACGATTCATCAGAGATTAGTGATTTTCAGTTCAACCCATCTCAAAATGGTACCCGTAACTGCACTGTGCCTTCCGATAAATCTGAATTGGACGAGTGGAGATTTGACATAACGTTTATATTATCCTTCCTGTTAGTGCTGATTGCACGGATTAGTTATTCCTGCTTACAAAGTCTTCTAGATACTATAACCTATTTCATGCTCGGAAGCAACCGTCTACTCTACAGTCGCCAGAGGTTATGGGGAACCGCTGGTACGGCCATTTCAGCTTCTTGTGTGATTTTCATCATTGATACGTATTATGATGGCGTTTTTTACTTGTTTGGCGGATTTTGTTTATTAGCATTCTTCGTTGGATTAACGTTGGATGTTCAAGCCGAGAAAAGGGAGAATGTAAAATTAGTGGACATTTTAAAACAGCAAATAGTTCTTCCTTATATCCGATGGTTTTTAATTAAAATTCTTTTTTATGGAATGTTTTTGGGGGCAACAATCAATTTTTTGTTTTGGTTTTTCAAAGACATAGGCGTCAGTGGTTCATTTTTGGGAATCATTACTCTCGTTCACTGTGTATCGTCATTATTTGTGCTACAGTTGGCACCAAAACTGCTGAAAACTTTTGGGCAGGATATGTGTATGTACGCTGCTATTTGTGTCTATAGTATTCGTTTTGTTGGACATTCGTTTGTTCCCAATCAGTGGATTATAATTCCTCTAGAACTGTTACGTGGAATATCGTATGCTCTATTTTGGGCAGCGGCCTCATCTAAAGTTAGTCTCCTAGCACCGTCTGGTAGTCAAGGAACCTTTCAAGGATTAGCTGGTGCTGTCTACAATGATCTTGGTAGGAAATGAATTTTCAAATTTTCCAGTCACAGTTTATCGCCAATTCGCGTAGGATATATTCGAGATACATGTCAAGGAGTTCTTTAGTATAGTGGGATTAATGCAAACAAAAAAAAAAAACTTGCTTTGTAAAAACAAAGAACTAGTCGAGGGCGGGGGGTAGTACCGATGATGTCGTCAAGTGAAAATCAAACGCTTCTGGTACTATTGGAGAAGAAGAATAGTATCACGCTTGCAGAAATGTAGTTCCTAAATAGCAGAAATTCAAACATTTTTTTGTGCTTGTGGCCGGGGTAGACAGCCCCGTGGACCCAACGATGCCCCACTGCTTCAGATTTATTCAAAAAATGCCCTCACGCATACTCCTAGCTCCATGAAAATTTTTAACTTAATAATGTATCTAAGTTGTATCAGTTTGAAAAATGCACATGGCCTTTCTTGGCGTTTTATATCAAGAAAGATTGTGATATATATTTTTTATTATCTAGGTCGTGGACTGGGGTCTATCGTGACGGGGTTTTTATTTCAACAATTCAGTGCAAGATGGACATTCAGAGCGTATGCTGTATTATGTGTAATTCTATTAGTAATGTCATGTTTCTTTGATCGCCGCTGGAAAACGCCAATCAAATCGCAAAAAGGTAAGAACACTTTTACGAAAGTATACACTTCAAAATATATTTGTAGACATATAAATGAGCTTTTGGTTTTCAGGTTCAGACGCATTTCTTTTTGGGGCGGTCTCCCGCAGTGAAATAAACCATAGTAATTGTTATTCCATAAAAGTGTGTTTTTCGAGTTATCTGTCCATACCTACCCCCCCCCCCCCCCCCTTCTATTTTCAACTTCTGACTCGAGGCTGTTACTTACATCTTGTGCCACACATACAAAATAGGTCATTTCGGGACTAACACATGGTTAAATATTATTTCAATAATCCGTTTGCGCATAGGGTTCTTTAGCAGTGGGATGAAACAGGAAGACACAGAGAAATCCACAAGGTTGGACAGGCCACGGAATCAAAACCATGCCAGTTGACTCAATGACAGACCTTATGATACACCACGCACGTGCTAACCATTTGCACCCCACCACAACCCCACCCCCACTCATATAGCCTGCTATGGCTTTCAAGACGTTCAATGGACAGTACTTCCTATTTTTGATAAGATATTTTATAAACTTATTTAAATCTATAATTACAGAGACCAAAATCAAGAAGAACACAGATACAAGTGAACATTTACTCAAAGAAAAGCCTGTCGATGTTTGATGTTCAGTCAATCCAACACATAATCCAGCTATCTTCATACCAACCACTATCAATTTATAAAAAAGTCAAAACAATGGTTATTTTCTTTTTATTAGCAACATTATAAAAATTAACAAAATAATTATGCATACTTGAAACATCCTTAAACATGTCATCAGAACAATGACAGATGATAATAGTAACCAAAACAACAAAACAAAAACAATTCTTGTAACAGAGGTTTAACTACAATCTACCTTTGTCACAGCAAAACATAACTCCCCACCATTGCATAATGCAAAAGACATCTTTGATTAGAAGTCTTCATAATGGCTACCAATTTAGTTTAGACATCAGAAGAAACAGGGATATTTGCTAAATGTCTATAGTATATTTCTAAAATCATTATAGTATATGAGTGAAATAAATTAAATTAGAAGTCTCAAAAATATAAGAAAAACACAACACAAGAGAATACTTGTCATAACATGGAAACATCGTGCTATATTGATTTCCATATAAATTGAGTTGTGTTTTATCAATGTACTCAATCGTTAAGTGTCACTAAGGATGTTATAATGTTGACTAGAGTGTAATTAAATCATAATGCTTCCTTGAGTTTTATAAATATTTTACACAACTATCCTTCTTCATTTAATAATTTCTAGTTGAAGAATTGTACAGATTTATGTATGGAAATAAATACAATATGCTATGAAATGAAGTGATGATTAATGAAGACGGGACGATATGCTATGACCATGCTGCCTTTGATATTAAACTGCAATTTTTGTATTATTTAGATGGTTTTATAAAGGAAAACATTTCTCCCTTGTGTTTTAAAGTTTATAAAATATTTAAAGTTCAACATTTTCACATAATTAAACTAGGCATGTCAGCTCCCATTAGGTCCACCAAAAGCCAAGTCAATCAATCTCAACAAATCCTACATCCCACTTAGCAAGTTTAAAAATGTTACTGAAATTCGAAAAAATTGTAACAATAACTCATGTCATTTACAATCAAAACTTTCTTAATTTCAATTCAACCAAAGCATTTGAAATTTACTATCAAATTCAATAGGATTTTTATTTTATGTCCTTATAAATAACCTCACTAAGTTTGAAATTATACAACGAAGAACGCTTTATTGTATTGTGTTCACAATGTTTCATAAATTTCAACATAAATAGGGAGATAATTCCAAAATTTACAGTAATAATTTTCTGAATTTCAAATGGGTCCCTCCTGATCAATCAACCTAATTTTAAAAAATTCCTCTAAGAACTTTGTCGTAGTTCACAAGCTTTAAAAGTCAAAATTACAAATTTTACTGTATACAGTAAATTGAATGACATTCTGTGAACAGCTTCAACATTTACGACTGGAATTTTAAATGATGGCACAATAACCATTTATGAATGGAAAAACTTGGTGTTCATATTATAAACAATCTGAAGTATCTAGAAATCTAGAGAATTAGTACACTTCTCTCCTCGATAGTTCATTATAACAATATCGGGTTTTCTTACAACTAAATTAACCAAATCTTCATCATTTATCTGCAAATAGAAAATATCTTTATTTAATATATTACCAAATTGTTTAATTGTGTGATAATCGAGATTTGGAAATGAAATGAAATGGGGTTTAACATCCTACTGTTCCGCTCAGACTCTACTAATCAAGATGGGCATACATCATACAGTGTGTTATGGGGGAAATTTTGCCCGGACAGTGGCACTACGACCTACTCTTATATCAAGGGATCTTTTACATCCACACCAATTTGTCTATCCTGCACCACTGTCTTTGTTGAGTAAATATTGAGTTAGAAACTCTTCACTTACAAAAGAACACTTTTCAAAGTCACAGAATGTTAATCTTGGCATTTCTTCTGGAATTCGATGTAAACAATCACCATTTATATCTATTCCGATTAATAGTAAGTCTTTTAGATTTCTGAAAGTAAAATTATATCGACAGAGTCAATAAGGAGCAAACTTCAAGGAACAATAAGATCCATGTAAAAATTCATCTACTCCCATAATTAATCTATTAATGATCAATTTACTAATGATGAAAACAACAAATGCAAAATGACTGTTAATGTTCCAAAGGAATGGAGTTTAAATGACAAGGCAAAACTTTTAGTTGTATTAAAATATATTGGATTATCAGTGCCTGGTTTTACAACTCATAAACACATAGCCCTATCAATAATTATCTTAAAATTATCAACATTCTTAGTTTTTAAAGTTAGGATGCCAGGCAACAAAACATACACAGACAGGAACTGAGGTGGAGAATTTACAAGACTCTAAAACCTGATCAAGAGTAATAATACCTGAAGTAATTATTAGAAATAATTAAAATATAATTGTCATCTAGTTGTTCCTATTAATAAAAATTATTTATACAAAACATACACTGGTAATCCAGTTATTGGAAATCAATAGGCTGTACACAGTATATTAATTTCAAATCAAGTGGTTAAAAACTTTAGCCACACGTTGAGTCTACAAGATTTTTAAAGGAAATCAAGGGCAATAAGTTAGAAATATGTGGTTAATTAAATGTTGAGTATACTACTTACCGACAATGATCAACGATAGATATTAAACCAGTCTCGGATATTAGCCAACACCAAGATAAATTTAAATATTCTAAATTTGGTCCACAACTGAAATAAAAACGTAATATTATGATTATTTATATTTCTTTACACATCACAGGTCATGAGGTCAAAACACAATTTTTTTCCTACCAGAAATTCAGTTCGTAAACAAACAAACTAAACAGAAATCTTGCATCCTAAGAGTGCTGTCTGTGTAATAACACATAACCAAACATTTCATCTCTAACTTGGACTCAGAATAGTTCACAACATCCTGAAAATCACCCCTCACAGGCTGCTTTCTAGTTTGGAACTATTTTGTGCTTCGGTCAACCTTTATTGTGCCACAAAAAGTAGAAATTCTCAAACATGGTATTTCTCCATTATTTTACTTAAATACCTTTTACAATATTTATTTAATAATTTAAATGAATCTTGAAAACAGCAAATTCTGACTGGCATTACTGAGTCATTTGTATGAAAATGCAGCTGCCATTCAGTTTTTCAAATGATTGTTTTGTATGCAATGACTGAGTGATATTTACTTACTTCTGACAGAGAGCTAAAACGGCTTTATCAGACATATTACAACATTCAGAGAGATCTAAGTTTCTTAATCCCCTTAAATTAGGATTTTGAAGAAATGACAGGAATGCTTCTTTGGAAAATTCTGGTCCTTTTCGCAGTTTTAGAACCTGAAGTTGCTCTAAATTCTGGAAGGAATTAACAAAAACACAATAAATAATGATAGGAGAATAATTAAGCTGCTGTTGCTGTGAAGAAAATTGGAATATGAATCGTGCAATTTATATTTTCTTAAAATTTCCATGGTAACCATTCAGCTTAAGAAATAGAGTTCTATGTAAAACTTACCTGTAGATATTGTAAAGATAAGTCGGTTAAAAGTTCACAAAATGAGATCTGTAATGTTTTTAGCTTTGTACATTTCGCCACCAGGTAAATTGTATTATCGCTCAGTTCTTCACCATCTAACGTTAATTCTTGTAATGATGTGTAATGTGCATTTAACAACGTTTCCATTCCACTTTAATACAAAAACAAGAAATATGTACTTTAATCCTACAGAAAATGATTTTGGAAATTCAAGTGACTAACTAGTATTACTACAGAAGTTTTATCATATTTCACCCCACTGTGGCCTATTTCATGAAATCTTCAGACAAATAAAGTAAAATGAGCTTTATAGTAAAATGTTCAATATTCTTCCACATGCTTTGTGAAACCAGTGACAGTGCAAATAAAGCCTCTCTGTTGGATGAAAACTACTGAAAGTTTGATTTAAAATTAAAAAAATATTAAAGTGAAATTATCCTTCTCGTTCTAGACATCTTATAGAACATTCTGATAAAAATCATCAATTTCAGATTCCTGAGGGTGAGAACATTTTCTTTAAAATGAAATGTTGTTAGCGTCTTATTTGCAACGCTTCCGATTATCTTTGAAATATGCAGGAGTTGTTTTACTCATTCAATTGTATTTTCCTTTGTTTATCTTACAATGAGAGAGAGAGAAATGGGGTTTAATGTCCACTCGACAAAAACTAGGTCATTTCGGGAATAACACATGGTTTCATTTTTATTTCAATTATTCGCTTGCGCATAAGAGGTCTTTATCAGTGTGAGGAAATTGGAGAAACCCCACAAGATTATACAGGAGGTGACCCTACTCCTTGTCACGCACAACTGGGGATTCGAGACCAGGCCAGTTGACTCGATGACAGGCCTAATGATACAGCTCGCACGTGCTAAACATTCGGCCAGCAAACTCCCCACCTTACAATGGCTTGTAGAGTTAGTAAAGGCTTACAGGAATTAGGTAAACAGGTGTAGGCATCTATTATACTTACCTGTCAGTAATATATAATACTTCATTAATATCTAATGATCTTATCATATCTATATGTTTACTTATATACATCAACTTCTCATCAGGTAAATAACAATGACTAAAGTTTAAATTTTTTAGTTGTTGGGCTCGGCACAATAATTGCACAAAATCATCATCAATATCACAAGTACTGCCTTCTATGCTTATTGTTTCTAATTTAGAACAGTTTGATATAACAGTATTCAGTCTGGTGAGGGTAACATGGCAGAAACTAAGATCTATTTCAACTAAACTAGGTAAAGATTTGGTTAATATCAACAGTCGTTCATCTAAAATGAATTCTGGTATATTTGCAAGTCCTAATAGCCTTTGAACTCCAGGTATCTTTTTTAAAAAATTGCATAGATAAGAAGAGGAGCATTCTGTGAAAAGCTCAAGGTCAACTGATGTCCACAAAGACTGATCAAAAGCTAATTTAAACCAACATTTACATGTTTGGCTCACACATAGAAGATCACCCTGGTCCAGATAGGAAAATATTTTAATTGTCATTTCTACTGGTAAAAGAAAAACTGCTGCTGATGGTTCATCACAAGCTGATGTTTTGGATGGTTCCAAAGCTGTTTTGGATATTGTTTCACATTTTTCAACATCAGGTGTTTTGGATTGTTCCATTTTTATTTCATGTATGGTTCTATATTCCTCGCAATCTGATGTTTTGAACTCTTCCATTTTTGTTTCATGCATTGTTCCACATTTTTCATTATCAAAAGGTTTGGATAATTCTAAATTTGTTTTGCATATTGTTCCATATTCCTCAACACCTGATGCTTTGGACTGTTCCATGTTTGTTTGACTTCTTGTTCTGTATTTTTCACGATCGGAATCTGATGTTTTGCAAGAAGTTCTCTAAGCTTATTTGTATGATGTGTTGTTCCACAGTCAGTATGTTTTGTATTTTTTCCATTTATCTTGAACTTCAGTAACAACAGTAACATCCTATTGATCTATCAATGAAACTGGAAACTATGACTCTGGAATCTTTTACTGTGTTCATCATGTCTAAAAAATAAGATTAATTAAAATTTGTCTTCAATCAACAACACCACAATGATTGAAAATTTCTTTTTAAGTCAAATTTCTGTTTTCTTTTATTTGATACCAATGTTATTGCTGATATTATCAATTATTGTTTTTTTTAAGGTAAGCCATTACTCTCGAGCACCTGTCGCGTACTTTAATTTTGAATGTCGACCGAGAAGAGGTTTTTGTCCCTCCCCTTAAAATTGAAAATCGGTTATAAGGCAAGAGGCCGGGGGGTTATCATCATGGAAATTTAACGTCCTACTCTTCTGCACCTAACCTGGGCTAATGGAAGACGGGCATATGCCATACAGTGTGCTAGGAGGCACTACAGCCTACTCTTATATCGAATTCCAACTGCCAATGTGTACACGGGACCTCGGTTTTTTGTCCCATCCAAACGACTAGACTGCTGTCCTTGTCAGACCCTCTGTTATGCATCACTGACAAGGGGAAACAACGCCGGAAAATCGAGAAGAACTTTCTCGGTCAATGCAGGGATTGAACACTAGCGAGCCAGCGCCTTACCAACTTAACCACCGTGGGCGTGATCCAGCGAAAACAGGAACGACCGTATTCTTTCTAATTACTGATGTTCTCTAAGCACTAAGCAACAATTATTCATTTCAGCAATCATTTTAATAACGCAAAAAAACAATTCGAATTAATTACCACTACTTACAATATTTAAAATAATCTCCACAATTTGTTAGACCGTGCCATTGTCTCTAGATAACTGTCTTCGCAATATTATCAAAGCCAAAACAAAAGTAGAGAAGGTTTAACTTGATTACTAGTACATGCTACTTCGCATGGTTGGTCTCTTGACACACACGCCCACGCTTCATACAAAGTAGGCCAACGTATTTCGCCCCATTCGAACAATTAAACTGTTCCTTGTCAGAACTCAGAACTTCCGTTCTACGCAACATGCATTGAGAAACCAGACTAGAAAAATCCTTGGGTGAGCCACCGTTCTTTCTTACACACGAACAATGTTGCATGTATTAATGGGAATAGTTCAATAACTAATACGCACAGTGAATTTATAAATCAAGTCCAACAATTTGCTAGGCTTGATTACCTAGTTCATTTTAACAATTTCAGGTGAGGTCACAGACCTATGGAAGCTAAATGAAACAATATTATTTAGTCTGTCGAAATTCAACTTAATATGTCGAAATTCAACACAGTATCTTTAAATTTTAACATTGAAACATGTTATTTCAACTTGGTAACTTAATATTTCAACTCAGTAGTTAAAAGCATTAGAAGAGTGGAAAGTCGTTTAACGGACGTACGGGCGGATCAGCAGAGGCAAACGATTAAATTAGGCTACAGGCTAACGCAAACGCAATAACACGTAAAATTAAAATTACATTCAACACCTTGACAATATTGACATAGTAAATTCGTAACTTGAAAAGCCAACTTAGTACCTTGGCATTTCAACTCATGTCCATGTCATGATAGCTTTGTGCTTTTGGTGTGGGAATAATAGAGTAACGGACAATGTCGACAGCGATACAATCAAATTACAAATAAAATGCATACTTTTAACTTTAGGATGAGAATATTGAATAATTGTTAGGCTCAGTTGACGACGTTTGGGACTTCATTGGCGTCATTTGGGACCCAACAAAAACGACATTTGGGACTCAATATAAACGACATTTGGGACCCGATATAAACGATATTTTGGACCAGAGTTCGACACAAACGTCGACAAATGTATCGGAGGATCCCTAGCTGCGTGCATATTTTGTGCATTTCGCTCGGGAATCGCGCTTCTGACGCTCCGTATGAATTCCAAGTACCGGTAGATATTAAAATAATAATTAGATCATGCATTTAATGGTTTCGCTAACCAGTTGTTAGTGAAATTTAAATCTAAGTTGAATATAACCCTCTGACAGAACACCAAATACACTGAGAAACAGTCATTAATAATAATATATTTTTTCCGCCATTGCCAAATCCGCCGATGACACGTGACATTGATTGGAATTTCTAGGTCAAAAATCCGGCGATGCTACGTTTAATTTTACGTAGCATGTGCCGTTATAATTTTTTTTATAGGCCTACACATGCTGACAGAGGCTAAGTTTTAAACATACATGTATTGTCGTTGTTATTATTGAAAGGTATCTGGCATAGTCGTACGGAATTTCATTTTGAAGCAATTCAATTATGGTTGTCACATGATCACTGTGCCGTACGTGTGTCTATCATGGACGAATGAATAAAAACATTTGAAAGTTATGTGACAGACAAAAACTACAAATTGAGCTATGAAAAAATTATTGAAAGGTATCTGACATAGTCGTACGGAATTTTATTTTGAAGCAATTTCAATTATGGTTGTCACATGATCACTGTGACGCACGTGTGTCTATCATGGACGAATGAATAAAAACATTTGAAAGTTATGAGACAGACAAAAACTACAAATTGTGCTATGAAAATGTTAAAATAAATAAATGTATTGTTAAAATAAATAAATGTATTGTTAAATTTTAATGAACAATGTCGTGTGGACGACTTTACCAACGTAATCTTAATCGAGTCCCAAACGACGTACACCAAAGTCCCAAACGTCGTATATCAAAGTCCCAAACGTCGTATACCCGAGTCCCAAATGTCGCGGTCAAATTTTTTTGAGTCCCAAATGACGTGAGTCCCAAATGACGTGAGTCCCAAATGACATGTAATCTCAGTTGAAAACCTTTCCGAAAACACTTTGGACGCCATAGAGGGTGTAATTTTGGACGGATTCTTTTCAAATTTGGTGGGAGGATGAACAGTGTTCCGCGACTTTCCATTCCAGATGCCTTCTTTTCCATAAAATATAACAAATCTTTTGAACGCAATAAAGGCTATATTTTTTAATGGATCTTATACAAATAATTTGGCTTCATGCATTGGGGTCATCGATCTCTTTCGTTATTCATAATTCTGAGTTTTCTCCTCCCTATGCCTAAAATCCCATGAATGTATCGGTCCGGGTTATGGAACTTCTAGAGGACATATTTTGATTCCATTTTGATGAAACTTGAAATACATGTTAATGTCCCAAATATCTCAGTCCATTTCAATATTGTGGTAGAGAGTGATTTTATTTATTTTATGGGTATTTTAAATGGATCACAATACCAATTAATCTTAGATAATATGTTACACATCACTGATTCTTTAAACTATCCTGTCCTGTACACTCTTCTTAATGTGGTTTCCAGTGAGTTCTAGTTCACTCAGCTCACTTGTAGTTTATTTCAACTTTGACCTGAGGTTTTCTTAGTTTTGTATCATCATCACTATGGTCACTTCTTAGGAATGATTTCATGAAGGTCAGAGGATATTTTCATTCTCTGTAATTCATGGTTAGTTTGTGTTTCATTTTATAGAGTTTTGTAGTTGAATCTTCTTCAATTTAGTCTAATATAGTGTATTATTGAGAGCAGGTGTTTTAATAAAGTTCCAGTGATAGAATTTAAAGGTATGTGTTGCTATTTGTTTTAAAAGTTTTATATATATTTCATTGTGTAATTGGTCTTTGTTAAATTGGCGGCCATGTTAGTTTTATTGGTAAAGTTTTCAAATAAGTTAAAGTTAGTCTAGTTTTCATTAATTATATCCTGCAAATACATCTTACATATATATATAGTCAATAAAAATAACGCTATTTAAAGCATTTCGCTACATTTATTACTTTCACACCACTTTAATATTATTTTATTACAGACTTCATAAGGTACTTCATCTTTGTTCAAGTCTGGTAAGCCAGGAAAACCCCTTTTCAGGGTAAGATGTTATGATTTTATTAATTAGCTTTATAATAATTAGGAGCCTACGAGTTTCTGCATATGTCATGCGGGTTAACAGGAGGTAGTTTTCCCTTTATAGATCAATATTATACATGTAGATTAAGTAGTATTATATAAATAGTAATTAGAAGTGTTTTATTATTAATATGTAATATATTATTTTAATGAATATGAACGCATTGATTTTTATATGTTTGATTGTATTATTTATATTATAAATGTATACTTTCAGGGTTTTTCTTATACCAGAATAAACAGTAATTTTGTTAAACTGAACCCTTGTGTGGTCGTTTTTGTACAATAATTTGACCCCCTACAACAATATTCACAAATTATTTGAGACTAACTTCCTGGATTATGACCCCTGTTTGTGCGAAAAAATCGCCCTATATTTTTTTTCAGCTCAATCGCCTTTTTTTATAGCTCTATCCATCTTTTGCAAAATGGTGGCGTACTTTGCAATGGCAACCGCTTGTTGGGTATGGTGGCAAGTTGGGGGGGGGGGGTGTTTGTTTTTTTTTTATCGAAATATAAATTAGATGGATCTCTGTTATTGGGCAGAATGCCCAACTTCTCTTCCAATATAGGTCTGGTTGAACGTGTATATTGTTTTTAGCTCACCATCGTTGACCGCGTCTGTTCCTGTTTAATTCTATTTTTAGCAACACACTAACCCAGACCAACGGTAAGCACTTTTCGTTATATTTTTACAAGTTGTTGGACAATTTAATAGAGTTCCACTTAGATGCCATCCCTTTGAGTTTTTAAGACTTCGAAATAAGAACAGTGTGAGAGAAAGGTTTTGTCAATATACTTTTTAAGACGATACGTCATAATAACAGAACTACTTAACTGGTATTAATTTATTTATAGACCAGGGAGTGCACTAGGATGTATGGAGACCCAGACGTGCAATAAAAAACCAATAAAATCAAAATAGGTTGTAAACCGAAATTGAATAAAAACAGGAAGTGCTGACGAGACAAACATGGAGCTGTGTGACAGAATGCCTCTCACGAGTAAATACAGGGCAGAATAATCTATGCTTCCCCGGACACCCCGCACATTTACATCGGGCGATAAATATGGCACTTAACCTCCATCACACAACGTAATGGCAAGTTCGCGGCGTGCAGGTGCTAACCTTGACATTTCGTTGCGTATTTTCCAGATAACTGTTGGACCTGTATTGACCTGCAGGGACGTGATAGAACCTACGAAGCGAGGCCGCTGTTGAGCGAGACTTGGTCACCAGTTCCTATGCACATATCGAGTAATGATAGGTTTATAAAGGGACTGGGTGATACAGACTTCTTTTGACCTTATTTCGGGTTACTTCCGGGCTCGCCAAGTTGAATATCGACAAGTGATGGCTTTTTAAGTTTGATTTGTTATTAATAACGCTGTAAAAGGACCAATTTAATTACATCGGAAGGTGAATAATGATCAAATAAAGTCTCGTTGGCAATAAAAATGACATGAAGTGTTAGAACTAGTGAGTATTGTGAGATGACAGCAGACGATATATCACAAAAAAAAAGTCATAACAAAGATGGCGTCTGACAACCCTTTATTATATACTAATACTATACTATTATAGTCAAGCAGTAGTAAGAAGTTTTATTTCAAGTCCCTGTGTATTGACCCTATAAAACACCTTTCATTTCTGAACGAAAAAATCATCGTGGTTTTACACGTTCCCACTCTGCCAAATTAAGTTTATTGCATGTGTTTAAGAGAATTGATGTACCTTGCGTTATTGTTATTAATCCACGCGGTTTATTGCCATGGTCTGGTGGTACATGATGTATGACATTCAGAATTTTATAGCATCCATTTATAACGGTGACGCGTTTTCATTGCGTCTCAGGCCCCGAGTTCACAAAGCATTCTCAGACTTAAGTTGAGAATTTACTCAAAATTGTTCGCCTTATTGTAACTAAAGTTTCGATGTTTTAATGTATCAAATACACCAATAAAAAACCGTAAACATGTCCTGTTGCTCAGTCTCAGTGGAAATATTATCATGTCCCGTACCACATCAGGTACCGTACCATATCACGTACCGTACCATATCATGAACATACAATTTCTGCGTGGTTGTTCTGTATCAAAATACGCGATTTAACATTGCCTGTTTACAAATCAACTTGCATCTAAAGTTGTTCAGGTTTTTTTTTATGACGTAGGGCATACATACTCTATGGAAAGTTAATTTGTATATAATGTTTAGTACAATAGCTTGACAGTACAGGTCGCGTATTGCAATCCGCATATTATTAGGAGGTTTTGTGTATAATATTGTTTTGTTAAGCAATGATTTGGTCCACATTTGTCACACAATCAATATGTAGTACATCTGGTACAACTGAGTCATCATACTTAAGAGTAAATATTAGAAAATATTCGATATGACTGAACGATAAACAAATTCATTATGACTTAGGCTTACATGTATATCATAACATTGGGATTGTCTAACGTAATTTAAAACCTGTCTTGGAGAAACAAAATGTAAGTCTTTTGTGCAGTCTATTGTTAAAACAGTTAACATTTTAATTGCATAATTTATATAAACAATTTTACCGAATTATTCAATTTATTTTTACGTTATTTGATATTATCTTTAAACGTGTTGTTGCAATTTTGGTAAGTTTTTAAAACGAACATATTATTGGTAAATCTTTGGTTCGTTTCTAACTTAATTTCCGGATTCCATTTCAGATGACGTCACAGAGTTGGCAAGCAGAAATTTTGGCTGGGGTTAAACGGATCCCAAATACAGGCGCCGTACCTGGAGTTCTAACGTTATTGAGGGACAATGTTCGTTCCATACTACCAGGAGATCAAG
The DNA here is from genome assembly GCA_948474765.1 of Patella depressa. Taxonomy (NCBI): domain Eukaryota; kingdom Metazoa; phylum Mollusca; class Gastropoda; family Patellidae; genus Patella; species Patella depressa. Next base: position 50,104,588 of record OX419722.1, on the reverse strand, counting down.
CTTGGATGGCTGCTGCAGAATATGGAAACGGACGGGTTATGGTGCTGGCACATGAAGGTTATTTGTCAGAGTTTTATTCATCAACCTACAACAACAATAACATCGCACAACTAAATTATAACATGAAACAATGGCTGACACGAGGACAATTTGTATCAAATACAGAAATAGGAATTTTAGGATCAATTACAAGAGACATTTTGCCTCATTATAAAATACTTGTATGGAGTGGTGCTAATGGAGTTAAAAATGTGACATCAGAGGATCTGCTTCATTTTGTGCAAAATGGCGGGTCGGTTGTTCATGCCATGTGTTCCTGGGGATGGCTTCAAGTCCATGCTGGTAAATCATTTAATGACATGCCCTTCAAATCCTTCTTAGATAAAATAGGAGTTAATTATCAAAATGCAGCTGTTCATATCCCAGAGGGTGGGATTGACGTTAGTCATCTTGTTCCCAGCACTGTAAGTTATAAGAAAGTATCTGATCCTTCGGCGTCGTTACCATTGCCACCCAACCCTATTTCTAATGATCAATGTGCAAACGGCTGGCGGTCCGAAATCTTGGCAGGTGTTGATAATATTCCCCATACAGGAGCGGTTCCAGGAAGTCTTCTGGTATACGGTGATCAAGCACGTCCTATTCTCTCGGGTAGCAAGAATATCGATGTCTGGATAGCTGCCAGTGAGGTGGGTGAAGGGAGAGTTCTTGTGCTGGCCCACGAAGGTTATCTGAAAGACTTTAACTCTCAAAACGCGAATGAAAACCTTCGAATACTCCATAACAATATGAAACAGTGGCTGACCAAAGGCAGGTTCAGAAATGGGTCCAGCATTATATACTCAAACACCCCTGGAAAGACTTTAGATTCGACATCAGGATCAATTCTTATTTGGTCAGGTCAGAAAAATATTTCATATACATCTGAGGAAGTTCTCAATTTTATCATTTCTGGGGGTGCGCTGATTCACGCGTCATGCCCATGGGGTTGGAAACAAGTAAATGGGGGTATTTCATTTGATGAAATGCCAATGGCTGATATTCTGGATGTGGCTGGTATTGATTATACAGAAAAATATGTCCAAATTCCTGCACAAGGCTTAAATGTGCGTGACTGTTGTTCAACTGACGCATGTCATATTGGACTTGCTGTGGACGCCATTACCACAGATTTAAGGAATTTGTCACATGTAGGAGAGGCGGTTGCATTAATAAATGAGATGTCAGAATCTAAACTGAGAAATTTCTCTGTAAAGCTTAACCCACTCGTTCAGCAGGTAGAATCGCCATCGGCAGAGATTGTACCATCAGAACACGCTCCAGTGAAGGGTGCGTCTGGTAAAGCCATGATGGGTTTGTGTGAAGTGCTTCACAAGACCGGCAAAATGAAAAATAAGCTTCCTGGAATACATCTCTTTCCTGGGGATTTTGCAGGATGCCCAAACAAATCGACGGTGCGACTGGAAGTTCAATCGTATCTGTCCGATGTTCATCCGACGGGCTATTACGCCAAAGCTGATGAGGAAATAGCAATTACCATCTTGAGCAAAGGTGCTACAAAGGAAGGTTGGAAACTACAGATCGGGGCCCATAGTGATTGTCTCTCGGGATCTGATCACCTTAAAAGATGGCCAAAAGTTGTGTGTTCACAAGCTCTGACTAATGAGGTTACTATTATGAAGTCTACTTTTGGGGGGTTAGTTTACTTGATAAGTCCAAACGGGCGAAAAAATATTACAGTTCAACTGGATAATGTCATCGAAGCTCCACTGTATGATGTTAACATCCCTTCAACTGCTGAAAACTGGTCGGTAAGAAGGAACGCCCCTGGGCTTTGGGCCGACCTTTGTGGCGAGTTCCTTATAATCACACTTCCATCAAGCAGTATCAGAGATATGGACACCCCTGTTGAAGTTATGCAAACTTGGGATAAAGTTCTCAAGGCCCATTTTCACCTCCGGGGCAGTGATATACGAAACCATCGCAGACAGTGGCTGGTGACCGATGTCCAACCATCAGTAGGCTACATGCATTCAGGCTACCCAGTGGTCACCCAACTGGATGTAGCCGATCCATCACATGAATATTTTCTTCTTAATAACGAATCTCTCTGTAACAAAGGATCCTGGGGAGTCTTTCATGAATTTGGCCATAACATGCAGAGAGGTGTCTGGACCTTTGCTGGAACAGGAGAAGTTACTGTCAACATATTTACACTTCATGCCATGCAGATGGTTGTCGGGTTGAATCCATGGATCCATTCCTGGTTACAGGATCAAATACCAGCCACGAAGACGTATTTGAACAGCAACGAGGATTACAGTAAATGGAAGTCCAATCCTGGAATTGCTCTTTTTATATATGCCCAAATTGCGCATCATTTTGGGTGGCCCGTCTTCAAAGAGATCTTTCGAAAATACGAAAGCATGGATAATGGAAGTTACCCAAACAAAGAACAGGACCAAATAGATCTTTGGTATATCTTTTTGTCAAATATAACAGAATATAATCTCTCACCCCTGGTGGACTTCTGGAAAATACCTCTAAGTACGAATGCAAGACAAACTATGAATAAACATAAAGCGTTTCTACCCGATGATGAAGTTATTCGGTTTTCTAAAGAGAGAGAGGTCAGCATATTGCAGCACTATGGGGATTGTATTAGAAAACCAACCCATCTATTACAAGATTCTTACAATCATCATATTAATCCCCCTGTTATTCAAGATGCCCGTCTTCATGTCACCGTACTTAAATGTAACTGAACAGTTTCTGTGGGAAACTATAAAGTTGAACATGCAACATGCAACTTTATTTAATTCTTCTTTAGTTTTATTGAACTGCACAGACAAGTAATCTGTACTAACACATAGAATTCGTTGATATAATATCGTTCTCTGTTGATGATAATGGTATCTTTTGTTTTTATTTTGTAGCTTATATATTATTGAACGGTGTTTTCTCGGATCTGTCTTCCACACGACCACACACGCTTTAATTTAATTTAATTATTGTTTTTAATTCTTTCAAGGATTATATTGTTTATTATTCTAGGTTTTTCCTACTTAGTATCGTTGTGATTGTAATTAACCTGTATACTGGTATATAGACACATTTGTTATTCTACATGTATAATTCTATTGTTATTTTGAAAATATATGTATGCTCTTTCAACAATTTTTTTTATATCTTTTTGTTACCTGTGAGGTGTTTTGGCGTATACTTGCTTGTTTTGACAATCAACTGTCTCGCGTGGTGAGCTCTTCGGGGGAGAGGGGGGGATGGCCGATTGGTCTAGAGTGCTTGCGGCTGTGGTTTCGAGCCCTGGTGTGAGCGTATGTGGCGAGGAGATAGGGGCGCCTTCTCAACCTCGTGGGTTTCCTCCGGGCACTCCGGTTTCCCCCCACTGCTAAAGACCCCTACGCGCAAGCGAATTGTTGAAATAAAATTAAAAAAAACATGTTAGTCTTGAAATGACCCAGTTTGTGTTGAGTGGACGTTAATCTCCATTTCTCTCTCTCTCTCTTCGTGGGAGAAGGATAGACAGTTCAAATTGCGGACCATTTCTGTTTGTCTGTTTCAAGAGATCTTACGAAAATAGAAAAGCATGGATACAAATAAAGTTACCTAGTTTTTTCGTTCCAGTGTGAAGGTACCTTGTCAGTAATCGACCATCGACTGGTAAACTGCCCTGCGGCCAATGCCACGCTGCTTCTGAGTTGTAAACCATTGATTTAGGCATTCTTAAACTTGAGGATTTTATTTCCAAATACTTATGCTCTTCAAACTTGAAACTTATATTTCCACAGGGAACCGGGGTGGCCCAATGTGTAAAGAGCTGACGCAGAAACCAGGATCTCTGTGTTCGCTAACGATGTTGGCCGAAAAAGTTTCTCTGGATCTTCCGATGTGACTTCCCCACGTCATTCGTGTTGAACGATTGGCCTGATCGGATGCGCCGAACAAGGTCCCGTGTAACAGCTGGAATTCGCCATATTTGTTATGCCGCTGTTAGGGCGAAATATCCATCATAGTAATCTGCATGGGCGTATGCCCGTGTTCATCAACCTGATTGGTACAGAAGCACGTTAAACCCCATTGCATATATTTATCATCTTCTTTTGCAAATGTTTCAAAATATTGCCCTTCCGTTGGTGTTTTTTTTTAAAATTTTAATTTTGATTGGTATCCGATTACCTTCATGAACTGTGTTAATCCAGTCCACTGACAATTGCATAATAATAATTCAAACATGTCCTCTAATGTCAACACTGGTGATGCCGGAATTACAAGATTGGAGAGTGGAATCTAGGAGATACAAGTCCTTCGGAAAACTACTAATGGTAAAAGTGAATTGAAAGGGGATTTAACGTCCACTCGACACAAACTAGGTCATTTCGGGACTAACATGGTTTAATTTTATTTCAATAAATCGATTGCGCCTAGGGGTCTTTAGCAGTGGGAGGAACCCGGAGTATCCTGAGAAAACCCACGAGGTTGGACAGGCGACCCTACTCCTTGCCACGTACAACCGGGGATTAGAAACCACGCCAGTTAACTCAATGGCAGGCCGTATGATACAGCGCGCGCACGCTAACCATTCGGCCATCCAACCCCCAATGATAAAAGTAAACATATTATGTAGTAATTTTGATTACATGATCGAATTACATTTCGTTGGCAATTTGGTTCTTCCTTAATTTGTGCATCTCAAAATGTCCATAACTCCATTCTCAATGAAACATACTACATGAAAGAGTTTTAACTATACGGTTTTGCCAATGAATATTAGTGTGCAGTCGTGATTTTGGGGCTGAAGGGTCTGGATTAGGGCGACATAATTGTCGTTCTAGTCACATGACTGTCTACAACATGTGCATTGACTTCACGTGCCGTCAGTCATTGGCTAAACGGCTCGTGCATTGTTTACATAACACCTAACTGCTTCGGGCAAAATGGTGCGTTTTACTCATTTTAATACCCATTTACACTAAATAGGAAATATTTTTTAATTACAAATGCTTCAAACCTCTTTATTTATTTTTCTTATACTTCAAAAAAATGTTTGAGAATTTAATTTGTCGGAGTAAAAAAGTTAATATGCCGTACTCATTAAGCCTCGTCGATGTCATGCTTATCAGTGATTGTAGCGGCCAAGCGAATATTCACTGCGGGATCAGTTTGGTTGGACTGTTCACGTATTTCATTGAAAATAATTACAATAGTTTTTTCTTATTCCAAATGATCGTCCGAAGTCTGTTCTCTCTGAATTACAAGAAAATTCAGAATCACGTTGTTCCGACAGCCTCATACAGGGAAGTGTGGTGTTAAGTAAATCCTAAAGGAAGATAATAAAAAAAGGTTGGGAAGAGATAATACAATTTTTAGTTTATGTAGAATTGACAGATATAATGATGATGGTAATACAATGATAATTTTGTACAAGTAAAGGGAAACAATCCAACAAAAAATGTGTTCTTGAAATTGGAGTTGTCTCTCTTTAGTCGCGAAAGCCGTTTTAGATATAATTTCGTTTTTATTTTTTTCCAATTTAATGTAAATGAAATGGAGTTTAACGTCCACTGTTCTGTCCAGGTTGCGCTAATGAAGACAGTCATACGCAATACAGTGTGCTATGAGGGAAATTTTGACCTGGCAGCTTCGCTACGCTGACTCTTATATCGAATTCCAGCTGCCAAAGGATCTAAAAATTCTACGTTGACGTCAATGTGTACTCACAACTTCGGTTTTTCGTCCCGTCCGAACGACTAGACAGCTGTGCTTTAGATGCCCTCTGTCCTGCACCACTGACAATAATTCAACATAATTTATTCTGCTGCCCTGCACAGACGGTATTTGATAATTCTACCACAGATTGGCATATTGCGGAGGAAACAACGTTAGGCTTTAAAGGTAGGTAGACTTGACTCAATACCCGGACACCACACTTTGCGCCAGTCGGTGGGAAAATATGTGACATTTCTTTCGGGAGCGCATAAAGATCTGAAAAAAAATCTTTCGCTTCAGCTCATGAAAATGTTATTGTTTCGGCTCCTCTGACCATTGCTGTCGTCATTTGATTTAAATGGATTTATATCATTTATATACCTTACCTGTACCTTACCTGTATTCACAGGTGTCACATACACCTCTATATTATTCATCAACAATACATCATTCAACTGACTCAACACCCAGACCGATCTTTCATTGATTTGTTTAAGTTAGATATCCATTCTTTATTGTCCGTGATGCATGTGCCGTGATGACAACACGTGTTGCTCAACATCCAATTTAACACCTTGTCGGATCCCTTTGTCAAAGGGATGACTCATAAAGGGGCTTTTTACAACTAGTTTTAGTGTGATTCAACAGTTATGTATTATTAAAACAATAATGCCGCACTTTGAAGTTTCCAATCTTCTGAAACTACCTCAGTAAAATCACCGTTAGTCAAACTATTTGTTGAAAATATAATACATTATAGATAATACATTACCAAAATAAAGCCCACGCTTTCCAGAACACTCGATACCACTTGCCAACAGTTTCACGTAGCTGACCGTGTTATTCTTTTATGGCACTTAGCTATAAATTAATTTTCTTATCTTGCTTTATTTGCGTTTTCTGGTGATGTTGTTTTGTGGTACAGCTGTTAGTGAATAGTACTGTCAATAAGACAAACAGTAAAAGCAACAAAGCATAAAATGAATCTCACAGATCAACACCACCAGACACTAATTGATGTAGAATTCTGGGTGTTAAAACTCGATTATATCTTTAAATCACATTCACAATGAAAGTGTTGGTGATCCTTTTTGTCGAAAAGTTTCGAATCAAAATTGTATAATTGGCCATGTTCTACCATTCCTCCCTCCCCACGTCACTCTTTGACCACCCGAAACGGAATCCTTAACCGGACACGCCCAGAAACACCGAATCAAAAAATATATTCAATTTGTTTAGTTTGGGAGAGTATTGGCATAGATTTGTAACCAACTTTATTGTGGCCAACTGAAATAACTTAATCAATGATCATGAATTATTAATTATGAATATTATAGTTTGAAAATCAATGCTGAACAGTTGGCTATGTTTGTCATTATTTTAAACAAAGACATTTAGATTGAAAAAATAAACATCATATTTATATCGAACATTCATAAGACAAACATATATATTAGACAACGATATATTCTAGGCATTTGGCTTAAAGCAAGGAACGAATTGAATTAAATTACACTTTTATTCCATGGAACACTTTCTTAATAAAATATATTTGTTGATATCGAATTGTGTTTAAGTAAAAATGATTCCTCCATGAATAGTATCCGCATGGTCACAAAATGAAATATGTTCTTTTAGTCTCTCCAGTTGGTCAGATACTAATAATTCTCAGTTTGTTCAAGTGATTATTATAATAAAACCGATGATCACCGAATGCAAACATTGCAGGGATGAACAATAAATCTGAGAAAATCATCAGCTGACCTAATGAAAGTTTGTATCTTAAGGGCATGGCCTGTTGTTTAGTGGTGGACAATGCTATGTTGACCAGATACGGACAGACAGATGGCTAATTGGCTTCCATCCTCCAAAACCATCATAATTCAAACAACAACCTCTTCTTCTAATAAATATCTTAAAGATTAGTAAAACCACTGAATGCATTATTTAAATAACATTAAAGTACATGGGTTGTCCATCTGCTCTTATTGGAGCCTGGTACCACTGTATGGACGAAGTGTCTGCCCATCAATCAGCTGGTCTTCTTCGTCAAAGATTTATTTCCGATTGTCTGTGTTTAAAGGGGTTTAGGACAAACGTTTTAAAGGAGTATTTTTCGTAAATTAATATGTAGTAAAGGACTATTTCTACTTCTAAAGAGATTAAAGATTATAAACCAGAGTACAGGATTTAGAGCTCATTATTCCAACATTTTTCAAGGGCACATGACAACCCCATTGCCTGAAGGTGGAGCAAAAAGGGTACTTTGCAATATACTACTTCGGTCAGCTTCATAAGACAAAACATGAGTGCCAAGGAAATGCCATTTACGTAATAGAAATGCACCGTATTCAGGTAGTTTTAACCAATGTGCAATGTTTAAAATCTAAAATGGTCAAAAAGTCAGAAGGATATGGTACAAACGTGAGAGGTAGATGTTCCTCACTGCTCAGGACGAATTTTCTGTTTACTTGTAACGCTTCTATGACAATGTGATAAACCGACTAGTCATTGTAGAACCAGAAGGAAGAGAGAAGTCGAGTTCTTCATTTGTGAAAAAAAAACCCAACTGGATTCTGCTATTCTCTTTTAATGTTGTATTCCCGCACTTACAGTTTGCTTCTAAGATGTTATTTAATATATAACACTGCTGTTTTATAATGAAACAACGTGGGCGCATGTTACCTTTACGCAGAAAATATATTACCACATCTATATTTATGTCTTATTAAACCCACAAACACTACACCTAAAGAAAGAGGGGGGGGGGGGGGCAGGGGACCCAAAGAAAACCCAGGAGGTTGGACACGTGACCCCATTCCATGTCACGTACAGCCCGAAATCGAAACCAAACTACTGCAGTTGCTTCAATGACAGACCTTATTATACAACACACACGCTTTCCACCCCCACCCCCACCCACCACGCTTAGCATAATATTGTACGTTGCATTGAAAATTATACATTTTTATAACAAACCTGGATAAGTAATTTTTAAATTCCCAGCTCTTGGAATCAGTAAGACGGGTCGTTTGTTTCATACAGCATAGGTTGCAACACAGGGAAAAAAACAATAAAAGAAATACTTCAAGACATTGTCTAAATTGGTTCAGAATATTTCAGTTTTTCTATTGGATCCTTGTTGCATTGACATAATGATTCGGTCCCGACACAAAAATTAGCATCGTATTTGAGAAGATGCTGGAAGGATACAGGTGTTTGTATTCAATTACACATATCGGAGTATCTCATTGTAACACGCCATATCTATACATTCAATTTAACATCTCTACCCTTTTTAACTACAGACTTATAAACAAAATTATAGCAGAGCGTGTATAGTTATCTATGAGGACGAGAGAAAACTAGGTGCACACCGATACAATACAAGTTGCACAATTGCCAAAATTAACGGAGCGACTGGTGAAGTTCTAGCCAATTTTCTGGTTTCTGTGCATGAATACTATTTATAAAGAGAGATTTATGCGCTATTTAAAACCAACAAAAAATACAACGTGAAACTGAAAATAGCTCCGTGTCCTTTTTTTATCATCGAATCTTATCTGAAGAACGTTTTATCAAAGTTTCTAAGACTCAGTGTAGTTACATGTTAATAACACGCTTAAAGGGAACATTTCGGACATTTTTCAGTTAATGAAACTGATTGTATGGAAGGTCCGTAGAATCCCTTATACTTGACACTAGCTAAAAACAGCTTTCTGAAACGTTTTCCGAGAAATACTCACATCTAATTACCTTGGTGCTATATTACAGCCGAGCGCATACAAGCATATAGAATATTTTGGTTATCATTTCCAAACTCGGAAGCCCAATGAAAACAGGTGCACATCCTTAAATTTAATAACACACACACAGTACAGATGTTGACTATAACAAAATACATACAGACACTTTTGTGCCCCGATACTACTAAAAGTTGCCAAGACGTTTGTACCATATTTACAATAAGCAGATGTTTGTTTAGATTTTATTCATCATATAAAACATCTTTATCCTTGCATAATGACTGATATTTTCAGCGGGAAGGAGCTAAATAACTAATATTTGGGAATTAGAAACTGGCACAAAAGGGTCGCAACGCATGTAATAATGTAGGCCTAATATGAATGCATATAAACTGGTTAACATTCAATTGTTTCTGGTTTTTGACTGTAATTTCAAATCACGTTATGTTCGGCGAAATACGCGAGAAGTCTCAGTCGAATGGCAATCTCTTATTTCAGTCTACACCGACAGTATTTATTGCACATGCTCTCCGGATAAAAAATATGACGTCACCGTTCACATGACTTGTGGAATATGTCTAGCCTCGTTCTTCGAGACCCTTGTACAATTGCCGCTGTGTAGCCTACCAATAGTACAATGTATATTTTGACTTAAATATTGGATATCAGAAACCCATTTTCCCGGTAATATCACAACAGCAAAGTTGATTTAAAATTGACAAACAATTCGTGTTGTTATTGAGCTATAGACTTAGTTACTATATTTAACAACACAAATTATGGCAATCATGACCACGGTATACGATAATGGCAAGTTTACGGTAAAACAAAAAAAACAATTAAAGTTTGGTCAAACTTCCATAATGTTCTTCGCCGTACACAATGCAAGGTATTCTTCCAGTTTCTAGAATATCCCATGTTGATTGGTATTGATAAGTGACGTATAATAAGTTCTGGTATGGACCGTTTATATGCATCATATAAAACAAGGAATAATACCCCCCCCCCCTAAAAAAAACCCCAAAAAAACAACAAAAAAAAACAACAAAAAACAAACAAAACAAAACAAACAAACAAAAAACCAGCTACAAAAGAAGTTCTTTGTTCTTCGACTTTTCTTACACTAAATAATAATTAATGTCTTTTTTTTTCAACATATTCATCGTTTTGTACATTGAAATCCCATTAGAATTGACGAGTTAATAAACGGAGGAGTAGTTACTATTATATAATTATTCGTTTGACTGCATAAACTGTAAAGACACTAACAACTTCCAGGATCAATGAATCTTCATATTTTCTGACAAATATAATTATTTCATATCTAAAATATGTTCTGGTTATGAGTTTCGGGTTATTAGAGCGGAAAACTCCACATGTGCATTCAAGAAACACGCGCAATTATAGGTCGTTTTTATGAATTATAAAGGCATTCTCATATATGGCAGAAGTGGAAACAGCAGGTATAGTTCCTGTCTTTTCAAATGTTCAAAATGTTCATATATCTGCTTGAATTCCTGAAACAGATTATGATATTGAATTATTTCATGAGTATAAATTCCATGAAAAATACAAGAACTCATATGATTTCTCATATTATAAAGACACATGGCTTACGATGTGCGCTGTTTTAACAGACATTTTTTTGTTTTCGTTTATTTTTACAAATATTAGTGTTAAACTCCTAATTTTGGAGAAGGAACTGGGTTCCAAACCCTACTCATCTTGTTATTCTTCCCCCCCAAAAATCCAAGAGGTTCCATCAGTTCAAGTACAATCGACATGAAATTTGACATCATTGGACAGTAGCACATCGATCGATATGATGTCACAATCCCGAGATGGCGATGATAACACCATACTCGGTTCCTAGCCCAAAACGCACGTTCGTACTTATTTACTGTCATGTTGATAATAATTATACGCGATGTCTTCAGTCAGTTCTTTCCCGGATACCACGAATGGTCATTTCACCGAATAAACGTTCATGTAGGTCTTCAAAACTGACATTTTTGTGTAATCTGTGCCTTGTCCGCAGGGTTATTATCTTATCGGTTTTGTTTGTGTGTAGTGCGGTCCTCCTGCATTTACTATGATATGATATATCGTTCAACTATTGAGATATAAGCAGATATGAACTGAAGCGAGCAGGTGTTGTATTCTTGGCGAAAAGTTGTCCATTACACGACCCATAAAAAACACCCTCTTATCGGTGGCCATAAAGCGAGCGGTCAGCAGTGGTGATACACCATCAATCTTAGGTTTATTTGCTTTTTGTCTTTCCAACTTACCCACTACTATAACACTGCAATATTCACTGAAAATAGACAAAAGAAAGAGGCTATAATAAGCTCATAAAGTGTCTGTTAGGACGGGATGGGTTGAAACGATGAAGTAAAGTCTTGTTTTCCATCGATAATTATCGTTTATACCAAGGCTGCTATTCACTCATAATGCTAACGATGTTAGAAATTAGACAGGCGCCCTTCACATCAAATATATTTTATAGCGTCTCATTATTCATGTTAATGTCGACGCTATGCCATATCCTCGACCAAATTCAATTAATGTCTCGATCATCGTGGTCAGATAATAAACAAAGGCATTAATTATTTATAAAGTATGAATCTGGTGATATTTCGGGGATGGGATGCCAAGTCGATCGTGAAAAGAGAGAAGACATTAATTTCTCTGCGTAGGCCAGGGGCTAGGTGAGGGGGACGGAATGGCGAGCTTTTCGTCATCATGGTTTAGTTTAAGCGCTCTCCCCCGCACACACATACATATCTGGATCACCACGTCCCTGGCATAGCCCTACCCCATAGAGTAGAATTCTTGTTATTTAGTCTTTTGGGGTTTTTTTTCTTGAAAGAGGGACGGTTACTAAAACATGATTATATTGTAGGATTACAGAGAATTGAACAGAGATAGATTCCTCCACAGAAATAATAAAATTGGTATTTTGTTTCTATCAAACACTATTAAATAATAAATTTTCTTCTTTGCCTACATGGAAAACATTTTCGTTGATGCCTTGTATGGAAAGCGTTATAAATTTGTCTTTTCCGTGTCAAGAAATGAAAACCTTTGAAGTGTTGGGTAACTCCCCCTGTGGCATATTTATACGTAATCATAAGCACCAGTATTTCTATTTCATATGAGCCTTACAAATTTACATGCTTATTCGGCACATGTTTTATCAGTAAAGTAAATCAAATTGCCGGGTCGCGTGCTTGTATATATCTTATGTGATCGTTTTAACACTCATAATCCAATAAGAATGCAAATATTCTTCTGTCTGATGGATCTATATGTCAATCAATACTTAGCCCCGCCCTCTCTCGCCCCTTTCTCTTGTCACATTGGCGTCAAGGGCGGCCGTCTCGCTCTTGTTAATATTTGATTGGAGGAACAATACCCGCGCTTTATTACAACGTGCTCTTTGTTTACATATTTATGCAAATATATCGTGCCGGAAGCAAATTTCAAGGGGTCAAGCATAACGCGACTCGTGAGGTTATTGTGATATTCGGCAAAAAGGTAAAGTATGGCTGTGTTGGTTATACATGTGCCAAACTTTCTTACTGAACTCGAGGAGTTTGGATAACAAGTTTTGTGTGAAAGCGGTGACTGTGCAATAACTCGGGTTCCTGAAAATGGCCCGTTTTATTTGTACAATGGACTTAAAGGTGTTTTACGGCCGGACATTTAGTGCCGCTTTTGTCGCGTTGATTGTGTTAATACAACTGTGTACCGCTCAGGTGTTGTTAAGACCCGAGGATATTTTACGTGCAAAACGTCCAATTGAAGTGCCGTTAGGAAGAACTATATACGTTACACCCAGAGATTTACAAATAAGTGTACGGGGTGAAGATAGATGTACAGTTACGGTTTTAGACAATGACCCCCTGTCACAGAGACCAGGCAAACTTATGCCGACAATTTTCCCATGTGATTTCGGTGCCCGAGATGTCCAATACGCTCATTTTGGATCTCGTAATCCATCGGAGGATAGGATTCGTTTACAAATTCGTTATGATTCTCCCACTCAAACTTTACTTATTCCATTTACCCTATCTATGGAAGTATCTTTTGAACAGTTAGAAATCGTCACACGTAATTTACCTATCGAGGTAAACGAATTACGGGGTGTCAGTCAGTCGATTGATTCAAGTGTATTGGAGTTTACTTATGACCGCGAGGTTGAATATTGTAAAGTGACAATTTTATCTAGAGCTAGTGGTTTGCCCCGTTATGGTAGAATTATGAATAATACCGATATGTTAAATATGGTGGATTGTGATGAATTTTTGAATATGGGTATACGATACCAACACACATGGGATAAGACGTCTCCCGATCGCGATTATATTCCAATGGTCGTTGAAGTGTTTGATAGCGATGGCAGGATAACCAAACAGGAATATTTTCAAATCATGGCCCGAATATCAGGGGGAGAAATAAACACTCGACCCCAGCCGAAAGTAGAGGCTTTATTAGTGATGGAGGTTGATCAATTTGTCATGACCGCTATTACAGATAAAATTTTGTCAGCAACCGACGAAGAAACTAATTCCGATTATTTGATTTTCAATATTACTAAGCCACTGGGACCGAATCAAGGGCATATTGTCAGCACGGATGATCGTTACCAACCTGTTAAATCTTTTTATCAAAGAGACGTGAGAGATCTCAGGATTGCCTTTAAACCCCCTGCTCAAGATTCGAATAGTCAACGCATATTTGAAGTGGGTATTGAAGTGGTCGATTCAGAAGGACTCGCCTCTGATCCCTTCTTGTTGATGATAGTTGTTAAACCTATGAACACAATGGCCCCTGTTGTCACAACCAACAGAGGTTTACAACTGTTTGAAGGACAGTCACGTTATTTAAAGAGTGACTTAAACTTACGCATATCCGATGAAAACGATTTGCAGAATGTAAGAATTTTTGTAGACGATGGATTAAGGCATGGTCAGCTCATAATCCCAGGAGGTAGAAAATTTTTCACTCCAAAAGATTTAGATGAAGGGACAGTGATCTACCAGCATGATGACACAGATACCTACAGCGATAATATTATATTCAAAATGACCGATGGTCGAAATGAAGTCGAATACCTTTTCCCCATTTCTGTTTATCCAGTAGATGACGAACCTCCAATTTTAAATGTGAACACTGGATTAGAAATTCGTAAAAATGAATTGGCTGAAATATCTCCTTTTGTTTTAAGTGCAACTGACATTGACAGTGATGACAGTCAAATTTCATTTGATTTACAACCACCTTACTCCACTGAAGGAATAATCTTAAAGAGGCAGTTTGAAGTTCCTAGAGATACCCAAGAATGGCAGGTAACAAATGGTGTTTATGAAAAAATTGTGCAGTCCTTTACCCAACAGGATATCATGGATGGTAAAATATTTTATCAGCATGTTGGTCCTCATAGATCAGATTTTATTATGGACAGAATTCGTTTTAAATTATTTGATGGTGGTGAACCACCAAATAGCTCGGATATGGAAGAATTTATTGTCAAAGTTGCTCCCGTAGATGATCAACAGCCATATATTTACCCTGATACTCCTCTTCAAATGGATGTTAATGAGTTCCAATTGACTGAACTGAAAAGAAAATTTTTGAGGTTTACTGATGATGACACTGATGATAGACAATTAAAATATACCATCACAACTCAACCATTTGATACTGATCCTAATACCCCGCTAGAACCAGGTACAATCGTCATGTGTGAAGATACCCAAAGAAGAGTCAGAACTTTCACTCAAGCCCAGGTCAATCATCATAAGATATGCTATAAACCACCAAGCTCAGAATTAGGCTTTGTTCCAAGAATTATCCAGATGGCCTTTGATGTAGAAGACATCAATGGAAATACTATTGGGGGACAGAAATTCACATTCTTGATCAAACCTGTGAATAATCAGCCACCCAAAGTAATCAATGGAGGCCTAAATGTCATCGAAGGGCAATTTACTATTTTGACCCGAGATATGTTGGATGCAGAAGATCCAGATACTGATGGTTCTAACATAAATTTTGTTATGGATCAGCTGCCAACTCATGGAGCACTACAACTAGATGAAGATATTTTAGATGTTGGAGACAGCTTCACTAGACAGCATATCCAGAGCGGAAGAGTTGCCTACTTCAATGTTAGAGATGATAGTGGTGATGACACCTTTATTATTGATGTCACTGATGGTGTTCACCATGTTCCTGTCATCTTTGATGTCAAAATCGACTTTATTGATGATGAGGCACCTACTTTAATTGGCATTGATTCTGGAACTTTAGGAATATCATTAGAGGTTAAAGAAAATAATGTTGTCAGAATTACTCAAGAGAAATTGAAAGCATCTGATCCAGACACTGATGATCAACAACTAACCTTTGTACTTTCTAAATCGCCATACGAAGGTGCAGTCCTACTTAATGGAAGACAGACAGAAGAATTCAGCCAGAAAGATGTTGCTGACGGAAGAGTTGAATATAGACACACTGGAGGGGAAGTTGGACCTGTGGGTAGAAATGACACTTTTCAGCTTATGTTGACCGACAGATCAGCTGATTTCATTGTTGGTGGAAATCAAATAACAGAAATATCAGTCCATGTTAAAATCTTGCCAGAAGATAGCATAGCTCCTATTGTAAGTGTTGGTGCTCCATTTGAGGTTCTAGAAAATGATAAGGCACCAATTTTACCTATTCATTTAGATGCAACTGATATTGATACCGAAGATGAAAATATAGTGTGTACTATCATTACTCAACCCATACATGGATATGTGGAGAATGCCTCACCAGGACCTGGTTCAGAGAAACCAAGAACTGGTATACCTGTTTCAGCTTTCAGCATAAAAAATGTAAGGCTTGGTCAGGTAAACTATGCTCAAAGTGTCCACAGTGGTGTTGAACCTAGACGTGACTCATTTACATTCTATTGCTCTGATGGTATAAACAATTCCCCAAATCAGCAATTTACTGTGAACATTTATCCTGAAAACGATGAAGCTCCTGAAGTATTCCTCAGAGAATTCATGGTGTTGGAAGGAATGAACCTAATGGTAGATCTTCCAATATTAAATGTTGTGGATAAAGATGATCCAGCTGATGAACTAGTTTTTACCATAACCAAATTTCCAGAGCATGGACAAATTATGCAGCAGAGAATCCAGGGATCTTTCCCAATTGAATCATTTACATTTGAAGATATAGCTGGTGCCTCTACTATAGAATATGTCCATGATGATACAGAAACTTTAGCAGATTCTTTTGAATTTTTTCTAACTGATGGCAAATTCAACATCACAAAAGAAGTTCCTATTATTGTTATTCCACTTGATGATGAGACACCCAGGCTTACCATTAACAATGGACTGGAAGTTGAAGTCGTTGGAGAAACAGTAACCATCACTAATGATGAGCTCAAGGCTGAAGATTTGGATTCAAATGACCCAGACTTAACTTTCATTGTACGACAAATGCCCAAATATGGATATATTCAAAAACTTTTAGGCAATTTTATTTATAATATCAGTTTAAGTACCAACTTTACCCAGAATGACATTGACAATGAAAGAATACAATATGTCCATACTGGTCAAGAAGGTGTTCGAGATCTTATTAAATTTGATGTGACTGATGGGCTTAATCCATTGATTGATCGTTATTTCTATATTACCGTTGAAGGAATTGATATGATATATCCCAGTGTTGTCAACAAAGGGGTGGAACTACCAGAGGGAGGAAGAATAGTTCTTTCCACTGATTTATTGGGAGGTACTGACTTGAATACCCCAGATGAAAACCTCCAGTTTATAGTTACTCGGGCACCAGGACGTGGACATTTAGAAATAACAGATTCTCCTGGAGTGCCCATTACATCATTTTCGCAACTAGATCTAGCTGGTAATAAAATCCATTACATACATACCAGTAAAGACGAAATGAAAATGGACAGTTTTGAATTTGAAGTAACTGATG
The DNA here is from genome assembly GCA_948474765.1 of Patella depressa. NCBI lineage: Eukaryota > Metazoa > Mollusca > Gastropoda > Patellidae > Patella > Patella depressa. Next base: position 50,087,108 of record OX419722.1, on the reverse strand, counting down.
GATTCAATCCTGTTGCCAGGACTTTCAGAATATCTATAAGTGATGTGGACAATAAGAAGCCAGTTTTGATGTTCCAGACATTAAGACTAAAAGAAGCTGACAATAAATTAATCACTCCCTTTGAACTTAAAGCTGAAGATCGAGATTCTCCAAATGATAAGATTGTGTTCACCATTACACAAACACCGATCCATGGAAACCTATTGTTTAACAACACCAGGGTTGTTTCTACTTTTACACAAGAAGATTTGAATGAAAATATGATAACCTATCAGCACGATGGTTCGGAAACAACCCATGACAGTTTCTCATTTACAGTGTCGGATGGCGCTCATTCGGACTTTTTCGTTTTCCCAGAGATTTCAGTGACCACTCGACGTCCACAAACAGTTAACATCGAAATCAAAGCTATTGACAATGGAACTCCGCAGATTTCTGTGAACTCAGGAGCCTCAACCTTGTACAACATGGGAGGGGGTGGACTAGGATTTAAAATTACCAAAAAAGCTTTAAGAACAAGTGATCGAGACAGCCCTGATAGTAAACTAAAGTATACCATAACATCTGCCCCTAAATATGGGTATATCATTAATACTGCTATTGGCAATAGAAGCATCAACACTTGGTCACAAGGTAAGACCTTCTTGTTTATATAAAATAACTAGTCACAAAATTATAATTCTTTGGTTATGGCTATAATTTAAAGTGTAATTCACAAACAAATGAGCGATTTTTTAATATAAAAATATATTTTCCAAATTTATAATCATGGTTCATATCATTCTTAATTTATCAAAAAGTGAACGTATTTGATACAAATAAGGTAGAACAGGTGCGGATCCAGGGAGGCCCAGGGGGCCATGCTTCCCCCCCCCCCCCTCCGCCGGTCAGCCCCAATGATATTTTCATTTTCGTTTGCTTTGTTACTATTGTAGTTCACATATCTGCTCTTTAATAGATGACATAAACATGTTTTTAGCATTGTCTCCGCCCAAACAATCCAACTTTGTAACATTACCCTTTTCTCCAATGTGTGCCCCCCCCCCCCCCTCGACAAAATCCTGGGTCCGGGCCTGAAAGATGAATATATATAATTTGAATGTTTACACCTGCATCATTTACAAATGTACATACACACCACTAACACGTGTATATTATAATTTCATACATACACCTGCAACATGACATATAATATATTTTGTAAAGCAAAAAAAAATAACATATAAAGAGAGAGAGAGAGGGTTTAGGCCCACTTGACACATACTAGGTCATTTTGGGGCTAACATATGGTTCTGTTTTATTTCAATAATTCGTTCGCATGTAGGGGTCTTTAGCAGTGGGAAGAAACCGGAGGAACTGGGGAAAACCCACAAAGATGGACAGGCCACCCTACTCCTTATCACGTACAACCAGAGAATCGAAACCATGCCAGTTGAGTCAATAACAAACCTTATTATGCAACAAGCACACGCTAACCTTTCGGGCATCCAACACCCATAACATAAAAGAAAACAAGTTCAAAATTTTGTCCTAAGATGAAGAAAAGGTTCACATGTGAAGTTTATGAATTTTGGATAGACTAAATGTTGAAGGAGTGTTCACAAAATTTTATAGTAGAAGATGACTTCCTTTCACAGCATTCCTTTCCAACACCAAATGGAAAGTGACATTTTTTCACATTCCTTGATTAATCCTTCACACCAACAAGCAAAATGAAATCTTGATTCAAGATAATAATATAATAATTCATTGACCAAAAAATTTATCCTATCATCTTGTTTCTGAACATGACATGATAACCCATCATCAAGTGACAGACGGACTGTAATCTTTTCTTACTTTTAAGAAAAAAGATGTTAGAAAGTAACTGCACTGTCCAAGTGTTACTGATAAATATATTTACACCTAATTGATTGATAACATGTTTTGTCAAGAGTTGATAAACTATACAAAAGACATTTGTCATGTTCAAAACCTCACATATGTTTTCACAACCACTTTCATGTAGCTCATCAGAGAGTTGAGTTCTTTTGAAGAAAGATAACCTAATACCAGTGTTATCAGGAAATTTGCATCTGCCCTCAGATTTGTTCCACAATAGTTTGTTAATGATGACCTAATCAGTTATATGGCCATGTGTACAGAATCAGAATATTAAGGTGTAGATAAGAATATGTATTGTAAACGGTCATATTACTGAATGTTGTGAATATATAATCTATCTGTTAATGAAAATATATAAATAATGAGTTTGATTAATATATATATACAGTAATAAAGGTTAATTTTATAATATTGTATATATAAACATAACATTAACTACATTACATACCATTTTCTCCATAAATTTACAACCATGGGATTAATACTTTGTTTAGAAATCTACACCTTAAAATTTGATTTCTACATATCTCTCTCCTAGCAAAGAAACTGTTTTTTTACATCAATGAAGATAGCAGTAGCTAAACTAAAGATCGGAAAATTAAAGACCAAATAACTATTATCTGGAGAGTTTGTGATGGTCGAGGGAGTGGGTGGGGCGTTCCCGAACCATTCCTCCACCACTGCCATTATCCAACATTGTTGTTTTTACATGATTAAGAATAAACTCCAATATGCATCCAAGTTGACCAGAATTTATATATTTTGTGAAACAAATTATTTATAAACTGTTTTAGAAAAGCTTGATAATATTGTTAGGTTTTGGATAAGTTATAAGTACTATAAAGATTAGCCTTAGCCTAAGGGTGTTTAATCTTGTTTGTCTTTCAATGTAGAATGAGTGTTACACACTCGGCAATGTGTTAATGTATAGAGAGAGAGATATAAGTAGCAGACGAACATGTAATTATGTTAAAGGTAACCAGACAAAGTAGCGTTATTAAGTGGTTTGAGTTGGATATAATATATTACACTGATCAACAGCAACCCGTATTATTGAAGTATTTCCTGTTAATGATCTAATCTATCATAGCATGTTACTCAAAAATATAAAACAAATAGTGAATATTTCTGATTCTGAAAGACAAAAGTTACGATGATTTGGTACTAACTTTTATTAATCTTTTATTTTTTTATAATAAGTTTGTTTATCAGGGGCAGTAAACTATAGAACTCCCATTATCTGGATATTTAAGGGGGTCCTTAATCAGACAATATAGCTGGTTTTTAACTTTCTTGGAAAGGCTGTGTATTTTGGGGGTTTATGTTTGCTATTAAACATGGATATGATTGATGTCTTGTTTATTTTTTTCATACAGAACTAAAAGAATTTAGCACTTTTGTGAAACTATTCACATATAATGATTTTATTAATATGAGAAAAATGTAATTAGAAATATCAGTTCAAAAGTTTTCATATTAACTTTGTTCAAATCAGTTGACAATAGGGGCTCATTTTAAGGATATTTGATTTTGAAAGTATGAATTTCAACAATGTCCATTATTAGACCCACTTGTCTGGTTGGAGTCTGAATGCACTCCTCTCTCCCATCTATAGAGGAATGACATGCTTCACGATTTCATTATTATTTCTTTAGTGGTCAGTGACAGGTATATCAGTTCATGATTGGACAGTGAAATCACTGGGTTCTCATAAATCTTTTCTCTGAACTCTGCTCATCATGTGGTCTTTCACACTTTGAGGTAGACGGCTTGACCTACATGTATATATATCTAGCGACAATACATGTATGTATGTATGAAAAACACTATTCACTGACTGTGGTACAAACATACATACATATATATGACCTACATGTATTACGGTCATCATATAAGTAACAAGTGCAATATTTTATTTATGAAAATTTAGGCTATGCAGGGTATTTTCATGTGCCATAAATATGAGGACGGAGGACATTACCAAGGCATTGCAACTGATAGCTACATTCTGAATGAGATCTGTTATTATATTTATACCAGCAGTTTGCATAAATTAAACAAATTCTAACCCAACGATATTAAAAGTGAAGTAACATACTCGATATTGTTAAAGTTACATGTATTTATAGATAAACCAGCTCAAACTTTTTATGATTTCTGTTTATGTCATTTATAGCTGATATATCAAATAATACATGATAACACAATACATATATAATAATCTTTTACATACTTATATTACAGTAATCATTTAACCAGTATTATATCCAGGGGCGGATCAAGAGGGGGGGTTTTGGGTGGGTCCAAGGACCCCCCCCCTGCTCAACTGCCTTGCATCAATGAAATTACATCACAAAGTGATTCTACATCAGTATAAAAATGATTTCTCTGTTTAAAAAGCTCAATTTGTATGCATGCCTATGTAATTTAGAAACGATGATGGCAGATTTCCGTAACAGAAACCTGGCAAACCAACCCCCTTCTGGAAAAATTCCTGGATCCGTCCCTGATATCTATGGTTTTTTATGCAGAAATCATCTTCTTTGCTTAATACAACATGGCCAATTTTTATACATTCATCAATTGCATGAAGAGCATAAATGATTTTAATAGCTGTTTTTATGAATTTAGGAGGGCGGGATGTACGAATGGATAGCATGTGTGTGCTGCATCATAAGGTCTACCATTGAGTCAACTGGCCTGGTTTCAATCCTGTCCAACCTTGTGTCATAAAGGCTGTCATTGAGTCAACTGGCATGGCTTTGATTCCCCCGGCTGTATGTGGGTTTTCTCCAGGTCATCTGGTTTCCTCCCACTGCTTAAGACCCTCATCATGTACTGAAATTAAACCATGTGTTGGTCCCAAAATGATCTAGTTTTTGTCAAGTGGATGTTAAACCCCATTTTTCTCTCTCTCTATTTTTAAGAATTTAACAATTACAAAATATAAAATACCTAAAGAAATTGACAAATTCCCAACTTCGATATTATGCAATATCGCTTTACTGCAGTGTGAAGAACCTGTAACCCGAATATTGCTGATGTTTAAAAAGGCAGAACAACCCAGACACAATATTCTATTCAAATTGACTAGACAATACATAATTGAACACATTTCATTTCAAAGGGAATTTAAATGTGATAGAAAAACTGTGTTAATCAATAATTTCACATAACTGAGATATAAACATGTGCACACCTCATTCCTCTTTGTGTGTTTGTGATGATAATTATCATATTGTATTAGAACACAGTGAAACCATACATTGTAAAATATCACTGAATGAAAGGAATACTAGTATAAAACCATCAAATGTTTATCAGTTTTAATTCTTTTTATGACATAAAGTATTGTTTTGATGTAAGAGAATTGAATATTTAGATGAATAGTATTAGCCATCTGTGACATTAGTTGGTTAGGATTATCGTTATTTCAAAGATTTGGTTGTAATGTATGAGCTGCATTCTCATTGATTTCATTAGAATGACTTGCAGCAGATAGGCTCAGATTGATGGGGGTGTGGGGGTGATGGTGGGGGTCTTTCTTGGGGGGGGGGGGGGTACTAGTCTGATAAATTAAATGCTTTTTTTCAAATTTTCATGATGCCAAACATCAATGATTTAAAAATGAGATCAAATGAAAAAAACCTCATCCACTCTAAACTGTTTATATTCAGTTTCAATCTGGATATTTGGAGTTGAACGACTATTTATCTACTGAAGTAATTTTTGCATTCACCAAATAACATTTAGATACACAAGGTGTATAACTATACATAATTAACTTTGTATACAGATTCCTATATGTGAACTCATCATTTCATTATGAACACTGTTATAGAATAAAATTTGTGCACGATTTAAACCAAAAAACACTTTGTCTTAATTAAAAATGAAAAAATAAAAAAAAAGAAATAAAAGTCAGTAAAATATCATTTCCGTTAACCATGTGTTGCGCTGTTGTAAGAAATACATGTGACTCAGGTCTGTCACCTTGTAAACAGTTTTGGCTAATGGATACTAAAAATCTAGAAGAGCTTCATTGAATATGGACAATGATTAACCACATGTAATCCAGACACATAATCATGACAAAATCCCAAAACCTGTCGGGGTGCACTGTGGCTAATTCTTTATACGTCAAATTTTGAAACATTTCAATGTCTGGTTCTGTTATGTGAGACATAGACTAAGATAAATGGATTCTTTTGAAGTGTTATTGAGACTTTTAATATGTTACAAAATTTCGTCTCAGATCGCAAAGAAGTTTAGAGGATAACATATTTTAAAATTACTGATGCAGAACAAAACGTGTAAAAAAAAAGTTTTAAAGAAACAATTAAAGGGCAGCCCAGTTCAGTCAATCCTAAAATAGATTTATTTCTATAGAATAAATTTCAGAATTAAATTATTTTTATGAATTCAGAATCCAAACTGTAGTTTGGGAAAGGAAAAGTTTTAACTGTGATTTCAAATGAAATGACACAAACACAACTTTATGGATAACAATCACTAGCGACTGTTGATGTTATCCAGCATGGTTTTCCCCTTGTCAGTGAGGGCCTGACAAGGATAGCTGTCTAGTTGTTTGGAAGGTCTGAAAAACAGGTCCCGTGTACACATTGGCGTGCACATAAAAGATCCTTTGGCAGTTGGAATTCGATATAAGAGTAGGTCGTAGCGCCGCTGCCCGGGCACAATTTCCCTCATAGCAAATTGTATGGCGTATGCCCGTCTTCATTAACCCAGTTTAGGAACAGAACAGTAGGACGTTAAAACCCATTTCATTTCATTTTCTTGTTGTTATTATGACCGGGTAGAATTTAGCACATAACTGGGCACCCCAGTTAAAGTGAGTTGTTGAATTATTGTACCTTCAATCTTACATATGTACATCCATAAACCCTGGATGATATTATCAAGCATTGATTTCAAATGGCCATTACTTAGGATCTAGTAGGGATTTAGTAGGGACTGAGATTTTTACCATTGATTTCGTTCTGACGTGTCGGCAGTTATCTATTACTTGCTTGCTGTTTATAGATGATTAGCTATGTATTTGACGTACGTAATTTATATTAACAGACAACTTCTCTTAATAAATTTCATGAAATTGAAAACAATTGGATTGGTATTAAATTTTACTTGCATCTTCGATAGATGATAAAGTGTAAAAATGATTTGACCAGGGCAGCACCAGTTGATTTATAGTTACTGAGTGACATTAATACTACTTTTGATCAGGGCAGCACCAGTTACTAGGTGGCATAGAAGTAGGTCTTTGACAGTAGAAGGTTTATTTTTATCAATAGTTTACACACCTGTGTTATATATATATACTATTATTATATCATTAAAAATTTTACCTGTCCGCCTTATACAACCATAATTTACATGTTATATTGTGGTGTTCTTTATCTCTAGAAATATAGTCTACATGCTTTTTATAGCTATATACAGTATGTTCAGTTCAATGTATACAATAATATAAAGATTGTTTTCAATGGGCGTTTTACATACAGGTATATGAATTACCCAGAATAAATGAATATAACTAGATAGTCGTTACTCAAAACAAAATATAATAAACAAAACAATATGCTAAGCTAGGTAATTCAACTTGCATGCTATTTTATAACTGGCTATGTTATTTCTGATCTATTACGATGTTGACGAAAGCTGAGATATATATTTACTTATAGTGTATAATGTGATTAAAATGTGTACTTGATGCACATCCATCATATGTGCTCTAGAATCAAACCATTCACTTTCAAAATATCTCATGCTTTCATCTTGTGCTTGAGGCAAATAGTACGTTTTTTTTTAAATATGGCCAATATATATATGGGTGTATATACAAATTAGATTAAACTACGTAAGTGCCTGATTAAAGAGAGGCTAGTTTGTAGTAAAAAATGATAGGAGCAATCTGTTATGAGATAATGATGAAATTATATATAATTGTAGAAGATTAGAGGGTGGATCTGTTAGTTTTTATAGGGAAAGGGGATCAACTAGAAGTGTGCAATATAAAAAAATATTTAATTATGTAGGTGGTATACACATCAAATATACAAGGTTAATATACACAATTTGTAATATACATCAAACACATCAAATATACAAGGTTAGTATTCACAATTTGTAATATACATCAAACACATCAAATATACAAGGTTAGTATACACAATTTGTAATATACATCAAACACCTCAAATATACAAGATTAATATACACAATTTCTAATATACATATGAATATACATTCAATATACACAATTTCTAATATACATCCCAACACACAAGGTTAATTACCGTAAATTATTCTAGGACCGAAAACTGCTTTTAAATCCAGAGCCCCACCCCACTCACACACGATTTTAAAGGCGCCACACGCCAATGGTTCGTTTGTCCTGATCCAAACTTTCTTATATCACTTACCGGTACATGGTGGCTATGGGGCCCCACCACCCTGCTGTACCCCCACTTTTAAAATCCAACATACAGCCCTGCCAGCACAAGAAGCTCTGTATGTTGTTAATACCTTAAAGTTTTCATATCAATTCTTATTAAATTTGGTAAGAATGACAATAGGATGGTGCCTATTCAAATTTTTGTTATCAACACACAAGGATTTTGATTTAACTTCAACATTGATGAGGAATGAAGAGCGCTACCTTGCTGGTTACATGCCAAAAAAACCCACCTAATCCACTTAGAAATTTTGAATAAAGTAATGTGATATTATGTATTTTTTTTTCTTCACTTGAATCTGTCACAGAAATCAAGGAAATGATCTGATTGATACTGTTCGCATGAACAGATGACACTCTTTAATACAATAATCCTGTTCTTGACATAATTCACTCTTGCTTAAAACTTGAGTAACTCATACTAAAGTAAACCCGCGTTCACTGAGTCAATAAAATGATTTAATTCAAGCTTTATTGAACATGGATTATGTTTGGTATAAAGTTATTATTATCTTTTATTAAGTGTTATAATAGGAGTAAGGGTTGAGTTCATATTGATTTAAGCTTAAAGAATTTGTAGAATTTTGTTACTTGATGATATAGGTGAAGTGGAGAAATCTTGAGTAAATGATTAGGTTTTAACAAGGCAATCATTTGTCGAGGAACTGAAATAGGGTTTAACGTACTGCTAATGTGCTCCAACTGGGTTTAAAAAAGGCAGGGATTTTGGAAAAAGCTGTAGAATTACAAAATAAACTTGAACCATCTACAAGTAGGGTTTGGTGTTGCCATAATCTTTGATGATTTCAACAGAATAAAGATCATTTACGCTTGATCATTTTGAATATTAACAGAACCCATAAAAGAAGAATTTATGAACCAAATTAATGTGATTTTTTCATTTATTATTATTCAGCTGTACCTCATAGATTACTGTTTGTATATAAGTCTTTTTAAAATATAGATAATATTTCCCAAACTATGAATAAGTAAATAAATGGTGCTTAGTAACGTAATAAATGAACTGTGTCATCATTGTTAACCTATAGATTATATTAAATCAATATTGACTATTAAATAAAGAATAGAACATATATAGGAATATATGCTTAATGATCTTTGCACCAATATAATCCTTTTAATGGTATAAGTTATCTGTCATGACCTAAAGGCCACTTAAAACAGATTATACTCAAATGGATCGTATAAATTTTTAGGTGTTGATCCGGCAACCCAGTATTCATGTAAAACACGACCATCTATTGTTCTGACTATTCAGATCACTTAATAGTTCAACTTTACTAATTGAGCGGAACAAGAGACAGGGAGTCGCTTCTAAAATATTCAGATTTTTTGTTCAAACAAATAAAGATATGATCTTTATCCCTCCATAGTCCTTTATAGTCGTTTTGAGTTTTTATGTGTTCAGTAAGGACATTATTGAATTATGGTATTCATGATACGATAAGGGTTACGATTTATCACATAGTTTTGAAAGAGGTTTTCTGGGTGCAAGCTCATCCAAAAGTCATTGTTTGAAGGAGTACTATATGATGCTTTTATGGTGGTAATTCTATAGACGTACCATTTTATGTTTTTTCTTTAAACTTAGAAAGAAATTGAAATAGTTTTATACTTTTATTAACTGTATATATCAAGTTAGAATAAAGATAATATCTTTTTTTTTTATTTCTGAATTAAGTTCAGGACATTTTGAAAAACAATATTCCTATAGATGAGTATTTCGAGAATTTAGATTTTGCATTACTGTTAGATAAAGAAAGAAGATAAAACATGAAAATGAAATAAAAAAAACATTTGTAGACATTTAAATGATATATCAGACCAACAGACATCATTTTCTGCATCTTGAATGGCTTATTTAAAAATATCTGTTCAAACTTTTATGACAGAGTTTATAAAGTTATGAACTTGTTCAGTTACAGTGCTTAGCAATTTATTTTCACCATTTGCACATATTTTGTCATAGCTATGGAATTTATCAATTACATGTAACTCCTAGCTGCAGATGGCTTCCAGGATGATAAATGTGATCAAAGATTTGGAATGCAAAATTTATTTGTGATAGGTAAGACAAATATTGCTGACATCATAAGCTTCCTAATGTTACCCCATCATTGTGTTTATACAACAACAAACTAGACAAAAGCTAAGAAAAGAAATTGGTTTGAAAAAAGTTTGGCAACTAAAAGACATTCCATGGGTGTCTGAACTTTTCTTCGTCAGATTTAAGTTACAAAGAACTGCCAGAACAATGTTTTTTTGACTAATTTTAGTGACAAGATTAAAACAGAGAATCTGGTTAATTGTTACATAAACTTTTTGGAAAATTTCTTTCAAATGCGATCTGATAATGGATTTAGTTTTGGAAGAAGGGAAGCAGATTCTTGAACTGCGTGAAAAATGTCAAACACAATGAATTGTTTTCATGGAGGTAGGGGGTCATGTATCCATTAGAGAATACATCACATTGTCAGTGATTTGTTTAGATTGAGAAAGATGGAGGTGGTAAGTAAGCTTATCTAAGACATATCTCTCCACAGGGACTGTCTTGTTGTCTGTTCATCATTAGGACCACAGTGATGGTTACACATTGGATACCACAGTCCCAATCACTTATATACCACGCAGACACTTATTTTCAAACCAGTTCATAATCGCTGGGACTTTTAAGACAGGATTCTGTTGCGTTCACCAGTTTAACTATTCTCACCTCTGTCTTGTCCCGATATTTTCCCAGGAATGTAACTTACTGTGTACTGAGCATGCTCAACATGAGTTCAAGCCAGGGTTTTTAAGCCAAGCTGTTGAGACGGCCATGATGAATGAACCAGTTTAAAATAAAAAGCCTTCTGGAAGACAGGTAGCGAGCTGTTTTTTTTAAACTGGTTTATTGCCCCCCATGTGCGTTCAGACGACAAAGTTAAACTGGTTTAACAATCCCGAGGTTTTTAAACCAGTTCGACTAAAGGGTCTGAATGGGCTATTAATGTCATCTATAATTATGATAAACCCTGAATGATCTTTTATAGCATTGGGTGGTCAGATTATGTTAGAAATAAATTAAAGTACATTGAATACATATAACCAGGGATAGGTTCCTCATTCTAAATTAATTCATTGATAAATAGGATACAGCAAAGGCTTAGTTTGTATATTGCATGTATTTAATTAAGAATATAACTTTCTAATAGAAACTCTACAACTGGGTAAAGTTAGATATTTATCGACTGAAACAGGGTTTTTTTCATGTTAGGTCAGTCTAGATGACTTTTATTTTCTAGAGCCTGCATGATTCATTTCCACATAGCAGCCTGGTCAAAATCATATTTTACCGGTATATGCAATTTCCCTTTAGCCTTACAATGTTTTGCTCTTGTTTCTGATATTGTTCAGTTGATTTTATTGAACATGTGCGGTATGTAGATCCATACCTTTTTAAAAATAACAAGATCATGATCTATTTTTTTTTTTAAAAAAAGGGGTCGGCGTCAAATGAAATAAAGACTAAAGCAACATGTTACGTACATGTAAAATCTGAACTGATCATGTAAAACTTTCTGTGAGACCAGTTGTTTTGTATGTGAAGTAAAATATAGTGATACAATGGAATACTATATAAACATAGGTATTAGGTGACAAATCAGAATGGTTGATTATGGCTACTTTTACTCAGTGTATATATATACCATGACATCATTGAACATGACAGGATGACATGTGGCAGATATAAGATATCTTTACAGACAACATCTATGTCAGCCCAACATCATGAAGACCTCAGTGATTTCATTCTGTCCCAGATACTAGGTTAAACTGACTGTCACACATCTGGAAAATATATAATCTATATATTCTGGAATGTTTTTTTGTAATATGTGACCTGCCATGACATCATGTTACATCCAAGGCGTAATGATGTAAACATCTGTGACAATATAAGTCGAGGGTTGATGCTGATCTGTTACATGATTACTCTGAAAAAATTGCAATTTGAGAAATCCTAAAAAAAAGAGGGAGGTGTGGATTCGATTTATATTCATTGACTTTTACACCCCCCAGCGATCAGTTCAAGTATAATATAGATCCATGTATTTAACATCTTCATAACAGGCAGAAGTCAATTAAAACCTGTCGGAATCGTGTAATTTTATTAGTTGTATAATTTGAACTTGATAGCTGATAATTTCCTCATCTTCTTTTCATTTGTTCAGTTGTAATATTTTGTTTTAGTGGTGGGCGGTTGCATAATTACTGGTCTGGCTAGTGATTAATGTCTTATCAAGCTCACACTCTTTTGTTAATGACATTAATTTAATTCTATGACTTTAGCTTTATTTGTCGAGGGTTTTTATCTTGTTAGGATTCCAATCAAGCTCACACTATTTCGTTACTGACATTAATTTTGGAAGAAGAAATCATTTGCAAAAATGCAAGATCTCTGATTTGGTTTCATTCCACATGTATTTTTGAACTTAGACATTAATACTAATAAGTAAATTAATTACTACCAGTGAGTTAGTTAATTTTCTTCATGACTTTTCATGTAGACAGATTGCCAAATTATATTCAAAATAGCTTTAAACGATTTTATCACAAATAATTTCACCATCAGCAATATTTTCTCAATTTCTTTTATTGTTAGCAAGTGTGACATTTTTCATTTGTCATTTTTGATATCAGATTATCATGTGAAAAAGAATTAATTATGTTTTTAGTGATATTGATAGAATTAATTATGTTCCTAGTGGTATTGATAGAATTAAATAAAAGAGTTTAAATGAAAGATTGGCAAGATATTTCATTGACCATTAAAATTTGCACCTGTTTGAACTCTACAGACCATATTACACGCCTTGCAAATGATGCTAACAAGTTAACAATACATCCCCCAGGCACAAAGATTGAAATGGCATTCCATTTTTCCTTGTTTCATTGGTAATAATTCTTAAAACATATGTCGATCGATCGATAAGTTTAAAAAAACAAGATTCAGAGGATTAAATTTGACAAGAAAAGAGTTAAAATTAATGAAACGTCTAGCGAGAGAATGTGGTTGTTTACCAATCGTAGGAAAAGTATTATTACATTCTCAGTTGTTGTAATGATGAAAACAGAGACACATGTAATATCTTTGCCAGAATTCAACATTAAATCCAAATATTTCAACTTCTGTTAACATGTAAGATGCTAAGAATAAAAAGTAATTGAATGAACAATTTAGAAAATGTTTCTTTTTTATTTTAAAAAAAAAGCAAACCCCAAAACTAATAAAGTTGAGTTTTATGTCAGAGTCACCTTAAACTTTTCTTCAATAACTAACAGCATGTAAAATCCCACAGTTGTTCTGCAACCAAATTAACTACTGGAAGGTAGTAATATTTGAGACCTTAAAACAGAACTAAAATCTATATTCAGCATGTTTCTTCACATAAATTGTTCATTAAGTGTATCCGTAAAGATCAACTTGAAGATGAAACTAGTTGCAGATCTATTAAATGTACAACACATGCACAGTACGCATGTAATTTATTTTCTTTTAGAGTAAGATTTTTTTCTCTGTGATAGAGTGGTAACATGTGATGCATTATGGCAACAGCCCGTCGCTTAAATTATAGACTTCCGCATGTTATGCGTTGAAAGGAAATTAAAATGAAATGTTTTTAAACTGATGAATAACGGTCACATGTAATCGATGTGTTATCAATGATGTATTGTTCTTCCATTCAATAGTTTCCATTGGTATTTGACAAATGAATGTCAATCAATTGAAATGGTTATATTTGATATTTCCCATGAATATTACGCTATAAATTGTGTTTCAGATAAACTTTAATAATATTTTGATTAACCTTTTAAATAGAAGCTCTTAGGAAAGACCATGCACACTTGTGGAGATAATTGTTTAGAAATGCATTTTATTTTTGGAAATGAATGGGGGGATTCTAGCACATGGAAATACTTATTTCTATTAGACAATTAGAATGGTAGGGACAGTATCTTGGTATTTTTGCTTAATTTTCTTAGATTTCCAACTGTACTTCCAATTTTTGCAACACAATTACAACATGATTAGAAAGATTTACGAAGTCAGCCATTGTGTTTGTATTCTGTATGTTACTAACAAGTTTTGTAGAATGAAAATTTCTCATTTTTACACACGATGGGTTCATGTCAAACATGACACAATTCCTGTGGAAGGGTTAAATGTTCAAACATTATTTAAAATGCAGAAATGAAAGGAAATGATCTGTGTACAATAGGCCCTGTTATTTTACGGGGAAAGAATTATGTTTGAATTTCAAGATGCAGATATTTGTACAAAGAAATTGTTAGGTAACATGGTTTGGGTATCCACATTTTGTTTTTGAATTTAAACATCTGTGGTTGATTAATCAAACAATTTCCTAACATCAAGGCTTTTAGGGTCTTTAACAAATGTTCTATTTGTTACATTCAATATGGAAACAGTTAATTTAACACTAGAGTTACCACACACATCCTTTTCATGGTTTATCCCATTTGTTCTGCTAGCCCTTGGGTAAATATTCAGTCTTGGAGGACTATGGGGTTCTACTTGTCGACACAAGTTACATCGGCAGTTAGATCTATTTATTTTAACTCTGGAACAACACTGGGCCTAATTTTCTTTTCCTTTGAAAAGCCTTGAGGCCAAAGAAATGTGAGTCGCTAAAATTAGCAGTTTTTATAGAATAATGTTTATTGTTTCTGTTATAGTGTACTAATGGTTTGGTTCAGGTTCCCAACTAATTTGTTTCCAAACGGTGTTTCCTTTGTAAGTTAAACAAAAAAAGAGAACTGTACTTGATCAACCCGTGTCGTCAAGTCAGACTTAAGAAGATCGACTTAAGAAGATCTGAGATTTAGCATTATGGGCACATACCAAGTACACATATTCATAAAGCAACTGCATGATTTATTTTTGTATGTATGCATGTTAATGTTTTGAATTAGACACTCTTGACTTAGGTGTGAAATTGTCAATAATTCACTCTCACTGACACAAAGCTAGCAGGCAAAAGTTTATCAAAATGCTATTCCACACACAATAGATATAGGGCAAATGTTTTACAGCATAGATAAGAGTGTAATTGACCCTTTTCTATTAATATTATCACCATTCAAGACTCTTTCTATTTAAGAAGTGTGACTGTCAATTGGAGACTATTTGAACCAATTGAAACTATGAAATGGGAGAGCCAGACTCGCAAAGAAATTCAATATTTGTATAAGCCATTGGACTATGTCCTGGCTGTGCCCCGTCTTTGACCCAAGTTCTCGAGCAGGTGTAAAAATCTGTAGCCAGGTACAATGCCCATGGCTTGTTGCTTTAGTTGCTTGGTGTCAATCGTCTTTTATTGTGGAAATCACTGACGACAAACAGTTAGCCCTCTAACACTCTCTTGATGGCCGTAAAAACCAATAGCAAAAAACACATGTATCTGCACTTGTCATGTTTAGTGTTCTGTATCTAAATATATTAAACAAGATTTTTGTGTTTTTATTGATTCTTTTCAACACTGGGATACTTATACTGTATATTTACAGATCTGTATGAATCAACCCTTGCTTTGTAAAAATACATAGGCCTCCCTCCTCATATTATTAGTGAGCGTATAATTTACTAGTAATTGGGCAGTAACAAACAAATATCACACACTTCTTTCAGCAGCCAATTATTGTTAATGAATGAATAGAATTATTGTGATCAGCAAAGTGTGAAATATATTAAACTCTAGTTAACTGAATATGCCTATAAATCCAAATCCTTTTGGAAGTAGCTTTGCCAATTTTAATTAAAGATGATACTCAAGACGTTAAGGAACTTGACCACATATTATGGGAGGTTGAACATTTTTGTCATAATTTCAGGATCAAAATTATACGAAGATGAAAATATGTGATGTAGCCAATTTATGTCTGTAACGGGCATATTGTGTGTCTGATAAAAGTATCAAGGGACATATAGCTGTTACTTTTTGAGTAATAGTAAATTGAAGAGCGCTGGGTATAGAAACGCAACAAGATGAATGACATTAGAGTTATTATAAATTGAAGTAAGTTGCAGACTTCAGCTTTATTCATCAATTCTGGTACGGCAGACTTTCGGTTATTATGGTGCATTATTTCTTTGTCAGTTGAATACAATAAGTGTCTTAAAAATGAAAATCATGCAGACACGGTCATCCTCATATTATCAATGTTTATCAAAAATTGTTCAATGCCAGTATAAATACATGTAGCTCCATATAAAATATCAAATAAGTTGTTACCTAATTTGGCTAATCATGTATCCTTATTTTGGGGGAAAAGATTCAGATTTTAGTACAAAATTTATGTTTGGGCCTAACAATGATGGAGGGTTGCTGATGTTATCTGGTCGTCAAACAAATCATTTTCTTGTGCTTTTGTCAGTAAAGAAGCCTTGGGGATCAGGATAAAATCTTGAAAGATTATCGAGATAAATTTTGTTTGGATAAAAAAAAGGTTGTTATTACATACCAATTTGATTTAAGTTATGGTTAGCTATGTAAGAAGGATGTTTTATTGACTTTACAAAAGTAGTTTCTCTTTTTAGCGAAATTAATCTGGAGAACACTGACAGTGTATCAGACTTCAAGATTTTAAATAAGGCCTTTTCAGTAGAATGGTGTCTAGAAGGAGCATGCTATACGGAAGGGATTCCCCCGGCAGATGCGTGACAGGATTTACATTTTTATACAAGAACCTATATTATTAAGTAAAATAATCTTTGTGAATTGTGTTCTTGTATTCACATACATAATTGAAATGTGATCCTTTTAAAGAAATGTTTTGTCAGATGTGTAAATTGGATCGAAATACGGCTGAGAATTGAAATAATTTGGTTAATTGCAGGTGGGGTACGTTTTTTTCCACAGACAGTATTTTTAAAAAAGATGTGATATATCGCCTGGTCATTTTTCCCTTAACTCTAGGCTTAAAAAGGTTAAACAGAGACTTTTATCAGATGACATGATAGCTTGGGGACAGACAGTACGTAAACAGACACATATATAGCTCTTTCATGACTTCATGTGTACTCATAAGATTAACTTTTTCAATTTTGAGAACATACATGTGGTAAAAAACCTACTACATGTAGTATTATTCATCAGACATCATGATTTATTAATGGACATAGATGTGTCTTGGTTAGTCCAGTACAGGCTATTGACCACCTGGTATATAAAAAATTTATCATTGCGGGTCTTAGTTTAATTAATTAAATTTCCTATCTCGGGGCTACAGTTTGGTAAACTAGAAAATAACATTTAATCTGGATAGAAAATAAAATTGTCAATTTTATTGGATTTTATCTGTTGGTTTTTAATTTACCTTCATTTAAAACTGTTGTAAATTTATTCATAAAGGGACACTAAGATTGAATAACCTAATTAAATATTAATTCTTTATTTTGGCTTTTCACCACTTAAAACAAAAGCTGAACAAAAATGTGTCAGATATTTTTCTTTAAAATACTAACTTAATGGAAAAATTGTTGAGAGATTCTGGAACAGATGGTTTTGTTCTATAACGTAACATAGCATGCTTATTTTGGATTGCTGCATGATTCTACAATGAAACCAGTTACAGATGTATTTGCAGGAACTTTCTTGTATTTATTAGCCTCAATTACACTAAGGACCCAAACCTTTACCATAGTCTGGATCTGGCCCTTTTAATATTTAAAACTTACATTATCAAAGCTAAAAATAAGTCTAAAAACAGATATGTATGTAACGCGTCACAGAAAGTTAGTTGAAGCTTGCGAAGATGAAAACAATGCAGGAAAAACTGTTACTGTCACTATTGAACGCATATAATCTGCTTACATGTAAATAACTGGGCCCGATTCATTTTTCATTTCCACTCCCCAAAACTTAACCAACCCATACAAGTTACTTTGACTGGATTGAGTACATTTTGACCTGTACTTTAATGAAAATTTTGTTGAAAGGTTTTTTAAGGTGGGCAAGCTGTATTTTGTACATTTTGATCTGTATCTTACTGAAAGTTTGGGGGAAGGTTTTAGGTCTGGACTGAGTAGCCTACCGCTCTGTTTTGGTACTTTATATGTTATGCTGTTATTAAATCCCTGCCAAGTTTGTTAGTACTTTACCAAACTATGGCCCATGTTGTTGTTCTTAGTGATTAACATCTGCTTCCACTGAAGGTGATATCGCAGACAAGTCTTATTTTTCTCTTTTTCTTTTATTATCTTAGCGCATGTGCAGGGGTTTTTCCTGTGGGAGGAAACCAAGCAAACCCATGAGGTTGAGAAGGCACCTCTGTCTCTAAGCCACATACACTCACACCAGGGATCGAAACCACAGCCGCAAGCCAGAGGTAACCGGCCAGCTCAAGACCACTAGGCCACCCCAACCCCCCCAACCATGACTCACTGATAGCTCAGAGTTTTATAAATGACTGAAACAGACATTGTGTTGATCAACTCTGACAACCATCCTATTATTGGCAAGAAAAAGTGCAATTATTACATCGTATTGAGTCATATAGATCAGGTGTAATATACAACATGATACCTGTCTACTATACCAAATATTGCATAGCTACACTTCAACAGAAAAATTTAGACAACTGATAATTGTTCGCGTGGTGTGGTCGATATTGGGGTAGTGTTACTTTATATTTCAACTGCCAGCTTAAGAATTTGAAGTAAGAATAGGAAAAAGAAGTCTTTTCATGAAAGTAGGAAACAATAGATGTTGGTGTTATTTTTGCATGTGTGATAACAAAATATTACAGTGCCATATGATCCAGGTTCAAGTAGCACTTGGTTTGACAATTGACATGATAATTTATTTAGAATCTATTTTACAGATGGAAAATATTTACCCTGGGAAAGTCTGTGATTTGTTATTTTTTTGTATGTATTATGTATATGTTTTTGTTGTAAGTAGATTTAGAAGGAAGGGTGTACTGTTACATTAAGTTATTTCCTATTGTCTCATTGTCATTGAGTTGACAGGAAACTGTACGTGTCCTGTGATTATGACTCTTGTTTCCTAAAAAATTTAAGAAACATTTATTTCCATTGATGAGGATTGCTATTGTTAACCACATTTGTCACAAGGTAGTGAGAATCACATTTGATCCCAAATTCCCCCAATGAAAATTCCTGAGACTTTGGTCAGTTACATTCTCAGCTTTATATTATATTTGTATATATATTCTGCATGAAATAACCCAACTTAACAAAAAATCAATGTCTGTCCACTTTCTGTACACATCTATAGGTCAGGGCTTTTAATAGGGTTTTTAGAAACATTTGCTATGAATGTGCATTATGTCAGTCATTAGAGAAAATTCTTTGGCGATTCTGTATTCTAAAAAGCCCTTTTCCATTTTAATTATTTTTCATATCAGCAAGATTTTTTTTATTGGAATGAATAATAAATTTGCTGATTAACCATTATTTTACAACTGTTGTATTTTTTAAAGTTAAATTTCTTCAAAAATTGTTGATATTAGA
This sequence comes from Patella depressa, assembly GCA_948474765.1. Lineage (NCBI taxonomy): Eukaryota > Metazoa > Mollusca > Gastropoda > Patellidae > Patella > Patella depressa. The sequence continues at coordinate 50,067,192 of OX419722.1, read as the reverse complement.
ATGATAATGTAAGGTTCTGATTTCAGAAGTTTTCCAATACAAAGATTTTTGACTTCTTCTTGGTGTAGTTGTTAATATGCAGCAATTTAGTCTAATATAAGAAATTTACAACAGTTTCAACATTGAGGGTAAATTATAGCACTTAAAGAATCGATATCAGACAGCAAAAGTATGGATTATAGAATTAATCACATTAACCACAGGATCATCTTGAACATTGGAATAATAGAACTGTCAAAAGTGCTAGTCAGTCATTCTTTACCACATAGTTTTTTCTAGGAAATACTAATTGGTTGATATTTCAGCTTGAATACCAAACTTTTCCTTGTGAAGAAGTAACAGAGACTCTCCAACATAAAATATAGAATTAAAGTTGTGGCTAAAAGACATTGAGTACTTCACATGCCATTCGGTTTATTAGAAACAACCTGTGCATTTCAGTATGCAGTTGATTGTCCTATAAACATATGTTTTGATAAAAATGGGTGCACTGCATGTCAAATGAAAACACTAGTTTATCTGGTTTTTGAACTAGCCTATCTGTAAATTTATTCATAAACTTGACATTAACCTGTTGGCTGACATGAATATCGTGTCATTAAGTTCAGTATAAAATATATTTAGTGCACTAATATTATCTGCCATAGATTATGTAAGATGATCAATGGGATATCAATGGGATACAAGAAATATACAGACTTAAAAACATGATGGTATGTTGGTCTCAAATAACCTAACTTGTCAGTTACATAATGTCTATGTATTGAAAGGTGTTCTTTAAAACCCCATTAGTTTTATTTCCGATTTTGTCAACCTGTAAATAAATAATTAATAAGACAAATGTTTGAAAGGTTACATTTTTTAAAGCCTATCAGAGAACTTTTTATGACGTCTTTAATTTGGGTTGTAAAAATTATTTTGAAAGATTTATGGATTGCGTTAATCTACAAGTATCCAAGCATATCAGAAGCACATGTTTTTTTAAAACTAGTGTTACATTAAAGCACAATGATCGTCCATCAATAACAGAAATAATGACAGACGCTATTTGTCTTTCACCATCTAAAACAAGTTTGGTTGAAAAAAACTGTTTGATTTTTGCTGTGATGGTCACAACACCACCATCCATTTGGAGAATGATATTATTTGAGAGAGATGTTATCTAGAAAACAAGTGTAATATACATACATGACATGCATTATAGATGATTTTAACAGCAATGTATAGTTTCAATCTGTTAGATATTTTCATTTCTCACAAACCATACACATAATTGTATTTATCTGATTTCTGGGTAAAGTTGTAGTTTTTTGTGGTCTTTTAAAACTCTTGTTTTGAATACTCAATGTATATTTCTTGGTGTAATATATGGATTGGTAACTGGTAAGGAGGGGTGGGTGATGGTGGAGCATTGATGTACGGTAATTGAATAATAATGTTTGTCTATCAAAAAAATCTGTAGAATATTAAAAGAAACTTCAAATTTAAAACTGCCAATATTCTAATCTGTGACTGATTAAACTCTTGTTGTATAATATATGTGTCTTTGATATTTGATTTAGACTTGGAATGCAAATGTCCCAGTTGATAATTTAGGTAGAGACTGTACCCAACAATAGATGCTGTCCAAGATACAATATCTTCCAACCTCTAAGTGTGTACACAACAATAGATCCTGTCCAAGATACAATATCTTCCAATCTCTTACTTGTTTCAAGTGTGGAGATTGTGGAACTTGTTTCTCAAGTGTGTCTTCCGAGCTGTGCCTTGTTTCTAAGGGTGTAGCTTGTTTGTAATCTATCTTGTAGGGTGGAAATGTGTGTCTTCCTGCGTGTAGCATGTTTCTAATGAAGATGTAGCTTGTTTCTAATGTGTAGTTATTTATCAAGGCATGTTAGTATGTTTAAAGGATTTGTACAGGTATTTCTAGTCTTGTTTTGCATTAAGATTTATTTCAACTGGCAAAGTTGATTTTGAACATCATTAAACACCCATGGTATCTAATCAGTGGAGTAGATAAAATATATTTATGTAGTAAATACATCTAGATACATCTTGTATATCTTCTCTTCTCTAAACAATTTCTTATAGTATACAACTCCCACATGTATCAGCTGATTGATTTGACTACAGGAAAATATCCTAAGAGATGTCCAGATTGGAATATTCAGTGTATCGTACATGTAAACTAATCTTAAATAAAGTCTATAGACATCCCAATAGACTCATCCTCCTTCATCCACACCACCAACTGTCTGACAGATCTGGCAAATAATTTTGATAATATAGGTGTATTTGAAGGTCGTAGTGACAAAAGTCTATATAAATATCATGATTCATAGATAGGAAATGCAATTTCAAGACAGTGTTAATTTTCTCTCCAATAGAAACATTGTTGATGCTTCATTCAGGTTTTAAAGCCAGGTTTTAAAGACTTGCCAAATCATTTCAAGAGGTCTTTTATAAATGTAAAGTATTGCATGGCAACAATCAGTGATGATTCACAGCACTAATGGATCCGTGGACAAATTACTCAACATACTTTTAATTTTTTTGAAAGTCCGACATTTGTACGAAGTATGGAGTAGTGTTTGAAATAAAATATACCATATGTCCGTCCCAAAATAACCTAGTTCATTTTGAGTGGATGTTAAAAACATCATTTCCGTCTTTCTATGAAAGTTATGAAAGTCCATAGAAAATGACTCCCATCTATACTAATCAGCCAATGAGTATGGCAGTACGGCTTTATGTGTATATGGTGGGACTTTGTAAGTTTTAATTTGTAGTTTCTCAGAAAGGTAAGCAGCAAGTCTTACTGGATGGATATTTGTAATAATGAGTGCCATGAATGTATTCATTGGAAGTGTAACAGCAACTTACACTGGAAAATTTACCACAATTGACAATTGATATATACATTCAAATTGTTTCAAACAATATCCAGAAGATGAAGACCAAAACAAAGTTCAGATTTAAAAGTAGTCCCAGAAAACATTCACAAGAAGAAATGAAACCTGCAGAGGCGTGTTGGGGACTCCGAGGGAGGGTAGGCAGATCAAAGTTAGGGACAGTGCCAGCAAAGTTTTGGTTCTATGACAAATGCTAGAATAGATTTGACGTATATCTGAGCCATGATGGACATTTTGTTGAGGGATAAGTCCTAAAGATTTGAATATGAACATCGTTAACAACAATCTGTATTCAATGACTCCATGTTTAAAGAGAGAGAGAGAGAAAAGGGGTTTAATGTCCACTCGACACAAACTAGGTCATTTAGTAATATTATAACAGTTTAAAATCAACTCAGTGAGTTCTATTATAACAGTATAAAATCAACTCAGTCTAGTTAATAGATTAATTTCTATTCAGTGAGTACTATTATAACAGTTTAAAATCAACTCAGTCTAGTTAATAGCCCAATCTGTACTCAGTGAGTTCTAGTATAACAGTTTAAATTCAACTCAATCTAGTTAATAGATCAATCTGTATTCAATGAGTACTAGTGTAACAGTTTAAAATCAACTCACTCGAGTTAGTAGATTAATCTGTATTTAGTGAGTACTATTATAACAGTTTTTAAACAAAAAATCAACTCAGTCACGTTAATATATTAATTTGTATTCAGTGAGTACAAGTATAACAGTTTAAAATCAACTCAGTCTAATTAATAGATTTATCTGTATTCAGTGAGTACTAGTTTAACAGTTTGCAATTATCTTAATTTAGTTGATAGACCAATCTATATTCAATGAGTACTAGTTTAACAGTTTACAATTAACTCACTCGAGTTCAGCATACAGCTGTAAAACATGGAGTAAAGCTCAGTCAACACATTGAGTGAAATAAAATGAAATGGGGTTTAACGTCCTACTCTTCTGCACCCTAATCTGAGCTAATGGAAGACGAACAAACGCCATACAGTGTGCTATGAGAGAAATTTTTCCCAGGCAGCGGCACAATGGCCTACTCTTATATCGAATTCCAACTGCCAAGTGATCTTTTACGTGCACTCGAATGTACACACGAGACCTCGGTTTTTCATCCCATCCAAACGACAAGACAGCTGTCCATGTCAGGCCCTCTGTTCTGCATCATTGACAAGGGGAAACAACACACATTGTGTACAAGTGTAACACAAGGAGGAAGACTGGATGAACAAATTGAGTGTGGATAAGTGGATACCAATCTACGTCTAGTCCTTATATCAAATTTCAATTGAAAGCTGAAGTTTTTTATATTTTAATCTTATTCATATCAAAGATGTCTAAATGATGATTTCATTTCCAAGCCTATGGCTACTTGTTATTTTCTTTGATGTTAGATCATTATTTTGAATATTTAAATTTTGAGACTTGAAGTGTTTTCTTACTAAAGTATGTATGTAGGTATGTGTGTATCATTGAATATTATTCAAATAAAGATTCCCCAGGCTAAATGAGTTACTATATATTTGTAGTGTAGTGTATATAAAAATGTAAATAAAACTAAATTAGCCTGCAGACATGATCACTTTAAAAACCCAGGTGTTCATCATAGAAGTCATATCGAGTAATCATATTTTAATATCCAATATTTAAAGTCCTGATCCCGTGAAAGAACAGATAACGGTATAATGGCATACCATTGGGTAACGGCATAACTATATTGATATTCATACACTGTATTAGCTCTTTTGAGTAATAACAAAGTGTTGAAGGATAGATTGTCATGTTGGACTTTGTGAGAGAGAGAAGTTCAGCTCCATTCAACACAAACCAGGACATTTTGGGACTAACACATGGTTAATTTATTTCAATAATTCGCTTGAACGAAGGGGTTGTTAGCAGTGATAAGAAACCAGAGGACCTGGAGAAAACCTGTGAGGTTGGACTTGCGATGAAAGCCAAGACAACACAGGACAGCAATATAGGCATACCCAGCTAAACAGTCCAACATGATCACACCATATACCATATAACTACCATGGTAGATAGAAATAGAATGACCCACCTAATAAATTTTTTTACTGGGCCAAATTTAAGTTATGTCATGTTTTATACTAAAAATTAGTTATCATCAGTTTCTATCGTGCAGCTGCTGTGTGCAGATTCAGCGTCATTTATGTAATTAAGCATTAATGATTTTTTTCCTCATGTAAATGAGTTGTACTGACTATATTTTATTCCTGAGTGGCCACAAATTGTGGGTGTCTGATATTTATTTTTATCGTTTTAACAATTCGCTGGTAATCAGGTTCGTATGGTTGGTGCACAGTCGGTACATGTTATTAAAAGTTTCTTCAAGATACTTGTCTGACTACTGTTAATTTAAAAGAATTACCCGGTTGACAGAACTCTTAGGACATATAAAGTTTGCTGATGTGAAACAGTAAAATTCTCTGCAGTCCAGATATTCATAACAATCCTAACTCATTGGTGGAACTTCATTGGTCAACACATAGGTGTGCACATACATAAACCCATGAAAGTTGGAATGTGATAAAATATAGGACACCAACAGCACTGCATGGGCAAAATTCTTCTCCACAACACTGTACATGTGACAATGATGAGAGTACTGATTCAATTGTCACATTCCATTCTTTTCCTTTAGTTAAGATCTAATTGTTTGTGGGGGTTGGGGGGGGGGGGGTCTAGTGGTATAATGCATGCAGGTGAAGGATAGATTGTTTGTGGGGGTTGGGGGGGGGAACTAGTGGTATAATGCATGCAGGTGAAGGATAGATTGTTTGTGGGGGTTGGGGGTGTCTAGTGGTATAATGCATGCAGGTGAAATTAAAAGGTGTGTCATTGAGTTGGGGGTTTGGGATGGCCTAGTGGTCTAAAGTGCTGCGCTTCGATTTCTAGCTGGCCGGTCACCTCTGGCTTGCGGCTGTGGTTTCGATCCCTGGTGTGAGCGTATATGACATGGAGATAGGGGTGCCTTTTCAACCTCGTGGGTTTCCTCTGGGCACTCCAGTTTCCTCCCACTGCTAAAGACCCCTACGTGCAAGCGAATTATTGAAATAAAAATTAAACCATATGTTAGTCCCAAAATGACCTAGTTTGTGTTGAGTGGACGTTAGATCCCATTTCTATCTGACTAATTGTTTTGTCTATGTTCATGTTTCAGACAAATTCATTTTTATTGACACAGCATGTCACTCTATGTTTCAATTTTAGACATATTTACTTTCAGATGTTTGAGTTATATTTGCCAACACAGTTACAATAGTGAGATAAGTTACAATATATCCCCACAAAATTGAGAAAGTATTATGTCTAGGTGAATTTAGTTTATGCCAACCAAAGAGCATTCATTTCTCTCTCTCTAAGCTTTTTCTATTCCTGTAAATAGTGAAAGGAAATAAATAAAATGACATATTGAAAGAAATTTGCCAAAGGGTGTAGTCAATTACGTATATGATGCTACCGGGTGCATAATAGTTACATTCGTACAGTAAAGACGATAGGTGCCTATTGTAGCCAATGAATTTAAATGTTAAATTTGAATATATTTATTTGATTGTTTAAAGTTTAAAGCCAGTATGTAATTTATTATTAACATCCTGGTTTATATCTGTTCCAGCTTGTTTTCAATACTTGAATCGGTGGATTCTCGACAGCAGTCTTGTTTTGTATAATAAGAAAAATAATATTAGGTAACCATTATTATTTATCTGTGACTTTTTCTCTTTTATCCTGGTTCTACATGATTCAAGAGAATTCCAGTAATTTGACCCTTTCTTTTAAGTTAATTGGCAAACAAGACTTAATGATAAGAGAAAACCTTCTCATCTTTTAACGACTATTTAAACTGAAAGTAAAAGAAGAAGATATGATAATTGTAACCGACATAAAGTCAAGTCTATTAAACCATGTGTAAATCATTTAACTGAGCTTTAGTTACATATCACTGCAACACTGGTTCATCATCTAACTGGAAACATTGCTTCTGCTGATGAAGTGTCAGGATTCAGACCGAAACCCATAAACCTGTCTTTCTGATCAACCATACTCGGCTTCTGACTTGCTGTGATTTACATAGACAATATCTCTACCCTACCCTCCTTTTCTTTTGATAATTTCCCAGAACTGACACCAACCAGAGCTTGTTTTTTTCATGTTTTATTAAAGGGATGAGTTAAGTGAAAGTTGGGATGCTTGTTCAATATTCCACCAACAGATGTTGCAAGTTTTTCCTTGTTGGCCAGTATTTTTAGATGTTACCTTTGGTGGTCTCATGTCTGCTAAAGTTGTACAACCGTGATTAACATCTGGCCAAGCACTGAAATATGTAATATAAGAATTTTTATCAGTTTAACAAACTCTTCATTCACAAAGTAGTTATAAATAGACAGAATGAAGTAATTATTGGATGAATGAGAAACTTTTCAGCCAGCAATTGGTTTACGTCCAGAATCGTTGACATCCATAGAACTCAATGACAGTTAAATTTCATGTATGAACAACTAAAATTTTGTCAAATTGTTTAATTTGGCACATACCATAGGTATATTGTTTGTGTGTATGTATCTACCATAGCAGCCCTCAATTTAGTTAGTGTATAGTATAGCTATAGACTTCATCTATCCCGGTGAAAACACAAATTCTTACAACTCCGTATTGCCCATATGTTTGTAACTCCAAACTAAACACTTTGTCTTTTGCTTAAATTCATAACGAACGAACGAAGTTACAATTGTTATTTAGTTAAACTTTCCATACATATGCAGCAAATATCTTTCACCAACTATGGTGTTGAGATATTCTATGTAGAGCCTTTTTCTTTCTAATCATCCTAGATTCATCACAGGGGGTTGGGATGGCCTAGTGGACTAGAGTGCCGCACTTCGACCTCTAGCTGGCCGGTCACCTCTGGCTTGCGGCTGTGGTTTCGAGCCCTGGTGTGAGCGTATGTGGCATGGAGATAGGGGCGCCTTCTCAACCTTGTGGGTTTCCTCCGGGCACTCCGGTTTCCTCCCACTGCTAAAGACCCCTACGCGCAAGGGAATTATTGAAATAAAATTAAACCACATGTTAGTCCCGAAATGACCTAGTTTGTGTTGAGTGGACGTTAAACCCCATTTCTTTCTCTCTCTCTCTCTAGATTCATCACCAATACATCATTTAATCAAATCTATATAGATATATATTTCATATTACAACTTGATGAAGTTTTTCACATTTTTAACCAGGCAAGATAAACAACTTTAGCTGTAAAAGGCTATTAACCCACAATTTTATTCCTAACCCTTTCTTTACATTTGAAATGATTATGTTTTTATGGGATTAAGGTTGAATCCGCCACAGTGACCTATCATATATTAATAGCTTATTATTCCATTATTTCTTAGTAATAAAGTTAATATCCTTACCTTTATACTCTAAGTTGACTGCCATATAGCTATAATATATTTGTCATTTACTATGATTTATATTCTGTAATATTGCTTATAGCCAGATCATGTTCTTCATCTGTATATCTTACAGTCGGTGTTTTAGGTCACGGAATTAATCATGTAAAAAGATATACTAATTTGTTTTGATATATAGTAAATACATAATTGTAACTTATCACAAGTGCTTCAACATGATTGACATTTGTTCTTATTTATTACATTACTTATAACTACCTTATGTTATGTTGGGTCATCTTCTAAGACAAGAGTTTAACTTCAAATATAAACATTTAGTAAACTGTAGATAAACAACATTTCATTATAAATGTTTTGTCCCAAACATTATTAAAGTTACCTTTGATTTACTTATATTCATGCTCCCTTGAGTAGATATCTATATATCACAACTTAATTTTTAACTTAAAAGCTCAAATCCAGTGAGATAGGAATGATTTTTAGAATTAGGTACATGTTTTGGGATAGTCATAGATATACCATGTCAAAATGCTCTCTTGCTGCGTTTGTAGGAGTGCAGAAACTGATCCCTTGGCCTTAATTCAATTCTGATTGAACTCTTTTTAAATTACAAAATATATTGCCAGATGTTCCTGGAAGTCTGTTTCATAAGTTAATTTTGTTCTTATTTTGGTTTTTAATAACAGTTTCGCCCATCAGCAACACGCAGGCACTTCCAGGTTGTTGAGCAAGTCCTGTAGTAGTTGTTTGTTCTTAGATTAAGTTGAAATGTTCCCCCCCCCCCCCCGCTGGGCCAGACATTGAAGTCTACTGGAATCTGTCAGTTAAAATTACTTAAAGCTCTCAAGTTCTGTAATGAAGCTTATGGTAATCATGAAATAAAAAAATGAACATTTATGGAGCAATAAAGTTTTGAGACCATAATGGTCATGGTTGTGGTTGGAATGTTTGAAAATTCATTTGTTTGGACTTTGATTCGGTTTGATGATTTTGAATTTCATTATGATGATTACTGGGATATAACGTCCAATTTTTATAATGAACTTTGTTTCATTAACAGATACGTGTGTTGGGTCTGTGGCAGTCGTATAATTAGCAATCAGGACTTGCAGATAAAGTGCATCAAGTTCAAATTCCCATGTGGGCAGGAAAAAACTTTAAAATTTGTTAGATTTGGTTATTGTTTCATTTGCATGTGGCATGAATTTGTGATGAGATGCTGGACATATTTTAAAACCAAAATTCTTATGTTCCCCAATCAGAAAATGTGAGCCATGATGGTTAAGGGAGTAAGATGCTGCAGTCTTGCTAGACTTGATGTCGTGGGTTCGAACATGGTGTTGGCCGAAACAGTTTATCACGATTTTCTGGCTTGGTTCCCTCTTGTCAGTGGTGAAGGATGGATGGCCTGATAATTACAGCTGTCTAGTTGTTTGGATGGGACAAAAAACAGGTCCTGTGTACACATTGGTGTGCACGTAAAACATCGCTTGGAAGTTGGATATAAGAGTAGGCCATAGCACAACAGTAGGACGTTAAACCTCATTTCATTTACATCAGGAAGATGGCTATTTTTTAATTCTTAGTTAGGTGAAGGTGACTAAAGTTGAGTGTTTTGTCTTCTACTATTGTTTGTCTGTCTGTGGGTGGAGGGTTACAAGATAATCTATGTACAGTAAACTAAATGAACATATTATCATAAATGTAGGCTGTGGCTAAGTATATCAATGTTTAGACTAGTTAGTTTATTTATTTGGGTAGGTATATGGACATGGGTTTCTAATTCTACGATGGTCAATCTGTTCTTCTGCTGGTTAGTGTCAATCTTTCTTATCTTGTTTTTACATGAATTACTCCTCAGGTTTTCTCCTCTCCATACATCACAAGTTAGACAAATGATTAGAAAGCCACAAGCAGTTTATTTTCTCAACCTATCATCTCAAGACATTGTCGAAATGCAATTAATATGGTACTAGGAGGTTGAGTCAATTGGTTGGAGAAGCAGACGCAGAACTCTAACAAGAAACAAACAATCTGTGCTTTAGTAGCAACCGTGTTTAAACAAGTACCAATATGTATATATATATACAGTCTACTTGACTATTATATATATATATATATATATATATATATATATATACTTATCACCACGTATCATCTTAGCGTGAAGTCCATGTTGACTCAACAACTTACAATATGTCTTCTTGATCATCCAACATCCTTCTTATTTGCCGTCTGTGTAAAAATGGTGGTGGGAAAAGTTGAAGATAAACATTCTGTGGGCAATGAATCTAATTTCTGACACTCAGTTAACATAGTAGAAATAAGTTTGCTTTTATATGACTAATATGTTTTGTTGGTACATGGCATTGAAAAATTGGCTTCCTGACAACTCTCAGATTTGGAGAAAAAACACTTTATGTCCAGTGAATGATAGTGATTGATGACGCCAATAAAAAAAACCCCCATCAAATCAAGGGTTTCTTTAATCGAACTTCAATACACCATATTGTATGGTCTATATAAAAAAAAAAGTAAATTTGCAAGGGATTTATTTCAATCTATTAACTTGAGTTATTTCTTCTTGGACTTACAGTTGAATATGATACTATGTTTTACACCTCATATATCCCTATTACAGATAAAATGCTGATTATGCGTTAATTGGCAATGCTTTGTATTTTCACAAACTGTCTTTAATGGACAAACAGTACACAACAAATGTTGAACAAAACAAACTATCATTAACAAACAAAAAAACATGTACAAGTTTAGTATGTACATTATTAAAATCCCAAAATGGAAATGAATAAAACTACTGTATTAAACTGTATTGAATAATCTTTAATGATTTTATTATTTCAGGTGATATTAACCAAGAGAATATAGAATACGTCTTAAAAACAGGAATCAACGCTACAAGTGATAGTTTCTTCTTTAAAGTCTCCGATAAAGGTAGGTAAACACACTTTGTTCTATTGATATTAACAATCACAGAATATTTGCTTACGGGCCTTTAACAAAAACACAATTTCTGTAGAAATAGTTTGAAACTATTTGTAAAGCTTGGTACAGAAATGTCTTGTAATGTAATTCTTGTGAGTGGGTTTGAGTTTTGAAAATGCATAATATCAACTCACAAATGCATGATGTGATTAACTTATTCCATTTTGTTAGCTGGCATGCAACTGTGTGCCAAAATATGCGGTTGTTTTTTGTGTTCTAAATTTAATTAGCTGTGCTTCTGTAAACATGAAAAATTGAGATTTTCAAACCACATTAAGAACAATGTTTTGGAGCTTTAAGTAGCAAATTGAAAACACAGATAAGAAAGTGCCAATTTTTGTTTAGAGGAAATTTATATGGATTGATATATTAATACAACAACCATTATGCACATAATAGTAAAAGTATATAAAGTTATTGAAAATTTAAAAATTAGGCACTGACTTTAAACTGAATAGATTCATTGAACTGTATTAATGATCACCAACAGAAAGTAAAACAGTTTGATTTTATAGAATGGAGACATATTATTATTTATATAAATACATGTATATCATGTATATCAGTATTTGTTATCGTTAGATAAGAAATAACAGCATGCACATGTTGAATTTGGCAAGTTATTATAACTTTAGATATTTTCATTTTTATCATGGACTAATCTTAGTTCTGCGACTGCCATTACAGAAAAATGATATCATCTAATCTAATTAAGATGTTTGTCTCACTTTTATGAAGTCATTGGTTGCTTTCTGTTTTCATTGGTGTAAAAAAAATGAGCAGACGTGCATTCTATGGTGTAAATGCGTGTGATAAAATCTCGATAGGTACCACGATAAATGTGAAATGTCTGTTTTCGATATTAATCATGTTGTAAATTATCATTAATATTATATACTTGTTTTAACAATATGGCTGCTATAAATAGATTGGATGAAATTAGGTAAGAAATCTACCACCAGCAATGTTATCTTTTCTATTTTCAAATGAGATCTGCTGGCATATGGTTGTTTATTTCATGTATGTTGTTGCTTATCTTCCCTTTAGTGCTTTTTTGATTTTATTTTGTTGACTGTGTATTGCTTTTTGTATTGTGGTTTGTAGAAGTTATCTTTTTGTTTTTCAGGCATTTTTTTTTTGATTTTGGGGGTATAGGGTCATTACATTATTAGATTTTTATAATGATTTTGGTTTTTGGAGGGGTTATTATTAGAGTTTTTTTTATGATTTTGGTTATTGGAGGGGGTTATTATTAGAGGTTTTTTTATGATTTTGGTTATTGAAGGGGTTATTATTAGCGTTTTGTTATGGTTATGGAACTAAATGAAGGGTAATTAAGGATATCATACATTCCCCTCCCAGACAGAACATTTTTATTAGAAAATCAAGACTTGCTGTTGTAATTAAACTCTATTTATTGTTATATCTTTTGTTGCATGTATAACTTTTTTGTGGTAAGAAAATAGGTAATAAAATGATAGTATTAATGACTTTTGATGTCAGGAAAGTGCAGTTTTAAATTGACATGACATATACATTTTTGATAGTTGAGATTATCCTTTCCTGTTTTTACATTATCAGGAATGGGGCCAAATTTTCCCTTGCTTCTTGTTATTTTCATTGCAATTTCTACACTTATATGTTATGTATTTTCTTATGTAAAAGTTATTCTCTCAATTTTTTGGCATGAAATTTACTATAAACTTTCCTCTTGTAAACTTTAAATCCATTTCACTCTTTACGTTTTTTTTGCATATTGTATCATTTTATAGACAATGTATTATTGACCCACCACACTTCTCATTTGTTTGGAAATTTCAAAAGCACTGATGTTCATTTATATGCACTTTGGGGGTGGGGGTGGGGTAAACTTTTATGGCCAGTCTGTAATTTTATAGGCATGAATATTTTGTTATTATAATTGCAAAGATTTAGATTTTATTCTTAAAAAGAAATCCAGATAAATAATGAAATTAAAAAGAACTTGAATATATTTCGTTATAAATGTAGAGGATTAATTTCTAACAATAATAATAATATCGTTACTGTGTAACAGTAGTTTATTGTGTAGAAATAGGATGTATTGTATTTTTTTTTCCTATCGTTTATTTTATCCCAGGGCAAGAAAATCTATCCACTGATTAATACCATCAAACAGACACAAACACATAAATATAATATAACTGCCTTTAACCATTCTCACTTTACCGATACAATATACCCATTATTGCCTTGTGGCCTTTTAATCACATAGAAAATATTCCCTGTTTATGTAGGAAACCACCCTCTACATCTCCCTACATGTTATATACAGATTTCAGGCTATTTTAATATACAACATAGAAAACAAAAAGTAAAGAGCTAATTAAGATTTGAGCCAGTGTACCTATAAACATAGATTTTATAGCAGACATCGTATCTGAATAGGTCTACCCAGAGTCTATTCAAAATTTAAAGTTAGAGTGTCACAAATGTTTTGTGTTAGGATTGTGCGTTTATATTTTCCAGTATTAGGAATGAGCATTATATTTTCCAGTTAAATTTTCCAGTATTAGGGATGAGCATTATATTTCCCAGTATTAAGAATGAACATTATATTTTCAAGTATTAGGGATGAGCATTATATTTCCCAGTATTAAGAATGAGCATTATATTTTCAAGTATTAGGGATGAGCATTATATTTTCCTGTATTTGGAATGAGCATTATATTTTCCAGTTTTAGGGATGAACATTATATCGTCAAGGTAACGTTGTCAGTACATCTCAGATTAACGATTTAATGCTTAGACGATTATAATGTTAGTTTTAAATACGTTTATTTTTGGTTGGTTTGTTTTATTAATCATGTTGAAGTTATTACGACAAGATTGGCTCCAACTTTATCTTCAATAGTCTTTTATTTTAGAATGTTTTTTTTTTCACTTTTTGTTGTGATTTTATCAGAATGGGAATGGTGCCAAACTGAAAGGTGTGTTTCCAGACTAATGCTATAAATTGAGTAAAATTGTTATTGAGGCAAGTAATTTGTCTTGTCAACAGAAGTATATAGTTAGTAGAAATATTTGCTTAACTAGAGACTTTAAAGTTTACAGGAACTTACTTTATCTTGGCATTCTTTCCCATCTAGAACATTACATAAACATGTTCCACTTGATCATATCACAGGTTTGTGTCTTTGAAGTTTTCCCCTGCACACAACAATGTAAAATGTTCTGTTTAAATCTCAATATCTTGATATAATTGTGAATTTATCATTCTGATATTGAGTTATTTGATCCAGAAAAGTTTCCTCCTACTCATTTCATTATTGAAAAAAAGAATTTCTTTTTATACGCCCACATCTGATAGGTGGATTTAAAGGCCATAAATACCCCAACGATTTATATGCCCATATAGTAATGTGCTTGTATCTTGCGAAGGGTCTATCTGAAGGGTTTATTGACAAAAGTTATCTACTTGAGATTTATATGCATTGTTCAAATTAGAGAAAATAGGAATCCTATTCAATTTCAACCATTTCTGTTCATTGTATCAAGTGTTTTGACCCCTAATGTTCACTTTGCAGAATTTTGTGAACACACTAACAACAAAATCTATCATCCAATCTGTTTGTATCATACTTATAGTGAAAGAAGAATAACCATAAAGTTATTTCAATGGATTGTCTTGTCAAAACGTCAATAATATTAAAACTTTTCAATTACATAAAGATTTGGAAAGTAACAGCTTTTGTGGACTGATCTGTGTGTATTTTTGTTGGCTGGCAAACCATTTTATTTTTTTTGATATAAACATGTTGGCAAATGGTCAATTTTTCACATGGTGAGTTTACATAATTTATGGATACTTCTGCACCATGCTTTTTGGGATGGTGAGAAAACAACAGGAAAGTTTTTTTCTCACGAATAATTGAAACACATATATATAGAATGTTTATGCTTTAATCTAAATCATGTCACCGACATCCATTCACAATGCTATAAAAAGTGCCGTTAATTTCAAATGGCAGGGTTCTAAATTTTTTTAATGTTTAGCTTTCCACACACCATGTTTATTAAACATTTTTCTGGTTTTTGTAAGCTGTTTATAGGAAAAGGATGAAGAAAGGTGTTAGGATTTTAAGGTACAAACTTTATGCTTACATCAAATTTCTAAATGGGATATGATTTCTGATGCTGATCACAATTTTGTTGTCAATGTTTAAAATGCTACAGGTGTGAAATAACTAGATATACCATCTTTAACAATATGTGGAATATAAAGTGTAATATACTCATTGAAGTTTTACATTAATTTTATTTAGGGCGGACAAAACAGAAAAACTGACATGATAATGGCCATGTAGCTGCATTCACTGTTTAAGATGGTGTCTAAATTTAAACAAAATGCACTACGTTACCCTTCTTGTTCTAAAAGTTTAAAAAAAAAGAATGAATTGAAGCAATAACTTTCATATATTTCATTGTTATACAGTAGGTATTTATTTGGTTCTCTTTTGACAACACAGTTCTTCCCTTTTCTAGGAGTAATATTGTGTTTGGTATCTTGGATGCGGTTTGGATGATGAGTGGTCATGTGATTTAGTACTTGTACTTTACATCATAATGTCTACTGTGATTGGTTCATCCCAGGTCCGGACGTTGGCGGACAGTAGGGTCACCAGCCTACCCAAGTTATCTGGTTTCCTCCCACCTCTAAGATGTCACCGGTAATTATTACATTTCGGGAATAAATATATATTTATATATATTGTACAGAGAAAGAAGAAATAAAGTTCCTGATTGTTTTCAATTGAAACCATAATTCTACACCAGAATACCCCACATTTACTTTTATTATAGCCACAACTTCCTTAAAGGCTCCATTAACAGCACTTTGTAAAAGACATTACTAATAATTAACTGACCCGAAGTCAAACTTACCTATAAAAAATGACAGTTTGGACAAATCCTTTATTGTTTATGAAATGCTTTCTGCACGTTTTACTGACATTAGAAAACATTTGATAAAAATTCAAATCGTGCTGAGAAATCCAATTCCATCTTGTTTGATGGTGTGATGTGTTTTTAGTTGTATTTGATAGTTTACTGCTGTTTCTTGTCAATTCAAAGTTTCCGTATCAAAGTTTATTTTATTCTGCTGATAGATTTTCTCACCAATGTCACACATGTAACAAGATGTGAAGAGGTTTTTTTGGTTGAGACGTTCCCAGTTTTTTGGTTGAAGCAATAAACATTTAACCCAAACCAGCAGATGCTATTAAATTAAGCAGAGAGTAACAAATTTCAATCTATTTATTTAATTCGTTAGATTTCAGTATTTTGCGATAACTGGAGAAAAAAAAATATGTGAATGATTTTTTTAGTGTACACCTGCTCATGTTTAATTTTACGTGATATGAATTAGTAGAATATTTTTTTTTTCTCCCCCCCCCGTACTAGTGGTGACATGAAATGAAATTGGGTTTAACGTCCTACTCTTCTGCAGGTAACCTGGGATAATGGAAGACGAGCATACGCCCCAAAAACATTTTATTTCCTTTTCCCCAAAAACATGCTACTCCTAAATTACTTTGCCTTCTATTTCTACAAAAAACATTATGCCATATACAGCAGGGGTCTCCAACTTTTGCATAGTATCAGCTAAGAAATTTCTGATGATATAGGTGTATGTTGTACAGCAGAAGGCAAGGCACATCTAATAACACAAAGTCCAAGGGTTAATAGTAGGATATCAAGGTGGAAATGCCACAGTCCAGGCAAAATTCTCCTCCATCATATTGTATGAAGATGATTGTATATTAGGCCCAAATTGACCAGACCCTGATTCCCTTCTATTCATAGAGTGAGAGGGGGTTGGGTGGCCGCATGGATTAACACATGCACAAACATCATAAGGTCTGTCATTGAATCAACTCTCCGCTTGTACGTGACAGGGAGTAGGGTTATGAATAGAAATAAAACTGAACTGTATTAGTAAGTGCAGGAGGACCGCACTACACGAAAAACAAAGACCTATAAGATTAACCTGCGGAAAATATCAAATCAAGTGAATGGATCCGGGGGTCAGCCGTAAGCGTCCACTGCGCTGTACAGTCCCGGGCCTGTTATGGTACAGGCTTCACTAAAAATGATTTGAAAAAAAAGAGAGGTAACAGAAATAATGCGACCGATCGTGACAATGGTCGTCTCTTCAATGGCGATAGTCTGCCAGTTGACGTCAGATGTTAGAACGTCAAACAATTTCAACAATAAGGGCGATAATCCGGATAGAATCTCGGAAAACGCTAAAAATAATAAGTGTTACTTCTAAAATCAACTAGTTTTCATCGAGTGGATGTTAAACCCCATTTCTCTCTCTTTCTCTTAGAGTGAATATAGCAATCCTTTCCCTGTTAACAATATTAAAATACTAATAATGATGCCGTCAAATCTGGTTGAAAAATAGTTGATTCTGTTATTAAAAACATGACATGATGAACTGCCTGAAGAGCATCAAGCCATAAAAAAAGAATTGATAGCTATGTTTAATAAACATATTAGAATTGGTGTTATCATTGAGTAATTTGTCTGTCAAAACACTATGTTCTAGCCAATATTTTTACTCTGATAGATTAAAATATCTTTTATGATTAATGTAAGTAAGGCTATCTTTTTACATTTATATATTATAATCGTATATATACACTACTGATGTAGACATAATAATATAGGTATCATTGCAGCATACTTATCTCAACATGTAAACATTGATAGAAATACAAATTTTTGAGACATGGGATACCTTTATCAAATGATATGATATTTAATTTCTTATTTCAAAAGGTAGACCAACATATTTCTTTGGGGTTTTTTGTCAAAAATGATGAGAAAAAATTATAAAACAAACAATGAATACGGTATATCTAAGAATTTATCAAATGATATGTTGAATTCTATATTTTGGGAGAAAGTAGGTGTATTTTGGAAAATATGATAAAAAGTATGCTATTCAAATTGTCTGGTGTAGCACCTAAAAGGAATGTGTGCCTAGTTGTCGGGTAGGGGGCTTGGGGGTAGAAAGTGTGCCTAGTTGTCGGAGTTTGGGTTG
Organism: Patella depressa; assembly: GCA_948474765.1. NCBI lineage: Eukaryota > Metazoa > Mollusca > Gastropoda > Patellidae > Patella > Patella depressa. The sequence continues at coordinate 50,048,737 of OX419722.1, read as the reverse complement.
TAGCACCTGGAAGGAACATAGTCCTTAGTTGTCAGTGGTAGGTAACACCTAGAAGGAACATGTGCCTAGTTGAAGGCATCAGATCTGAAAAATAACAGAAGTATTGTGTTAATGAGATGCTATGATCCCATGCCGATCCCTTCATAAGACATAAAACCATGCTGTAGCACTCTCCATTTATGCATTCTCACATTTTCAACGTGATTCAGAATTGCAAAATTATTTTCTCTCGCTCTGACAAGAGTTGAATGCTCTTAATAATTATCATCCATACACAGGATACTTTTACATTTCATATGACAAAATGTATTATTGTAAAACAGAGCTCCTTGTTAAACATGGGATAAGAAATTATTTCTTCAAGGTATTTTCCGTACATAAGTTAGATAAGATCTAATGTTGAAATTGGAGTTCACTTAGTAGTAATTTCTATGACATGCCCATTGGAGCAGGGAAAATTGGCTCCTAAAATTACTGTGCCTTACAATGACTTAATTTCAGATGTTGGACAATTTTTACATTTTAATGACCTTGTGATCACACGTTTATTTTCAAATAATAATGACTTCCACTATTAATTTTACCATCAAAAATTATTGTAATAAAAATAAAATATTTTACCACCAGAATACTTTATATAAGTGGCTGTTGTATATAGATGACGTGAGATAGCTCAAGCTGTGTGTTGTCAAGGGTTGTTAGATTTGTAAGGTCAATAATAACTTCACTTCTACATGCTGTTATAGATTATTTACAAATCTGTGTTTTGAGATGTTCAATATTTATATGACTGGTTGGACTTGCTTCACCTGCTACAAGCTAACTAGTGTGGGGGGTCCTCGGAAGGTCAGGTAGTTGAAACAGACAGACAGCTAAATAGAAACACCATCTTTCCTAATGCACAAACCAACTAATACACCCGTAACATGAAAACATGTTCAACCATCCTAACAAACATATTTTTCAGATTTATGAAAATATTATTTCAACAAATTTTTTACTCTTCATTTCTTCAGTCAGCTTTCAGAATTGACTGTAGGATTATAATTAGAGTCAAACCAGGAAGTATCGGTGTAAAGTGTAAAGTATGTATTATTGAAATTATTGTTCAGTCTCTACTCAGGTGTAAAATCTATGAAATTGAAGCAGGTGAAGGTAAATCTTAGCTGTAAAATACTACCTTTCATCCCTTATTTCTGCAATAATTATATGTACAATATTTTGCCGTGACGTTTCTATACCATATTTTCATCAACATGCGATTTTGACTCTACTGGACAATTTCACAAATGCCAGATACAACCTTTTGACCCCCCACCAAAGATATGAAATCCTTTGTAAATTACCTAGATTGGATTTTTTTTCGTTTGTTTGTAATTACTTTTGTTAAACCAAAAAGCTACAGCAGCATGTCTGCTAAATATATATACCTGAAAGATTAGAATGAAAAAAGAATATTTTGTCTTGTGCAACCTTTTGTTGTCAGGTGTGTGAATTCTGTGATGCTGCCAAACTCTGATGGATAGTTGTGTAATAAAGTAAGGCTGTAGCTCGTGCAAGATGTATTGTTTTCTAAATAGCGCTAGTTATTGTTGGAAGAGGCTCAACATTCCGTTATTTTTAATCTTTTCGTTCTGCCAGTTGTTCTCACTCCATCCTTCTTGCGATTTTTTAGGCATTATTTTAAGGTAATGATGCTATTAGTTGTGTAATCCTCCATGTTTTCTTTCAATTTGGAGATTGCATCTTCTCCTGATTAAATAAATTGACAGAATACTCTTTCTGGCTTAACGCAAATTAGTGAAAAGTGTCTTTATCCATGAACAAAGTGCCAGCAATTAAAAATTTGTGAAGTTTTAGAATCATGTGCAGTGCTACCGAGCTTCCATTCAAAATTAAATTTTCAAAAGCTTTCAGTTCATTTTCTTTTACAGCGATGTTGATAACTTGAAGACATCTCATTCTTTAAATGTGGCAAGTTAATTTTATTTTAAGCCTTAATTCAGATGTCATTAACTCTGGGATGAAACCAAGAACTGCATCAATATGCCTGTGTCATGGGCTATTGTTTGTTTTATATCAGAATTCAAACACAGATCCAGGAATTCTGTTCAGGGGGGGGGGGGGGGGGAAGAATCTTACTAAAAATCTGAAAAAGGGCACATTTCCAGTAGGCCTTTGCCATGTAGACTGTCTAGAAGTTACTGGAAAGGGTCATTTGCCTATCTAATTGACAGATTTTTTTACTTTAACACATGTGGATAAAAGAGGCACTTGTTGAGGTGTGAGGAGTACATTTCATCTGGATAATTAATAGAAGGTACATTTCGGTGCAGAAGAATTTTGGGGGTGCAGGGGCTATAATTTCATCATCTCAAAATACTGTTGAACTAAAATTTGGCGTCCACTGATCGAAAAACCTTCAACCCCATGTTTCAGCACTTGCTCTTGTTACTGAACCAATTTGTACGGAAATCACAGCAGACGATGGATAAAATGGTTGAAACAGATTTACACTTTTATCATTACACTTTAATTTAGTCTTTGGTTGCCAAGTCCAATAATGAATTAAATCACGTTTAAGACTTTCATCTGATCTGGAATGAGAAACTTGAGTAGACATGCAAGTGGATGCTGTTCTTTCCTCAATTTAGAGTGGAAACAAAGTTATTGTGACACCAACCTATCTTTGATCTTTGAAGTAGACATTATTCCTCTTGACCATATCATAGAAATTAGACAAGATAAAAGGCAACTTACATCTTTATCAAATTTCTTGGATGTTCGACAGGATATTAAGAAATGTTGAAGGCTCTCTTTAAATAGAAAACTATCAATTTAAACTAGCAATCTGAGGTTCCTTGGCTATCTCCAAACATAACTCAAGGTAAAAGTGCAAATTAGATGTCAAAATATATCGCTATTGGCCTTGTCTGATTAAGTTTTTCGGAAATGTTTAGTTCATTTAGGTCCGAGCTTAGTTAACAGAGGAATTGTGTGTCTTCATAGAATGACGAGATGACAGTCATTTTCAACTTCGGGTTTTGGTTAGTGACGTTATAAGTTTTGGAGAGATAGGGTGTGATGATGATATAATCAGCAATTATTAAATTAACAGAAGTTATCCATGCAGGTTATGGATGATGGTTGTACCAGTAAATTATATTCTCAATGTAGGCTGAATGACGAAGCCAATTGTTTTTCATTCATGTCTGACTATATCATATAGTAAGATATGGTTCTCTGATAGAAGTTGCCATTGTTGGTATTAAACGAAAAAAACACCCAGTTTGAAGAGGCAACCGATGTTATTAGATTTAACAGGTTGGGTTAGGATGGTTTGCATATTTATATTCCAAGTTTCTTATGTTCGTCTTTTTTTCATGAACCAGGGTAAGGAAGATTAGATAATTAATCAGAAACAATCCATGCAGACTACTTTAAATTAGTTGAGTGAAATCGCTTTATTTAACATTCGCTTCCAAGGAACTGATATCGCAGACAATGCTTCAGAAATAAATATGCTTTGACAAAAAACAAACCAGTTTTATTGAGTAAGATAAATCTGAGGTAGGTGTCTTCTGTATAATCTGTTAAAACACTGAGTTATTTGAGGAGTGGTGTAGAGATAATACCAGAATATAACAATAGTTTGAAAATGTCATTATAATCCCAACATATTATGCACATACAGACTGTATTTAAGTTTTTATTACAATATGTACCTTTTCACCTGCGCAAGTCTGTGCATACCGTAACCCTATCTCTGTGTACAAAATGTACATATGTGTAAACACTGAGACATAAAAAACAAAAATCATTAGCTCAGCACTTTTGTAGAAAATAACTGAACCATTTACAGATACATGTATTCAAATTATTTAAAAAGAATAACTGTCTGGTGTTGTTTTTTTTAATGTCAAAAGATATTTTAGCACAATACATCTCTCTGGGAGTATACATGAATAAAATATGCAATTATTACATCAAATATGGGTCTTAACTCTTGACATCGTCATGCAGGAATGAAGGCAGTTATTTTATAGACACACTTGAATTCTGAACGTTTGATGTCAGCAGGACCTCAGTGGATGCTTTTGATATAAAAGCAATTGAAAATCTGTTGCCCTGACAAAATTCCACTTATGCAATTAAGTGAATGTTTTATTAACATATCCAAAGTCTTAAAATAGGGATTGGACAGAACTGTTTATACATCAAATTGAAATCTTTATTTAAAACAGGCGCTTGCTTGCTGTCTTTTATAGTCCTGATATAAATCATTTAGTCTGGGTAAAATGTAAATTGGCAGAGAACATAAATTTCATTCCTTCCCTTTGCAGTCCGTTATCTTTAAGTGTCTGTAATTCAAGTAGCCATTAAATAGCCATTGGTGATTTGTTATTAGAGAAACCGCTTTCTTATGACTAGGGTATAAATTATTTAAGGAATTGATGGATGGCTTTGTGGTTATAGGGGGCTCCTCTCATTTGCAGACATTCTGCTGTTAGAGCAGAGATTTAAGTGCATCTTGACATGCTGATAGATAGATGAGCACATCGGCTGATAACATTCAACAGATTCCTATACTGTATAAATAAGAAAGAAATATTTAAAATGGTATTAATGACTATTATTGCTACTATAAGAATGTATTGAGTATTATTTGAATACATTCCATTGCCTATTTACACCCACTGTTAATATAGTGGTTATTTGTCTTATTGACAGACAGAATGTACAAGATTTCAACAATCTGGAAGCATTCTCAGATTTTGAATTGAATGCAGATGAAAAAGCTCATAAATTTAGCATCTTTGTTTTTCTACATCAAAAATAGAAATATAAGATGGAGATGAAGAGGTTATTGATTTCACCAAGTGGTCTGACATGTGCTGGTGTTCCACACACATTTTAAATTTATAATCCCCCTTTTAAATATCTCAAATGGACGTTTTTAGAGTCTATAACCAACCCTCTTCTACTGGACTGTCTTTGGCTAATATTTCACGATTTTTGTGATCTCTTGGCTATGTACTCTGGGGATATATCTTATTTGTTTGTCATGTTTTTGTACAGTATGGTCACGTACTATGTGCACCATGTTCTGCAGATGATCAGCAAGGATTGGATTGTTTTACCATCATTAATTATAAAGTTTACAATTATAACTAGAAACAAATCAAATTGTTTATCTTTAACGCTAAATGTATGTAGAAATCAATTTTGGTTAAGTATATATGTATCGTTTATCTTATTAAGCTGTACCAATATTCATTTTAAAAAAAAGCCAAATCCTTGTTGATATATGTATCGTTTATCTTATTAAGCTGTACCAATATTCATTTTAAAAAAAAGCCAAATCCTTGTTGATATGCTCCTTTAATATTAAAACATATTTTGTGAGAAGTAAAAAGTATTATTTACATATGAATCAGTGAGGCAGTATATCTACCTATTATATTATTTTACCAACTTGAAACGTTTTTTCAGGGTGGATATGAGTACAGATGAGTTATATATAAAACAAGTTACTATGACAGACTTATATGTTACAGAGTATTTATATATATTTCTTCTTATATTACATACATGTAATAATAATGTATCATAGATGAAACTTTATTGCATAAACAACATTACCAGGTTTAGTTGAATACACAAATAATAAGGATTCAGGTAACATACAGGGTCTGAAGCCCCTGAATCTGGACTGTGAGCGATTCCAACTCTAGTTGTAACATACAGGGCCAGTTTGGGGTCTAGACGCCCCTGAACCTGGACCGCGAGGGATTCGCCACTCTAGTTTCCAAATAGTGCTTTCTAAAGCATATCCTGTATAGTAAATATATAAATAACAGGTATATGAGTAGTATTTAATGTGTAACGTGCCAGACAGTATATATATATATATTATCACTAGTTTTAAAGGTTGTACATGTTTATGATGTTCCTGGAAAAAAAATCTTGGCACCAAACTAAAGATTACTGAAAGGATTTGTCAGCCTGGTAAATGCTGCCTTTCACCAGATGAGATGGCTAGTCATGGATAATACTAAATACATGATATCCGACGTAAAATCTTTATGAAGATCCATAAAACTGACTAAGACATTTAAAATATCAAAATCTCTGCTCCAGTTGATAGTAATAAGTGTCATGCACAAGGCATGGTATGCTAACTAATTCTAGAACACCTGTTATTGTACATGTACTGGAAAGAGTACCGATAAGTATTACCTTCCTTGAGAACAACATGTTGTTTCTATTAGCTAAATGAGGCAATTGCTTAGAAACTTGGATTTCAGAAAAACACTGTTGAGAGAGAGAGAGGGAGATGGGGTTTAACGTCCACTCCACTCGACACAAACTAGGTCATTTTGGGACTAACATATGGTTTAATTTTATTTCCATAATTTGCTTGCGTGTAGGGGTCTTTAGTAGTGTGAGGAAACCAGAGTACCCTGAGAAAACCCACGCGGCTGGACAGGCGACCCTACTCCTCGCCATGTGCAACCGGGGATTAGAAACTACACCAGTTGACTCAATTGCAGGTCGTATAATACAGCGGGCACGTGCTAACCATTCGGCCATCCAACACCCCCCAAACACTCTTGATCATATTCAATGCAGAATTGATAAGCTAAGTTGCGAACAATGGGGAATCTATAGCAACCATGGATTCTCTTATAGTCTGTTTAGACGCTTAATTTGAACTGGTTTAAAAACCTCGGGATCGTTAAACCAGTTCAACTTTGTTGTTTGAATGCCCATGTGGGGCAAATAACCAGTTTTAAAAAACCAGCTCACGACCTGTCTTCGAGAAGGCTTTATATTTTAAACTGGCTCATCTTTGCCGTGTGAACGAATTGGCTTAAAAAATCTGGCTCCAGCTCGCTGTGAGCATGCGCAGTATGTGGTAAGTTACATTCCTGGGAATGTAAAACTGGTTTGGCTTATAGTACGTGTGAACGCAACATGATCCAGTCTTAAAAACCCTAGCGATTTTGAACTGGTTTAAAAATAAGCATCTGAACGGTATATTAGATTCCTTATTGCTGAAATAATTTGTATCATCATGTAAATTTTACAAGAGTTACAAGAGAACAGCCATTAACATCCTCTGTAGACAGTATGCAGTTCTGATGTACATATTTATTTTTTATAGCAACTTGGAAGTGTTCCAGAGGCAACATAACTGGTAGTTTTTGTTCATAATACTTGGTATCGCTCTGTCTCTAAATATAAATACCAATAATCACGTTTAACTCTTATGTCTTATAATTACATAGTTGTACTTGATAAAACCACCGAGATACCAAAATTCTCAGATCCTATTCCTATCTTTTTTTACATGCCACCATACTTTTACTACGCTTTTTTCTACATTGATTTCTGCTCTATGATCTAGTTTGGAATGTGCTAATGCTGTTACCATTCCAACATAAAGGTATGAAAATAGATGCACCAAGATCTACACGTAAACTTGACGAAAGAGTTGAATTGTTTATAAAAGAGATGGATTTAAAGCTTTAAGAAATAAACACTAGAAGTAAGTGTTTCCTGTACAGTTGATGCAATAGAATAATTATTCTAGAGTTATGTATCAGCCTTTTCTTCCAAATGCATAATGTCAGTTTTAAAAAACATGGCATGGGAATTGTTATATGATTATTCATTGAATCTGTCTGAGAAAAAACTTTCTGTTTAAAATTACCTTAAACGTATAATGGTTCAGTCTTATGATAGTTGCCTTTTAATTTAATTTTATATAAATGGCAGTGGTGTGTCTCACGGGAGGCAAGATATACTTACTTTTGTCAGAACACCTGGCACCACATTCTCTTCTGGGAATGTTCTCATGTGGCAAATTTATTTCCTGCACCCTGATTGATTCAGCTGAATTTGTCCATTTGACTTGGGTTATGATCAATGCTCGACTTTTTAATAAATTCAATGTTCATGTTTTTATTACAGTGTACATGTACTGTCTACACTCAGTTGACAACTGTAATTTATAAAATGTGGATTTAAGTAATAGATATTCAGTTTTGTAAATGAATTTTATTCATTTATGACAGTGGATAATGGTAAAAGTCTACTCAATCATCGGAGTTGTATGCAAGGCTTTTTGGCTATAGAAATAGATGTGTCTGCTAGATGTATATAGATATACAACACCAGTCTGGAGTAAAACATTTCATCTATGTATCACTGTAATCTCTGTATTGTTTGTTATAATGTGTATAATTTAAAATTATTTTCTTATACTAAGCTCAACTGTGCTTTCATATTTGAGAAACATCAACTGAATGTTTGCTTTTAATAAAACAAAAAGTACAAAATAAATTCTTATTACCAAAGTGATTTCAGGTGTTGTAGAAAGTAATAGCTTATCTCTGGAGAAACAACAAAATAATAATATGAATTTATCTTCTTTTATAGTAATATAAACACTGTGACTATATTTAGTGTGGTTTATGGTTGAATTCTTTGAAATATCCAATTTTATGGGATATAAATTATCCAGTTAATCAATTTCACTGATATTCTGAACCGAAATATCACCAAAAATGAGGGTTTATGTGATGTATCCAAAATATTTTTATTTATCATGAAATTAAAATTGGAGAATGTAAGAGTGGTTTGTGTGAAATGGAAAACAAGTGGTTTTGTATGTTTTTAACATGTAAAGAATTGTGATCTATCAAGTATAAGAAAGGCCATCTTGATTATTTGATCCTTATTTTCACCTTGATATTTACTACATCATCGAGCACTTGATAACCTCTTCACAAATACGATATATTCACTGATATCCAGTACACCAAAACCACATGTCTGATATCAGAGTGAACTATGGAATATAAAACATGAATATCTGTTGTATTTTTATCATGTTAAATTCCAATAGAAGTTGGAATTATTTGCTGTCCAGACCCGTCTAGGGTGAATTATTCCTACATCATAAAACAACAACCAAATTCATTGACCATCGTGATCATATACCATAGACTGTGTAAAATTGGAAATATCTGAACATTTCTGAGAATGTCATGTAAAATTGGGAAACTGATGAAGGTCACCTTAGTCCGAAACATTTTAAAATAAATTTATCTACCACCAACAAGGAGTTTGTCTGGCTTCACTGGTTATAGGGGTTACTACTTCATTTCATCTATCTACCTCCTGAACCCCTAGTGTATCACTGAGATCCCAGTTCAGATGTTCTCTGACTACTAGTCTCCAGCTACTTTAGACCTTCCTCACGAGAATTGTCGTCTCCTACCACCGTAAAATTGGGAAAGTCTGAATACTTCTGATAATGGCAAGGAAGTAATAGCTGTACAGATTTTGTTCATTTGCATTTGTTCATTTGCATTTGAAACTGATTATAAAACTCTTGTTTATTTTGAAAAAGCCAAATTTAAACCCAGGCTATCAATTTTGAACTTAAACTATAAACATACAATATTCAAGTGATAGAGAGAGAAATGGGGTTTAACATCCACCCAACACAAACCAGGTCATTTTGGGACTAACATATGGTTCAACTTTATTTCAATGATTCGCTTGCGTGTAGGGGTCTTTAGCAGTGGGTGGAAACCGGAAGGCCGGGAGAAAACCCGTGAGGTTGGACAGGCGACCCTTCTCCTTGTCACGTACATCAGGGGAATCAAACAAAACCATACCAGTTGACTCAATGACAGGCTTTATGATACAGTGCACATGTGCTAACCCCCCTGATTGTAGTATTGACATGCATCATCCTCCCTTTCAGATCCTCCTTTGATAGTCAAACCTTAATAATGTCCACTTAAAGCGACTGAATAATCGACCCACCGATAACAAGGGTAAAATTCTGTTTAATAATGCCATCTAACGTCCAGAAAAAATGATGGAATAAATAATTTTTTAGGATTTTGGCATGATCTTGTTAGTATTGTATGAAAGCTTAATTAAATCTGGCATGAACAAAGCCAGTGGACTGATTATATCATGCTGCATGATTTATGAAAAGATTGCTCAATTTAAATGGGTGTAAAATGATGTAATGACGGAACTATTAAATTATATAATTGTTCACACTGTGAGGGGGGTTATGATAACAAGGGTTATAAATCAAAGGACAGTTGTAATTTCTATCATATGTCACGTCATTGCTTAATTAATCAAACCAGCTACTGAATGGAGTTTTAATCTAATTACTTAGATTTATTCCCCTACATCTGTTAAAATCAAATCTATCTTTTAAATACTCATTTGTCTATCTCTTAATATATCATACATAATTCATGTTCTGGAGACATTTCAATTGGTATTGTGGACAACAAGGAAAATTACATACAAATGTAGGATAATAGCACAAAGACGTAATCAAGAGCTGCAAAATACGAACTAAGAGAGTCTGAATTTGCGGCATATTTCTCAGCGTTTCTACTAGATATACCATATTCAAGTCTTTCTGTTTTAGTTAATTAATAATGGTACCTTTGAGAAAACGGATACCATGCCATCAAGATTGGTAATGATCTTCAAATTGTTTAATTTTTCTTTAATAAAAATAAATGGTTCATAAAACCTGCTATCAAATTGAAGTTGACATTATGCCCTTCAACTTTTATTTAAAATTGGGGTATATTCACAATTAAAGATATGTTCCTTTGAGCGTATTTGAGTTATCTATTCAAACTTTCAAACATATTTTCATCTAAAGTTATATTGGTGATGACTGCAGTAAAAATCAAAATGCCTAAAAAGCCTAGAATAAATCAATTAATTTAATTAAGACAGAACATCAGCCACTGAATTGTACATTGATGATTAACACATAAAAGCTTTATATTATAGATTGAAGATTGCTATGATAGTTCAAAAATCGAAAATCTAACGTGAATAATTTGAAAATTTAATCAAATTACTTTATTGTGAGCAAAGATATTAGCCTTTGAAGATTTGAAAAGACATGTGTAATAATTTCAACCAGGGTACTGCTTGTTTTAAGATAATTCTCTCTCCTCCTTTTTTAAATTAAATCAAAATAAGGATGAATCGTTCTAATCCATTTAATATCGAGAGTTGATTATGGCCTGGATAAGTTAATTAATGTCTAATTAATAATTTGAATAACATTCCATGCCTAAAGAAGAGCCTGCAATAGGCAGATTTAGCTCTTGCATAATGTATGTTTATGTATTTACATGTATACCAATGGTTATTCCAGTACTTTTCGTTGTCTTACATGTGTATTAGATAATGCAGTAAACATTTATTTTATTAGTTTCATAAAGTTTGGATTTAATTATATGAAAGGATGTAATGTTTTTTGGTAACGAAGAAAAATGTTTCCTTGTTGTGGTTATGTGTTTAGGATCAAGACTGTTGAGGAAATACATCTTTAAACTGTACAAATCTTCTATTCACAGTGCCAAAAATCAAAAGGTACCACAATTATTTATGTCAGATGGCATCAATTCTATTATAATCAGGTTTCATGTGAGAAGATCAAGTTACAACAACTAATGATCCTGTTTTATTTTAGGGTGTTCAATTAATCTTGTATAAATATCCAAACATCTCACAGTATAGACTGATCTCAACAACTGGCTACATTAATTATATTTATCTATCATTACCTTTCAACAACTAAAAAAATACTTCACCTACCTACCAACAATAAATGGAGGATTTTGCTAAGACGCTAGTAAATTGATAAAATTCAAGGTTCAGTGATATATACTTGTAATAATATCTGGTACAATCAACACTGGTAATAAGCCACCTATCACGGTCATTGTCAGGCATAATCCCTCTGGTGTCTGGGAGGGTTGATGGCCGAATGGTTAGCATGCGCACGTTGTAACATAAAGTCTGTCATTGAGTCAACTGGCCAGGTTTCGAATCCTTGGTTGTACGTGTCCAACCTTGTGAGTCTTCTCTGGGTCCTCCGGTTTCCTCCCACTGCTAAAGACCCCTATACGCAAACGAATTATTGAAATGAAATAAAACCATATGTTAGTCTCTCTCTCTCTGTGGTACCTATCAATTTGGCCATCACAGATTTCCTGGGTACAATAGCCAGTAGTTAGGGGGAAGGGAGAGCTATAGGACAAAATATGATAAAGAAATGATGAATCAAGAAGAAATATATACATAAGTCTGTCATAGTATCTTGTTTTATATATAACTCATCTGTACTCATATCCACCATGAAAAAAACATTTAAAGTTGGTAAAAAAATATTTTTACTTCTCACAAAATATGTTTTAATATTAAAGGAGCATTTCAACAAGGATTTGTTTGTTTTTTAAATGAACATTGGTAAAGCCAAGGACCATAAAGTGCTTTTTGAGTTGTTCTTGACTCTTTTCCCTTAAAGTTATTGTTGGGGTCTATTACACAAGCACTTCGCTTGGGTAATTGGGAACCATATGCTGATCAACTTCTTATATCGTACTAAAAGCTGCCTTAGCAAAACTCGTTGTTTATATGTAACATATATAACATCAAATAATTTTTATTATTTACATTACAACAATCCTAATCTCTGAACTAGACATAGATATGAAATCACTTTTAAGGAAAGTTTAATACAAATTGTGGAATTGATCTCAGCATGAAACTTGTTTGCATGTACTTGAGTCATTCCATAATTCTGTACTTTCTAATGATACCGTAGTAATGAAGTCTAATCTGTTCAAGATAAATCGGTTTAATGTTTATTATAGGCAGCTATTTTTCAAGTATGTATCATCCATGTTGGACAAATTAAGTTAAGATAGTATTACTGATAAGGCGGACATGTTTGATAAAATCCTCCGTAGGTGATGAGCAGAAGTCAAAGTTTGTTGTAGTGATGTCAAACAATTACCTTCGCAGCGTGATTAATCAACGTAAGACTCCATCTTTATTTAAACTGACAACAACTTGCCATCGATCCATCAATTCATATTACAATATAACAAGCAATCGATGATAGTTCAAATCTCTAGCCCATCGGGGATTATTCCACCAATCGTTCGGATAATCATACCAAAGTTCAGATTTTTGGAGTCCCAGAAGATCAGCTCCCAGAATGAGGTCTTCGAAGTTTTCTTCTAAATTTACTGAAATATTTTGACAAGAAGAAAGTTGGAATTTATGAATCAAATGGTTGTGTAATATGAATTATGTAACAAGAAATGGGATTGATGCCAGACGGCTAAGTGAATCATATTTGTAGCTGGATGTAGTTATCAATCAAAGTAGCAGAAGTAATGGTGTTAGTTTTACTGATGACTTGACTTGACATGAGTTGAGTTGGATTGAAATCTGTCAATATATGACAATTAATCTATAGAATCTACACTCTTCACTTCCAGCTTATTGACTAATGTCAGAAATATATCCGACAACTTTATATTAATGTTTGTCGTATTGATCATATTGAATCACATGTAATAAACAAATAAAATCTAGTAATAGTTTCTGTCTGACTGAACCATACATGGTAATGATAAATAGGAAAGAGATAGCAAAGTCTTGATGTCAGTACAATCTAATTAAAATACAGATGTATATTTTGTTTGGTTTTTGTTATAGGCCTACTTATTAACGTGACAAGACCATACTCAGGTTTTGATGCCATTAGATAGGTCCAATTTTAAGTAAATTAGAATGATTCAGTCATTTAATGATTAAATCTAAAAATGGTGAAGTGAGGCTAAGCCTCTAACAACCATTGCGGTGGTTGTAATCAGTGCATGCTTCTTGCCAAACATTCAAAGGCTAATATCTTCGCTCAGAATGAAATTTTCAATATATTCATTTTGTATTGTCTATTTTTGAACTATTACAGCAAGAATGACCAGCTCTTTATCTAATTCTTATATGTATCTGACCTGTCATTGAGTCAACTGGCATGGTTTTGAATCCCTGGTTGTACGTGACAAGGAGTAGGGTTGCCTGTCCAATGTTGTGGGTTTTCTCCTGGTACTCCGGTTTCCTCCCACTACTAAAGACCCCTACGCGCAATTGAATTATTGAAATAAAATTAACCAAATGTTAGTCCCGAAATGACCTAGTTTGTATCGAGTGGAGGTTAAACTCTCTCTCTCTCTCTTAAATGTATTCTTAAGTAAGGGTAATTTCGAATGAGACAAATTCTTTGCCATTCAACAATATTATTTGTTTCTTATACAGAAAAGGTTTTATCTAATAATCCCCTGTGGTATAGCCGTCTCCTGCTAATGGTTCTCTCAGTGGCTCAAATATTTCATGTGAAGTTCCTTTATCCGATTTAATTTTTTCACAATTTTTATAGCATGCTATTTGTTTCGCTGTGATATAAAAACATGATAAGGGCTAAGATTGTGTGCGATTTGTATCCCTATAAACTTTAAATTTCAAGTGGTGAATTATTAAATAATGAACCGTCTACATTCCTATGTGTTATAATGGCTGACAGTATGACATCTGCTCACATGATGATTGACAAGTGTACAGTGTAAATTTGTCGTCTGCTATAGTCTTATAGCATCCTAGAATTACTTCTCTAAAAATTTAGATATAATTTCATATGTATGTCAATGATGATTAATTTATATATCTTATGTCCTCAAAGGGTTGTTATAGAAATATTTTAAACAAAATGTGCTCAGTTATGAACTTTCTGAACTGAAATGGATAGACATCAGCCATACAATTTTGTCAAAATATATTTTGGAAAGTTGTGACATTAATTTATCAAATTTACACGTTGTGGACCCAGTGAATAGGGTGATTGCTTACTGACCAGGCGGTTATAGATTCCATCCATGTATAGGGCATAGGCGGAAAAAGTTGCTAGAGTTTCTACGTCTGGTTTCACCTGGTCAGTTGTACAGGACGAAAGGGCCAGCCAGTCGTTTGGATGAGGTCCCGTAAACATGTTGGCTAGATCGTAAAAGGATCGTTGTTTTGTAATTGGAATTTGATGAAGACTGGGCAGAAATGCCTTTTTGTAAAGTTCTTCATTTCACTTTGTATATTTTTATTTCAATAATTCTTTTCCATGCAGCGGTAGACAGAGAAACCCATGAGGATTGGCAGTGGACCATACCTTTTACTAGCTAAATGCTTGTCATCAAACACATATTTTGCAGTTACACAACATATTTAGACAATTTGGCAGTCTACCGGGCCATCTCTTTTTATGCCTTTCTGGTAGTAATAATTATCATAGTATAATATCACTTAAACTGGACTTAAATTAGCAATTTCTCCTGAAAGGTTATTCATTTATCAATAGCTGTGAATAAAGAGGTTATTTCAGGTGTTGATGTAGGTAAATTGGTAATCAGCAAGGTGATGATAGATTACTAGGATTATTATGTTAGAAGTAATCTTTCTTCAACTTGATATTATTACCGGTCTCAACCCAGTTTTTACACAAATATTTCAAGTTTGGGTATTTGATATAATATGGTAATGATGTAATTTAGTCAGGGAATATGTGTTTTTATATTGTTTTATGATGTTTTTCAGCTGTTGTACATGTTGTACAACTTAATTGAATCTTCAAAATAACTGACAAGTGATTATTTTGTGAAAGTGTTATTCATAAATAAAGAAGACATTTATGTTAATATAAGTGCTTCCTGCCAATGACTATCATCTTCCCACTATTAATTCTCGACTAATTATATAAATAAATAGCTAGCTTAGTTAGTACATCAAGTTGTTACAAGAAATTTAGCATCTCTCCTTGTTTTTTTGTGCCGTTGTTGTTTTTCATGAATTATATTTGCTATATCAGAGGCAGAGCACGATAATTAATTTCACAAAGTCTCTGAATCTGACTTGTCTAAACATTTTCCCGAATATTTGGCTAAATTTAGCATATCAATCCACAATTCAAAAAATTTTGGATTCTGAGAATTTTTGGGGATTTTTTTCTTAGAAAAGTCTAGAATTATGATTTTGAACGAATTTTCAAATATTATGTGATGGAAATATTTTCAGGGATTAAATAAAAATATACGAATGTTATGTATGAGCTTCCCAGCGTCTTTGTTATGATAAAATGTGTTTCAATATAAAGAAACTCCAGAATAGCGAAATCCTATCTCCCATTTATTTGTAATCGTATTAAAAATGAATTTATATTGGTGATACAATCTACATTCTATTATAACATATGATGAATGAGATCAGTACCAACAAAAACAAGATTATTTCAAATTTTATGGTCAGCTGGGGGATTAAAAGATACTTTAAATAAATGTGAATAATCTCAATGGTCAACACTTCAAGTAAGTCACATAAATAAAAGTAATGTGTATTTTGTAAGTGTGATACAGCAGGGGGTAAAGGAGGCATTAAATGAGTAGATATAAGTTTTATTTTACCAACAATTGACCTATACTACTTTATATAATCCATTATCACAACTGGTCGTTTCACAGTTAGAAAACTATTTCAACAATTTATAAGAAAAAAAGCGTCCATATTGGAAATTAATATGAAGGGCTTTTTTAGGAGTTGGGTTTAAGACATAAAAGTATACAAAGAATGGCAAAACCGAAAATAAAATTTAGAATCCTTTTTTTTTTTGGCTGCTTTCATAAAGCTACTGGTGGGTGTATATTTTTGTTGCCTGGCAACCCTATGTTACTTAAATATTTCTATTTCTTAATGAAATTGTGTGATATTGAAATTAAATAATATTGTGATCAGATTTTTGGAAGGTAAAAGATACATTTTGTTAAAAGTGATTTTCTGACCATTATCTTTGTACATGGAACAATTCCAAGTGCACTATTCAGGTATTCTATTTCACAGAAACACACTGACACACAAATGGACTGAGATGGCTTATCAAAGAATCCTATCTTACTGTGTGGATTGTAATGGCAGTCTGCAAATTCGTGCCAAAATACAGGAAATAAATAAACGTTTTTACATGGCCCATCCCCAGCAGACGGTATTTACATGTGTACTGCATGTCTGACCTTCTTTACCCTTTTATTGTCTACAAGATGTGTTAGGCACATGTATAATTTCAACAGATGTCCGGTACATATCATGGTGTAACATCTACTCACATCAAAAACATTTATTATTTTTACCATCTTTATTCCAACTTAAATAAACTTTGATATCAGATACTAGCGATAGACGAATAATATATATAGACTTGGTTAATTTATACCTTGATAGTATATATAGTATAGTGCACTGGGTGAGGTATGCTGTTATTATTCTGTAGCATGCAAGGTTCAGCATAGTTTATGAAATGAAAGGATGTTTAACATTTGATTGATATTTTACTAGGGTCATTTTGAAACCAATCTACAGTAAGCAACTGTCTGCCCATTCTTTTCAAATTCCAACTGCCTTGGGATCTACACTACCGTGGTTTTGTCTCACCAGAATGACTAAACATGATTCTCCTGTCAAAGCTCAATCCTTGGCGTAGATAACTGGACTTGAAAAGTTTCAAAGGTTCATTTTGGTACGTGCAAGGATTAAACCTAGAACATCCAGAACTCAACAGACTCACCCATTTAGTCATTCCTCTTTACCCTGCATTTCCCTGCAATAATCTAACAGGAATTCAGAATCATTCAAAAGGATTCCTGCATTTCTTTAGAAAAAGGAATTATTTCCTGGTGAAGTAAAATAATCAAACTGTCAGATGGGAATTTTTTTTACTGTTGTGGATTTGTGATATCACAGTGGGAAACGTCTGACATACAGCTAGAGAAACAATCAGCCATCTTCTACTTCATCTGTGGTGTTGTGCTAACTTCTACCTTTTGTCTGCTGACACAAACACTACCAGAAAAGTTTATTTTAGAAATAGATCGTAAGAAGCCCACCTGTGTACAATTTTGAACTTAATTGCATTTCTAGTTTTTTTGTGCGTTTGTGTAAATTGTATTGATATAGATGGCGGTTATCTTTGTAGAAATCTTGACAGACGAGTTCTAGCTACTGAGATTGGTGAAAACAAACATGACATAAGAACCTAAAACACTAATAACAGATGAAACACGATAACCAGGGAAAAATAAATATTATACATGTTTAAATTATTCACCTTCCAAGGCTGTAAGTAAAATAAGCGTAAGAAGTGTTGTTTTACACTTATGGCATTATGTATGCTGTTTAGGCAACTTAAAAAACTGTTTTCAAATTTTTTCAGTGGGGTGCAAGAATGTGCATGATTCTATGAGTGTAGTAATTCATTAAGAAGAAAAAATACAGTTATGTGATAGAATGTCTGCTTGTTTGAATTATTTTGTCTAATTTTACAGAATAGGTTCATTACCTTTACAGGTCTGCACTCAATAGGCAATTACTGAGGTTGTAATAAATCACATTGTTTACATGTTTTAGTGCAAATGCGTGTTTTAGATTCTCATATTTCTGGTTGGGTCATTTTTGGCATATTGAGATTAAAATGGCCAAGTTGTTTATAACATGTGAGATTTAGATAATCCACAGAATCCAGAATAAAAAGGAACCTGTTGTGCAGCTAAGGAATTGAGATTGAAAAAAGAATGTCTATCATCCCATATCATGGCTGAATCATCTTCTTTGTCTTATTGAAATCTGACAAATCTGTGATGTTTATTGCCATCTCATAGATATGTACACATGTACACAAAGTGTTTTCCACATTCATCATTAAATACTCTCAGGAGAATATTTGCTTTCTATCTCTGCTTTTAAAATGGCATAAAATTACAAAAATACACTTCCATTAACCCGTATTTTCAAGACAAAAAGGTGCCATTACTACGAAAATTGCCAAAAATTTAAAGACAATGAAAAAAGCTGTTTGGCAAGCATTGTGCCGAACCTGCTGTGAGTGGTGTGTTTCAATAAAGTAGTTTAAATTGTTATTTTGAGAGCTTCACTGACAACCATGGTTGAATTCCTTACCAAACAGTTAATAAATCATCCATGTCTGGTTGATATGGTTAGTTCTACTGAACCAAATGATAAAAAATAAACCCACCTAGATTAATATGTCAACATTGATTAGGCTTCTTTCATGAAACAATGATGTAGTTGATTTGCTGAAGGTTTAAAAAACGACTGATTGTGTCAAGAACAGAGATTAACTGGAAGAATTTTGTTTTATCAGTTCGGTGATCTGCGTTCTTGCACTGTTTTTGTGCGGCCTATAAGTTCTTGACACCAGGTGACACAGATAATACAGCTGATTGGTTTCCATTCATCATCGCTACTGATAGCTGATTCTTTTATCATTTATAGTTACACCTGTGCTCACAATCTTCTGTATGTCATTGATTCTGTCGGGAGCCCATGATGTCGTCTTAAAGCAGTTTAAAATGAAATGGAATGGGGGGTTTAACGTCCTACTGTTCTGCTCAGACTGGGCTAATGAAGATGGCCATATAGTGTGCTATAAGGGAAATTTTGTCTGGGTAATGGCACTATGGCCTACTCTTATTTCGAATTCCAACTGCTAAGGGATCTTTTACATGCATGCCATTATATACACAGAACCTTGGTTTATTCATCCCTATCGGAGAGTAGACAGCTGTCATTGTCAGGCCCTCCATCCTGCACCGCTGACAAAGGGAAACAATGTCGGAAAATCCAGATGGACTTTCTAGACCTCCAGCCTAGTGAGTCAGCACCTTACCCACTTAACCACTGTGGTTCCTTAAAGCAGTTTGATGGAAGAAGGAAAGAATTTTAAAATATCAATAAGTTTTGGGAGGATGGGGAGTAAATGTGGATCTTTTTTAGATGCAACGTTTGCATTCTGATTGAAATTCTTCTTCTTGGGATTAGGTTATCCAAATTTATAATTGGGATTATCAACACATACTGAACAAGTCTTGAATTGATTAAAGAAGTAAGAAGTCGGTACAGAATCGGCCGTTAGTTAAATGAATCTAAAGCTCTTGTTCTTGTTTTATCATATTTTCATACAACTCTTTCCTGAGTAGGTTATTATACACAGTCCATGTCAATGCTGCAATTAATAATGAATATGTGATAATCGTGGGTAAGTAGATAAAAATGTTTAGAATGGAGACAGAAGAACAAGGTATCTAGTTATCTCTGTCAATAGTCAGTGTCAGGTATGGCATAAATTAATGACCAGCATCAATTTATGAAATTAATGTGACTGAGTCAGGGAAACATTGTGCTAGAAGTGCTGCCCAATTGAGCTTTCTGCATAATTTGGTCTGAAACAAGTTTGTTGGAGTTGAGAATTCAGATGATAATTGGGATATTTGAACATGTTGCCAACATTTGTGTATATAAACAAATAGCATGTGTTGGAGGTAGAATTAATGGGGCATACTATATATATTGAACCCTATCATCTATATGCCAATGGTCAAAAAAACAGTTAGTATTTTAACTGCCAAAAATGTCAAATGATGTGATAGGAAGTTATAGCAATTATGAGTACATCTAACAGCATATTTTGACAAATCATCACTTTTCAGAGTACATTCTTACATGCAACATAAATCATAAACTTTTATCAGAAATACAAAAAATTGAGGATCAGTTCGGCAGCTGTCCGAACCATAAAGGTGTTAATGATGTAGACTATATTTATTTGGATTATTGAGGTATTTATATATGCTGCCATCACGAGCAGACAGTAAATATGAGAAGACTTGTACATGATGTACATAACTGATATTAGTTTACTAGAAATAATGCACATGTGTTCTTTCAACACACCGTGATATTAATCATATTCAATTACTGACATTCTCTACAAATCTTTGAAGTCAACTGATAACTGTCTGGTAACTACCCAAAGGGTAACTGTTGTGTAAAAAATATTCTATTCAAGTGATAAAGAGGTCTCATTTTTTTATGGTAAAAAATCTTTATTGGTACAACAGTCATCATGTCGTGGAAATAATGTATGTGAAATATATTTTGAAGGTAAAAGCGGAAGAGAAATGTATTCATTTACTTTAAAAGTACTCTAAATCATTGACAATTAATGGAATATTGCTACCAATGATATTTAGAACCTTCAGTACAAAGAGGTATTATTTAAAACTCCAATTTATGTTGAAAGTTGGAGGTAGACATTGAAATATTGCTTTTTAACAAGAGCATGATTTATGATTTAAAAAAAAGTCTTAAATTTAGTAAATCTACTGTGTAACTAAACAAATTAAATGTGCGACAGGTTGGTAGATGATACTCATGTTTTCAATAATAGGGGCTATAATTCAGTTCTTATAGCTTGTAGCTGTCTAGTCATGGTAATAGTTAATAGTATAGTAAGTATTACATAAATTTATATCATTCTGACACCAGTCAACACCATTTGTGTCAAGATTAATTTTACTGTCTGCTACATTTTGGTTGCCATCACCACAGCTGACTTTCCAATTAGTGTAATATTATAACAAGTGAAATATTTCTATGATATATTACCCAATAACCACCAGACAAGACATCATTACATGCACTGTATATTTTACCCTCTTTGACAGAATTTGTGTCAACTTCAGCTGATGTTGTTTGTTTCTTTACATTTTTCTCAGAGAAAAATTCTGTTTATCACTCAGTTACCAAATAAATGATTTTCTTTGAAAATTAAACACTGTGGGAAGAAAATATTTAACAAATATGTTTGTATGTCTGTCAAATCCAAAGTCGTAAAATAGGCTATAAACAAGAATATGGAATTATTTTTTTGAGTATCTTCTTCTATCATAGAAATGCAAGGGTTCTCAGATTTAGACCAGAATAATTCACTGGATTGTAAGAATTTTATTGAAAGGATATATTTAGCAATATAGTTGGTACATTGTGGAGTCATGAAAATCTGAGAGAAATGAGAATCAAATATAGTTTTTGTTGTTCTCCCGGATAAAAATGCAAGTCTTCTCAGATTCCGACCAGAATAAATCATAGGATTAAAAACCGTTTTGTCGATAAGCATTCGTCTTTCAGAAAACGAAATTTGAGTCGATTAGAAAACACTTTGCGATCAATATGTTAAACTTGAATTGCATTCTTTGATGAATGAAGGAAACAATTATCACTGCTGTAGAATATCAGACGTATTTAACCAAATAACTCGTTAAGGAGGAGTAGAGCATCATGGGCAATTTAATACATACATATATTTAATCACTAACAGCTGTACGTTTTTTTCCACACGAGATGAGGTACTGACAAAAAACCTGTTTGTTGTTTTGGGTGGTTAACTAATATTGCTTTATTAGTTTGGGATTAAGAAATGTGTTTTGAAGATGTTGGGAGTAAGGTGGTTAGATGTTAATTATCTGGTTAATTTCATGGGTTAATTACCAACACACGTTTTATCATATCTCTTAAACCTAAAGATAAAGATTACCACCCTGTTAACGTATTCGGACAGGTTAATTCATTTTCATGAAGAAAATATCTGTATAATCAAAACTAGGTACAACTTCATTAAAATCTAATCATATTTTGTTGTAACCCCTGTCCATCTGCCCGCCCCCAATTCTTTGCTGATGCCCCAGAAGCTAGTTATGATCTAATTACTTATTGGTTTTCTTTAAATACTTGTGACCCTTAATCTTTTTGAAACATCTTGTGGCTGCTCCAGGATCTAAAGTTATGCGATTGATTTAATGTAATATTTACCCCAACTGACTTCGGAAATAGTATTCTAATTTGGCTTCTAGAATCAAGGTTCTATTGCTATGGGGTTGGGTATCGTAAACCGTTTAGATTACCTGATGCCTCTTTTGTATATTTGATGAGTTCGCATAGTTAAAAAAAAATGTAATGGCTATATACTACCAGGTAGTGAGGTGTAGTGGAGAGGTTAAAGGTAACAAATGTCTGCTACCATTACACACCTGTACTTCTCTATTACATATTTAATGTCTTTACTTACATTTACATCTACATGCTAATGAATGACTTTTTCTCAGCTATTTCTGATTTATTGGGACATTTACTCAGAAATAAATTTATCAGACTCATGTTCGGACGACTAGATTATCGTTAGGAGACATGATGGTGGTCAGTGTAATTAGGATGACCCTGACTGGACATAGATATACGTATATAAACATAAATTGCAGGTGGTCAGTGGTTATTAGTATGTATGACCGTGTGCCTTACAAATAACCATAACACTTGATGCATTGTGCTACGTTATGAATTTTCATTCATCTTGTCCACCAATATTTATTGCAACTGACAAAAGTGACAAGTAATTATGCTTCACAGAATACTGATCAAAGTAGAAAGAATTAGAAGTTGTATACTCAGAAATAAGCTTGTCATGTACATTGCAGATGTGAATTAAAGAGACAGTAACACTTCTAGCAAGAAAATAAATTGAAATAATATATATATACTGAGTTCTTTAGCTTTGCCAACCTCGTGGATTTTCTCGGAGTACTCTGGTTTCCTCCCACTGCTAAAGACCCCTACACACAAACGATTTATTGAAATAAAATGAAACCATATATTAGTCCCGAAATGACCTAGTTTGTGTTGAGTGGACGTTAAACCCCCATTTCATTTCAATTAGATAATATCATATCTAAAATAACCTTCATTAGATACACATGTTTATGGAAGAGTGAAGTATGCTGAGTAAGTGCTTGTCATGAACTTCTTGGAAATTGATAAAATGGCACTTTAAATTGAAAGTTAAAACATCTTTATGGCAGCAATTGATAGATTGGCAGATCTGTCGAACCATCTAATTTATTGTAACTGTAGACCAAATTTTGTTTTATTGTCCCGCAAAGAAATGAAATGAGTGGGTTGCTATGAAGACGGACATGCACCATGCACTGTGCTATGAAGACGGACATGCACCATGCACTGTGCTATGAAGACGGACATGCACCATGCATGTGTGCTATGAGAGACATTTTGCAGAATTTTGTCCTTTTTCTCTTTGAACTCCAGTCCTTCGTGGGAAAATATCTCCAGGAATATGTCAAAAAATATCTTGAGAAATATGTATTTCTGATGGTCTAGGTGCTAGCTTACATGGTATTTATTGATTGGCTGTAGACGTGATCAAAAACACTCTTATCTTGATCCATTTGTTCAATTAGTTTTCTGCATGGATTGATTGATCTTCACTGAATCTTGATTGAACCAATATTTACATGAAGACATTAACAGATTGATATCAATAATAGTACTTAAAATATTATTATAAATCTTTCTAATGGACAATACGCGTTATTAAACTACTATTAATCAACGGCAGTGGCATGAATACAGATTAACTATTTCTACAGCACCAACATTAAATAAATAATTTTGTTTTTATGTCTTTTTCAGGTAAAAATGTTTTAACGAATCAACCGTTCCATTTAAACTGGGCATGGATATCCTTACAGAGTAATGAAATCTTAGTTAATGAGACTGAAAATAGACTGAAAGTTAAATTAAGAAGAAGAGGTTATCTCGGAGAAACGTCGTTTGTCAGTAAGTTATTTGTTATTTATTTTCTCTATACCCATTGTCAGGATAGATATTAAACCTCCCTTTGTCCCCTCCCCCCTCAATCTCCTACCCCACCACACCAACGTCTCTTAGGTGCACTTCTTCCGCTCCAAGTTACCCTCCTCAACTGGTTTTACAATATTCTGTATCCATTGGTAACAACACCAAGTCCAATGGATGGGATGTAAAGTTGGTATTGGTGACTTGTATATTATATTTTATGGCTGATATTGTATATTTTCAGCTATTACTGTAAACAATGCAACAGCTAAAGTTGGGGAAGATGTTGATAAGAGATATGCTAAACAAGTCCAGTTTAATCCAGGTATGTTTCTTAATCGGTTTTAAATAAGCTTAAATACTTGAAATCCAACCCAATGGGGGTGTTATGGCTGTGTTCCACAAAGGTATTTATTCACAGTGTATAACATAGGCCTACGCAATCAAAGTGAGATTATGAAAGAATGGCATAAGATGTCTCAAGTAATGGTATTCTAAATAAAATAATTCACGTTTTGATGCAATTTCTCTCACTATCTGACAAAAATACTAGATACAACGATGGCTTAAACTAATCCGGTAACAAATCACACAAACAGCACTCTCACAAAGTTTGCCCTCATCTTTTTAAAATTCAGAGGTCATACATGATCGCACAATAAGCCAAGAACATGTAAGATAGAATATTGCAGCTCTTATTTTTTCACAGTAAGAAAGTTGAGGGGAAGAAAGTAGCGAAAAAACATGTCCAAGTGTATTGAAAGTGTAGTAAGAATGATCTTGCTTAAACTGTCAATACAGTCTCGGATCGTTTGATGTCAACTACTTTTAGTAATGAAGATACTCTACTTGGTTTTTATTGTTATATCAGATCGAATCAAACATCCAAAATATCCCAATAAAGCTGATTCCAAGAAGAAAACTTGTGTATCGGACTTCCTATCGATTTTAGGTGCAGACATCTTAAGCTTGATTATAGCCATTTTGTCAGGTTTTTACAAGATAATCCCCCTTTTAAGGGAAGAGAAATGAATATTAAATTATCCGATATCAATAGAGGTATAATATATTAAATATAACCAATTTTAGTGACTCTATAATACCACAGATAAGAAAGTTATTGGTCAATTGACGACATTTTATTGTCATGTTGGTCATTCAATGGTCAAATTTGCCGAATATTGGATTTATAAATTCCTTTTATCTGACTAGATCCGATCTTTTACTGTTTATTTATGGGTGAGTTTTATGATGGTTTTATAAGATACGACCCACCATTTTACTGGATTGCTTTCACACAAGCTTGAATGTGTTTAATAATTTGATCATCCGTGCTCAATAGATATAATCAAATAGTTTTTATCAGCCGTTCATGGTTTATGATGTCATCACAAAGTTTTTTTTATATAGCTAAAAGAACAATGACTTTTGCCACCTTTTTAATAATTTATTCATAATTTATGGTAATATAGCTTTGTCTGTCTGTGGTGTGTTTCCATGAACTTCTGCAAAAATTCAAATCACCAAACACATTTGGAACTGCAGTGTTAACAATGCTCATCCAAACAGGTGATAGATGGAAGTGATGGTTGTATTAATTAAAATTTCATCAATTGAATACAATTTAATACTGGATAATGCGCAAACCATAAACATTCTATTTATAAATGTAGTATCAACAAGCCAACATGAACTTATTTATGCAACATGATTAGTCGAATGAACGGAAAATTTATTGTAGCCTACTATCCCAGTAATAAATTGTAAAATTTCTCAGTCAGACGTGAGGTAATGAAAATAGTAGTCTGGTAACACACAGACGGAGGATGTCCTGTCTTTGATCCTACCATGACGTCTGCCATATCGTATTACTACACTTACCATAAAATAGTCCATAAACTTTTCCCTTGTATAGGAGACGTGACAACTCACTTCTTTATAAACCACTGTCCGTAGACATGACAATAAAACACTTTTATCCGGAAAAACACCTTAAAAATGGTCGTATAATAAACCACATGTACTTGTTTAAACAGCAGATAGAGTAATTTACATAATGTAAAAGACAGTTATTCAGATCAAAGGCCTGTATATAAAATTGTCAACATTAATAGTGAATGGCTTGTAATATGAATTAAGATATGTTTGGCTATAAGAAGATTTTTTTCAATAAATATATAGAAAATATCAACATTTCTAGTTGAGAAAAATTATATTCCTTCTAGAAAATAACCCAGAAGTTTTTGAATATCTGTTTCCAGCAATGATATTTGATCACCCATCTAAGATCGGAAAATATGGCGTGACAACATTACTGTAATGTAGATATATCCCAGTGAATTTCAGTTTGTGGTCAGATCTTCTCCTTGATAAAATAATGGCTGTGTTTGCTGATCCTCTTGTTGAAGTCATTTTGTATTATTGATCTATATCTATGTATATTTGAACTTCAGGTCAGACTGTTAAAACTTGGAGAATACGCATGTTGGATGATACGATATTTGAACAGAAAGAGACACTACAATTGAAATTATCAGATCCAGTTCTAGCGGTTATAGAAAATCCTGATCAGGCAACAATAACTATCTTAGACGCAGAAGATGGTAAAGATTTAGATTAATATAAAACATTGAATAATAAAGGGGGAGGGTGGCGATGCCCAAATGGTTAGCGCGTGCACACTGTATCATAAGGTCTGTCATTGAGTCAATTCCTGGGTTGTATCATAAGGTCTGTCATTGAGTCAACTGGCGTGGATTCGATTCCCCGGTTGTACGTGACAAGGAGTAGGGTGGTCTGCCTAATCTTGTGGGTTTATTCTCCGGGTCCTCCAGTTTCCTCGCACTGTTAAAGTCCCCAATGCACAAGTGAATTATTGAAATAAAGTTGAACCATGTGTTATTCCCTCTTTTGAATAATACAACATAATTTCTCATGAAAATCAGAGTTATAAAAGACGTATTTATCTAAAGCATAATTTGATTGAAGTTAAAACTATTATATTTATAGAATCCACTGTATTTTTCCCTGAGAAAGAATATCGGGTAGCTGAAGATATTGGTGAGATTTTAATACCAGTTAAAAGAACGGGAGATTTATCCGATGAACTCATGGTTATATGTTCAACTGTACAAGGTGGGTAACAAGATTTTCCCTAATAGTACATGAAAGTGCAGGGGGGACTGTACCACACATAATTTACACAAAAACAAATATACTGACAAGACATCATATACAGAAATCACAAACAGGAGAGGATGAGGTTTTGTAGGAATATGGGAGAGGGTACAGGAATAATTGAGCAAACATGTATTTTGCAATTTGGGATTAAAAAAGGAAACTGGCATAAGAGAAATGGAAATTGGTTTGATATGTGGCTACTACAATTGTTATTTTGTTAAATGACAAATGGCATTTCTATATTGATCAAACATTTGATTTGACTATTGCCATCTTCAATATGAGTTTACATTGTAAATAGTCAGAATGGTGAAGTGAGTAGGGTGATTCTAGAAGATTTAGACTAGAACTTGTAACAAGACAGTTCAACAAGACAAGTAAAATGAAAGTTTGAACTATAATAAACGAAACGAATTATGATCTGTGTTTTAATTAAATTAAGGATTTCAAATATTTTTATATATTTGTTTATGATATATATTTTTAGGATCAGCGACAGGAACGATACCAAGTACTGTGACATCATATTCTGATTACATCACTAGACCGTCTGATCATCGTAGTATTATCAGGTTTGATAAAGAGGAAGCGGAGAAATATTGTCGAGTTATGATTATTGATGATTCACTTTATGAAGAAGAAGAGAGTTTTTCGGTCATCCTCAGTGAACCAATGGGTGGTAGAATCGGAGAAATCAACTCTTCTAAAGTTATCATTGAACCAGATAAAAATGATGGTAATATATCTGTTGATTCATTGATCAAATTTTACACATATTTTAATAACGTTGTCTCTTGGTACACTCAGAATTACATTGTCAGTTAAAGCCTCTAGGAAAGGTGCTGGCTCACTAACCTGCAGGTCACAGCCTCTACCACATTGTTGACCGAGAAAGTTCCTCATTATTTTCCTGCATGTTTTCCCCTTGTAAGTGATACAGGACGGAGGGTCTAGCAAGGATCAGTGTCTAGTCATTGGGATAGGATGAAAAACCAAGGTCTTAACATACAAGTATAAGAACACTTGACAGGTCCAAAGTGCTTCTGTCCGGGCACAATTTCCCTCATAGTACACCGTATGGAGTATGTCTGGCTTCATTAGCCCAGCTTCATTAGCCCAGTTGGAGCAGAAGAGTCTGAGATTAAACCCTTTTTTATTCATAACTCTAATGTGGCTTCGTTTTACTGACAGTTTATTAAAGACTTTCAAACATTCTGTTGTGAATCAACAGGGATAGAAAACTGAGATGTTTATTGAGGCTAAGTCCCTGTATATATAAAAGAAACAGTAGTTTATATTCTAGTGTCTGTATTTTAGAACCAGCGTTTTATTTTGGTAAAGCTGACTATATGATCGATGAAAGTGATGGATTTGTAGAAGTAAAAGTATGGAGAACCGGTACAGATCTTAGTAAACCATCCAGTGTTACTGTCAGATCTCGACGTACGGAACCCAGATCAGCAGAAGGTACGTCAAGACCATTTTATTTTGGAACAGCTTACAGAGCATGATGGTGGTGATACAATATAAATTACATTATTATCATGTAAAACATGATAGATTAAACAGAATGATATTGAAGCCACAGTGGCTCATGGGTTAGGTGTTGGCTCAATAACTAGGTTCGATCTAAGATTGGTTAGCATTGTTTAGACGGAGAGATGAATACCAAGGTCTGTTTACATGTTATTAGCATGTAAAAGACTTCAGGACAGTTAGAATTAAATGAATAGTTGGCAGGTTAAATTACCCTCATTAGCCAGAAAAATAGGACGATAAAACCAATTCCATTTCATGAAATGATTTTGTTATCTAATTTTGATTAAAGTGAACAAAACTGATTATTAGGTTTGATTGTATTTGTATTTTGTTGTTTTCAGCTGGATTAGATTATATTGCTGTCAATAGAATACTAGACTTTGCACCTGGTGTAACGATGCAGTTAGTTCGTATAACAATTCTAGATGATCTCGGTAGACCGAAAGTAGAAGGTCTTGAAACGTTCCAGGTTGTTCTGCGTATGCCGATGGCAGCCATGCTAGGAGAACCAAGTACATCTGTTATTACTATTAACGATTCCGTTTCTGATGGTAAGTAACGCCTTTTCAATTCATTATTACCATTATATTTGAAATATATTCGCAAATGAAATAATAAATCTTATTGGGCAGTTATGTACAAAAATACATTATTAGCAAAAAGGCCAAAATTAGAGTATTATTGTAAGTGGACTTTCGAAGTGGGAATATATAGATATGGTATATTCCTCAATAGCTAGGTAGTATCAGGTCTTCCAGAATAAAAAAAACATGTCTAAATATATAACCACGTAGAGTGTAGGAGACTAAGCCTGAATGTGGTTGTATATGTAAGCATAGTTATCTGGGATTTAATGGGGGTCAGGTAGATACGAAAATAAAGTTATAATATAAAACGACATGTTTTCTTGGTATAAGCAACGATCAGACTCTTGAAAACGCTGGACATTACTATTAGCCCAGTCAGAGCAGAACAGTAGGACGTTGCATACTCTGCCCCATACAAAACACCTTTCACAACTATAAAATCCTACAAATGGTGAAATACCAGAAAATGAATATCAATGTAAAAGATGTGTGAAGAGTTACTGTTATCCCTAGAACTGTGTTGTGTATTATTACAGTACCTAGTATGGAGTTTAAAGAAGGAAGTTATGAAGTTTTTGAGAATACTGGAGAGATTAAAGCAATTGTTATAAGATCAGGTGATTCTAGTAAACAAGCAACAGTCCGATGTTATACCAGACAAGATACTGCTAAAGTTCTAGATGATTACATCGAAAGACCAAACATCAATGCATCTATTGTCACATTTTTACCAGGTAAGATTTTATTTATGGATGTTCTATTTGCAATGATATATAGTAAGAAAATATTAACTAACACAGTTTTATTCTTAAAGTCCTGGTAGCCATTGGTGTGATAAAGGAAGCCCTTGTCAACTTCCATTTTGAAAGGTATGGTGGCCCTTATGTAAATGGTACACCTTTGGTTTTTTTTGTCTGTGAATCTAATTGATGGACCTATTTTGATTAGATCGAATTGGAGACTGGAGATTAACGTTGATGTTTTGATTTGATTCTCTTAATTAAATATAAAATAATCAAGCACCTTTACTCTTAAGAGTATTTTGCATGCACCATTAAGACACACCTTAGTAGACAAAAACCCACTAATAGACATAAGACTATACACAATAAAAAGCAGTTACTAAAGGATAATTCAGTTATATTCACAAACACAAGATAACATATTTTTAACATGTACATTACTAAAAGGAAAATGTTTATTGGCCCTCTTCTGTATAACATCTTTAAATAATATGTTGTTACTGTATAACTGATTGTAACAAACGTAATCTGTATTCCATGTGAAAGAGGAGAACAAACCAAAATATAAGTCTGTTGGAGAATTAAGGCTTTTTATATTGTTTATATTTGTATGATATGCAGCGTTTTGCACTTAAACTTATGATATGATTATTTCTCTTGCATCATGCGGTGCTGCTGTAGACAATATTTACAACATCAACAAATCTCAATAATCTCACATCTGTTCATTATGTAAACAAAACAATTTCACGTCTGGAAATATGCAAGTTTTTTTGGAAGGAATAGAATATGATATTAGCTAAGTTATTTGATATGTTGTTATGGTGACATGGCTATGTCAAGAGTTTCCATTGGAAGACAGAAATCTCCATACTTTGCAAATCATAATATCTAAATTGAGTGAAGAATCTTCCTTTGAAAAACAATGCTGATACTAAAACCAGATTCTAACACTTGTATACCCTTTCTTCTTATAATTCCGCTTCCAGAAATATTACCAAACACTTAAAAATGTAACGATTTTCCGGCAAATATTTTGTGTGCTCTTTTGTTAATTCCTGGCATGGCGCCACTATTTTGTTTGGTCAGGTGTTTGCGATTGTCGTCTGGTCGCCAAGTCAGACAACTTTGGTTTCATAAAGTATATAGTGACTAGGCGTTTGTGACAATATGTGAAAGAAGCGTATGTTCATATGTTCGTTGATCTCTCTCTTGAACTATGATAAATAACAAAGGGTAAAATTAACATTAACATTTCTATCGTGGATGAACTCCCATGATCATGTAAATTGTCATCAGATTGTTTAGTTTCAGTAAAGATGTTTGGGTTTGTCCATCATTGAAAAACTCTTAACATCTTTAAGAAAGATGCCAGGACTCAACTCAATTTAAATTTATTGTATATAATCTTAAGTTCTGATTATAAGTCTAAGAACAATTTCAGTTTTTAGTGACAATTTAAATCAAGCATACATTACATACATTTCAAATCTCTTCTATATCACACAACCCAATAGCAATTTAAATTAAGATTTCTCACATCTCAGTGACAGTTTTAATCCAGATATTTCTTGCATTGTAACTGTAATGCATCTCAAATGGATTTCAAATCCAAACAACTAATGGTTAGAGTGAAAGTACACAAAGTTTAAATTTAAATATCTCATGGATCTGATGTCATTTGAAATTTGATATCTAAAGTATTCATGAAAGGTAGCTACTAGTGATATTCATAAAAAGTTTGTTGAAACACAATTAATGAGATCTGCCAGTTGTGCACCTGTCGTTACGTAAAGGTGGATTTCATTTAATTTAAATCAGATTTCGTCTGTAATGATTAAATATAAAACATATGCCATAGTTTATATCACTTCAATCCGCCCAAAATACATGGTGTCATGTACACTACCTACAGTGTGCAGTTTTCATTTTAATAAAAACGCCTTTACAACTTATTATTGGAGCTTCCATTTTCAATGGCACTGAAGTTTGCACTTGCACCAGTTAAAAACTCAAGGGTCCCTCAAGTTCAAAAACAGGATTTAGATTTTTGAAAATATGATAATATTAGTATCTGAATTATTTTTTTAATTTTCTTTCAAATATTGAAAAAGTGAGCATCCCTTTATAAATAAAATAATAAAAAATGATCAGGCATTTTTGGAATAAGGATTATTTGAAAGCAGCTTCTTTTACACTTAAAATTTGAAATGTATCCAAGTAGAGAGAGTATGTTCACCTGTACTGTTAAAATAATGTCTTGATTCTGTATCACCATGGATATTTATCAGGTGCAGTATTCCACAATGTTTAAATAATCAAGATGTCTTCTCCTCTTAGTAATTGGAAGAGTATGTCATGAACAGGAACTGACATATTTTGGGGTCGTAAGATATCTATCACGAAATCTTTTATATTTTGTGTATACAGTATTTAACATGAAAAATAAACACACTTATATAAATATACTACTTCTGAATTTTATTGACAAATCTGAAAATTCAATTTCTGTATACACCAATTGGAAGAGAGACTATTTGCCTGTGAATTTGTCCGATTTGGTTAGTTTTGTTTATTTTTAACTTGTCTGAATAAAATAAGTGACTCAAGGCTTTGTTTGATTGCATGTTGGTAAAAAAAAGTTGTGCAGTGGAAAGAGGAGGCATCAGGTGTTCCAGAAAGAGAAATCATACCAAATGACAGGATAGGGTTAGACACTCCTCCTGTAGTTATTATCAAATTAGTTCTTTCATTTTATAATTTGTATATTTTTATTATTTTAGGTGAATTAGAGAAGCCATGTATTGTAAAGTTAAATAATGATACAAAATATGAGAGAGATGAAGAATTCCGGTTGGTATTAGGTAATCCATTGAGTAATGGTAAACCAGCTAAACTAGGAAAACAGAATTTAACTAAAATATCAGTTAAAGACATTGGAGATAGTAAGTAGTAGTTTTGTGATAATTTGAAGAAAAAAAGGTGATCTTGGCCCAGGTGATGAACTGAACGTCTGCTTAGTGATATGACAGGTAGACTCGAGCAAAAGACTTTGTTTTATAAAAGATTCGTTATACGACAAGCTTTATCGCCTCAAATTAGAAGTTTTAACAATTGATTCCGGTAGCACTGTAATTGTAAATGATAAGTTTCTCATGTCGATCATGAATTCGTAACTGTCATATGTAAAGTGGGGGACAGACAAGATGATTTTTAAAATCACTTGAAAAAAACGCTTGTGTGGCCCTTCACGGCGATGACAGTTGGTGAAACATTTGCCTGATCAATCGCTTATATCTAGCTTGTTAAATATTTTTCACCGGTGATCAAATTATGCCTGTGTCCAGCGTACATTGTTGGGTGAACCATTTTTATTAGCCAATCGGAGACATGATTGATATCACGTGATCTCAAAATGTCTACCTACACTGCCAAAGTGTGAAATCTGACCCGTGTACCATAAGTTGCGATTTGTCCAACGAGCCATTCTGAGTATTTTGCGTTATATTTTTATCAAATAAATAGCAAGCTACAACATTTCGGTGATTGGCCATTTAGAATAAGTTACATGATTGACGTAATTTAATTGCAGAATGGCGTATTACACTCGCAAGACGATGGCTACATGTCCCCGTTCATGATCTGCCGTAAACAATACGCTTGCCTTTCCTTTGCATTAACAATCTATTTTGATGTGATTTTTTCAGAACCTGTAATAAGATTAGAGAAAAGTAAATATATTGTAAAAGAACCTATGTTTAAAGAAGAGACGTCTATATTGGTTGTCAAGGTGATTCGAGAAGGTGATCAATCTGAGACATGCGTTGTATCCGTAAATACTAAAGATGGTTCCGCAGAATCTGGACAAGATTATAATGGAATATATAGAGGTATGGTATCACGATTACAGATTAAGTTTATCCTAACGACTCCCATATTCACCTGTCTTTTTTCTTCAGTATTTAAAGATAAAAGGGAGCTCCATGAATCAGGTTCTGGACCACTGGGTAGGAGGTCCTGGGTTAGATCAAACTGTTGGGTGTACTAGTAAGCAGGATGTTTGTGGGTTAGATCACTTTGTTGGTTGAAAATATTCCCTAGGATTTTCTGCCTGGTTTCCCCTTTTCAAGATGGACAGTCTGGTAAGGAAAAGTGTCTAATTCTTTGGATAATATGAAAATCCAAAGTCTTGTGTACACGTTGCATGTAAAAGATCCCTTGACAGTCAGAATTCAATGCCACTGTCTGGGCAAAATGACGTATAAGTTTTGATTTATTACAGAGATTGTATAAGTTTTGATTTATTACAGAGATTGTATAAGTTATATTTTATTACAGAGATTGTATTTAATAAGAATGAGTCTGTAAAGGAAGTGGAGATTGAGATATTATACGATGGAGAGAAAGAAATGAGAGAAGTTTTCACAGTTCATCTTAGAAACAGACGGGGTATAGCTGATGTTAAGGTATAGTTTATATCGTGTCTAGATAGTAATAAGCAAAACAGCCAACAATTAGTACCTGAACACAGCACAAACAATTCATAATATGTGACCAGCTCTCGACTAATATACGACACACACAGATCAAAAAATAAAAACACAGCTAGGCATAGAGGTTTTGAAATTGCTATGTGACATAAGCATTTACTCCATAACAATAAATGTTTTCCAAATAGCATTAGGGTAAATGCAAAATAGACTCATTATTTAACAACAAATAGTATAATTAGTTTTATTTAACATAATCTGAGCTGTGTGCCATTAAACATGAGCTATTCACATGTTGTAGAATATTATATAAATGATACAGACAAACACCTGTATGTAAGTGATGATCTGGCACTGATATAAAATAGATCATGTTATAATATCATAGGCTAACAAACTCATTGTGTTTCTACAGTTTCTAGTCTCTTGTGATTAATTCATATTAACTACATCCATGCTGTGTACTAGATCATTATACTCTAGAGTAGTCTTTTCACCTTGTGTGTTTATAATAATATGATCATAGAGTACCTCTCTATAAAAATGTTGTCTAATGTCCAAATATTGTCTAACACTAACATCTTTTCTTTATTCTCACAGAATACTAAAGCCATCGTGTTTATTGAAGAGCGAAACAAAGTAGCAGATGTGACCTTTCCATCACGACCCATGGTTGTATCTTTAAGAGATTACGATACTGCTGAAAATGCTGCCGAACGACCATATCAGGGTTATCCTGTTGTCTGCTTAACGGTAAAAACATACTTCTTCATAGATATCTAAGAAAACAACAATTATTTTTTAGCGAGGTCGTTATGTCATGAAAAATCTAAATACATCTACCTATTTATGGTCTAAAACAATAAGCAGAATATTTATAAAGTTCTTCCCAGCTATTTTTAGAACCTTTGATGATTAGAGAATGATTGAATAACTCCCAAACTGTAGTATGATATTGCTGATTGATTACTATTTTCCTTTCTTTTGTTCAGCCCTGCAACCCGAAACATCCAGATTTTCCAAAAACAGGAGCTATCTGTACATCTGAAGGTATCAATGACACATTGACGTTGTTTCGATGGCGTGTATCTGCTCCAACAGGCGTGGACGGGGTAACAAGTGATCTGCAAGATGTAGAATCTAACACCTTTTTTGCTAATACGAGAAGCATATCTTTAGATAGTATTTATTTCTCTGGAGGTAAGTTCAAATGATTTTAAAACTTTGTTTTTCATTACAAAAGAATGTGTAGAAAAGATGATACAATTGATATGTGTTTACCTATCTTTAGGACTGGAATTGTGTCAGTAGAAGTTCATTTGATATTAACAGAAAATTCTGTGATCATCATTAATTTATCTGATTATATGTTTTTTGTTTTGGAGCAAAATGAAACACAGATGCAAAGAAAACAGATTTTCAAGTGTTATTTATTTTCACTAAATATTTAGAAATAGGTTCAGGTATAGATTTAACAACCTTCCTGATCATGCAGTAGGCCCATTAGGCCTGTCATAGAAACCATGTAACGTTGGTTTGACTCAAAATGAAGACTTAAAATGGTTCAATTTGTAGGAAATATGATAAATGTAAAGTCCAGTTCCAGGGAATAAATACATATGGTTTTAAACATACAAGTGATTTAAAAACTGTGAACTGGGCTAGTAGATATGTTTTCTAGAAAAAAAATGTAATGTTGCTGGTTGGCAGGCAGACGTAGTAATGGTGTTATGACAAATGTGTCTAGTATTGTGTTCTCTGTTCTACTCGCATTTCAAGCGTCTTTAATCCACAGTGGGATTAAGGGATTATCCCTACAATAATATACATTCTTGTGTTTTGGTAACATGTGATGTAGATGTAATAAGTAAGGATTAGAAGTTGAAACATGATAGCTTGTCACCTTTTAACTTATAAAAACAATCACATGATAAAAACACAATAAAACTTCCATAAATATCTTCTTTCTCCAAATATAGAAATAGGAAATTAAAATGTGACTAATATGAATTTATATCTACATCTATGAACTTTATGAAGCTGTTTATAATGAGAGAATATGTTATATCAGGAAATTATGCAATAAATGCATTGCAGTAGACTGTCTTGTTGTTTTATGGCATGTCTGCAGATGTACAAAGCCATTTTGGTTGTACGTTTCAAGGAGATAGGGTCACCTGTCCAACCTTGTGGGTTTTCTCCGGTACTCCGGTTTCCTCCCACTGCTAAAGACCCCTACGTGCAAGCAAATTATTGAAATAAAATTAAACCATATGTTAGTCCCGAAATGACCTAGTTAGTGTCGAGTGGACGTTAAACCAGATTTCTCTGTCTCTCACTAAGCCATTTAGATATTTTTGAAATGAAGTCTATAAATATGATATTATGTGTTATACAGGTAGTCGTGTACAGTGTGGAGGTCGAGCTGTTAATGTCGAGGGTGATCCAGGTTTAGAATTATTAAGTGAACCAGTGATAGTCAGCCAATCAAATGGTTTATGTGAACCTAGATTAATGGGTTCTGTTGGTGCCGAACCTTTTACAGCAAAATTCCGATACACAGGTATATTTTTAACAATCTCTAAAACTATTCATTTGGTGAAAAGATATGACTTGCTACTCATTTTGCTTATCAAGATAATATCATGCACCTTCTGTTTGTAGATTCAAATACGAGATTACTGACAATACCAAGATCGTCCTGCTTCTAACATCTGTTCACTACAGTGTTACACAATACACTGTAAATTGTTACCTATCATGAAATAAGAAGTAGAATGATATGTTCTAGAAAGATTAAGCATACACTGCCTCCCTGTCTGTCATGAGCTGTGATTATGCATGGGTTCCAGACACTGATTTGATTTAAACAATATTTATTCAAATAAGATAGATATTGAATACATACATTGTCAAAAAGTAGAGATTAAAAAAAAAAGCCAAGAGCTTATATTAATTCAATAAATATACTACAAATACAATTATAATATGTACACTTCACATACAAAATACATTAACAGTACGTTTTTTTCTATTTCCAGACTCTAAAGTGTGTATTCTCTTTGGATATATTGAAATTCCCCAATAATGTAATTATCGATATATATCCTTTTGATCCAATTTTATTTTACGATATTTCAGGACCAGATGATCCAACACATCCTAATAAAGTTCGTGTTGCTGTAACGATACCTCATAGAGATGGCATGTTGCCAGTAGTTTCAACCAATCAACTTTCAAACTTTGAATTAACATTGAGTAAAGATGGAACTCGATTGGCTCTACACCGATGCTCTAATTTACTCGACTACAATGAAATTCCAACTGAATTTGGTTTTATAACCAATGCAACTAAAAATCCTAATGTTATTGGTGAAGTGGAACCTTACCAATATAGTACCGATTTACGAGGAAAACCAACTTTAAGATTTTACAAGTGGGTTATCATTTAGTACTAGAATAAAGTTGTGTGTTAGTCAGTGAATGAATGAATGAATGAAATGGGGTTTTAAGTCCTACCAGCTATTTTAAACAGCTGTATGCCATACAGCGTGCTATGAGGGAAATTTTTCTCAGAAAGCAATTGAATTCCAACTGTCTTGGGTTCTCTTTCTACTCAGGACCTCTTCTTGTTCCAGGTTCTGTTCTCCCCCCCCCCCCCCCCCCCGTCCTACATCACTAAGAAGGGGGAACTACAACAGGGAATCCTCAGGAATTTTCGCAGCCAATATCGTGATCGAACGAGCCTTACTCACTTACTCACTGGTAGTTTATGGGAAGAGCTTTTTCACATAGTCAAATGAAATTTAGCAATCTCTAGATTTTCTACTTCTGTAACTATATTTGTAACTTTGAACAAATTTGATTATTTACTGTGATAAGTGTTAAAGTTGTTGATTTTTGTTGTTGATTTTACCAGGAATTTAAATCTTGAAGCTTGTGTGTGGGAATTTGTGAGTTATTATGATATGTCTGAACTGGTAGATAAATGTGGTGGATCTATTGATACTGATGGACAGGTAAACCATGGTTATACTGTGTAATAACTTCATTAATATTCAGACAATATACCCAGGTTTATTTACAACAGTAGGTAGTTGAATATAGAGTATATAATAAATATGTACTCATGTATTCACCAGTGCAGTAAACCACAGCAGATTATTAATATGCCTGGTATATAAAATCAGTACACTGTTGTAGAGTTTACATCAATATATCACACTAGATTATTAAATATACACCAGTGCAATATACAATAGTAGATTATCAATATACATCAGTGCAATATACCACTGTAGGTGCAATATAGTACCACAGTAGATTATCAATATGTTATAGTAGAATATCAGTAAAGGAAACACCAGTGCAATATACCACAGTAGATGCAATATAGGACAGTAGATTATCAATATATTATAGTAGAATATCGAAATACATCCGTGCAATATACACTGGCGCAATATACTAGTGCAAGACAATGGTTGATAATCAATATACATCACAGCAATATACCACATTAGGTTATCAATATACACCAGTGCAATATACCATGGTAGATTATCAATATACATCAGTATATCACAGTATACAATAGTAAAATGTCCATATTATAATGTATTATCAACCAACAAATATGATATTTTTTAGAAACACAAAGTAGATTATGAAAATTTCAATATTTTTAATTTTCTATTTTCAGGTTTTGAACATGAAACAATCCTATGTTTCTGTAAGAGTGCCATTGTATGTTTCTTATGTCTTCCATTCTCCTGTTGCCACTGGTGGATGGCAGCATTATGATATGTCATCACAACTTCAGTTAACATTTGTCTATGATACAGCTATTTTATGGCAGAATGGTATCAGCTCACCAGAAGGCAATGAGGGATTACAAGGTAAAGAAATTAAACTTTGATCAGTATTGAGCTGCATACCTTACACGAATTGTTTACTCCCTCCTATTAATATGACTTGATGGCGATCATGATGAGCAACATATTCAAAAGTATTACAGAATGTTTAGGCTGTTGTTGTTTTAAGACTGTAGTGGGTTGATCTGAATTGAAATAAGGGGTGTTCGATTGCCAGTCCGGAACGTCCTGAATTGACAGAATTGCAATCAAGTGATACAGAATTCTGTCCTGTCACAGTTCTGTCAGTCCCGACAGTTGAGGTGGAGTGAGTAGAATCGTGACATATTTTACCTAACAAATATGTTTCAGCTGTCATGATTGGTCGGAATATTTGTATGCAGTTGGCATATGAGTTGTACTCTGAAATTCTCCTTTTCGCTCGATTGACACTATTTTTGGAATTGAGAGAATTTGATTCAGAAATGTTCAATCGAGCATCCTCATACTGGCTAATTCCAGATGAAGGAGGGTGAAAAAATGAACCAATTTTTTAATTGATCATAACTATGTAAGATTGCTTAAATAACATTTTGTTTATATTTCTAGGTTATTTATTCCCTACAAGTATGAGAATAGGTGATGATAATAAACTAACAGTCACATTCCGTACAGAAGCCAGATTTAGAGGACAATTTGTTCTAGATCATCCAGGTAAACAATCTAATAAAATCATACTGATGACAATATGTATAACATTTTATTGTATGAATTTTAATGTGTTTTACGCTTAGTAATCTTTTGTTCATCTTCGGTATTTCCAGTCGTATCTTTCTGTTCTTCTCTAATAACCCTTGGGTCCATTCGCGAATTTAAATGATCCCTCCTTGATAATTGTGCTATTTTTAACAATCAATCAAAAAATTCCATCAATATAAAGCAGGTGGGCAGAGGGAGGTAACCCACATTTTGTTGGAACTGAGATCACCGAATCGTTGTTGTAAAATTTGTCAAAATACTTTAGGATATCTTTTTTGTGTTCATGTCACTTCCTTGATGTCAAATGTCTTGCTAATTGTTTCAAAATAAAACATAGAAACTGCTGTATTGTGCCAAGACTGGTATGTAATTTGAATTTTGCTTGGTACGCTGCAAACAAAAACATCCAGGGCAGAATACACTCTGAATGGACCCAGGGGTTAGTGCAGTAGAACAGAACGATACGACTGGCGAAACCCACAATGTCTTTTGTTGTGATCTACTGAATTTATTTCAATTACTTTGGTATTTTTGAGATCCGGTTCTCAATGAATTATTGTTGTTATTATTTCATGTTTTAGGCACCAATATGAAATCAATGGTGATGTCTGATAGACCAGAGTTGTCCTTCACATTGGATTTAATTAGAACAGAACCAACTTATGAACAACCAGAACAACTATGGCAGTTTGTTTCTGATGCCTCTGTAAGTTATAATTTAACCCAAGGCTCTACCTAGCCCCCAAGGCCATATCAAAATTCCTGATTTCTCGCATGTTAACACTAAAATCATCAATTAGGGTAAAGCACTCAATGACTGTGTGCATTTTGTTATGGTTGTGATCATTGCTGCAGAGTGATTAGAACCCTAGTCTCTTGACCAGAATGTCTTGAGTTCAAAATGAGATTTTTGAAGCTTTACTCAGCAGTAATGTCAGAAGAGTAAATTGTGTCTGCTACTAGTAATGGACGGAATGGTATGAAAATCGTTGGTCAGCATGTGTGTTCACTGGCATGGATCTGAAAGAAAATGCTCGAGAAAATCATTTACTTGTAATTACTTGTGCAAATCGGCATCCGGCATGCAATAGGGTAAATGTTGGCTGAGATACAGCGTAAACCTTATTACATATCATTACCATGAGTTCTAGATGTATACTTATTCGTTATTACAGGTAAAAGATTATTCAGGAATGTACAATATCAAGTTAGTGCCATGTACAACCCCAATGGATCAAGAATATTCTCTGCCAGTGACGTGTAATCCACGTGATGCCTTATCTTTTGACCTACCAATCAGATTCCAGCAAGTTAGTGACCCGGTACCAACTAGATTTAGTTTAAATACAGACTTCCATCTGATGCGTAAGCGTGAATTGTGGTTATCGGATGGCTCTATGGGATTTGGTGATGGAACGGATGCAGCATTCACTACAGGTAGGTTTTGAGTTACGTGATACAAAACCAAGAATACTACATCTTATTCTCTAGTTTAGATTCAATTTTCAGATCACTGACAAAAATTATGATTTTGAATTTAATCTTTTGTAGGTGATAAACTTTATGGTAGAATTAATGTTGATCCTGTTCAAAACTTAGGGGATTCATTTGGTTTAACCATAGAAAAAGTATTTTTGTGTTCTGGTAAAGATGGCTACATACCCAAATATAACCCTGATAATCAAGAATATGGCTGTCTGGCAACCTCACCAAATCTTCAACATACTTTTAAGATAGTTGTAAGTGTTACTTTCTATGATCTGGAATTTCCTTTGTGCTCTGTTTTAACTGAATATGTTGGGCTGAATGCAACTTTGAAATGACATTGTCCCAGCTTTGTTACTCGCCCAGTGAGTAAGACGTTGGCTTGCTAAACTGGAGGTTCCGTGTTCAATCCTGGCGTTGACCAAGAAAGTTCTTGGAATTTCCGGCGTGGTTTCTCCTTGTCAGTGGTGCCAGGAGACAACATATAGATTTTAAGATGGGATAAAAAAAACCCTGAGGTCACGTGTACACATTGGCATGCATGTAAAAGACCTCTTGACATTAGGAATTCAAAAAAAACAGTAGGCAGTAGAGCTGCTGTCCAGGTAAAATTTCCATCACTGTATGGCGTACGGCCATCTTAATTAGCCCAGTCGGGGCAGAACAGTAGGATGTTAAACATCATTTCATCATGTCGTTGCTGACCGAATGAATTGTATTACCACTGAAATCTGCAAGTGTTTTGCCAGACAGTTATTGATACCTTCACTGACAAATGTTTATGACTATATTATAGTGTTGTTGTTTTTGGTTACAGGATAAAGGTGCCCCGTATTCCGTTGTTGAAACGTTCCGTGATATACCTTTTAATGCTAAATTAGCTAGTGAGGCTCCAGATGCTTTACCATTAGTTTTACAACCTGGTGCAGATGGCTTTCAGATAGATTGTTCTCCCATGTTTAAGGTATGATTTAAAGTTCTAAGTGGTGTCTTGTTTACTGATAAGTTGTCTTTACTAGTAGACCCTCCACTCCATAATTCCAAAAAAATTAAATGAAGACCTTAAGAATAATGACATGTATAATTTCAGGTGGATGCTGGACGACAGTGGTTTTTACATGCAATTTATACTGTAAGATCTAAAACTAACACAGCAAGAGGTATCAGACGTAGAAGTGTAGAACAACACGCTATGTTATCAACACGTGTTAAACGAGCTGAAAAAGATGCTGCTGGAATTGGAGAATCTGGAAAGGGAACTAACCTTGCTCGTATTAATTTGGATCATTTTGCAGATGACAGTGTTTTTGAGGTGGGAAAAAATACAACCACCACAAAAATCCCTTTGTTGCCCATTGTGATTGCAATTGCTGTTCTCTTGTTGATAACTTTAATTATAATCATATTATTTGTAAGAAGACGAAGGAAATCCACGTCACCCCCTCCGTCACCAACTAACACCATCATCGTAGCAACAGGCAAGGGTTCAAGTCGTATTGTTAGTGCCAATCATTATAATAATAGTAACTCAGAAGTTTAACACCTTTTTTCATCAAATGTTAGAAATTGTACATTTTTTGTTTTTAATGAAAAAGCCCATTTGATATTGGCAAAGAGAAATGTTATTTATTGAAGCTGTTAATGA